>HG992308.1:7500000-8750000 GCA_905220615.1 Tinea trinotella | reverse complement strand
CAAGAAGACATTAATAGAATTAACAAACCCCTTTAAAAAAAGGGTAAAAAGAGCCTTTGGTGTACTGTATATGTTTTGGATATGCGTCTAAGTAACTAAAGAGTGTTGCATTATAATACAGAGGTAACAATAGTTTAACAATAACAATAGTTGCTGTTTATGTGCTTAATATTCAATATGAAGTATACCAAGGGACAATACATTTGTCTGATGAACAAGCATTATGATATAAGTTAGTTGTACCTTAACTATATAAACTATATTTGGGCTAAACAGTGTTCTATCAGTGTAATAATTCACAATGATTAAATTTATATACACAAAACACTGCTTATAAGGAGTTTATGTAATGTCTTTTTAATGAGTAAGAATCACTAATCAATGTGAATTACTAATTGAAATATTAACATTTATTTCAGAGAAAATAAACCTAAGAGAATTCATCTAGTTGATCATTAGTACCTAACAAACAATAACCTGCTGAAGGGATAAATTTGCAAGATAATATGTTACGACACTTCCAGTAATATCAAATTTTATTCATTATTTTAATATTATGTTTATTATTCTTTTATTAAATTATAAAGATCTACTGAACTCGTTTTATTTTTAGCTTTTTTTATAATAGATTTTAATGGGTTTTTGTCCACAGAGCCTTTCCATGATAAATTAAATGATTCTGGTATGCCTATGAACAAACTATCCTTGCATCTTCGGCGTATGAGTTACAGGGATACTATTATGAATGTGGAATTACAAAACAGAGGTATGAAAGTGATTGTAAGTGAAACTTAAGTAATGTTTTCGGAGAGAGAGAATGGAATAGCAGAATGTGAGATAATGATAGTTGGAAAGAAAGTTGGACTAACCAAACAATTTGTTTACTTGGAAAGTGTGTTTACATAGGATAGAAAGGTTAAAGAAGGGTAATGTAGTGAATGGTGCTATCCATAGTATAATGAACAGCCATATAATGTCAAAAAATCACAAGGCTGTTTATAATGTAGAGTTTGTTACTACATTATTGTATGGAAGCCAACATTGGATATGGCAGAAGCATGAAAATAGAATATTTGCTGTAGAAATGTGGTTATGAAGGAGTGACGATAGTGAATAGAATGAGGAATAGCAAGGTGCGCTGAATAGATGTGATTTATAAGAATATGTAGTGACAAGGATTAAGGACAAAGGAATACCTCGATGGTTTCATATATTAAAGATACAATGGTGCGGGCAAGTCATATATTTTGTTTCTTAAGTTTCAAGACAAGAATGTAAGTATGTAATAAAACATGCAATATTTCAATCAAATAGTCACGCCCTTTCTCACAGAGATAATGGAGCACCACTTGCCAAGATCCTGACACAACTCCTTTGCTTCCTTCAAATTCACAATTCTCTTCATACAAGCTCTATGGTCATGGGCACTAGGTAAGCTAGCTTTCTTGAGGATGTCTCCGATTTGGTTGGCAAACACCCTATTGGGCCTGCCTCGTTTAATGCATCCATTCACATGAGATTTTATAAATTCTTTTCGTCAATCTACTTTCATTCATCCTTTCCATGTGCCCAAACCATCGAGCATTCCTTTATCCTTGTCACTACATCCTCTTCCAAACCACATCTATCACGCACTGTGCAATAGCCTTATTCTATCCAATATTGTCATTCCACATACATTTCTTAACGATCGCATTTCTACAGCGTTAATTCTACTCTCATGCTTCTTTTGCCATACCCAACATCCATACATTAATGTAGGAACAAGCAGTGCATTATGAACATCCAGCCGTGTCTTATCGGGCTGTTCATTATACTATGGATGGGACCGTTCTATGTTACCCTTTAAATTCCTTTCTTCAATCTACATTGATTAATCCTTTCCATGTGCCCAAACCATCGATGCATTCCTTTGTCAATCCTTGTCACTATCTTCTTTCAAACCACATGCAATATAAATATGTATATGTGTTAACTGTAGTATGGTCATGCAAACAGAGATTCCCCAGTACAAAACCACTTTAATATATACAATGAATCTTTAATATATTACTTTGGTGGTCCTGTTTCTATGATACAAGCACTTTTAGTAGCTTGATATATAAATTACAACAAAATATTAAAATAAAATACAATTTTAGATTCAAAAATATTTATTATATCAATTTACCAATGAGATCAATATTCAATCTAGTTTTATTATTACCTTTTAATTTTAATTATTATAAAATTATTGTCTCTGCCTATCCCTGTGGAAATTAAGGTGTTAATATGATAATAAATAGTATGTTTTATTATTATTATGACTAGTGTAAATGAATTATTTATAAATTGCTCCCACAAATGCAGCTTACATCTCCAATTGAATAAATCTTGTAAGTCAAGAGGACTTTTCTGAAATTCGAAGAATTCCTCCACCATCTGTAAAGTATAAATACAATGTTAAAGAGTTTATATTTATGTTTTCGCACTTTTGTACTACATATTAGATAACTAAGTACTAAATATATGGGAAAAAGAGCACAACTGTTTACGAACTTGAAACAAAGGAAAGACGCCATGATTTGTTATATAATAATACGCAATTATACATTGCAAAACACCCTTATAGGGTAAAAATGGTCTTCTAAGGTTCAAGATGAAATTATTTCCCACAATATACATTTACAATGAATACTACAATTATCACTATTCTGTTTTTAGTAAAACAACAAAATATGATTACTTACACTTCATTATGTCCTATTTTAAATTATAAGGCTACTTAGTACGAGATATAACAAATATTTCTTATTTTTCTCTAAAAAATAGTATTTTGCTTTTTGTTTACTTTTTTTTCTGAAAGCATAGTGACAGTTGTAGTGAAGTACAATCTTACATCGACCTAAATATTTTAATAAAAATATGGATAAATAAAATTTATTAAGGTATATAATACTTCAAAACGGCTATCACCATTAATATTATAAATATTTAGTTAAGTTAAATAATTAAATAAGCAAAATATTTTATGTTGATTATAAAAAACTAGACCGATAAATCAAATTTAGTTACATCACTGTCCGAAATAAACCGGAGTTCTGCACGTGTGCGCCCGGGTGACGTTAAGAGCGTGAGGCGCCGTAGTGTAAAGGAATCCTTTATAATAGAATACGAATGTTAATAACGGAAATCGTTGCAATGTCATTTCGCTTACGAAATCCTTTAACTAACGTTTCCTTTAAAAGAAACAGAATCCCGCTGCTGCCTTATTAAGATAATATTAATACCCTTGCATCCCCCTGATATTATTGCATTATATAAAAAAAAACTGATTTCAACAATATTATTGGTACCAATAATATTGAAAACCCCGAAACGTACATATTGTCAATATCGAATACTTACAATATTATTGTCAATATTATTGATCGTGTGCGATCACTCGAAGCAAGAGTGAAAAGATTCATTCAATCGTTTTGTTTTCATTCATTTGGTCGGTTGGTTGAACCGATTGAATGATATTTTTCATTCGATATTTTCCCTTGTATTGTAAAGAGTAGAATTGCCTGTTCTCCAAGGTGTTATTTTAATATTCCCATTAGATTATATAGTTTTATGTACTGGTTCACTTTCTTTAAAGAGATCGATTGATATTACAACAATAAAAAGCAGGTAAGACTTTATAGAGCTTATACCATTCATACAGAATACAAATATAACCTTTAAAACCGTGGTCTTGTGATATCTATTGCAAAAATGTTTATGATTTGAAAAGTTATTGACATTAAGACGAGCTTTTATTTTCAATAATAGGATATGGCAACTTTAGAGCACTTTCAAACTTTACACGGCCACAAAGGTATAGTTTGGAACGTAGCCTGGCATCCGGTAGGCGATATTTTTGCTTCTTGCGGCGAAGATAAAACTATAAAATTATGGGGCCAAGAAGGCCAGCAATGGGTCACAAAGACCGTACTTGTTGATGGTCATCAGAGAACGATAAGAGAAGTGTCGTGGTCTCCATGTGGAAACTTCTTAGCTTCGGCAAGCTTTGATGGGACTACCGCTATTTGGGATAAGAAGAGTGGTAAGAAAAGAAATTTATTTATTATAATTTATTTAAGTTTTGATGTAATAACTGTCACATAGCATAATGTCGCAAGTGAAGAAACATGTACTTTTATACTTTTGTAACTTTGATATCAGTACATTGGAAAATGAGAACCATTTACATTTTTTATAAACATTTACAACTTTAATAATAAATTACAGTAACAAAGTACCCAGTGTCAATGATACAAGAATATAATTTAGTACCTGATTATAGTCTTATATAAATATAAGTCTGATGCTTATAATACGAATTAATAACTGCAGGGCAATTTGAATGCAATGCAACAATAGAAGGGCATGAAAATGAAGTGAAGAGTGTTGCTTGGTCTCCATCGGGCAGTTTGTTAGCAACTTGTGGTCGTGACAAGTCAGTTTGGGTCTTGGAGGTTGCTGGAGATGATGAATATGAATGTGCTGCAGTGCTCAATGCACACAATCAGGATGTCAAAAAAGTTTGTATATTTTTGTACAAATATAATTTAACAAGTATTATTGTGGGTGTTAAAAAAAAGACCATGAAGTTTCGGGATCAGCTTGTAGGTTGCCAGTTCCAACTAGGCCAGCATAGTGGATGTGATTGCTACTCATAGTTATTAAATTTTAGTAGCAGTGACATCCATTCATGGACTGCACTTTAGCTTAACATCAAGCGGGGTGCTGTCATATGTAGTCACATTAAAATTTAAAAAAATGGGTTAGGATTGTATAGGCGCTCTATTGTCTCTGCCAATCTCTGTGCTAATTTAAATAAATCAACAAAATATAAATGCTATATGTATTATACTTTTGTGTACAAAAAAGAAACATAGTACACAGAATAATAGGATATTGCTAGTTCAGACCCCCTAATAGAAATTTTGCAATAGTTTTCTGTAATAAAGATTTTCTACCATGTTTATGTCAACAGACATTAGATAACCCACCAGGTTTCTATGGTACAAGCACCTTTAGTTGCTTAGTATAGAAATGTAAAAACGAAATTCAAAATCATCTAACAGCTTAAATATTTTTAGGTTGCATGGCATCCAAATTCTGACATCCTAGCCTCTGCATCTTATGACAACACAGTCAAAATGTACAAGGAAGACCCAGCTGACAATGACTGGACTTGCATTGCCACATTACAATCCCATGACTCTACTGTCTGGAGTTTAGCTTTTGATAAGGAAGGTTCTAGACTTGCTACATGCAGTGATGACAAAACTGTAAAAATATGGAAGGAGTATAAACCAGATAATCAAGAAGGCGTCATAGTACTTGATAAGGAATCTGTATGGAAGTGCGTCTGCACTTTGTCAGGTTATCATACTAGATGTGTGTATGATATAGCTTGGTGTCCACATACTGGACTCATAGCTACGGCATGTGGAGATGATATCATTCGGATATTTAAGGAGGCTGATGATTCCAATCCAAATGCACCAACTTATGAACTAATCTGTTCAAAGTCAGACGCTCACTCCCAAGATGTTAATTGTGTTAAATGGAATCCTACAGGAAATGGGGAATTGATCTCCTGTAGTGATGATGGAGATATTAAAGTTTGGAAATTTAATGAATAATTATTCAATGTGGTGGAGGACAGTTGGTATTCATTTACCCAGTCTGCCAATCTGGGGTTGTACCATCACTTTTAAAGTTTACAGTCCTAAAACCGTTTTTGGATTAGCTTGTGCCAGTTCCAACTGGGCTGGCGTAGTGGATGTGACTGCCACATGCAGTTATTTAATTGTAGTAGCAGTCACCTCCATTTATTGACCACAGGCAGTGCACTGTTATAAATATGTTGAGCCACAATTAAACTAACTTAAAATATATTTTATTGTTATGTTTCTATTTGTATATAATTTTTTATATTGGTATATGCGAAATATAGTTTATAAGCACACTTGGTTGTTTTATTAATTTATTTTAGTACAAACTGACAAAAATTCTCAATAAACATTTTTTTTGTTTCTGTAACTTAAGTGCTATGCGTAATGATATTATGTAAAAACATTTTATAAAATATTAGCTATATGTATAAATTGTTGTTTTAAAATAATATTTAATTTACAAAGATTGTTTACGATTTTATTATATTATATGTATAACCCAATAGTTTAAGTTCTGCTGGAATTAATTGGGTTGGCAACTAAGTTCTGACACATGTTTTTGTATGTATATATATTATTAATTTATGCAAATAGATTAGTTCTTCATGTTATCACCATATGACTCAACGAGCAAGACCATACAAACCCACAACAACGCGTTTGCCTCTGAATACATTTAATAAAACACTGATTGATGTTTTCGAAACGGTATCCATGAAACAAGCATTGCTACCCAATCGATACCAATTGATTAACGTTGATCTATAGTAGAATGGATTTGTCTACGTTAATCGATAGACGAGCTATCGATCGGTGTGGTAACACCCAAAGAGTGTAAAACAGTGGCGCCCAGTCTGCCGATCCGAGTTAGTACCACTAGACCGTAAAGTGATTTAGTCGCGTTCCGGCATTAGAATGTAAGTTGCCGGTTTCAACTAGGCCGCAATAAAGGATGCGACTGTTACTTACAGTTATTTAACTATAGCGGCAGTCATCTTCATTTACCGCACTCCTGTTTAACTTCGGACGTTGCATTGGCGCTGAGGTGTTATCATGTCACGTCCAATAAAAAAATATTTGCGCCAGAGCTGATTGGGTTGGCGCTGCCCGAAATCCAAAATATTATTGTTAGGTATTCTTTGATTAGCATTTAACTCACGTATAGATCCCGGCAGATCCTGGCACTCAAGCTGCGCAGTAATTTGTTTTGTCACATACTTACTTTTCGTTTTTCTAATGTGTATAAATTTAAAAATTTTGTTAATTATGAGCTCGACAGAATCGATATGCGGACTTGCTACTGCCGCACTCGTCCAGCGCTGTTCTTATCAGCCGATCTTTATGCTGCACATCTCAAAAGTCAGGGCTCTTTTTCTGCCGGGTTCTATACTACTCGACGATGCAAGACTGCCACACAGGAAGCATGCCCTCACGCTCATTTAGCAGTCTTTCTAAAGCAATTATGAATTAAGAGATTATTTTATTATTTCCTATCAGGCGATTTGAGATCAGATCTCTATGAAAATATATTTTTTTTAAAAGTAGCATTGTCGGTATAAAGAGAAATAAGGATCTGAAAAAAGCAGTACAATTATGAATTTAAGAAAAATTTACGCAGCTTACTATCGCGTTTTTTTTGTTTTGGATTTTACAATTAGTAGTCAATTTTCGCGCAAAATCTAAGAAAATACGAGTTTTGTTGTCTGCCTATCTCTGTGAAAATTGTGGCATGCAAATATTTGATTCGTTTATTTTCATTTACAGATTCATCTCTAATTTTTATAATCTGATGGTATCAAAATTAGGAAAACTTGCTATTACTGCTGTTAGGAGGAGCATACATTCAACTCCAAAAATGGCGACTGGCAATGGGGTATCACTGGATAAAGTGTTGTCTATTTTGGATGAGTATATGCCACTGAAGTTATCTGAGAGTTGGGACAACACTGGGATTCTGGTTGAGCCTTATACAATAAGGTAATCAAGATATTTGACATCCATTTTTTATTGTGACACGACATTTGACCTCGACCAGGCTGGTGATAAGCAAGAGGAGGTCCAAGAGTGACGACGACTGAGATAACAGAGTTTGTTCACAGCTGCCTCAGTCGCCGTCATTATCCCGGCCAAAGGTGCTTCCATGGATCCATGCCAAATTCCAAGGGCAAGCAAAGCATTCCACTTGTCGATTGTTCTACAAAGAAAAGACGCACCGAACTTTTTATATTAGTTCGACTGCCGATTCGGTTGATAGAATGCGGATGCTTTCCCGACCTGCGAGGGTAATGCGGGTGTAAAAAGACGAGGTAGGAACTTTCTCCGTGGTGTAGCCGTGGTATATACCACGTATATAATTGTAAGTGGTGGCCTCTCTACCACTCTTTAAACTTACACACACACAAACACGTGCGCACACACATTATTGTTATAATACTCGTAAGTTGCACATGTCACTATTGCATGTGCTGATTACCTAAAATTACCTTGCATTTAATATAAAAGACTAAAGATTGATAGACTGTTATTGGCTTCATGAATGTTAAATTGTGTAATTTATATATAAAATGTTAAGTCTATACTTCTGTACTAATATTATAAAGAGGAAAGATTTGTACTTTTGTGTGTATGTTTGTAATAAATAAACTCAAAAACTACTGTGCCGATTTCAAAAATTCTTTCACCATTTGAAAGCCACATTATTCGTGAGTAACATAGGCTATATTGGATTTTGAAAAAGTTTAGAGGTCCGTACGAAATCTCAAATAATGTAACCTAAGGTGTAAAAAAATTACTCATAAAGTTCATTAGATCGCGTAAGCTATGTAAAACTATTAAACTAAACTAAGTAATTAAATTAAACTAGTAAAACTATTGACGATAGAATAAAATAATGTTCTACAATTTTAAAGAACACATTAAAATCTACAAAGAACTCCGCGATAGCATATAAATAACTATAATAGTTTCTTCACTATAACTACTATTTCATGTTACAAAAAAGAAAAACTGATGATTGACCTGGGCAACGCCGGGTTACGCAGCTAGTCTTAAATAAATAAATAAAATTGCAGTTACTGCAAAACTTGGTGCAATATAATAATATTTATTTTATTAATAATTTTGTTTGTTTTATTTACAGGCCTATAACAAAGATTTTATTGACGAATGATTTGACAGAAGATGTTGCATTGGAAGCTGTTAAAGAGGAATGCGAAATGATCATATCATACCACCCACTTATCTTTTTGCCATTAAAAACTATTATACGGGGGTAAGCTATTTACTAGTATAGTCTGTCTAAGTCAAAATAACGCGTCCCTCCACCGCATTTGCCCATACGAGAAAACATAAAATATGAATGCAACACACCGAAAATGCAAATGTAATTGGTCATTCAGTTGCTGGTTGCTCACAAAAGGAGGAGCACGCTGATAAAGTATAATAGCATAGTTAGAAATATTTGCATTCACACATTTGAATAAACTAATAAAGTGGAGGGGTGCGGCATTTATAGTTAGACAAGCTATGGCTAAATATAGAAAAGCGAAATAGAGAACTTCGGCGTACACTATTGTGCACAGACATCCGACCTCGACCCGCCTGATGGTAAGCAAGAGGAGGTCAAACAGTCCCGAGGACTGCAAAAACAGAGTCGATCGCTTAAAGGCTAACAGTTATGTTTTTTTTTGTACTAATAGTCCATATAAGGAGGAGGCCTATGTTCAGCAGTGGACGCATTCTGGCTGATGATGATGATGATGAATGGTCAATGAATGGATGTCACTGCTACTACAATTCAATAACTGTGAGTAGCAATCACATCCACTATGCCGGCCTAGTTGGAACCGGCAACTTACAAGCTGATCCCGAAACACGATGAAATCACTTTACCCGTGGAGTGAACCCGGTTTGGAACCCGTGCTCTCGGTTGTTGTTTTGAGGATTTGGTTAGTTTTAAGAGTGGTATGCAGACAGTTAGTGGCCTCCACCCTCACTCGCAGCAGTATACTATACCTTCACTCATAGACCACCACTTAACAGCAAGTGGGATGCTATAAATAAAATATATATATTTTTTATTGTGACACGACATCTGATGCTAAGCAAGAGGAGGTCCAAGAGTGAGGACGACTGAAAAAAACAGATTATTCATATCAGCCTCAGTCAGCTTATCAGCTTAGATTATCAATTAGCAACATTTTTATATTGTCGTGAATCATATATAAAATTGTCGTGAAACATGAGAGTAGAATTAACGCTGTAAACAGCGGTCATTAAGGAGTGTATGTGGAGTAACGATAGCGGATAGAATAAGGAATAGCACAGTGTGTGATAGAAGTGGTTTGAAAGAAGATGCAGTGACAAGGATTGACAAAGAAATGCTTCGATGGTTTGAGCACATAGAAAGGATAAGTGAAAGTAGATGCTGCCTATTCCTGTAAGAGAAGGGCGTCTTATTGATTAATTAAAATCTAATAATAAACACTTTTGCTTCATTTAAGTTTCTGGAAGGAGCGCGTCGTAGCCCTTCTGCTGGAGAAGCGTATAGCGCTGTTTTCTCCACACACAAGCTGGGACTCAGCGAATGGTGGCATTAACGACTGGTTGGGCTCGTGCTTCGAATCTGCCAGCACTACGCCTGTTGTTAGTGGAATAGAACCAAACACTGGGGCTGGGAGGTAAGAATTTATTATTTTAATATTAAATAATACAAAATTATGTGTATTATTGTGTTATAAATGTATATAACTTATTTATGTGTATTATAATGTAATTATTAAGTATTATTATTATGTATTTGTTGTTTTATTCTTACCAACTGTCATCATTATATTGCACCTACTCACCATTAAGACTGTCTTAATGTCCTAAGTCCTAAAGGTTTGGCTGTCAGAGAATGTCTAACAGCGTTTAGTCCGCCTTTGTATATAGTGCAATTAAGTTTTAAATAAATAAATTTCTGTACTAAACTTATAATAGTGCTTGTATCATAGAAACAGGGGGGCTACCACTAACTTTAAGAAAACAAGCATAAGAACGTTATATTTACCGTACAAAACAAGATACTCAATTTCGTACCACCACCTCCTATTTGCAATTTTGTTTTATTCCTTCAAATGTCGAATAAATTATGAATTCATTCGTACATTCGCATAGATTCTACGTTCAGAAACGTATTACTGCTGCTTTTGAATATTATAAACTAATATTATCTTTTGTAATTTGTAGGATTATTACTAAACTAAGTGTTTTTTACTAGGGGTCCTCGGTTTACATGACCAGCTCACAAACACACTAAGAATATCATATTTATGATAAACAATGTTCTGAGTTCAATGTTTTTAACCTTATTTTTACCTTGTATTTTTTCTCTCGCGTATAAAAGTGTAAAAATGCAGGCAGTTTGGTGGTCATTTGTACATTTTGTCAATCCTCTATAGTACCACCCAAACTTTAACTACATAGACCGTAAAGTGACTTAGTCGCGTTTTGGGTTCAGCTTGAAAGTCGTCAGTTGCAACTTTCTCGGCATGATGGATGCGATCGCTGTAGTAAAAGTTGCCAATATTCATGGACCGCACTCCAGCTTAACATCACGCAAGTTGCTCTCGTGTCACTATAAATAAAGAAAATACCAAACGTCACCTTAACACGTATAAATGTTGCCTGTATACATGTTATGTTAGATATATGTACTTTGGTTGTCCTGTTTATATGATACAACCACTTTAGTAGCTTAGCTTATATAAAAATTAAAAATAATAATAGTTGCCAATAAGCCTGACATAGTGGCGATAGATCGACTAGGGCGTCGCACAATGATTGTTGATGTAACGGTCCCTCATGACTAGAACCTCGTGAAAGCTGAGAAAGATAAGCAAATAAAGTATCTTGATCTGGCTCGCGAGATGTGGCTTGCTGGCTTGTCGACACGTGGAAGGTGGATACAGCAGTCATTGTGCCAGTGACTGCCGATGGCTTAATAGCCAAAAGCCTCGACGTACACCTAAAGAGGCTCTCGTTAGGTAGCTGGATCAAGAGTTTGATTCAGAAGGCGGTACTCCTGGACAGTTTCCTTCTCAAGAGCCCTGACCACACTATTCCCATGCCGGTATTTTAATTTAATTTTTTTTTCAAATATAAGAAATAAGAATAAAGAAAATAAATATAATAATAAATATTTCAGGATATTGCTACTGAAAAATAATATAAAGTTGTCAGAGGCCATAGATGCTGTGAAGAAATTGACTGGCCTGGCCCATGTGCGGTTTGCTCTTGGCAAAGGTAAAACTTTGCAGTCGGAAATAAGAACAGTAGCTCTGTGTGCTGGTTCAGGAAGTACAGTTTTGAAGGGTGCTGATGCTGAATTATATTTGACTGGTATGTAATATAATTATTATACTAATAGAATTAGTAATTGCACATGAATATCTACAAAAGTTAACAAGAGGCAAACTTAATAATGGCTTAAGGGGGCTTAGGGCATTTTCTACGAATTAACCTTTGGGAGATGTATCCGGTGATTTCTTTAGTGCAGGAAGTAAAAGAAAAATATTTAAATATAAAAAATAAATAGATATAAATTACATAAACATACATGTGAGTCCACTAAAATGGAATTCGAGATTTAAAATTTAAACAAAGAAACGTCACTGTCTCAACATTGTGACAGCACCCTGCTTGATGTTAAGCTGGAGTTCGAGCCATAAATACAAGCGACTGAGGCAATCGTTTTCTGAATAGGTTTTTTTCATTCGTCGGCGCTCTAATTTGCTACTTATTTATAATATATGGCGACACCACTTTAAGTTGGAATTTCTGACTACTTAAAAACTACTACTCATAAGAAATTTGACACCTAATAAAACATTGATTCCATGCAAGACAGTCTGCGGCCGCGCCATACAGATTCATACAAACCAGTAGTGCGGTTTGCAGTCGCAGTCTGTAGGCTGTGGTTTCTATTGGAATCACACCTTAATGCTTCGACAATTTCCTCACAACGATTCTGTGCTTGTAAATATTAATTTATTATTTTTCATCAACAGGAGAAATGCTTCATCATGACATTTTAGAAATAACACAGAGAGGATGCTCAGTTATTCTGACCAACCATTCTGATTCTGAACGTGGTTTTCTAAAAGTAGCCTCAAAGGCTCTCGAAGCTAAACTTGAAAATAAAGTTTCTGTCATTGTCAGCAAGCTGGATAAAGATCCATTAGTCACTATATAAGTTTAAAAATTCATTGTATTTAAAAGCATTTTTCATTTATTTATTTAAAGTTGCTTACTTAACTTTAAATAAATAAATACTTAACAAGGCCAATTGCGACTACATTTAAATACATTATATTACCTAACAACTATTTTTTGTTATAAAACTTAATGTGTTAGCAAAAAGAAAATTTATTATTACATTATTCAAACTCTCCTGTGTACTGTCCTGGTAACTTACACCTCTATCCTGTACTATTCTGGTAACTTACACGTCTATCCTGTACTATCCTGGTAACTTACACCTCTATCCTGTACTATTCTGGTAACTTACACGTCTATCCTGTACTATTCTGGTAACTTACACCTCTATCTTGTACTATCCTGGCTGCACAATAAAATGCACAACTATAATATTCAAGTTTTCACTTCTGCCGGCACTCCCGGTGTGCAACCCGTTTTTTTAAAGATTAGTTGCAAGTTTATTATGTATTTTGTAATTTTTTTAGTGTTGTATATTAAGCAATTTTGTTTCTTTGTAAAATGTTCCAGTCATTTCATAACAGTAGTGCCAGCTCTTCACCAGATAGTAATGAGGTCTAAGAGTGGCAATACAAGTGAGTTGTAAATAACTTTTCGAACATGTCGTGGAATAAATTAAGTATTCCATTAATAATTTGGTCTTCTCCAATCTTGTAGCGTACACAAAGATAATTGTATTATACTTTGTGATTGTACAATTTTCAATATGGTATAATAAATAGTTACGTAAGTTCAGGTAGTCTCTGCCAGTTATAATAGGGCTCATCATTATATTCTCGCATAATTAGTCAATAGTTACTTTCTTAATTAGATATATTTCTTAGTGTCTTTCTTCAATTCTATAGTATTTAAGTTATAATTGGTAATTGATGTAAGGCCGCGAGAGAGTTGTGTCTGGATCGTGGCAAATGGCGCTTCATTGTCTTTGCCTATTCCTGTGGAAAAAGGCTTGACAATTTGATTTGATTTTTTTGACGTAATTCCGAAATAAAAATCAATTTAGTATCCTGGAAATTGTATGGTCTATTATTGTAGCCGTGTTATCTGTTTTTTTTATTGGTTTGCAGTTTGCTTTTTACACTCTCGCTTCTTTGTCATTAGATCACAATTAAAATCAGCGCCCAATATTTTATTTGTGTAAAAATTATTTAAAATTAGTAGGCCCAAGTTTATATATGACAGCCACGTCCAGTGCTAGATTATTTGATTTATCCATTGATAACTATCTTAATATCTACTTTCAAATAAATCGTGCATGATACTATTGTGGGCAAATATAATTGGACCTCCTCTTGCTTATCATTAGGCGGGTTGAGGTCAGATGCCGTGTCACAATAAAAAAAAATTACATCACCTTCTAAACTATCTGTTCTATAATTATAAGAATGAATGTGTGTAGTTTACAATTTGCATCAATGTAATTTTTAATCCAAGTTTCTGTAATAAAAAATTAAAAGTATTGTCTGGTTAACAAAGTGTATGTCGTCAAGTATATCCATTGTGCATTTTTTATTAAGCTTTAGATTTTTAGTATAATAAGATAACTTGTAAGTTGCTAGTAAGATGTTTCAAATCATCAAATATTTGTAATAAATGTGGCAATATTAAGAGCACTTATGTCTTGAAATAAATACTATATTAAGTGTATGGCTTTTGTTTTTAATTTCTTTTGGGAGTTCATAGTGGGAGAGTTGGAGGACACTTACGCTGCATTAAATTGCAATTAATGCGGACATCGGACTAGGCAACGTGATGTCCGCATGGAGCAACGACCACTCGATGTCTGAAAGTCCAGCGTCTGCTTGGCTGGATAGCGGAATACCTGTGTGGGCTCTTCACACGTCGCACCTTTAGGATGGCTCTGCCAAGTATCTTTTCGATGCCCTAGATTCATTGTATCGCCGACTTGGAGATGCAGAGATTACACAAACTTGTCAGACATGGCGGCTTCATGCATCCTCTATCGCCTACTACCACATAGAATGTTCCGAAAAACTCTTAAACCTTTTCGTTTTACACACACGGGTCGGGGGAAGCATCCACATTCTGTCGACCGAATCGGCAGTCAAACTAAAAGGTTGGTGCGTCGTTTCTTTGTAAAACAATTGACAAGTGGGATGCTTTGCCTGCCCATGTGTTCTCTCCATCCTATGACCTTGGATCCTTCAATAACAGCATGAACAATCACAGTGACGGCGACCGAGGCAAACGTGAACTGCCTCGGTTTTGTAGTCATCGGCACTCTTGGACCCCCTCTTGCTTACCATCAGGCGGTTCGAGTCAAAATAAAAAATTGGTATCAGGAAAAATATGCAGATCAACATTGCACAAGAAGTGGATAGTTTTAAGTAGCCGTTATGTGCCGAGGCGGCTGAGGCAACTTTAATCTAAATTAAGCCGCAAAAAAAATATTATACATTTCTATACTAAGCTACTAAAGTGCTTGTATCATAAAAACAAAGACGCAATAATCAATGTTCGCGCAAAATTTAATAAAATACTTAATTGTCTTTTTAGTCGTTAGATCTTAGACTTCCCCTTACTAACCTTCAAGCAAGTCACATTCAGAGGTCGGTGGATAGTCTCTAATTCCATCTGTACCTACTTTCTTCTTTTCATTCCTTCTTTTACTGTAAAGATAGTACAAGTATTGTTTTCAACGCTTTTTTCGGGGGATAAGTAATAAACAAATAGTAACATTACAAAAATATGTTTAATCATCACGCATACATTAGGATATTGACTGCATTATAGTCGTACAAAAACGTACTAAAAATATTAATCTGTTTACTTATAATTATTTAACATCGAGATCTACGAGAAACAAAGGGTTATATCACATATTTAACTATTAAAACCTATAAGCTAGTATTATAACAATTGGCATGTTCTTTCCGTGTAAACTTTTGATTTCCATTTTCTCATACTATCTTGTAATCCGTTTTGCTTACTTTGATGTAGATACTGCACTGAAAGACAGTTACTATTTAATATTATTTTGGGGTTAATTTCATTAATATTTATGTTCATGCATGCATTCTTACTTACGAAGAGGATATTTATTATTAGCTTCATTTTTATCTTGCTTTTTTCGTGAGGAATTTGTTTTATTCTTTTCTTGACTCTTGGGTCGGTGTTTGACTTTATTTATAGACGCAAATGTACCATTTTTGTCATCATAATTTATTACATATTCTTCTCTATTGTGTTTTCTATTTTGTTTGTATTCAGTGTCGGTGTAACCATTTATGTGACCTTTTCTATCATACGAATAGGATCTTTTCTTTTGGTCTGAAGATGTATTAACCCCATTACCATTACTTTTTGATATCGTGTCTTTGTTTTTAAGATCACTTTTGTGTGTCTTTTGTTCATCTGTGCTAGGTTTTGATGTTAATTCTTTCACTGGCTTTTTGGACTTTTCTTTAATTTCTTTTCCAATAGATTTATAGCCATCGCTGGTTTTTCTAACAGAATTATTGTTATTGCTATGTTGTGATAAAAGAGTACTTTGTGAATCTCGAATTTTACCATTCTTTTCGCTTTTATTTGATTGACTATGTGTGTTGTTTGTATGTGTATGTGTTTTGTTTTTTCTATTTAATGTATTTTCCTCTGATTTCAAATCGGATTTTCTTGTGTGAGATCTTGATTTTCTCTCATGAGTTCCAGTGGTAACATTTTTATTATGTTTTTGTGTATTATTGTCATTTGATTTAACATCCAAGTTTACATATATTGGTGAAGATTGTTTTTGTCGTGGTGAAGTTTTAATGCGTATTTTTGTCCTGTTATTTTCGTCGTGTATTTTACTTTCTAATTGGTGCATTTCACTTTTCGTATTTCTTGTACTGCTCTTTGAATTTTCTCCCGATCTAAAAAGAGGTAAATTATTAGGTTATAATACACATATACCTATTAATATGAGTATAGTATTTATATACTATTATTCTTATTATTATGATAATTACCTGGATACTGGAGAATTTCTGCTTTGTTGAGCAATAATTTCGTTATTTATTTTATTTATTTTCAATCCGATTTCCTTGATATTAGATTGTATGATTGGATTCGGTATTCGATGCTTAGGTGGTTCTGAAATGGATCTTGATTTATCAAATTTTACCACCTCATTGCTCTTTAATCTTGAACTGCGTGTATTTGTAACTGTTTTCTCGGTAAAATCAATTTCGTTTTCTTCACTTGTCGCAAGTAAATTATTATTTGTAACCCTTGTTCTAGGGATTGGTACTGGAGCATATTCTAATTTGATTGGTATATTTTGATAAACTGATTCATAATCATTTTTATCCATACGAGACGTATTGTATGAAGCTTGTTGTACCAACCGTACTGCATTAAACATATCGTCCACTGAGTGTCTTTTAATCGGTATAAAATTGTGTCTTTCGTCTAACTTCTTATCTGTTCGTTGACCTTTAGTCTCGACCCCAAAATATGTTAAATCGCTTTCTTTCAGTTGTCTGGTTCTTGATTTTGGTTGCAAAATTGGTGATGATTGTAGAGTTCGCAAACTTTGCTTAAATGTAGTTTCGTTTTCGTCCTTATCTTTTTGACTTACGATGTTGTCTGGATCACTAGTTTTATATTCTGAAACAAAAATAAAACATTTATTTATAAATTAATTTTCAAGACACTAAACTAAGAACTATAAGTTCTTTAGAGGTTGCCTGCGTCGCCCGTAAAATGAAACGTTTTTTTAGTCGTCGGCGCTCTTGAACGGTGTTTAAGGAGAGCTTTGCTTAACATCAGGCAAGTCGAGGTCAAATGTCGCAACTCAGTGTTGAAAAAATGTATATGGAATTTGGTTAGGTGTAGCTTACCTTTATTGGGTAATTTTTCTTTATTTGGAGTGTTAAATTTCTCTCTGCACTCATATGCAGTTTTTTTGACATATATTGGTTCCACTTCCAGTTGTTTATTAATCATGGATACCGCTGACGGTTTACTTCTTGTAGACTCCCACGTATTTGTGACCTTGTTTTCGCCAAAATCCATGTTCTCTCCCAAGAGATATGGTTTGGGTTTCGGTATTTTATTTTTGAGAATACTTTTTGTAGCTGCCGTATTCTCATCTGAATCATTTTCTAATGCTCCATTTGTTTCATTTTCCAGAGTATTTTGATTTCCATTTATAACCAGTAAGTCATCAAATTTATCTCCTAACAGTGTAATAGGTTTGTCATAACTGCCTTGGATGGGAACAAAAGCACTTCTTCTTTTTCTAAAATCATTCGAAGGAGGCGGTTTTTCATCCGTTGAGATTATATTAACAGTACCCGATTCTGCAGCAAAATGTAATTCTGTTTTACAAAACTCGACTCGTTTAGTTCTCTTCAAGTCATCATCGTCTTTAACTTTCTGTATAACCTTTAAAGGCTCTTTTGCTAAGGAAATCGACACTTTAGTAGATTGTAAACCGACTCTATCTATAGGGCTTTTACTACCATAGTCTCTATTTACTTTGATATTAACAACTTTTGGAACATGGTTCGACCTATTCCGTGCTAACCAGTCCTTGAATGATTCTTCTTTTAAAGTATTTGTGTCTCGTTCTGTCTCATGATAATTATGTTCGTCCCGTTCGTCTATTGTTTCGTTAACGATTTCTGTTGATTTACAAATTCCACTATCAGTTGATGATTCCATAGCAATTT
Source organism: Tinea trinotella (assembly GCA_905220615.1). Classification (NCBI taxonomy): domain Eukaryota; kingdom Metazoa; phylum Arthropoda; class Insecta; order Lepidoptera; family Tineidae; genus Tinea; species Tinea trinotella. The sequence goes on along the minus strand of HG992308.1, from coordinate 8,731,375 downwards.
TGTCTTTAGTGTGTAATATAGTTTCCTCACTTGGCTTTGTTTCTTCGAAACTGTAACTTTTTCGTCTATTGTTCCAACTGTCATTACTATTGTTTAATAGTGATTTATATTTTAATGTACTTAATGTGACTGGATTTTCTAGTAATGGAGATTGAGTACGTGACCTACTTTTTGGTACGTCACTGTTTTCTGAATCATACGAATGTCTTCTCCAGTTATTGTTTCTCCCTAATGAATTATTGCGTGAATCTAATTCTATAATACTAGCGTTATCTGTTGAAGACGATTCTTCACTTGGCATTCTATGTGATGATCTCGTAGAAGTCTTCCATTTAGAGGGCTCTGATATATCAAAGTCATCTGGCTCCGTTACTTTATAGTTTTCTGTATCTGTACCATCATCTGGTGAAACATCTAGTGGTGTAGAAGATATCTCCAATGGTGATGTAATCTCCAATGGTTTGGACATTTTAATAAGTGATGGTGAAGTAAGAAGTCGAGACCCCGAAGATATAAACTAAAATATAGAAAAGAAAAGATTAGTACATTGAAACAGTTTACAACTTGCAATTATGTACGTTATTAAGAGACTTAACTAACCTGTCTTGAAGAATGCATCATGTAAGACGAAGTAGGCGCTCCAGGACCGGCTGAGGAATGGTAAGCGGCCCGCATTACTCTCACTTGTGCACCTGGTCCACTCGCATTTAACACTTCTAGGGCACGTGCTACACGCCGAGTGACACCACCTTCCGTTATCTGCGGAGTTTGTCATAAACTTATTAATTAACGTATACACTACTTATATGACCGAGTATATATACTTATATATTCGGTCACATGACAGACAGACACACGACTCAAACACACCGCAAATCGCCCACTTCAAAATCTCTTCCCACAGGAAGACTCGAGGAAAGAGGCCTTGCCCACCAGAGTTCCCCCAGCATACCGCACATTCATTGACTCCCTGCATGATGTTAATCTGGAGTAAACAGCAGCAAGTTAAATGCGGTCCATGAATGGAGGCAACTGCTACCACAGTAAATACCTTCAAGTGGTAGTTGCACTACTATGCCGGCCTAGTTGGAACCGGCAATAACGAGCTGATACTAAAACGCGACTAAGTTATTTTACGTTCCATATACTTGTAACTACCCCGGATCGCAGACTGGACACTACTGCTTACCACTCTCAAATATCTAATATCCGCCTCTTTTTCATTAACAAATTATATTCAATTTAACTATTAAATAAACAAATAAAATTCATAAAGCAAACACCGACCGGGAATCGAACCCGGGACTTTACGCGCAACGGACTTGTATGCTAACCAATGCGCCTCGCCTGTCGTCATCTGAGCAATAAAAACAAAAATTTTATAAATAATCTTATGTATTCTTAACGGTACTCGATTATGACTTGAGAATTTATAGCGTTTCAAATCAAAAAATTATAAATTCAAATTGTTCAATTTTATTGTTCACGTACTCAGTGACTCAGTGCAGTTCTTTGAAAGCTGCAGATTATTTTGGTATAAAAAATTCATTACTTTCAAAGCATTATAACTGTACTTGGTGTATGCTTCTAGTATTAAGTACAACTACCTAGGTTTGGTACCAAATAGAACGTTGACCGCAACCAATGTCCGCAATTCATGGGCATATACCGTGACAAACGTAAGTATAGTGGACACTTCAAACTAAGGATGTAAGTGTACTTGGATATGCCGATACTAGAATAATAATATCACAAAAATCAACTGTATCTAAATTTGGTCTTTAATTTGAAATATTGACACTTTTGGACCTCCTCCACATCATGCTTGCCATCAGGAAGATCGAGGTCAGATGTATTATAAAAATATAGTTTTTTTTTATATTATTCGTTTAAGGAATAAAAACCGCGAAAACGCAAAAAATATTCTAATGAATTAAAAAATATATATATGCGGCTTACTATCGCGTTTGTTTTGGTTTTAATTTTACAATTGTTCCGACGTTTCGAGAGCTTTGCAGTCATTGTGGAAAAATAATAAAAATTGTAAGATCAAAACCAATGTAAACGCGATAATAAGCCGCATAAAATTTGTTTATTTCATTAATCAATGCTCACGCAAAATCTAAAAGTATACTGTATTCTCCCTAAATAGACACTTCAATGGGGAGAATTGGACTAAAAAATATCACTTGTCTAATAATCCCTATCAATGGGAATTATTAGGCTACATTCTTTTTTGCGAGTTTAACCTTTGGTATATTTTTTACTAATTTTTTTACATGTTCCAATTCTAGTATGATTACTGAATAAGATATTAACGTCCTTCAACTTCGACTGTATACGACGTAAACCGGGTTCGTGCCCGGTCGCAGTTACACAACTCCCTCGCTTCCTTCACATTTACAATTCTCTTCATACAAGCTATTCATTTTGCCTAGTGCCCATATGGTTATGGGCACTAGGCAAAATGAAAAGCTTGTGATTATCACAGAAATAATGTCTATGCGTCATATTACCATAAATGTGAAGGAAATATACAAATGAGTTTTGTTTTAGAGTTACTACAACTGTTAATCTATTCAATAATTAGCTTTTACAAATTAGTGAACAAACAGTGGTCCAACCAGAACTGATCAGAGTCAAAATGTCTATTCAATAATATTTACTTTACTCCAAATGGCGGCGTATCCAATTGTATCAAACAAACGTTTTGTCTTATTTAAGTTTCTTATTTGTATTCTTGTAACGTTCACTATGTAACAAAACGTCCGTCCGTATGTACATTATTACTTTATTATTGTTTTATTAGCATTTACCATAACATTTTTATTCTTTAGTATTTACTAAACGTGAACCGAAATCTTGTTTGTTTGGCCCTGTCGAATATATGAAAACAGCATCGAAATATATAAAAAAAACATACAGCTATAGTTAAGCTTTATGAGTCTGAAGTTGGCTGCGTGCGCTTGTAAAAAGCTCTCTTACCTGCTTCGAGACCTGATTTGAGACCTGATTTTATTATTAATAATTTTTTAAATCAAATTATAGCTATTTAAGCAGCAGTTTAGTCAAGTGAATGTTGCTACAGGAACACTATTATTTAGGTGATTCGTGATTTTATGGATATGATTGACTGTCTATTGAATTGAATTTACCGACAGTTACGACCAAATCGAAGACATCCTCAAGAATGCTAGGTTGCCTAGTGCCCATAACCATAGAGCTTGTATAAAGAGAATTGTGAATGTGAAGGAAGCGAGGGAGTTGTGTCAGGATCGTGGCAAGTGGCGCTCCATTGTCTCTGCCTATCCCTGTGAGAAAAAGGCGTAACAATTTGATTTGATAACGACTCAAATACTGTTAATTTTGACGTGTCTGTGTATTCAAAATTCGGTTTTTTTATTTCAAAAGTCAGTCTGCGTTCGGTATTGCTATAAACAAAAAAGAATCTCTTTTTATTTATATCTATGGCTGTCACCGTTGGTTAATAATTTTCTAAAACATAGCACAATAATACATAAATAAACATGTGTGGGTGAATGAAATTGAGGGCGACGTATTTGATTGCTATCTTTCCTCTGAAGGTTCGATTCAGTGGGTGCTAATAGTGTTTGATTGTGTTCATAATATTTTTTATTATATGGGTAATTTGTTTACAACATATATGGATGTTATAGCCTTTGTTTAGACTTTAACAAGTAACTATTTACAAAGTTATTATTAGGTCAATAATATAATCTTATAAAATATAATAATATATATGTATGCTAGCAGACCCGACAGACGATGTTCTGACAGAGGGTAAAAATAATTAACCAACCGAGTCCAATTGTGAATCTCAATCACCAGGGGTTAAACACACAAAAGTTTTCAATAAAATCAGTCCAAGAGTTAGCTTAATCACACTCAAACAAAATAATGTATTTTTAACAATAAAGAAATTAATAAATAAATGTTTATTTATAGAAAATATAATGATTTTAAATATGTTCGGTTCTATGCAGTTAGTTATCTAAAAAATCCCATTTATAGTAGTAAGTTATTTATTTTTATCTAATTATCTAAATTATTTATCTAATTTAGGTACCTAATTAATTGTTCTTATGTATCTATTATCGCAGATATCTATTACGCTACTATTAACAATTGTAGGTTGTTTACATAGACATTGAAATATGAATTAAAGATCAAATATTTTTTTATAATATTTAAACTTTTTTTTAATAACTTAGAATCACATATTAGGCATTCAACAAAAACGTAAAACGTGTTCGTTATATTAATTTACTAAACGTATATTGAAATATTCATACATTTTTCTTAAACCAGAATCCTAAAAAGGCGTACCGCTCTTGATTGTCCAGTTACCATAAAGGGAAACTAAGCTGTAATCTAGTCGAGAGATACCGACATAACTTCGAGGTATCCGCTTCGTCTTAGCAAACTTATGTTAAATTGAAAAATATATAAGTATTATTAATTTTATGCCTTTGGTTTTATGTTAATATGAAAGTGGCAAAAGTAAAGCTGATAGCCCAAAGGCACGCATAAACTACAAAGGACATCACTCATTCGGGGGACTTGGGCTTAATTGTAGGTAATAACGGTTGCATATACATTTTAAAATAATTTAATATACTAAGATTACAATGCAATTAGAATATATGCTTTTGCATAGTTTAGGTGTGCAAAATGATTAAACTATAATTATGACAGTTCAAAGCAGAACAAATATGGTGTTGAATGACAGATGATACAAAATCCATATTTTATTTTCCAAGGAACTCAATTGCACAGCATTTAAAAGCAAAATTGTTATTAGTATATATTTTTTCATCACTGGGCATTACAAAAGTAGTACATAAAAGCCCAAAATGAATGATGTCCTTTTCGCAGGAATATGATAAAAGCCAGGAACTTATTGGGCATGACCAGGAAGCACAATGATCAGTTATTGTGCTCCCTGGTCATGACATGAGAGTATGACCGCTGAAACTAAATTCTAGTAGCGGAGACAACTACTGCCACAAATTAAATCCCTGAGATTAAATCCAAACGAGCGACGTTAAAAACGCATTCGATATTATAAAACTACAATAATAACAGTAAGCTCTATTGAAGGTTTTAGTAAAAAATTACGTCATTTAACATTCGCTAATACTAGAAGGTCACAACACCCAACTTGTCTAAAAACCCACCCGCAATCTATAAAAGTAAACTGCACCGCTAACAAGCTAGTGTCGAATAACGGGATTTCATCATTTGATACATATTTAACGTTATTTACAACGTGTGAAAATATTATGGCTTATAATGAGCGTATGACGAACTCCAGCGAACAAATTCATCTAACAGATCCGATGACATCAGTAAACAAAATGACCGTTGAATTGAATCACGTAAAGGGCCGGTATGGGACGAATACTTAAGCAGATTTAAAATTAATGAATAAACACATACATTGTGGTAGTGTAATGTGAACGCAAACCGAGAGCTCAAGTTCAAAACCGGTGTATCTATGTACTTTGGTTGTAGGGAAGCAAGAAAGTTATGTCAGTATCGTGGAACGTGACGCTTCGTTGTCTCTGCTTATCTTTGTGGGAATTAAGACGCGAAATTGAGCGTGATAATATTACAAAATTATTGTTTAGACAAATTAGAAAGGCAGGCGATTCATAAGAAAATTGGAGTTGAAACTTAAGTCAAGTGCAACCCAGCTAAAGGATCTTTCTGCAGTACTCGTACGGGAAGTTATCTTGAACTTATCAACTTATCACTAATCAATGCAGAGTTGTTTCAGTATTGTGGAGTGCTCCATTGTCTCTGCCTATCGATTTACAACTTGCTTTGACGCGTTATTAGACTACTATTAGTTCATGTATCATGTCAATTATTAACTAATATTTCATAACATTTCATTATTAGATCCTTTAAATTTAATTTTAGGGCGGCGAACTTTAGATCCTCTAACAGATATACTTACTTTAAATTTCAATACCAAACTTCTAAACATGCTTATATAAATTATCAGAGTAATATGTACGTTATAATATCAATTATAAATCAATGTACGTCATATCAAAAATACATTGGTACTGACCAGGGCCGTCTTAAGCATATTCAGCGCCGGGGTGCGAAAGTCAAGGCTCTGCTCGCGTGTTCTCAGTGTAGTAGGTACCTATCGAAGTTTATGGCGGTCGGCATGCGCCCCCTAGGACTCTGCGCCCGGGTGCACCGCACCCCTTGAACCCCCGGGTAAAGACGGCCCTGGTACTGACAAATGGTTTTGAACCGGGAGCTCTTTGTTTGCGTGACCTTATATCTACAACTAAACCCCGGTCACTTTAATATATATAGTAAGTCTTCATCTAAGATTTCGAATACTACCAATACACCTCTTAAAAATCCCCATCGCGGTAATCAATGGGAAAATCATGTTTCATTCTGAGTAATTTGATATGATAATTAATTTAAAACAATATTAGTCATTTGAGGTTCTCAACGTCTAGGTCATCGACATATTACCGCGGGGGCGATACCGCACCATAACTTTATAATTTTCGACGAATCTTTAAAAGAAAACCCGATTGTTGAATCACGCCTACGTGTAAATTTTATATTGCTTATCTACGCAGGATAAGGATATTTTTTTTATTGTAGCTGATTTTTTTAATTAATTGAAGGCTGCTACTGCAGTCAAATAGTAGCTGTCGGGTTGACTATGTCGGTCCAGTTGGGACCCGTCAATTTACTTACAGTAAATTAAGTACGTGACAATGACCACCGACTGTCTGCCTAACACTATAAAATACTTATTTAAATCTATTTTCATTGAGAGCTTTTGTCCTTTCAGATATGACAGTAACATAGAGCCATGAAACAAAATACAAATCGTAGCTTAATTATTTGGAAGGGAACCGCACCGATGAAGGGAAAAAATCATATATGTATTAAAAAATTATTAGAAACTTTTCATTGATCTATGACGTAGAATTCATGTCACACCCACACGGAAGGATAATTTTTATTTTCAATTGCGCAAGCTGATGACACACTATTTTGGCCAGTTAAGATTGGAGAAACTTATGGATTTGGGTCATGCACCTTTAACCGTTTTTGTTTATTGTTCAAACAATTTTCGTGTGTAACAATGACGCTATAATTTTCCCATAATGAAGTTTTAATTTTACTAAGGCATACTTTAAATTACCCTGAATTTATGATAGTATAAATAAACAATTGTACCTAAAACTATTTTTATCAATGTGTTACCTCCGATAACATGTATTTACTTACTTTATTTTTATTTATTTTTTACACATATACCTATTCCTATTTGGTATGTTTAATATGTACGGGCTACAATTGACGAGTTTCTTGTGGCCTTCTTCTCGTAATATGCCTTTCCGAAGCCATGGTACAATCTGACGATGAGCAATCACTTATTTTCATTTCATTTCAACAAATATACGAGTAGACTTTTTAACTTCATTCAAGATGGCAACATGCATTAGGTACTTATACCTACTTATTGTGCTTACTAAGGTGAATTGATTTAATTCTAAAGTTAACAAATTTAGTTAATATTAATAATATCTACCTACAAAAATGACAAATTTAAAATAAGTTAATGAAATAAAAACAAAAACTAAATAAATAAAAGTCTGAAACAAAAAATACTTTGACAAAAAATATATGTTCAATAAACTTTTTCCAACGCGGAAGTTTAACAATACACGAGTGAGACATTAATTTAGTTCATGGGCGTTATTTTGTAAAGTAAAAAAACTTTAGTTATTGTCATTTCTTCGCATGTAATGACACTTTTTCAAGATGCGCGGGCGTGTGGCGGCACCACGGTTATGATTCGAAGCAACCTCGCGAAGCGGCCTTTGTGCAGGATTTCCGGAATCATGCACTCGAAACCAAACATCACCAAGTAGAGCCAACAACCTCTTCTATGTCTATATTTACATAATACTATTTCCTTCGCGACAACATGACTTATAAAGTTTTATAAAGTAACTGCTAATAAGCGCAATTGACCATTCCAATATTCTATGGCCTTCTTACATTTTATTTAATTTTAATCTCTACATTTGACAACTAAGTAGGTATAATATAAAAAATGGTAATGATTTTTTTCCTAAGTTCGATCTGAATTGCTAATATCGGGGACTGTTTTTTGTCACCCAACACCGGTTATGATCGCATTGTCACGTACTTAATGGTATTATTACATGTCACAAAGTTACATGATTACCTATAAGTAAATTAAATGATTATAGGCACACCACGCCTTCCTATAAACTTTTTGCGATGATTTCTATATCTTCATCTTATTATTATGATGTCTTTGAACTCGTATTAAGATATGACTTTTTGATAATAGCTTTTAATCTATATTAAAAAGTTCGTAAAAAATAAGATTTAATTAACTTATTATTAAAATAATATGCGGCACATAAAACAACTTTTGAACGGGTAGCAAAGTAACGACAAAATTAGATCATAGGTTGTGTAACAGCCTTGATTTAGTCTAGGCAATAAAAACACAGATCTTGGTGGCTTCCTTGCGTGTTGGTAAACTTTCACCATTTGATAAACATATCTATTGTTTAGTTAGGTGGGCTGGCTTTATTATTCAAGTCTATCGATGTTTTGTAATAGTTTCATTGTCTTGTTGTGTCAAAATATTTTTCGTGTTACCGACGCAATTTTTAACGTTTGTTTCATATTAATTTGCTAAGAGTATCAACAGAGTATTATATCTACACATTAATTTTGCCATTTCAATTGTAATTAAAAAACTCGCTTAACTTGTAAAAGTCGCTGATATTCAAAGGTTGTATCATCGAATAAAGCGCTCTGAGAAAGACAAAAAAAATTGCAAACTTGATACAAAACAGGTTCAGTTTAATGTTTCCAAAAGAAGCTGGGCCTTACTGCTATGCAATAAGCGTCAATGCCCTATCTCCGTGAAAATGCAGCTCTGAGGGAATTATTCGTAAATGGTATAGACCACTTCGACTCTTTTGGCAATGACCGCTCGAGTGAGTTATGTAGTTGCTTCGAGGTAAAAAAAAATGGTGGTTTCGTTGAGCTAGAACTTAATTGTATAATTTTACTTCATAATATAGATATTTGTATTGATGTGTAATTTAAAAAATTAGACATGTTCCACTTATATTGACCTCGTTTTAATGTAGGTATAAATATTGATATAACAATAGATTTAAGGAAGGTGATAATTTGTATGTTAATTGCAACAACTTAATAACATGTGTTAGGATAACTATTAGATGTAGATTATCTGGAGCACATGTTCAAGGTTAACTTGCTAATATAATGTAATAAATAATAATAAATGTTAGGTCAACTAGTGGTCTACTTAAGTATGCACATGGCTCTTCAATTATTTTTATTTAAATTAGCAAAAGATGTCTCTAAATAATATTATAAATCATGTTTGTCACCTTTCCGTATTCAGCTGTCCCAGCCCACTCCCGCCGCCATTGACCTGCCACCTCCATGTCTGACGTGAATCTCCTTCGATCGCTGCAGCTACACTCGTTCTCGTTCGCGGTTAGAGCCACGCTCCGACACACGTTTACACCGCTCGCCGGCTCCGTGCTTACTAATAGCACCAATGCCGATATAGCCTTAAGCCCACGAACAAAATTTAAATATTCGCTATTGCTTTCCGTTAACAAAAACCATACCTACTTCGAAGAGTTCGCCCACTCATTGTATTTTAAGTTATTTGCCATCGAACCACAAACTTTGTCGTCCTACGCTTTCGTGCAAATGTTGAACAATACCGATCAAGTATGATCTGACTGAAACATGAGTTATGACTTTGAAATCGTTGGACAATATGAGTGTTGATCAATGTTTTTAAATATGAAGAAAAGAGCTAACTACATGTTTATATAACTATATATCATCCGCTAAAGTCACAAATTTTACAGAAGGCATAAAAAACTTAATAATGTTAGAAGGCTTGTCCGGAGGTACAAGTTCCTTTTTTGCCTTTTAAAAGTATTTAAGAGTTTTGCTATTTAATGCATTCAGAAGTTTACTATTAAAATGTTACTATTAAATGTTAGTAAAAAGTAGTTAAGATAAACATTTAGAATAAATTAGCTTGATAATAAAGAACTTGTGTACTAATACTAGGGGTAGGCAGACAAATAAATAAATTTATGATGTATTTTATAATTTATTAATAAAGCATGCACAGAATAAATATATTATGATCGCATATTTGGCATATTAATAGTTTTAATTCACATTTAAATGATGTTGAATCTCTTTATTTTTAGCTGAAGATCATCCTCCTATGTTATTCAAAGTACAGGAATTCCATGGTCCATCAGTGTGTTTAGCACAACTTCTTTTAATTAGGCACATTCAATTCATTATTTCTAAAAATATATATCATGGAACTACCCATCACCGCTGTCATTTTCACGTTCTATAGCGGACTCTTTCCTCAAATATTCCTGATATATATCTATTAAAGCATCATTACATTTCCTTAATTCTAATACCTCTAAAAGAGGCTCATTTTTATCAAATGGTCTATTATTAACATTCCTTCTAAATACGGCAACTAAAACATCACTTCTTTGATTCATTTTACAAAAGTAATAAAATAACTTCTGTTCTATTCTAAAGTTCTCATTTAATCCATCTTTAAAATACCTATAAAATAATTCCCCTCCGTTTCTTGTTAATTTTTCTAGTTCCCCCCACTGTTCCTTAGTCAAACCGAATAGAAGACCTATCATTGTTCCCTTTATCACACAAGTGACTTGACCAGACTTATCTCCTATTCTAATGACGGCAGATGATGAAAATTTTCCTTTGTAACAGTATGATTTAACAGATTCTAAGTAATATTCTGTTATAATACTCCATCCCATTGAATGCAGTTTTAAACTCTGACTTTCAGTTATTTTTACCGGCGCAATTTCATTCAATATATTCTCATAGTTATTGCACTTATTCAGCAGATCGTTATTCATAATATACATTTTTAAGTACCATTATGCAATTAACTGGAAACACATACCAAAATACTTTTATTCATTTATTTATCAACAACACTGTGCAGTGCCTAGCATTGTTGATCAGAATCAGCCGAGATATTGACAATTCTATTTTTAAATTTCATTTTGGTGCTTAGACAAGATGATAAAGTTCTTGTATTAATAAAATACGTTTTAAAATAACAATACATTTCTCATGGGTTCTTGATATTTATATTTCTTTAAAAATAATTAAAAACAACGAGTGATATATATTTTTTCTTATCAGGGCCATATTTCTTGTCTTTTTGACATCTATTCTATTTTAAGTTTTAAGGTTATGTTTTTCCGTGTAAGTGGTACGGTTTCGATATTATGCAAGACATTATAGTAATGAAATTAATATATTGGCAAAATCTAATGAAGATATCATGCGCATAGGATGGGTCCAAGCTGTGGTCAATAAATGGCCTGGCAAAAAGACTTTTGGAGTGTATAGATTTTTGCCAATATTTTTCTTCCTTGGTGCTGGATTGGAATTTTCTATGATAAACTGGAAAGTAGGTGAAATTAATTTTTACAATACATTTAAGAAACGACAGGCTCACGACATTGTTGACGAAAAGATTCAGAAGTACACAACTGCCTAAATATGCCAGCAGGAGTTTCCTGGGGGAGATATCTCTCATTTTGTGCAGCGTCAATGACAACCATGTTAATAGGATCACAAATAGTACACCAGTACTATCGACCATTACAAGATCTTGACTTATACATTAATAGAGAGTTAAGTAATTTGCCAGAGGATATAGCTTCCAAAATAAGGGAAGAATTAAAGAAAGAAGGTGTAATATAGTGCATATGATGTATATTGTAAATAGTAAATTATAGGATTAACGGCATTTTTGTTTTATTTTTCATTTCAGTTATGCCTTACAATACATAAATGTGGAATGTATGACCTATGCTGCTGCACATTACCCTAAGTTTGTGTAGTGGTAGCAACCGTGATCTGAGTCAGTTTTTTTAATTATTGATACTCATGGACTTTCCCTTACTTACTAGCAGGAAAGTTAAGTCACAATAAAAAAGGTGGCTTTCAGTTATCTAACATTTGTTGGTGATAAAGTAATGGCCAATATGGTCAAGTGTCATTACAAAATGTTATTTTAAATTTGACATGACATCTGACGTTGACCTACCTGATGATAAGCAAGAGGAGGTCCAAGAGTGACAATGACTGAAAGGATTTATGTTTTTTAGTTTACTGACAACTACTCATATAAATGAAATAACAAAATAATAATAACCATTTAATAAAAAATTTGGTATTTCAAATATTTAATAATACTAGAAATATTTACAACTATTGTACATTTTATTTGTAATAAATAGAATAAACATTTACACTATGTTCCAAACTTAGCTATTATTTATAATATTCTTCACCTATCACATAACAATGATAATATAAAGTTCACTTCTAAACAATTTTGTACTATTTAGTAGTATAATAAATATTATTTAAATGTATATCTACAATTATTTATAAAACAATTACATACATTTTTTCGAAACATATGTATCAATGAATTAAATAAAAGTCCCTAAATAAATTACACAACAATAGTTAGCTTTCGTTACGCTATTTAAAATAATAATAAGAATAGATTAAAACAGCTTTAACGCTGATGATACTTCTAAGAGATTTTCAGACACATACAAAAAAACATGTGTTCGCCAAATGCTACCCACAGTCTTGTGATCACAGCCCTTGCAACAGGGCAGAAATATGCTAAAGAATGTTTTAATCTATTCTAAATATAACAATTAGTTTTTTCATAAATTTATTTAATTTGTTTTTTATTACTAACAACTTTAGTACTTTTAAAAAAAAAAATTAAATAGGTTTTATTGTAAAATTAACCAGCCAGAAGCACTCTCCTTCACTATCTTTTCCCCATTTTTTTATTTATTTTATAACATAGTTACTTTATAACTATACTTAAATAACTGCTTAAATAAAATATCTTACTCTAACAGTCTTAGATAATATGGACACAATTTTAAGAGTATTTTTGTCACCTCGCCGTTTCTGTTATCGTTCTTCTAATCCAGTCAAGATGGGAGCTCACAGAGTCATACATTCGGGGTCTACCCTGACCTATCTTCGTACAAGCAATCCTCCATCCACTTACTCCAGCCAGCGACCATCTTTTCGTCGTTTCATCGAAACACATCATTGAGCTTCCAGCGTATTCTTCATCCTAAAATAATAATAAAGTTTGACATATTTGACCCCTGCAAAGAATATAATTGTAAATCATTTTAAATGTTTTACAAATGTCCTGGTAAATTATTTAGAATGAGTTACAATGACATTCATTGCATGTCCCGCCGACTTTGCTTCTTGGATTGCCGTGCTAGGGGAATACTGTAAGAGTTGAACAGTCAGTTATTACTCTTTTGATCATCCTGGATGGGCTCAGGACTTTGTGCTAGGGTTGACCAAACAGTATTTGGCTACTTCCTTTTGCTTGCTCCCCTTAGAAAGGACCTTGTGCTAATGTTAACCAAACAGTATTTGGCTACTTCCTTGCGCTTGCTACTTGCTAATACGAATTGGATAAACCTACAGTGTAGGTCCTTATTAACATTCGAAACACGAGTAGAGTTAATTTAACTACTGACCGGCTACCGACTCGACTAAAACTAGAATCTGAGCCTGAAACTTGACTAAGTCACTGATCGGTAGATAGGGCTAATGATCCACACTACCACCTACCACACTTTTTATTGAGACTACATCTGTCATCGACTTGCCTGATGTAAGAAAAAGTCCAAGAACGCCGTCGTTTGCACCTTACGGTTGTCTCAGTCTAACTAAAACATATAAACTTACATCACAATCATCTTGAGCATACAATGTTTCTGCACAGAGACCATTGACTGTTGCTATGCTCACATTTTCACAGCGTTCCATAGTCGTCTCTGTCACGTGCACCCTTTGCAGTTGGTCCAAATTGCGCGCCCAACTCAAACTATTGCAAACAACTTTACTGCTGTTATTCGGTGTTGCATCTGGTAGGCATATAGGTCGCACGAAGTCTGACATTTCCAGCGCTTCTTCAAGTCGCACCAAAGCCAACATGCTTCCCTCAACTGGTGATCTAACCATCCCTACAATCCGTCTTTCTTGTTGCCAAGGGGTTGTGCTTTGTATTCTGACTGTACCTAATCTTGCTGTCCATTCCGCTTTTGGTTGACCCTGAAAAAATAGAGCAATTTTAGTAATAATAATTTAAAAATCTATATCTACAATTATCGGCACAGCTACAGGCTACAGGTGTTGGCACAGACAATGAAGCACCACTTTCCAAGACCCTGACATAACTCTTGCTTCCTTTACGTAAATATTACAAATTACAATAAATCTTTCTTTTCCTAAAATGATAACAAAAGCCTCTAAAGTAGGCCTTAAAAAACTAATTAATCGGGTATAATTGTAATATTATTTTTAATAGAAAATAAATGAAATATTTTTTTATTGAACTTGATTAAGGAAAACACATGGGTACGATCTGATTTCAAACCCAAATGTTTTAGTTTAGATGCTTTAAACTTTATCTATGTAATTATTGATATAAAAAAACCTTAGGATTCATCTAGGTTAGGTTAGGTTAAAAAAGATATAAAAATATAGTTAACCTGGAAACAAGCAGCGGTGGTGATGAGCCACGAAGGATGTAACAACGCAGCGTCACATGCATGAACGTGTGATCTGAATAGAGCTGCATGCCATGGCCAGTCACCTGGTAGAGCATTCATCTGCAGTCCAACAACACCCGAGGCTGATTGGTGAACTCGTGCTGATGGTATTCCACAATCTAATAACATTATATCGGTTATTCACTTTACTAAGAAAAGTTGAAAAGGCGAATACTGGTCCATCTGTGGACAATTTAATTATCCCACTACTAAGCTAGACAAAAAGGAGTCATTGGGAAAATCTCGACAAGATTCATAATCGATGACAACAAAGATTAAAAATTTATTTCGAAGCCTTTATTTAATAATTGGTTGCGTTATCACTTGTCTAAATTAACAATCGGTTGGGTTGGATTTTTATTTTAGACAGTTCATTGACTCATGGGTTTTTCATGGTCACTCAAAGAAGTTTAACTGTAATCTGCAATGAAGTTAATCATACGGCCTTGAGAATTTTCTTAAGGTTCTGATTTTTTATTGAGTTTACTTTATGTCTTACCCAAAGTATCGCACAAAACTTTTATAACTTTACGTTCTGGACATTCACTCTTTAAGAATAAAATATCGGAGGCATTAGGATCAGCTATTTCAACATATTCTGGTTTTTCATCTATATTGGTGGGTAAGTCTTCATCTTCACTAAATTCTACTTCGGCATCAGGTACAGCGTCAGCGTTAATTGCTCGGCTGTAAAGAAAGCACAGTTTGTAATGTTACTTGTATATAATTAATCAAAACGTAGACTATGGATATGAACATCTTTATATACTATTTACATTGAACTTGTTGTTGAAGACCCTGAAGACGATTTCATTGTTCCACTGGCTCCACTTGAAGAATCTTTGATTAAAGCACATTAGAGGATGTAAGATTTTTTTCTAATACGCGTGTTTCATCTTTATCATTCATTTACATCTGAGACATGCTAAATTTTTATCTGATTATTTATAATTATTCAGGTTATCTAGGTTAAGTGGAATATTCCTTGTCTTAAATTGAAATAAAAATATTTACAGTTCTTACTTGAACGTTAACTCCCTGCAGAGAGATCCTGCGACACTAGCAAGAGCTTTCTTATCACTTTGATATGGAGCAGCGCAAACTTTTCCGGAGCGACCTCGTTGTCTCCATACCATGTAACCGCTGCGTGATCGAAGTGAACTTAATGTGGATTCCTCGGTTTGTTTCTGCCACGTACTTAAGGAACGAGCAATTGACACTACAAGAAAAAAGGTATATGTTGTTCTATATATATATATATATATATACTTAGTGTACTAGTAATAAGTAAGTACGAGTAACTTTACATTAAGGTTTTGTATGAAGCATTGGATATTCTGACACAAACCTTTCGTCCCGATCACATCCACAATTCTCATCATACAAGATTTATAGAAGTCTCCTCTGCTTTTTTGAAGAATAAGCTTCCTGGTTTGATTAAGGAATACCTTTATTCTTCAATATACCTTTCTTAATCTGATATGTCACCTACATCTTTTTTACGCACAACTGTATTTTTAATACAGTTGCTCAAAAAGTGGCGTATTGCAGGGACGTATAGCGTTCGGGATGTGGGCTATTACACACTCGTGCTTTTTTTTTACCTTTCCCGAACTCGTGCGTTTTCTTTCCCAACTGTCAAAATAATGTCTATTAAAAAGAAAAACCAACCATGAAGTTTTTACTAAAAAAAGTTTTTATGATTCATGCAAATACGTATATTTCTAAAAAGAAGCTACTAATTTGTTTCAAATTTAATGATTTGATTGAATGAGTTAGGTTAGGTTTCATTTCATTTCATCTCATTAAATTTCATTTTCATTTCATATTAATAAAAAAATTCTACTGAAGACTTGGCTGTATGGGCATAGTCCCCTTTGCCTACCAGAATGGGTGAAGGAAAAAAAATCTCTGTCTATCTAAATCTCTGCCTATCCAATTTCAGGAATTTTCTTTGCGAGTTTAGTTGTTTGTTGCACAAAATGATTAATTTCGACCCTAGTTTTTTTGAATTAAATTAAAACAGTAAATATGCAACCTAAAACTTCCCCAGTTAGTATAAAAAACTGTACCAATTTCAATGTATATGTGAATTATAACTTTTATAAGAAATAAATGATTAGTTAGTTAAGTTTATTGTGTTTTATTATTTTATTAAATTGCTTCATTTTTTCGCAACTGTATTAAAAATAGTCGTTCAGAACACGTGCGGAACCGTCATTGCAACTTGTTCCGACTGTCAACCCTCGCCTTCGGCTGCGCCTCGGCTCAGGTAGACATTTGTCGGAACTCTTTGCAATGACAGCCTTTCCGCACTTGTAATGAAATATACTATTTTTATTCCAACCACAATCGTTACCCCAGTTACACACTTTTTAATGATCTATTAAAAAATAAAAATCTACATGTTTAATAACACATGATTAACTCTCAAATTAATAATAGTAGCAGTAGGTAGAATATTCATGACCTAATCATAACGATACATGCAAGCAAAAACAATACACAGTTTAAACAATCAAATTGTCACGCCTTTTCCCCACAGCGATAGGAAGAGACAATGGAGCGCCACTCGCCACGAAAGTTGGGTTGCCTAGTGCCCATAACCGCAGAGCTTGTATGAAGAGAATTGTGGATGTGTGAGAAGCGAGGGAGTTGTGTCAGGATAGACAGTTCTGACGTACATTTTCAAAATGTGGAAAGCCTATTTATGTTAGGATTATGTTAGTCTGTAAGTAAAATAAACCAACTTACAACAACCGACTTCATCACTTCCATCAGGGCAATCTGGAGTGCCATCACAGCGTAAATGTGGTGGTATACATCTCCTAGTTAAAGCACACCGCAGACCACCGATGCAATACGAACAACTTCGCTCATCTTCCGCATCAGCGCAATCAGGTACACCATCACATGCGCGACTCGACAGGGCTAATCTTTGAAGACCGCCAAGACAATCTGTAATTAGACAAAATATACATTTATTTATACCTTAGTGATATAGATAAAAATGAGGCAGATATTTGCTCCAGCTCTGGTTGTCGAAGAGTGGTAGGAAGTGGTACCAAGGGGTAGTACCACCACTTACAAGTATACCGACCGTGAAGTTAATGTCGAGTCACAATAAAAAAAATAACTTACTTGGTTCAGGAGAACACGAGCCAGCTCCGAAGTAATCGGGGAACTTTCCACAGTCGAAGTATGGCTTTAGTCTATCTGGTAATCGGTCTCCACAACCGGCGTGAAAGGCACGGCAATAAGCGCGACATGGTCTGAGGATGCGACCGTCTGAACAATGCGGTTGAAGCATTTGGCAAACGAAATCCTAAAACAACAATTAGTTAGTTTTAATAAGATAAGTACTATATTTAGGTATTTAAAAATGCATTTTGCATAGGAATAATGACGCAATAAAGTTGATTTACATTATACTAATGTAAAAGTGACTAGTTCGTATTAAAAATAGTGACAGCGAGTGGGGCAACTCTAAAGTGAATTTATAGGTTTTTTTCAGTCGTTGGCACTTTTCGACCTCCTCTTACTTACCATCAGCAATATACACGGTCGCCTTCTGTGGTGTAGTATTAAATTAAGCAAATTACATAAAATATATTAAATCATTATTTCATAACAATCCATTATTGTAAACTTGCAATGTTACTAAAGATAAAAATGCTTATTCATTATGATCTTTGCTATAATTTAGAAGACTTTCTAATCTACTTTACAAACAGTTTGTTATGCATTATTTGGTTATATTACCTGAGCCAAATATGAGCATTCGGCATCCAAGAGCTCACGAAATGCAGATAAATCTCGGTGTATAAGTTCACGAGATGCATGCCCTACCAAGTTTGGATAACTCGTCGAATTGTAAGGCAAATGTGAACATAGAGGCAGCGAGACTGGGGAACATTCTCTGAGATCCTCTTCGCTAGATATTGAGGCTTCGGTGCTAGGAGGCTCTGAAGGTGTAGTGTTAACCTCCTCCAACGCTTGAGATGAGATTACTGTACTTTCCTTAAAAAGATTTAAAGATAAAGGAAAAGATTTAAGCCATAAAATGAACGGTCAATGACTTTTTAATTTAAGGAAAACATGACAGAGGCTACAGGAAAAATTGCACGTTAAAACGACTCAACCCATTGCATAAATTTTAAATATATATACTCGTATATATATGTATAAAATTTACTCAGACTTGGGTTATTTTGGTGCTTGTAAGAGTTAGAGCACGGTCCAACTAAACCCGTGGTCCCACAGACTGTGTTCTGTAGTGATAGCAATCACGCGCGGGTGATTGCTGGAGTTGCTGGTTTCCCATCGGGCGCGTCCCGAGGTGGCGGATAGGGGAGCGCCGCGACGGTGCACTCCGTCGCGGTATCGAGACCCATGCGTAGTGACCAAAACCACGCTCTATGGTTATGTACTCATACCCTGCTTTTGATTTTTAGAAATAATGCCGAACTACTCACCTCTATATATAACGTATCTGGGAGTACTCCGAGTCTTATGATGACAGGATTCATGGCACGAAGTTCCTTATCCAGCACGTCTCGAACTTCCGCAGTGGATACTGCGGTGAATATTGGTTCGAAAGATACCTCAAAATGGATTCTGACGCCATCGTCGGTGCTAAAAAAAATCAATTATTAATAATAAAAAATAAAATAGAATGAAAGAAATAGGTAC
Organism: Tinea trinotella; assembly: GCA_905220615.1. Classification (NCBI taxonomy): domain Eukaryota; kingdom Metazoa; phylum Arthropoda; class Insecta; order Lepidoptera; family Tineidae; genus Tinea; species Tinea trinotella. The sequence continues at coordinate 8,711,882 of HG992308.1, read as the reverse complement.
ATACTAAACAATTTCATTTTTAATTCTATTTACAATTGTATTAGGTACGGGGTAATAAATTTACGAGTAGTAATGCGGAAAATTGGGTCTAGAATTAGAGACTTTCTTTACATACGAGTATAATACCTAAACAAAATATTATATATAAAAAAGGTATAAGATTCTTTTAAATAATAGTAAAAATACCTATTTTATTGTTACTTAAGTATTTAAATCATTGTACTTGTAAAATTCTCTTTTTATCGTGCTAAATCAGTTACACAGCTCTCCTAAGTCGTGGTCGTGGTTAGCCAATAGAAAATTATTACCAACTCGGCGATTAGGAATCTAAATTGTCGTTTGTGTTAATAATGAAAGGAACATTGTTCATTTAATATTAGCATATTATATTATTTGTAAATGAAGCCTGTTACATATGTAATTTAAAACAATAACGATTCAATTGAGTTTTACTATTAACATAAATTATAACAGACAAGCGTAACATTCGTAGAAAGTTTTTGACCCTAAACTTGCATAGTCTTAATGGTCTACAAGCCACAAATGTTGCTTTATAAATGTATTTATTAAACGTTTAACTTGATTTATAATATTGCAAATTGTAAAAAAATTTAGTAATAGAAAAATATCCAATGCTGAATTCTTTAACATCATCATGTCGCCATTAGTTGCTCAATATTGGAGAACTTCAAATATCAATTAAATTGTCACGCCCTTTTCCCACAGGGATAGGCAGAGCCAACGGAGCGCCACTTGCCACGATCCTGACACAACTCCATCGCTTTCTTCACATTCACAATTCTGTTCATACAAGCTCTATGGTTTTGAGCACTAGGCAAGTTGGCTTTCTTAAGGATGTCTCCGAGAACTTATGGTTACAAATAGTCATAATTTTGTAATAAAAGAACCATTAGGCCACTCCCGGCGATCTAAAAGTGGCTTGCAGCAGCGGTCGTCAGTCCATCTTGTGAGTGGACATCCTACAGTCTGTTTGACAACATGAAATTTATATAAAGTTTAATTATTTAACTTTGGCATGTTACGTATATTAATAAAACTTAAATGAACAAGACAATTTTAAATGGACGATATAATTAAAGACACATTTCATTATACAAAAATGAGTATGCACCTTTCTTTAGGTGCAGAACGACCGGACAATGAAATGCCCTAGTAAAATTACAAATTGCCTTCAATGCGTTTTAGTAGGTAGGTAGTTAAAGTACCTTCACATACAAATAGGGTACACGACATGCATAGAAAGTATTAAGAAGTTAAGACAACAAAACTTTCTCGTGTCACACGGGTACCTACATGTTACCTCTTAAAGACTTACAGTGTTAACTGTCAATCTATATTAAAGAAACGAGATACAGATATATATAGGTATGTATTATAATTGGCATTTAGGAGGATTAAAATAACGGAAGTAGTAGTTGAATAATTAAGGTCAGTAAACTGTAAAGATCTAGGTTAACTGTAAATTGTAAAAAAAATAAATAAATTAATTCACATATTTCCAATTATTGCCGTAATTGACGAGGAATAACAAATAAATATTCAAATTATTACTCGACTACCAAAATGGAGGGTTAAGGTTTTCGAGCTAATTAAGTGGAGTTCAGCTGCACGCCACCTGCTATATACTCGTATATTTATTGTGACACGACATCTAAACTCGACCCGCTTGATGATCCAAAAGTTACGACGACTGAGAAAACCGAATTTGTTCACAGCTGCTTCATTCGCTGTTACTATGCCGGCCAAAGATGCTTTTTTACGCATCGCTTGAAGGATCCAAGGTCATAGAGAGAGGTCACGTGGGCTGGCAAAGCATTCCACTTGTCTATTGTTTTACAAAGAAAACCCGCACCGGACTTTTTTTTAGATTATAAAGCTTGTTTTAGCTTTTCAGTTGATATGTTTTTTTTACATAATTTGTATAGATAATAATCTCGTAATTCTAATTAAATTTAATATCAAAAAAATTTTTTTTTTAAATATTATAGTTTGACATATTACAGCATGCCGCCTGATGTTGAGCTGAAGTGCAGTTCATTAAAGGATGCGACTACTGGTAAAGCTACTTACCAGTAGTCGACTGCAGTAGCAGTCGCACCCACTATGCCGGCCTTGTTAAAACTGGCAACTTTTAAGCAGATCCCGAAACCCGACTAAATCACTTCAGGGTCTATACGCTTGAAAAAGGTTATACCAGCCCGGTTCAGCAGTCACTCTAGATAAATGACGATCATCTGCTTGTCATTCTAATATGCTACGAACCCATAAATACATAGGTCACATTAGTAATAGCTTAAACATTCCCAGAACAAATTACGTCCTGCACACCGTACTACATATTTAGGTCTAGGTCATTTCTATTATCCTTGTTCATATACGTATTTAGTTATAAATTAATACACATTGGTGCTCAGATTAAATTGATTACGAGTATAAAAACTGATACAACATAGTGATATGAATCAACCCAAATTATAGCCTGGTTATTAAAGAGTAGGCAGTGGTGCCCAGCCCAGAAGCTATATTCTTACTTTTCACAGAAATAGAGCGCGCGTCTTACTACTATCACTCTGTTGCGTATCGTCGTAAGCAACTAAAATATAGACAATTATATTTATGTATATGTTCGCCGACCAAATCAGAGACATCCTCAAGAAAGCTAGGTTGCCTAGTACCCATAACCATAGAGCTTGTATAAAGAGAATTGTGAATGTGAAGGAAGCGAGGGAGTTGTGTCAGGATCGTGGCAAGTGACGCACCATTGTCTCTGCCTATTCTTGTGGGGAAAAGGCGTGAACATTTTCATTGATTGATTGATTTATGTGATGAGATGATTTATCATAGAAACTGGCCGGCTAAAATACAATAAGATACATTGGTACCAGTCATACGATTCATTACCTACGTTGAATGAAGAAAGAACACTACATTATCGTAAGACCAGTAATTTGTAAAGTTATTACTAATTTTCCAGAAAGTTCTTAAGTTTTCTGTAGATACTTATAGAGTTTATCTCGTAGGAAATCGTAATGAAAAATGAATAAAGCTATCATAATAATAGTTTTTCTCAGTCAGTCAACCACGAACAATGTCATTAAATGCATAATAGTATTTACGTGAAAGCGCACTTTCTCCTACTATAAACATACTGGTAGACGAATCCTTTTTGAGACGACTAAAACGAAAAAAGCGGCCAAGTGTGAGTCGGACTCGCCCATGAAGGTAGCAGCAAGTAACATAATATAAAAGTTCTTGTAGTTCGTTGTAACTTTGATCGATTTTTATATTTGAGTTGATTGAATGAAAGGTAAATCGCGGCATGACGTATTAAAAAAAAACTACTTACTAGATCTCGTTCAAACCAATTTTCGGTGGAAGTTTGCATGGTAATGTACACCATATATTTTTTTTAGTTTTATCATTCTCTTATTTTAGAAGTTTTTTTGCTACGGAACCCTAAAACTCAGCAGTTTTATTACTACACGACGCGACGTTAAGCAGCGCGCATTGCTAAAACACCAGTCCTCACCACACCAACTACGCGTAAAGTCTTGGGTTCAATTCCCGATTGGAGCAAGGATTTGTTTCACATCATTAGTTTGTAATATTTATTAATTAGTTTATAATAATAATAACACTTTTTTGAAAGATTCACTTTAACATACGAGAACTAGATCGAACGAGCTCTGAGTATATCCTTCAACGACTTTGTCACGTTAAGACCTCATCCATATCAGTAAAACATATCTTTGACATACTCGTAATAGTGGCATTGTTAGCAGTTTTCGAACAGCTGCGAACCAGGGGCGCAAAAACCTCGAAAAGTTTTTATGATGACTTAAAAAGGTCCTCGAATTTCAAAGTTAAAGATATTTTTAGGGCAACGTTGTCTTTAATTTAAATTACATTGATATTTCCCAATCACAATCTTTCTATAGTCACGTCCTGATGGTGGTAACCTTTGAAAGTAAACAAACCGCAAGTTCTCTATTCTCTATTGTGAGAGCATTTGCCGTTAGATATTTAAATAATTTTATTATGAAATAGTTGAATTTTTTATGTAAGTAAGCTTTGACTCCTTGGAAGTGGATGTTGCGGTGTTGCGCCTCTTCTGCACACTTTTAGTGGAATGGTTTTTTACTAATGCTTTAATTAAGATACTTTTTTATCGTGACATCTGACTTGATTTACAGCAGAAAAGGACAAGAAAAGGAAGGTCCGAGAGGGCAGATGACAAAAAAAAAACGATTCAGTTCACGGTTGCCTTAGTCACCTTCACCGGTAAGAGATTAAACAAAAAAAAAACATAATAAAATGACATACTTGTCTAGCGCCAAGACATCAGCACCAACGAAGCAAGACCTTAGTTCTGATGCTCGATATAAAGCTGTTAATGTTTGTCGCAATTGATGCTCGTAAGCTTTCGCATCTTCAGGTTTCACAGATGCACTTTCTCGCCGAATTGAATCGACTTGCTCCTCGTGGGTCCACGATGATACTATGAAAGAGCCGCGGAAGGTCTGTCTGCTGAGTGGATCACCGAATAGGTACATATCTGTAAAAAGGTTAATTTAAATAAATTAATTTGATGTGCATTTAAGCGGGGATCCACAGTGCCCATAACTATAGAGTCTGGAGGAAGTGAATGATGTGAAAGTGAACGAGGATCAACTGGTAGTCACAGTGGCCATTATTATAAATCTATATACCTTTGGAGGATGTAAATATCATGTGAAGTGCTAGATAAACCCAACCCAGATGGCATTTAAATGGCAGACACACCCGTTTGGTATGAATTAGATGCCCTTGAAATAACACAATAGTGCACTTTGTTATTGTGACTCGACATCTGACTTACACTTGCCTGATGGTAGGTAAGTAATGGGATGTTCAGAGCTCCGATGGCTGAAAAAACAACCCAGTTTACATTTGAAACAAATATTTGTTAATAAAAAAAGATGCGGATATTTGCTTCGGGTCTGTTTATGAATGAGTGCACCCAGTCTGCCTATCCGGGGTAGTACCGATAGAGACCGTGAAGTGATTTAGTCGCAATTCGGGATCATCTTGTAAGTTGCCGGTTCCAACTAGGCCTGCATAGTAGATGTGACTGCTACAATTGAATTGTAGTAGCAGTGACATCCATTCATGGACCGCACTCTAACTTAACATCAAGCGGAGTGCTGTCATACATTAAAAATATGAAAAAATTGATTTTTCACGCCTCGCTTGAATAAGGAGAACATGTAAATGTAATGGCCTGGTAAAGCATTCCAATTACTATTTGTTCTACAAAGAAAAGTCGCGCCGAACTGTTTAGTTCGTCTGTCGATTCGAGGCAGAATAGAATGCGGATGCTTCCCTCAATACGTATCACGAGAGAAAAAGACGAATTAAGAATAAAGTCTTGTGTGTCAAGAGACACTAAACACTGGTTTAAATTTTATTATAATTTATTTTTGTCAAACTTCTTACATGAATAAATCTGGCCGGTATAGCATTGGCGTAACTAGAGTATGGCAGAAAGGTATGGCCCCGGGCGCCATCCGAAGGGGGCGCCATTTGCAAATAATAAAACTTAAAAATATTAATAAAACAAGGAAAAATCAGCTCTAGTTAGAGTTTTTTCTTGGTTTCTTCCAGATATGTCTAAAGGACGCTGGAAGTTAAAGAGCTCCCAGAAACATTATCCGTAGTAAAGAGGACGTATAGAGCCGCCGTGTCACTGCGAAATTGAAGGGGCTCTCGTGAAGTCGTCTAGCTTGGCGCAGCTGAGATGAATCAAGGGCATCGAGATGTTTGTGATTTAGTTTTATTATTTTTAAGATTATGTAACAATAAGTGTAACAATGGTTGGTCAATGGATTTTCACGCTATAAATCCCATGGGCATAATTAGAGACACAGACAGGTTTTCCTTATACAATAGATGTTACTTTAGTATACAATAATTTAATTATCTAGCTTCTAGAATATTGTAACTAAAATGACATACAAATAAGTGGCTGTTTTCATAACTAGTAAAACCCTAAATTAGAAACAAAAATATTAATATTTTTGTGTCCTGTTTTATTTATTTGTTGGTTTGTCTTATTTGGTGGTCCATGGGCCATGACAATTTGAAGATATATTTGGACGCATCAGTTGCATCCAATATACCACGGTTCCATTGCTTGTCAGGTATATGGTCTCTATTTCTATTTGCGTGCCTGAGTACTATAATTTTACAGTTACAAGTACTAAGCAAGGGAGATGAAAGTCTATTGTTTCAAGATAAACTAAGGAAAATTATTACATAAGGTTTTCCTTAAGTTTAATGAGTAATTCATTTAAAAGGTACTATTGGAATGTATTATGTTATTATAATTAATTTATTAAACACTGTAATAAATAAATGTATTAAAAATTGAATGTAATGTAGATGGTAATGGGGCGAGAGAGTTTTGTTAAGTGTCCCTGCCTATCTTTGTGGGAATTAAGGCGTACTATTTTTTCAAGCTCGGGGTTACAATGAATTAATATTAATGACAAATCAAATTTGTGTTTAGTATTAAAAGTTAAAAAGGAGTGGTGATTATAAAATTATAAACCAAGAAGGTGTTCAAAACCACTTACTGGTACCAATGTATCTTCGATATATGTACTTTGTCGCTCAGTTTCTTCGATACAAGCACTTTTAGTAGCTTTGTATACAAATGTAAATAAATATATCATAGAATTTATCAACTGTCACACCGAACAAATCTATTGACCTACCTACTGCTATTAGTAAAATGATTGGTGGTGCAGTAAGCCAATTTAACAGCCAATTTTACCAAATCGAATCGAACGGTTTGCGCAAACACAAATGGAATTCAGAAAAAGGAGTGAAAGGTATACTTTGGTTCCGCGGTCTTGTGTGTCAAGCGCCATCCGAAGGGGGCGCCATTTGCAAATAATAAAACTTAAAAATATTAATAAAACAAGGAAAAATCAGCTCTAGTTAGAGTTTTTTCTTGGTTTCTTCCAGATATGTCTAAAGGACGCTGGAAGTTAAAGAGCTCCCAGAAACATTATCCGTAGTAAAGAGGACGTATAGAGCCGCCGTGTCACTGCGAAATTGAAGGGGCTCTCGTGAAGTCGTCTAGCTTGGCGCAGCTGAGATGAATCAAGGGCATCGAGATGTTTGTGATTTAGTTTTATTATTTTTAAGATTATGTAACAATAAGTGTAACAATGGTTGGTCAATGGATTTTCACGCTATAAATCCCATGGGCATAATTAGAGACACAGACAGGTTTTCCTTATACAATAGATGTTACTTTAGTATACAATAATTTAATTATCTAGCTTCTAGAATATTGTAACTAAAATGACATACAAATAAGTGGCTGTTTTCATAACTAGTAAAACCCTAAATTAGAAACAAAAATATTAATATTTTTGTGTCCTGTTTTATTTATTTGTTGGTTTGTCTTATTTGGTGGTCCATGGGCCATGACAATTTGAAGATATATTTGGACGCATCAGTTGCATCCAATATACCACGGTTCCATTGCTTGTCAGGTATATGGTCTCTATTTCTATTTGCGTGCCTGAGTACTATAATTTTACAGTTACAAGTACTAAGCAAGGGAGATGAAAGTCTATTGTTTCAAGATAAACTAAGGAAAATTATTACATAAGGTTTTCCTCAAGTTTAATGAGTAATTCATTTAAAAGGTACTATTGGAATGTATTATGTTATTATAATTAATTTATTAAACACTGTAATAAATAAATGTATTAAAAATTGAATGTAATGTAGATGGTAATGGGGCGAGAGAGTTTTGTTAAGTGTCCCTGCCTATCTTTGTGGGAATTAAGGCGTACTATTTTTTCAAGCTCGGGGTTACAATGAATTAATATTAATGACAAATCAAATTTGTGTTTAGTATTAAAAGTTAAAAAGGAGTGGTGATTATAAAATTATAAACCAAGAAGGTGTTCAAAACCACTTACTGGTACCAATGTATCTTCGATATATGTACTTTGTCGCTCAGTTTCTTCGATACAAGCACTTTTAGTAGCTTTGTATACAAATGTAAATAAATATATCATAGAATTTATCAACTGTCACACCGAACAAATCTATTGACCTACCTACTGCTATTAGTAAAATGATTGGTGGTGCAGTAAGCCAATTTTACCAAATCGAATCGAACGGTTTGCGCAAACACAAAAGGAATTCAGAAAAAGGAGTGAAAGGTATACTTTGGTTCCGCGGTCTTGTGTGTCAAGAGACACTAAACACTGGTTTAAATTTTATTATAATTTATTTTTGTCAAACTTCTTACATGAATAAATCTGGCCGGTATAGCATTGGCGTAACTAGAGTATGGCAGAAAGGTATGGCCCCGGGCGCCATCCGAAGGGGGCGCCATTTGCAAATAATAAAACTTAAAAATATTAATAAACCAAGGAAAAATCAGCTCTAGTTAGAGTTTTTTCTTGGTTTCTTCCAGATATGTCTAAAGGACGGTGGAAGTTTAGTTGAAGTATATCCTAAGCAAGATCTAATATGTTTTATTAGGTGTTAGTATATGTTTATTTTACATTTAGGTAACTTACGAAGGGGCGCAACCTCACTGCTTGCCTGTTGCCTGGGCGTGCCGATCGGTACGCCACTGCGGTATAGTAACGACGACTAAGGTAAACGTATACTAAATAGGGTTTTTCAGTTGTCGACGCCCTTGAACCTTTCCTCGTAATTCGAGTTTAGATATTGCGTCATAATAAAAAAGATGATAGTGGTCAGGGAATCAAATACAACGAATAAAATAAATTTAGAACCGTAATCCAAAAGAAAGTGGATGCCCGGTGTAGTGTAGTGCGTGTGATTTAAAATTCAAAACTTAATGTACTTTTATTTTGGAAAACAACGATGTAACTATACGGGCTTGATAGTTAATTTCGGGAATTTCTGCTTATAAATTCTAGCATAAACGCAGTGGTTCGCAGTGACCATAACCACAAAACTTGTATGAAGAGAATATTGAGGATGTGAAGGAAGCGAAAGTGTTGTGTAAGGATCCTCGAGTGTGGGCTCCGTTCCTTCTGCCTATTTCTAAGAGAATTAAGGTGTCCTAGTTTGATTGATTTAACAAACAGTAATTTCCTTGCAGTTGCCAATGCGCTGGTACCTTGTCAAAGCAACAAAATGTGATGTATTTAAGCAATTGTTTTGCTGGTGGTATTTATTTATTTATTTATTTATTTATTTATTTATTTATTTATTTATTTATTTATTTATTTATTTATTTATTTATTTATTTATTTATTAGGTTCACAAACAGAATCTTACATTATAATACATCTTATAGACTAACACAATCAACTTGCCTTATGTAAGTTCTATAAACAGTGAACACGTCATGCTTAAAAAAACAAACAATGTCAAAAAACAAACTTACACACATCAGTTATGAAATAAAATTTACAAAAAACAGTTCAATAAAATAGTTGCAAAAGGAAGAATAGAAACACTAATAAACAATCACATTTACACTATGTTAACAGTTTTCTTAATGAAGCCTAGAGAACAATTTGATAGGTCAATATCTTTATAATTTATATTGTAGTTTTTTGTGATACGACACAGAGGGGCATGGCTCCTGACATTGGTACGACATGATTTTATATGAAATAGGTCGTAAGTAGAAAGTCTTTGGTTAGGCCTGGGAATCCGGTAGTTGATGTTTCCCAATAGATCTGGGCAGTCCACCCTGTAGTTTAGTATTTTGTAAAGTAGGCATAAGTCTAACTTTGACCTTCTGCTATATAAACTATCGATTTTAAAAAACTCCAGACGGTTATTGTAATGGGACAATACTTTGGCTTTACCAATAGAGTAACTAAGATGATACAAGAACTTTTTCTGCACTCTCTCTATTCTATCCGAACAAGTCTTATAAACCGGATTCCACACTGGAGAGCAGTATTCCAAGATGCTTCGAACAAGGCTATTGAATAACATTACCTTAGTTCGTATTTTGCTGAAATGCTTGGTATTGCGAGAAAGAAACCCAAGCATTTTAATAGATTTGGTTGAGATAGTGTCAATGTGTTTCTGATATTTGAGTTTTCTGTCTAGAATAATACCTAAGTCGCGGATGTCATTCACAGTGCTAAGTACCCTATTATCTAGAGAGTACCTCGTCAATGAAGCAAAACGTTTGCGAGAAAAAATCATATGATAACATTTATCTATATTCAAAATCATTTTATTATTGTTACACCAAGTGAATAAATTGTTTAAGTCATCTTGTAAATTGCCATTGTCACCTGTCGTCGCCATTGTCATTGGCCATTGCTAATACAGTACTAAGTCACCATGACGTCTCCCGTCGTGTGACGTCACGATCTAAACGCATTAGCAACTGCCGGGATAATAATCATGCTGAGACTTTTGTTGTTGTTAAATATTTAAATTCAGTCAAGGCGACCGTGGTGTAGTGGCTGTGCTATGGTTACGCACGAAGCACGAGTTCGACCTATCCCCGTGGAAATTTGTGATAATTTGATTGATTTGTTGATCCATCAAATTATTTTTGATTGATAACTAAAATGTAACATAATATAACTAAAGTGGTACCAACGTCCGAGGTAGGTTGCGACGGCTGCAAGCAGTACGAGTATAAGCATGGCAGCTAGGGCAGCACAACATCCCCTGCAGGATCTGCTGAGTTTTCGGCGTGTGAAGCGGATGTCGCTTCCAACTGACATCGTTGACTCTGGTGGTCTGTGCAGTCGACATCGTCTTTGGCCGCTACTCCAACCGTAGCCAAGCTGTTGAGTAATAACACGTATAAGAATAAAATATTTTAATTCAATCGTTATATGTTAACTAATAATGTATATAGGATAACAATTTTATAAAAAGATACGATATAAGAGACATACGACAGCACCCCGCTTGATGTTAAGCTGAAGTGTGGTCCATGAGTGGATGTCACTGCTACTACATTTCAATATCTGTAAGTAGCAACTATGCTATCCACTATGCCGGCCTAGTTGGAATCGGCAACTTACAAGCTAATCCCGAAACGTGACTAAATCACTTCACGGTTTGTATACTATAAGTGGTGGTACTACCTCTGATCGGCGGACAGGGTACCACTGCCTACCACTCTTTGATAACCAGACCAGACCAGAAGCAAATATTCGCCTCTTTTTGTTTATTAATTGCAAATAAAAGCTATGAAACAAATATTTGCTCCGACCGGGAATCGAACCCGGGACTTTTACTCGCAACAAACCAGTCGCTAACCGTTCGTCCACGCCTGTCGTTAAAATAGATAGGCATAAAGTCATTTTCTCAGTCTGTCTGTACCCCTTGAACATAATGTGACTTAGTCGCGTTTCGGGACCAGCATGAGTGCTCCCGGGTAAAATTAAGCCGACATGGTGTTGCATGTTACCTGAGTTATTTATTTAATTATTATAATTGAGACTCGCTATTTAACCGAAACAGATGGTAAGCAAGGTGAAGCCCAAAAGCGCCGACGACTGAAAAAAAACATCTCATTTTATAGTTGCATCAGTAGCTGTCACTATGCCAAGATATAACTGTGATGTCTAGGTACAGTTAACTGCACTAAATATGTAAAACTATTTAACTTTAGTTGCAGTCGCCTCATCTCTTGGACTACACTCCAGCTTAACATTTATATAAAAATAAAAATATTCCTCACATTTAAGATACTGGGTCTTTAATAATAAACATTATTAAAAATAGATAATAGCCGGTATATTAACAAAATCTCTTGTGAAGAGAACCGTTAACAAAATATGCGATGAATTAGACAATTTTTTATACTTCAAAGGTCGGATACAGGTTCGATCGACGAAGCATGCGGAATATAAATAGATATCGGCCATTCGCCTCAACCTTTTATAATTTCACTGAGTAACCACTTGCAAATACCAAAAGGATTTTGGCCATTTATTCACATTACAAGAAATAAATGTTTGGTACTAGCCAAATTGACTTATTTTTCACGCAAAGCTACGACGCTCGAGCAACTTATTTTGTGGTAAGCAAACGGTTGATTACCACCTTCAAGTTTGCATACAGTAAAGTGACGCAGTCGCGTGTCGGGGTCAAGCTGAAAGATCAAAGGCCGGCATGGTGGATGCGGCCTACTTGCATTTATCAAACTGTAGTAGGGCAGGGTCATTCATGGGCTGTACTCTGGCTTAAAAATAGGCAGGGTACTGTCAAGCGTCAATGAAAATAAAGGATTTAAAACTAGTTTTGCTACTTGGCTCATTCCTACAATGTAACTAATCGCCATGTAAAAAAACAATATATATATATATATATATTGTGACCTGATGACTGATGTTGAGAAGGCGAATCAGGAGACTGGGCAAATGACCATATACTGCTTGCTACTCTTAAAATCTTCCTGCCACAGCTTTAAGGCTTTGTTCAGGTGATTTCCTAATTATGCGATTGCTTATTGTAATTATTCACAATCTAAGTACCTATTGAGATACTAAGCCAAAACTCAAGTATTTTAGAAAGTGCTTAAAAAAGCATGACTTAAAGATTTAAAATTGAGTTGCAGAATCATGACATTTAAAAAACACCGTTACATACACCCAATTAGTGTACAATAGTACGAAATTAATTTTGAACGCTTCATACTTTATTTGTAAATATATTGAGCGCGTATCTATGTAAGAACTTAAGGCACATGTACGAACAGTGGTTAGTGTAGTAAAACACAAGTTCATGATCAGATTTTTATTGTGACTTGACTTGCCTGATGGTAAGCAATGGGGGATCCAAGAACGCTGGCGACTGAAAAAGACCTCAGTTTACGGCTGTCTTGCTGGTACCGTGTAATTATGAGTTTATGAGTAAACTACAATATTTTTTATATTAACGTGTAGATATCAGAAATATTGATGTCAGAATATCTAAATCGTCTAACATATTATGTGTATAATTTCTTCATGAACATTTAACATTATATTATTATATGTATAATGTTGTGATTTTTTTACATTTCTATACTAAAGTGCTTGTATCATAGGAACAGGACGACCAAAGACATTAAAACCGGTGAGTGGTTTTGAACTCGTGCTCTCGTTTGCGTAACCATTGCGCTGCAATTACACCACGGTCGCCTTTGTCAGTAATAGTCAATTGATAAACCAAATGCAGAGATAAAAATCTGCTTTCTATCATTCAATAGACGTGGAGAGTTATACGCGCTCTATTATATCTTGAAGCAACAAATCCATTCAGAGTTCAACTCTATTGAGACTATTACATGTTTAAAATTAGGTATAATAATGATTAAATAATTTGAGTGCTATTAAATCATTTGTTACAAGATAATGACATTTGAAATGAAAGATGTAAGACGGACTAATTTAGAATCAATAGAATGTTTTAATAGTTTGGGTACATGAAAAGGATGAATAAAAGTATATTGACGAAAGGAATATATAAATCTGGTGTAAATGGATGCGTTAAACGGGGGTGTTTTCCGACCCAAACTGAAACATCCTTAAAAAAGCTGGGTTGCGTTGCCTTAACCCTAGAGCTTGTATGAAGATGATCGAGGATGTGAGGGAAGCATTGGAGTTATGTCTGCCTATCCCTGTGGAAAAAAGGCGTGACCATTTGATTGATTGATAATTAAAGTCATACAGAGTGCCTATACAGGGTGTCAAGACAAACAAATGAAATTGAAAGATAGACGCGACATCTTATCTCGACTTGCCGAGGCTCGAGAGTTCCAGTGTTTTTAGGCATCACTTATTTATAACTCTCAGACAGCTCGATGTAATGATTTTAATGAATTGAAATATTTAATATAATTTCTAAATATGATAAATAAAAGCTATGAAACATATATTTGCTTTGACCGGAAATCGACCCCGAGACTTTACGCATAACAAACAGATTTGCCAATCAATTTGCCACACCTGTCGTCAATTTATGAATTCTTTTTTATTTATTCATTGTGACTCGACATCTGACCTCGACTACTGAAAAAACCTAAAAAAAAGAAGGATAGAATTATCTACCAATAAAAATATATTTAGTGGTGTATTTAAAAGGCGTCCATGGTGTAGTGGTAGTGCAATAGTTACGCAAACCGAGAGCACGGGTTCAAAACCACTTGCCGGTACCAATGTATCTTTGATATAATATGTACTTTGGTTGTCCTGTTCCTCTGATACAAGCACTTTATAGCTTAATATAAAAATGTAAATGAAAATAAGAAAACAAAATAGTGTGAGCGTTATCCAAGAAATTCCCGATCTGTAAATATAATAAAAATAATCCGAGGTCGCTATTTGAAAGTAAAACGGCCATAAAAACCCACATAAAAAGAAATGTCACGTATTTAGAATAACAATTGTAAGAATGTATGTTACATATATCCGGTACAAATACTTCACGTACGATGAATTCAGTGATAATGTGACTTTTCCTTTCGATTAGTAGATTGATGCCGATCACGCAACTTCTTGATTGACAGACTTCCTCGGAGGAACAATATGACCAACAAGCAAACATACAATTGCACAATTTATAATACATTTCCTGCTTTTAATGTAAACTTCCACTAGGAATTCGACGTTTAATTAAATTAATACATTAATTGCTTAGGGTTATGGTTAGTTCACGGTTAGTTACACACGTGTAAAACTACTCGTAGATTAATGAACAAAACAAAAGAGTTCCTTACTATGCGCAAGATCTAGTGAATGTATTATTAAAATGGAAATTCCAAGTTTCCGACTATGACGGCTCCTTCATGCACCTCTAAAATATGCGTACTCTCTACTAGTATTTACTACAGAATAACATATTCTTTTTGTATTATTGTGATTCGACATAATTACAACTCTGCCCAATATTAAGACCATTAAAGCTTGAGTCCATGAAAGTAGTAGTCGCATTCACTATGGCGACCGGCAACTTTTAAGCTGATCTCGAAACGCAACCGAGTCACTGTATTCTTGAAAGTGGTACTGCCCTGCATCGGCAGACTATAGGCTTATGTCCAATTGAATGCGTTATACTCTTAAATTACCTATTAATTACCTTAAATACCTATTATGAAATTTAAATGCATACTTAGGCATATGATTTGCCATTTTCATTTTATTTTTTCACCTACGTAGAAATAACATAGGCAATAAGATCACCTATTGTATAAAGTGTTCAAATAAATAAATATTACATCTGCAATCAATAAAGGACAGAGAAAATGTGTTTCGATGTTTAAAAATAAATCATATAGTTTAGAAATAGTCTATAAGCAATAACTATAAGCACGTATTATAATCATTTGATATGTTGTTATCGCTTTAATATTAATTTCACCGCTTGGCCAATTTGCGCTTGTCGTACCACTCACTATTTCGTTAATAAAATAACAAGCAAATTGCCAAGATCAATATCTTTTACATATTTTGTTACATCACTCTGTTCAACAAAGAAAATTGTTCTCGTTAAAGATTATGTTTTTGCTAAGTATCAAAAACGTGAGTTAGGTTGTTTAATACTTTCGAAAGTAAACCTTTATTGATAACCAACCTATATTTAATACTTAAGGAAAGCAATCAGTAGCAAGGAGAGTTTTTTATTCACCAGAGATTAGAGAATGCTTTCTAAGTTGCGGCTTGGATAAGTAGAAAAGTCTTGTTGGTTTTCTTGCTATCGGAGTTGACATAAAAACATAAAGAAATTAAATAGTCTCATGGATCTACGAGTAAAGATTAATGGCTTTTAGTTAGCAGCAAAATATGTAGCCAAACAAATTTTAATTTGTTAATTTGAGTCTCAAGTACATATCGCAGCAATCACGTTTGAAAGTACTAGGTAATTAAAAATAAACATTACCAAATATGTCATTATTGCATAAGGTTATGCGGAGACAAACTATCTGTATACATATATTTAACAATAAATAGTAAATCTATATGTATAGTAAGTAAATTCGGGACCAACAAAAAAAAATCGTTAATATTAATATTAGATATAAAAAACATATACAATATATGAAGTAGATATAATTATTAAGTCGGAGGCAAGTGGAAAAATGCAACAGGGATTACCCAGATGATTAATCGTTAATTGAATTGAGAACGTTCTTTAAAAAGCAGGGATCCACAGTGCCCATAATCATATAGTATGTACGAGTATTAAGAGAAGTGTCAAAGTGAAAGAAACAAGAGAGTTGTGTCAGGATCGTGGAAAGCAATTGATGTTGATATATATACGACAGTATATATACAGTAGTATTTTCTTTGATTTTGCGCAAACATTGATTAATGAATTAAACAAATTTTATACGGCTTACTATCGCGTTTATTTTGGTTTTGATTTTACAATTTTTTATTATTCCGACGTTCCGAGAGCTTTGGAGCCATCGTGGTCACGGAGAGATTCAGTATTTTTAATTCAGTATATATACACACAAACTTCTTACTGATATTACACATTACATTATTAAATTATAATTTTCATTCATAAATCCCTAGAGGTCACATTGATGCACTTCTCTTACCGGTTTAACTTGCTCAGGTGAAGGACCTATAGTGAAGGGACCGCTCATCGCTCTTAAAAGTCAAAACATTAGATGATTTCAATTACATTTTACATTACTAAAGACTTCGAATTTATATGTAAAAAATCTATTAGAAAATCAAAGGGTTAAACTCTGTTAGTTAATAATGTAAACATATAAGAGAGTTTGTTACTTATTTTTACACATGACTGTCAAACGCAGCATAGGATTTCCAACAAAATTTAGCAATAAATCGCTAGATGCAGGTCACATAGCATCGGCCCTACTATTGAGTAAATTAAAAAATAAAAAACTAGTACGCATGCTTTAATTTTTAGCGCATGCCAATTTATCTAAATTAATGAGTTCTTTAAATCTACTCGTATACTAAATGTGTTGCTAAGTTTTAACCTCGAGAACGGCTAGACAAATTCGGCTAATTTCCCTTTCCTAATTTTTGTAGAAGTTCGAGAAAGGTTTTTATAAAAAAGAAAAATTGGAAACGTTTCTGTGAATATTTTCTAATTTGGGAAATCTGAACTTGTTTTTTTTGTATGGGATTCTTACTACATGTATATATATTTTTTGTTTATAATTGGATCCTACTATTTGGATTATTGGATCTTTTAGCCAGGCTATTATCAAATAAAATACTTGGAGTGATGGAAGAGATAGAACTAAAATTGTTTTTTACTATAAACTAACCTAAACCTGGGTTTTATCACAATTTTTCGGTGGGTTGAAATGTTATTAATTTCTCCCTGGATGAGATATAGGTACCTACTATTAATTTAATAATAAAAGTAACCATTACCAACCAATTACTGTATAATTAATTAGTTACGTGAACAGTCAGTTATCGTGTCCTACAAACAAAATCAATGTAGTGATATGATATAAATTATAGTTTATCTACACATTTTAATCAATTTAACACGTCAAAGAAATAGTATGTATCTAACTGAAGTTTTACATTTGTGTCAACGTTTAAAATTAATGAATAATAGTCACGTAAACAGTTTCTCTATTTATACTTGTGGGAATTGTTATTCTTATAACTCTCTCGTGTTTGTTATATGAGAAAACAAAAGGTCAATGAAAACATTAAACTAAAAACACAAATTATATTATCTATAAGAACGATGCAATGCAAAATGTGTTATTTATTTGTTTGTTTACATATATTTACTCAATATAATAAATATAATTTGATAAATTATATTTACACCAATTAAAACATGTACAGCCTCTAAGATATTATTATTATCTCTTTTTTCCATGACTTTTTTTTTATTTTTTTTTTATTTTGACTCGACATATGACAGCACCTCGCTTGATGTTAAGCCAAAGTGTGGTCCATGAATGGATGTCACTGTTACTACAATTTAATAACTGTGAGCAGCAATCACATCCACTATGCCGGCCTAAAATGGAACCGGCAACTTACAAGCTGATCCCGAAACGTGACCAAATCACTTCACGGTCTGTATACTTGTAAGTGGTGGTACTAACCCGGATCGGCAGACTGGGTACCACTGCCTACCACTCTTTGATAACCAGACCCGAAGCAAATATCCATCTCTTTTTTTTTTATTAACAAATATTTGCAATATTTAATACTATTAAATATTACAAATAAAAGCTATGAAACAAATATTTGCTCCGACCGGGGATCGAACCCGGGACTTTACGCGCAACAAACCAGTCGCTAAACCGTTCGTCCACGCCTGTCGTCAAGACTCACGACATTTTGCGATCTCTCGCCACAAACTATTTATTGTAGGAGTCTATCTACTCATCTCGCCATTTGGGCCTGCCGCGATGTCTTCTGCAATCTGGAGTCCACTTAGTAATGGACTTTGCCCATAATGCTACAGAGATGACCTGCACAGTCCCACTTCAATTTAAGGTAACAAATTATAAGATAAAAAGAATATGTAAGTACAATAAATTAAAAATTACACAAATTAAAAAAGTTTGCTTAAAACTATAAAAAAGATGAATTAGGATGTCAACCATATTTCATCACTAAAATTATAATTAATTTCTCCAATTAGACCTGTACATTGGGTAATTAGATAGTTGTGCTTGTACAGTAAACCCCCGACTCTATATTTAATATTAGGCTTAACCTAATATTTAGGCAATAATTTTTAGCAAAATGTCAAAGACGTTAGCTTAAATTTTAAAATGATATTTCTCCAATTTCTTGTTAAAAACGTGGTGGTTCCATTCGCCAGTGACCCGGGTATGATCACCTAGGTGGGAACCAGTTTTGGAATGTTCTCACTAACTCTAATAAAATTATTCTTTATACCTATCATGGTATCTTCTGTACGTGACTTCATTTCAGATTTTAAATGAACGTGATTTTAAACACAGACATTTAGCTCGAGAAATTGAAAGCCTTAACAGCCTCAGGGGCGTTGAATAAATTCGCAATACCTAATCCATCGATTGCTGTTGAGTTTTAAGTTAAGCAATATTTGTGTGTATTATATAGTTATACTCGTATTATTTACAAGTACCAAATGACAACTATGAAAATATCTAACCTATTGCCTAAAGAGTTTGTCTGCACAAGAAATGTATGCGCACTTGCCGCGAAGTGACCTACATTTCGGCTCACGTTTTTGCGGAGAATAAACGAACAAAGCAAAGCGTGGAACGTGCAACCAAAACACTTTTCAGTCAGTTTCTATTAAGATCTCTATTACAATGCGAATGCCCTCACTTTCGTTGCTCACGAACTCATTCTTAATAATGAACAACTTGAATGATGCCGCTAATAGAGCCTTACAGAGCCTATTCAATATTATTTTTGGACACACTAACACTTGACGCGCTTTGGTACAATGAATGAAATGATTTAAATTAATACTTTCATTACTTTTCTAATAAAGACGAATACATTTAAAATTTAACATTCGGCAATCCATAATATTGTAGTTTTTCTTACATTTCTATAATGACGTGATTGTATCATAGAAACAGGACGACCAAAGTACGTCTGCAAATATTTACATAACGTTCTTAGAACTTAGAATGAATAATTAATTACAATTTTAAATAGTTTTTGTACATTGCGTAAAATGTAAGAGTTTTGTTTGTATCGAAAGTGGATTAGCGACAAAAACGGAAACAGATACGTACTACTTAGCAGGTTTTTAGCACTTTCACGTCTGCAGCTTTAATATACGATATTTGATTATACATTAATGAATGACCGACTTAAATTATCAAGTTTAGTTCAAACCGATAAGGTTACACGGTGTGTTTTCTACTGGTAAAATGAAAAACGAAAAAAGATCCGTGAGTGCTGAGGTCTGAAGATAGCTACAAGATTGTGTGACCGTGGAATGGCATCGCAAACCGCAAAAGAGCCCCCGGTTCACAGCCACTTTTCGAAACCAAGGAATCTTTGATATATTTTGTTTTAACCTTGGTCGTCCAGTTTCAATAATAGTATAAACCTATGATAGTATTCGATTTTAGAATCCACAATTCACATCCACACATCCACAATTCTCTTCATACAGGCGCTGAACTTAATCAAGGAAATAATTATTCTCTGACGAACAAATAATATAATAAGCGTGACGAAACAAAACTAATGCAAGTCTAAAATGAAATTATTGCATTTTTATAATGGTTTTGTATTAGGTTTTATGTTGAGAAGTAATTTTGTATTGTTCGTCGTGACTGCGAAAATCTTGAACTTTGTAGATTTCACGCGGCATCATTTAAAATGTCGTAAAAGCGTTTGCGCGGGATTTAGATAATAAACTATGTATTTATTACACAAACAGAACAATCTACCAACAATTATACACCTTTATTTTGTATTTTATTTTAATCTTAGATTTGCAATTTCAAATTAAGAGGTATATTATTTGAATTATTTTGATGGTAGAGATAGATCCAGGCAGTTAAAAAGAGCGCTGGACGACTGCGGTAGGGGGATGTCCGTGCATCTATTCTGTCGTGCTCATGATTCATAATACACATTCGAAAAACGAAAAGTAAGTAGGTAACAAGTTACTTTGCAACTTGGATGCTAGTGCTACTTTTATCTACCGGCATCTATAATAATTATAAACATTGGGATTTTAAAAATAACCCGTAGTAATGCCAGTAATAGGAAAATTGCAATTTAGCAATTAGATTGACCTCAATGGCCTATTATTCTTCCCCCAAGTAACGACCTGATTCAAATGATGGTACATTCAGATTTTATACGAGTACTATTTGACAGCACCTCATATACTAGGCTAGTCTAATGGGAACCGCAACTTCTTTAACCGTTAACGTTCTTTTTTTCTTGTGACTAGAAATCTGACCTTGACCTGGCTGATGGTAAGCATAAGGGAGGTCCAAGAGAACCAAATTTTTACATTCTTTGTTTGAACTCATATAAACCTATAGAGCGATGCGCGCCGAACTCTGCAAGTGGCTAGAAGAAGTTCTACAATTCACGCAGTATACGTCGACAGAAATCAAATTATTACTCGAAATTTTACACAGCAGTTTGTTACTACACCAGTGCTGTCCTGGGTTCGATTCCCGGTTAAGGCAACCGTTTGTTTCATAACTTTTATTTGCAATATTTAATAATTATTTTAAATATTGCAAATATTTGTTAATTAAAAAAGAGGCGGTTATTTGCTTCGGGTCTGGTTATCGAAGAGTGGTAGGTAGTGGTACACAGTCTGCCGATCCGGAGTAGTACCACCACTTACAAGTATACAGACTGTAAAGTAATTTTGTCGCGTTTCGGAATCAGCTTGTAAGTTGCAGGTCAGCATATTGGATGTGATTGCTACTTACAGTTATTGAATTGTAGTATTAGTGACATCCATTCATGAACCGCACTCCAGCCTAACATCAAGCTGGGTGATGTCGAGTCACAATATAAAAAATGCGGTTTTGCTCGTTCGGCGCGGACAAATGCATGTCCCCCTTAATAACGCATTAAGACTTTAGACCCATTTCTATTCTAAGAATGAATTCAAATCGCGCAAAAATAAAACAATCTAAGAAAGTGACTTTCTTTCAAAACGCCTTCAAAGTAAGTTTTGAATTGTTGTTATGGTGTTTAATTGGTGATTATGAACGGCCTATTAGTTGTGGTTTATGCGGTAATGCGGTGGCCAGAGAGGACAGTATTTGAATCACTGACCCGGATCACGCGCGCCACTGTCCGTTACTATCAACTTACGGCATACTTCTCACATATATGCTCAGAAAAGATTAACCTAACAGGAATGATATTAAGAAAGGACTGATTAAATAATATTAAATCTTTATAATAAATGGTTTGCACCCAGCCAATCACAGCACTACACCACAAAGGTTAGCTGGTAGATAATGCCTAAGGCATTAAGCTCGCCTATGTACCTTATTTTTGTGCAATAAAGAGTTTATAAATAAATACATAAATAAATATTTTTTTTATAAGACGCGTTATGTGACTGCGCCTCGCCTGATATTAAGCAAGGGAAAGTCTACAGGTGTCTCCGTTTTTAAGAGTGGTAGGCGTCTGCCGATCCAGGGTAGTAACCGTGATGGGACTTAGTTGAATTTCTAGGTTAGCTTGAAAGTTGCTGGTTCCAATTAGACCGGCATAGTAGACGTGACTGCTACTTGCAGTTATTTATTAGCAGTCGCTTCTATTAATTGACCGCACTCCAGCGCAAGATCAGGCAAGGGTGCTGTCATGCGTCGAGTCACAATAAAAATAAAAATGTATACGGCTGTCTCAGTCACTGTCACTATGCCGACCAGAGGAGATTTTTCACGTTTGAAGGATCCAAGTATATAGGATGGTCAGAAGATATGGGTTGGCAAAGAATTCCACTTGTCGATTGCTTGACAAAGAAATCAATCAATCAAATTGTCACGCGCTTTTTCCACGGGGATAGGATGAGACAATGGAGCGCCACTTACCACAATCCTGACACAACTCCCTCGCTTTCTTCACATTTACAAGTCTCTTCATACAAGCTCTATGGATTTGGGCACTAGGCAACCTAGCTTTGATTGATTTCTTAAATTAATAGAAGGCGTTGAAAGTAAGTATTTCTAATACATTTCTATACGTACTTATCTCGTGCATGTATCATAGTTAGTAATTGGGCAAACAAAGTAGATATCAGATATATTAGTACATATGGTGTTCTAAGGGGGAGACCTATGTTCAGCAGTGGACGCCTTCTGGCTTCATGAAGATGATGTACTAATCACATAGTCAGTGGTTTTGAGTTTGTTTGCATGATCATTTTACAACCACTAGACCACAGTCGCTTTGTTATTTATATTAATGATATTAGTTATTAACAAATCTTAAATAATGAATAAAAATAGTTCATATTCGTAGTTTCTTGAAGTAAAACAAACCATTATTCGTTCATTAAGTCTACAAATAATCAATCTACATTAATACATAATACATATTCTAACACTAATAAGATTTTGATTGATATTTGATACGGAGACATGTTACAAGTGAACGGCAAACCGCTACAGTAGGCAAGGACACAACGGTCACACGACTACTAAATAGCACCTTAATTTCCTGATCACGTTACGATGTAGAGCAGCGACATTTCCTATCGACCATGTGTGACCAGACTGCAGCCAAAATAATTTATATGCATTTTTTTTGTTCAGACTCTACATCTGACCTCGACTTGCCAAGGGAAAGTCCAAGATTGAAAAAAAAACGATTTAATACATTATTGCCTCAATCAACGTCACCAAGCCGTCTGTCTCTAAGATTATAGGATAGGGACAACAAGCTGGTAAAGCATTCCACTTTTAGATTCGACTATCGATAGAACATGGATTTTCCTAACGTGTTTGGGTATCACGAGAGTAAAAATACGAGGTAGCAACAAGGCGATAAAGAACGCATAGAGCCAATGGATATATCTTAGCAAATCTTTATTTTAATCTTGGACACGCTTAAAAAAATGAGATCGCTGTGCTTACTAGCGGAACCGGCAGACGTCGTCCTGCCCGGAAAAGCAGCGGCCACATTTAATATACGAGTAGATGTATTAAATATACCATTAACATTTTTTTTTTAATTTTGCGATTCATGATTACTTCTAATGAATCTACGGTCGAGTCATCCTTTTTGGATATTTCATCTCATACGGTATCTATGTCTAAATTATTTAGCTCTTCATTTTCTTCCAAATCTTCAGTAGTGGAAGTATGGCTGGAAACTTATAATTTTCTATTCTTTCTAGCTAGGCAATAAAAAGTATCACTCAAATTTATGTAATTGTAGTCAATTGTTCAGCAAATCAAATTCGGTGACATACCGACAGCAGTGCGATGCCGTACCGGTGGCGCAACACAGTTGGACCGGTAGGTGTACCGGGTCCAATTGTGTTTTTAAACCATCCAGGAGCTCATAAAATATACCCACAAAATTTCATACAAATCGGTCCAGCCGTTTAGGAGGAGGACAAACACACCGCTGGAGATGTCGGAAGAATGTACCCCAGCTCCCAATCTCCAGCGTTCGTGATGACGGAGGCTACCGTGGGGTTTTAGCCGGTACGAGTCCGGCATAATCCTGGTTACTACCCCGAGAAACCAGGAGTATCCATGAGGATTTCCCCACGAAAAAAAAAAAGGACAAACACACGTACAGAAGAAACACATGTACAGATTAAGATAAATAAAATACATATAAAACAATGTCAAAGATAAAGATTATTCTGTATATCTTAGAATAATTTTCGTGATCGATTTTATTCAAATAACGTGTCTATTTTTGTATATCTTAAATGACTTTTCTTTCACAAAGGTTAAGTGTCTGATTACATTTTCACAAAGGTTAAAGGTCACAGTGCCGAAAAGTAATGAGGTTTGCTTTCGTAAATCTATTTTAGCCCAAAAATATTTGTGTTGTGAGGGAGGTATTGAATTAAAGGTATTTGAATAGAAGAACTCTCTCTCTCTCTCTGGTTGGCATAGTGGTAGGCGGTTGCCTCCGTAAACTAAGGCGCTTTATCCAGTGGTCTGCACTCTAGGACCTCCCCTTACAATTAGGCAAGTCGTAAGTCGAGTTAAGAAAAATCTATCTAGTTAGTTTAAATACAAACTTTTCCCCCAAGTTTAAAAACTAGGTCTGATTACGTGATCCCTTGCGCTCTTAATACTCAGGCTGTCTTTAATTGTATTTAAGCTCAAATAAAAACACATTTTGTTAAAGCACCATTGTTATATTTTTTTACTATGCCTTGAATAGTGCCAGATTAAGCCAGCGCGGGGCCTGTAGCAAATTCTGTCAAGGGGCCCTTGGTTTGACCTAAGTTTTCAAGTTTAGGGTATAAAATAAAACAAAACTGTTACAAAGAAACTTTTCTGGATTTAATATGGGCAAATTTAGAGATAACACTTTCAATATCGACTTAAATTTTTAAATTGAAGTGAACCATAGCCCAAGCGCTTCGCGTTTAAGGCATGCAAGATATTTTACGCTCCTATCTAAATTAATATTTTTGTATTAATATCAGACAGACGTTGGGGGGCGGGGCCCCCAAATTCGCGGGGCCCGTAGCATTTGCTACTCTTGCTACGTGGCTAATCCGGCACGGGCCTTGAATCGTCATTGTCAGGTACTCCAGGTCTTTAATTAGCTTCCCTTACAACCCATCTAGCAAGTCGAGGTCAGATATTGCGTCACAATAAAATAAAAGTTTAAGTTGATAAATAAGTAAAGTATTGAATAAGTAAAAGTATTGAAATTTTATGACGATTTGTTAGTATTACCAAAGCGATTTAAAAAAATTCAATCATCACCCTTAGCGATAACAACATAAAGTAGATTTTTGCAAATATAAATGAGAGTTCAAAGGTACTTTGCGCACGCTGACAATCCTTATTAATCAATAAATCAAATTGACACACATCAATTGCTACAGGGACAAGCAATGCCAATCTTAAGTTCCACAATTCTCTTTATACAAGCTCGATGGTTCCACAGGTTTTTTTGCGGAAAAATGCTTTTTAATGAACCCGATTTGATCGAGGAATATAAATATATATTCCTGTATATTTAAATATAAATATATAAACTAAATAGTTTCCTTTTTCTATAAAGTTCGTCCCCGTTTTATCTTTCCACTCAACGTATGATTTATATTTCTCTTCAATTTTTAATTCTGTTTTATCAATATTCTTCCTTCATCCTATCTTTTAATGTGTCCAAGGTCAAGCCAATACAAGCATAGTCAAAAGTAAAAAACAAATAAACTATTTGTTTTCTATTGTTCTATTTATTTTCTATACACAATGCGAGTTGCGGATAAATCAGCAATTTTCAAATTCATAACTTATACCTCATATACGCACCCAGCCTTAAAAAAATAGGCATAAACGTTAAAAATACATTTCTTTGAAAATCGTAAGTGGAAAATACACTCGTGCGTTAAAAACCTTAGAGACACACAGGGGAAAAAGCACCCTAATCAGTCTTTTAGTAAACATTACAATCGCGTGATAGTACCTACGAGTCTTTGAGTAGTACACATTCATTCATGTGTGAATTTAAAATGTCATGGAAGAGATTATGTTTTTTAATTTAACATATAATTACATATATATATATATATATAAGAAATGTAAAAAGTTGTAATTATGAGCCTGAGAATTATATACCGGATGTTGGAATGTGTAAATAATATGCTAATGTAAAATCTCGAAAAAACTTCAATGTGTAAAATAGAAATTTTCGTGTTGAGTTAATTATGTATTTATTTTACAAATGTTATATTCAATGGGTTTATGTAATACCAAATAGTAAAATTTTATTCCTAAACTTTTCATGATAAATCACAGACGCAAACACTAGGCAGATAATAATCCGTTAGATCTGGTCGGCAAATAATTGTGTAGAAATCAGTTACAGCAAAAAATAATATTAATAACTCAGTTTTTTGAATTATAAGCACCTCTGCAGCCTGCCGGTCTATGTATAGTGACGACTGAGGCAACAGTAGCCATAACGATGAACCTAAACTAAATCTTTTCAGTCGTCAGCGCTCTTGGACTTCCCTTTGCAAGTCAGGAAAGTCCAAGGAAGTTAATAAAATAACACTGAAGAAAATTACACAACGTTGGGTCACTAGAAAATTTTCTTTTAAAAGTGTTAAAAAAATAATCAATAACATGCGAATAATTTATAAAATAGGCAACTTATCGATATTTTATTCATATCTAATTAAGTTATTATTATTGATTCAGTTACCGAAAACAAAAGAATCCACTTACCTCAGATTCCCAATCATTTTTCATGGCACGCGGTTTGCTCTCCTTTATATTAGCAGACACAGTCATTTTGAACACAAAACCTTTGTTACACACTTTTGAATCACACAAATTATTTAATACTACATTTATCAAAAACTTCACGAGCTTTAAATCACATTTAAACTATGTTTTAATTAAGAATAATGAAAATATAAACAATGTTTTTCTTTTAATTTGCCGAGCGGATAAACACGTCCGTCTGGCGCGGAGTCTGGCCTATACCGGTAACGGGTACGCACAACGGTTAACTTTCTCTAAAGTCACACGACCAAGCTAAAGTGCTATCGAAAGTCGCAACTACTGCGTGTCAGGCAGGTCAGACTCTTCATTAAAAAGTGTTTAGGTGCGGATCTCAGTACAATATGATATATTAGGAAATGTTTTGTTTTAAAGAAATTACTTCGACCTCCAAATTAAATGTATAAGTCTAATTATATATTGTACTCTTTCTACTATACTTGGCGCAAGTTAGAGATTTATTTTAAGTAAATATTTTGTTACAATAGCCGTTGTTTCTAAAACAAATATAGTTGTGTAAATTGTATGAAATTTCCAAGAATTTTGTATTTTGGAAATATAAAATTGAGACACATCTGAAAATAGGTAATAGAGGAAATACAATTAGTATGTATATGTTAAATGGTAAACTCAGAATAGCAATTGTAGTAGCAGTGACATCCATTCATGGACCACACTCCAGCTTAACAACAAGCGGGGTGCTGTCATATGTCGAGTCACAATAAAAAAACTTCTAGGAATTTCCTTACGATAGTTGCCTTTATTGTACGCGCGAATTGAACGTGGCCTGTCATATGTCGAACCACAATAAATACTGTATAAGCTCAACAATATAAGATTCCTCATACACCTAACGCAAACTTGCCCTAAAAAATCACCTTAAACAACAAAAGAAATTCAAAACTGGTCGACATAATTAAGAGGACTGAGGCAACTAATTAACTAATTAAATAGGTTTTTTACAGTCGTTGGAGCTCTTGGGCCTTATCCTAGTAATCAGACAAGTCGAAGTTAGATGTCGTCAAAGTCATGCATTATTTCCTTGTATAGTTCCCGGCAGAAAGAACGTTGACTTTTGAGCTGCGCAGCATAAATACCGGCAGATTAGAAGAGCTCTGGACGACTACTGTGGAAGCATGTCCCCCTATTTATACCGTCTTGCACATATTTATTAACATTTTAAATTTTATACACATTCGTAATAAGTTCAAGCGCAGCTTCAAACTATTGCTCTTTTTGTCTGCCAGGATCTATACTACGGGTACTTTTAGCTTGAAAGTTTTTAGCTATACGTATCGTATCGTTGATCTGTTTTCATTTAACCATTCGTTGTTTGTTTCACTGAATATATCTCGATATATTGCGATCGTATCAAGGGAAAGAGGATGGGAATAATTTGAAACAAAAACAATAAAGTATAAAACTTATAGTATAATCATGATATTTACAATCCTATATTTATATAAAACAAGAAATTATGGCTATCATAAAATATACTTATTACAATTGTCATTGATAATTTACAAACTTCTTTAAATAAGTAAAAGCAAGAATAAAAGAATTATGTTATAATAATATAGCAATAGCACAATAAATGTGGCGAACAGTCATTGTTATTCAGGAGATTCCAAAAATGTACACAAAAAGTTATATAATATATACAAAGAAAACAAATGTTTATCGATATAATTGTTTCACTTTACTAATATTACAATATTTAATAATCAAGAAGTAACGTCAAACAAAAGTTGTATGTTTTGTCTTTTAAATGAAGACGTCTCAAAAGAGTGCCTCGTCGCTTACAAAACTTATTACTATCATGTAATAATTTACCACAAGAGCGATTTGTACGCCTTCCGCAAAGCACCACCACAATGAAGAACGAAATCTTAACATATATATCTATAATCGCAATAGTACAAGGACAGTAAGTTGAGCGCTAGATCTTTGGAAATCTCAATTTCTTAAAGTTACAATATCGATAAACATCTTAACAATTTACGTCAATTTTATTGAAATATCTAACAAAATTCCTATTATAAAATAAAACATATTTTGGCTTCCATTTAACAATAATGGAATGGTCTCAATAAGTAACCATTATTATATATATATATATTTATATAAAATGCCATAACTATCTATAATTAAACGTGCGCTAACAATTTATTTCAAGTACCTATTGCAAAAAAGATTTTAACCACGAACCTGGCCCTGTACGTGCTAAAAACGTTCTAAATTCTATGGAGTTTACGTGATTAATTAGAACATATTTACGACCGTATAATTGCTGGCCTTTCACATGTTATATCCACATAAATGATTCATCACAACGTTGATTAAGAGCTAACCAAATTGACATCAATAAGACGAATTTAGTATAAAACGTGAGCAGGTCCGTTATTTGTTTTACTGTAAATGTGTTTAGCAAAATAATGTCAACTTTGTTATTTTGTTTTATTAGTTTTTTTTCCAATGCTAGATTCTAGAGTACTATTACTTTATAAAATAGTAATGATTAGAAAAATAAAATCAAACATGCACATTGCTCTTTGAGGTAGTGATTTCATTGTAATATCACATAGGCTTCATGCAACAGCCGAGAATAAAATTTAGATCAGATCAGAAATAAGTTCTAAGAACTGCACGTTAAACAGATAGGTTGGAAAAATTCAGACCAAAGCGCTGTGTTAGCGCCAGACGCAGAGTTCGATTTCCGATCACTGCTAACCGATGTACATGCCTGATTTCCTCTATACAATTATCATTACTAATTTATAAAGTATTGTTAACTTTTATTTCCGCAATACAAACGCCTGTAGTGAAGTAGAATAAGCGCGCGCACGTTCGCTCGTCCGTCAACAAATGGCACCGCTAATTGTAATAAATTGGTTACAAAATGAGTAAATAACAATAAACCTATCTATGATATACTAAGATACGAGTTATAATGTAAACAAACGACCTCAACACCAAAACATTTCAAACAAATACGAAACCGAATCAACATCTTATTGCTCGAGTTATCGAAACACTATTATTATCACAAAGTAAATAATCATTCACACGATACGATAATAATCTCACGATCCGCAATAAGTTGGTGATAGAAACACGAGCAAGGTGCTTACGTGACCATGACCTACACTGACTTCGAATCCTGTAGACGGTTACTGTACATTTTTCCTTACTTTGCAAAAGTAGTAAACAAACTTTTGGCATGTGACAGATTAACGATAAAAACAACAATTACTACTGAAGCGAATCAATATGAACATATATAAATATTTATGAATTACTGTGAAAGTAATTTTATAATTATTAATATTGGGGCAGTCATTTGTCAATTTACCGTTTCAATATAAATTGTTTTTAATAAAAATAATGTATATTGTGTGTGATTTTAATAACTTTTGTGCATTTGTTACATTGTGTGTGTTTACTTTATAAAATAAAACAGTAGTATATAGTTTCCTTAGATAAATGGCATGGGAAAAGGTGATTTTCATGTTTGTTTACTACTTGTGCCAAGCAAGAAAAAACACAGTATAGCATCATGGTAGCGATGGCGTTTCGTAGCCATAAGTCGAATAATAAGCTCGTATAGTGCTCGTATGTCCATCACAAACCGCATATAAAACTTAACAGCTTAAGTATAAATGTTTACGCGATTTTCGATTATTATACTTATACTAAACTAAGTCCAAAGACAAGGTATGTTGTTCCCGCTAATATAGCTCGTAACCAATGATCATAATATACTTTAGATACACAATCAAAATGCACTACGTTCATTTTAAAGGATCGACAAAAATATCAGTCATATTGTTGTTTCAGTCAGTTGCACAGAGTTATTATTATTAGCCTATTTATTTGTTCAACTGCTGGGCAAAGGCCTCCCTCTTCTTTTTCCATGACTCACGACATTTGGCGATCTCTCGCCACGAACTATTGTAGGAGTCTATCTCATTTTGCCATCTCCGTTTGGACCTGCCGCGATGACTTCTGCAATCTGGAGTCCACTCAGATAGCAAAAGACAAACAAAGAGAGTTAATTTCAACTAATTTTAACTTATATTTGGACAGGTCGTCATAATAAACTAAACCAAATGTCAAATCAGACAATGTCCAGTTAATTACCTGATCTTTCTCCAACGGTTGTGTTATTAGATTGTACTGTTATTTATACGACGATTCAGGAGCTCTGCAGCTATCGTAGTCAAGAATGTCTCATTGTAACGCAATAGTAAGCCGCATACAATTTGTTTAATTCATTAATCAATGATCGCACAAAATCTAAGAAAATTCTATTTCGTAAGATTTGTTAATTAAAATATTTATTGTTTGAGAAAGTTTAATGCCGTTTAGCATTCTCTACCAGCCAGGAATAATAATAAACTCTAAGGGTTGCAACTATAAAGATTTATAATTAACTGAATCGATATGAACTGAAGCCATATCGATTTAATGATTTTTTATATATAGAGACTTGACATCTGAACTCGACTGGCCTAATGGTAAGCATGGGGAAGTCTAAGAGCGTAGAAGACTGAGGCGGCAAACTAAACTGTCGCCGCCACTCTGTCGGCCATAAAATAACTAGTTTTCTGCAACTGACTGCCTTATTTGTCATATGGTTTTCGTAATAACATGGTTGGTCTTTTTATGGCGTAGATTTTATAGTATACTTTGCATAAGATAGTCTATCTAAAGTATACAAGATCATTGCTCGTAAGACTTGAAAGGACAAAAGGGGAGTTGCGTTCTGTAACGTGTGACATCCCTGTACAAGGCAGTATAACTGTCAATTTCCCATTCATATCCTACAAATTCGATGGATAGCAAAGCGGCTTGACACATCGCTGTCAGTCCTATGCTCAAACATCACTCAAATATCACTAAGATTTAAGTGTATTTTTAGCTTGCTCAATTTTTTGAAGGTTATAAAAAAATATGAGTGTATTATTTTGGGTGATATTTGGCCACTGGACTGTAAATTCAGTGCACTTTTAGATATACCGATTAAAGATAATGGAAATTTAAAAATAAATAAATAGTATAACATTTAAAAAGCGCAGTTTTACTGATGGCTATATACGGTACACTGATACTGTTGTAATGTTGATGTTGATGTAAGACGATAACGCCTAAAATTAAGACATTACCATACAAAGCTGCTTTTATTATTGTGTCTCGACTATGACAGCACCCCGCCTAATGTTAAGCTGGAGTGTGATCCATAAATAGATGTGATTGTTACTACAGTAAAATAACTGCAAGTAGCAGTCACATCCACAATGCAGGTCTGGAAAACACAGTTGGTTAAGGCGCAGTATAATATACTGACACAGGCACAACTCCGGATAACGCTGGCCACGACCTTCCGTCTTGGAACGCGATACTTTTTTATTTACATTTCTATACTAAGCTACCAAAGTGCTTGTATCATAGAAACAGGACAACCAAAGTACATATACATTGGTACCGGTGGGTGGTCTCGAACTCGTGCTCTCGGTTTGCGTAACTATTGCACTACTTCCTTTTGGTTCGTTGATACCGCGTTCCAAGACAGAAAGAAGGCCACCACAGCGTGCTGCTGGTATAGTAATGATAATTGGCATTACCACATTAGTAAAGCCACAGACGGAACATATGATATTTACTACGCTAATAACCGATCGACTAATACAAAAATCACTATAATTTAAAGCGTGTTATTCTTCTCTGCGATGACGCAGTGATAATCTAAGTATATTTATACGTTTGCATTTAGCACTAAATTCAGCCATATGTAAAGCCGCTTATAACAATAATAATACGATACAAATTGGTAACATTTTAATATTTTTTTAAATATAATAAATAATAATTTCCTATTAATTATTAATATATGATAATAATAAAATAACAGTCATCTTTATGACTTTTAATTTTTTCTGACTATGAAAGTTAACAGTACATATTATTGTTTTAAAGTATGATTACTAATTTATTAACTATTTAGGTTATATTAGCTTTGTATTTTTTTTTTCAAGTTAAGTAATTTTTCAAAGAGTTTGTAATTGTACTAAGTCATAATAATGTATTCAAGTTAAATAATTATTATAACAACTCTGATAAAATGTCGTAAAAAGTTAAAGAAAGCTTTTTAATTTCTATTCACAGCTAATATAACAAAAAAAAAATATAACACAAATTGTTATTATACATGGTGTTATCAAAACCTATGATATCAACTACAGAGTAAAAGACTTCCTTAATTAGAATGACTTCTTTTTTTTCCATGAAGTGTAGGTTCTTTTAGTAACACCATGTTCAAATAATATTTTTTTAAAATATATAAATGAACTGTACTATTAGAGTAAATTATATCAAAATTTTCATATCAAAGCAAAGAATAAATTAAAAACTTTCAATAACTTGATATGAACTACAAAAACAGACCACTCACACCACTAGACACTGCTTTTAAATAAATTCCATAGAAAGTACGAACACGACTTGTAACAGACAACCATAAGATTAGTGCACTAGATGTTTTTCTAAATAATTTCATTACTAAATATTAGTAATAACCACAGCTTTGATTACAATATAAACAAAGCTTTATTTAAATGATATTTAATTAAGCATTATTTAAATAATGCTTCAATACCACTAAAAAAATAAAGTATACCTAACATGAGATAGAATATAATTAGAACTATACAATGGCTTTGGTTGCTCCAATCATAACCAAATAGAATTGCACTGTAGCCAAGGCAACCTGACAGTAACTTTGTGAGCTGGGCTCTTGACGTTTGCGTGGTCTAGTGGGTATGTATACTAAGATTTTTAATAAATGACAGCTGATTCATATATGTATCTCACTTTATTACGTGTGTTAAAAAGAGATGCAAATATGAGTTATCTGTCACTTTGGTCTATTGATTTAAAAATCATAGTATAGTCTGACTACAAGTTAGTGTAAACCGATACACAGGTTTTCAAATATCTAATTACTTCTATGATTACAAATATTTCGATAAAATGAGTAATCAAAATCACACTACAATATTCAAATATACAAAACAAACTATTTGTATTGTGACCGAGTAAAGCCATTAACGAACACTTGTAACAAAACCTCTAGCTTATTGACTAATAAAAAAAACGTATAAGTCACATTATCTAACGGTATAGTACTGTTAAACTTAGGTATTCAAATCATCCGGATAATATCTAATATCCGCATTATTTAAAAAGCTATTTACGTTAATATTTTCTTTATTTAAATGTACATTAAAGAATAACAATCAAATATGGCTTATATTGTCTGTAAAACTCAAAGAGCTAAGTTTAAAAATACTATACTAAGATGTATCCCCCCTTAGAGGTCACTCTCTTGTTCCATCCAAACTCACACTATCAAATCACCAACAATCATAACCAGTATCACTAACCTTACTTCAAGGTCAATACAAAGAATGTTTGGGTGCTTACTGTTATAGCTCTCTTCTCAATGATCCCTTTTGACATTTAAATCCGTCTAATTTAAACAGTCACTTCTCCTAATGCAATTACTTCATAAAATCGTCATTTTAAACTGACGGGGTTATATCATGGCGATAACCTAGTCAATTTAAATTGGCGGTTAGGTTTGTTGTCAAAACGGACCTATTAAATACTGACTATAACTTATAACTAAAATATCATTATAATAAAATTGTACTCGGCAATAGCTACGCCATAACAAAAATTGCACTCGATACAACGAAGAAAAACGTAATTTAGAATCATCAACACTTTACCATGCGAGGCGCGGTAATTTTATTGCGTACCTTCCTGCCTGGTGACTCCATCTTGGTAGTCACATAATTTCCACTAGCCACAGACCAGCGGCATCATAACGACATGCCCGTAGAACTCGTACAGTCGTCATGGTCGATGGAACCTAGTAACAAAAGAACTACATTAAAAACTTAAAAAATAATACCTAATATGCGAAATGTACGTTTCGGGATCAGCTTGTAGGCGGATGCTCGACATATGACAGCACCCGCTTGATGTTAAGCTGGAGTGTGATCCATGAATGGATGTCACTGCTACTACAATCAATAACTGTGAGTAGCAATCACATCTACTATGCCAGCCTAGTTGGAACCGGCAACTTACAAGCTGATCCGGAAACGCGACTAAATCACTTCACGGTTCGTATACTTGTAAGTGGTGGTACTACCCCAGATCGGCAGACTGGGTACCACTGCCTACCACTCTTTTCCAACGACACTTTGATTGACTTTAACCTAACCTTAAATTAAGTGAAATAGCTTGTCCACCGTCCGTAGCTTGGACACCCGCGGGTTATCACATTACTTCTCAGTACTTAGTGGAAAAATAAAATATGAAGTTGTGTAAGCACTTATAAAGCTTGTATTGTTTTCGAATGATTATTGCATATTGCAGCTTTATGGTGATTCATATGGCGACCGCAGACTGCAGACCGCTACTGGTGTGTATAAACTTGTATGAGTTTGATTTCGTGCAAGGCTGCAGTCTGTGGCCACGCCATACAGATTCATACAAACCAGTAGTGCGTTCTGCAGTCGCTATCGGACTCTCATTTTTCATAAAAATATATAAATATTAACAAAGACAAAACTATACCTAGTGAGGTGTTTGCTTTCCTCGTGTACCGCCATTTCTGAGCTTTTAAACTCATTCAGTTCGCGGCGGATAGCTGCCTTGTCTCGCGGGGTTAGCCGCGTCCATGGTTTGTCCGCTCGCCGATCATAATCGTGGGCCTGAAGCAAATTAAATTGTAATTACTTATAATTTAAAATGTATGTATATGCACGATTTTGAGCGATCAACTACGACTAGGCATAAAAACAAGTGAAAGTAGGACGGAATGATAATTATTGAGAGCAAAAAGAGACAAATATATCGCAACACTAAGTTTAGGTTTGCTTATTAGCATAGTTTAAACATGCCTCGTTCGGAGCGCGTATAACATATCTACTTCTTTTCTTAAAATATCATTGGTTCTCTATATATTTTTTCTACTTAAGGTATTGTAATAGTGCATAATTGCGTAGAGGAATACCTCTACACGATCATGCGATAAGGAACAGACGCTGGGTTCGTTTTTCAGTCACAGCAAGCAGATGTGTACGCGTGAATATTTGTACTATCCAATTATCACTACTAATTTAAAAAACCTACCCAGTGCCCTTTAAAATAATAGAAAACATTCTTTAGTAGTTCCGAAAAAAAATTGTTAAAATCTGTCATCCTTAAGAAAGCTAGGTTGCCTAGTGCCCATAACCATAGAGCTTGCATGAAGAGAATTGTGAATGTGAAGGAAGCGAGGGAGTTGTGTCAGAATCGTGATTTGTTGATTTTACTAATATTAAAATAAATAAATATATTACCTGTGTTACTTCAATATAATCACTAAACCGTATGATCTTCTTTTCCTTCAGTTCGTCAACAGTTGGTCGGAAACTAAGTTTGCGTAACAAATACCTTTTCTTTTCTTCTTTCTGCTTTTTCTCTTCCGCTGGAGATTGACCTATAACACAAATTAAATTATAATATATATATTTTAACTAGTAATGACTATTGGATAGAAAAATTCATACACCTCAGTGATAGCTGCGACCGGCATTATGCGACGATGATGGATAGTAGAATTATTATTAGTTATGGAATTATTAGTGGTCAGAGAGCAGTGGCGCGCTAATCAACAGATACGGCATATGGTCGTCCTGTTTCTTTTATCAAGCACTTTTAATTGCTTACTATAAATGTAAAATCATGATAAAACTAGTTTCGAAAAACAAAAAATATGCTTATATGACAATGTTAGCTAAAAAGGTAGTGTACTTCTTTTTTATTGTTACTCGGCATATGACCTCGACCCGCAAGAGGAGGTCAAAGAATGCCGACGACTAAAAAAAACGAATCAGCCTGTCGCCGTCACTATGCCGACCAAAAATACTAATTAATGAAATTATTGCATTGTTATCTGTTTTAATACGTGTACAAATTATTTAGATTTCTAAAACTGGGTGAAAATTAAATCGAAAGATTCCGTTATATAGTTCATACATATAACCGTTATAGGTTAGTTGTTAGAAAATGCCTAATAGGCATTAAACTCGCCTATGTACCTATTTTTAGGTTTAATTTGGTGCAATAAAGGATTTAAATAAATAAAATAAATACATACAATTAAAGCTAATAAAAGCGTTATTAAAAAAAGGCTTTAAATTTAAAACAAAACCTAAGTCACCTTGTAACAAAAAAGTATAAATCATTTGAAAAACTTCAAATAAACTATCACAATTAAAACCACTTTTCACAAAATATAAAACAGACACTGTCTGAACCATTTTTAAACGAGAACTGTTACTACAGGCGTCAGCAAAGGAAGTATGATAAACAAAACTTTTTGTGATAAAAAAAACAACCATTAGTTTTTAAATAAAAATAATAATAATGAGCAAATATGTCATTAAAATGTTTTTGTCATTAGTTGTTTTTTGCAAATAACAATATGTGCTTTTATATCGTTGTGTGTTAACAGGTAAACAGAAAGCAACTATAATAATATAGCCTTAAAGTTGAAAATACAATAACAATGCAATTGTTTTTAACTAAGTTTATTAATTTAATGATTTATTAGCACTCCGTCAGATTCCTTTGACCGGCATTGTGACGGCGCTGGGGCAACCATAAACACAATCGTTTTTAACACGCTTTTTTTTTAGCTTGACTTGTATGTATGTAACTATGCAACGGAATCTTTTAAATTAATTTTCACCCACTTCTAGAGTGAAGAATTTAAAAATTTGTACACGTATTAATAACCGATAATTTTAATAAATATTTTGTTGTGGCCGGCATAGTGACAGCGACTGAGGCAACCGTGAACCGACTCGGTGTTTTCAGTTGTTAAATAACTGTAAGAAGCAGTCGCATCAACTATGCCGGCCTAGTCGGAAATGGCAACATACAAGCTGATCCTGAAAGGCGACTAAGTCACTTAACTGTCTGTATACTTGAAGGTGGTGTATTACCCAAGGATCGGCAGACTGGGTACCACTCCTTAAAATGTACTTTGTTCGTCCTGATTTTTAAATACAAGCACTTTTAGTAGCTTAGTATAGAAACGTAAAAAATATATTAAATATGCAAAGTATATAGTATATGATATAGTATATGCAAAGTATATAGTATACTTACTTTTGAGTATGTTTCTTTCTACAAGCTCTTCAGCAGTTGGTCTCATCGACAGGCGGCGTATGAGTCGAGCTCCTATCGCTTCCCAAGATTCCTGGCGCTCGTGATCGCTGGCTACGACCAGGATATTTCTATAATATAATAAAAAATATAATTAGTAAATTTATAGTATAATTTATAAGGCTATTACTTATAATTATATGCGTTATAAACTCAAATAAGGTATTAAGGCAAATATGATAACAAAGGTAATTCAATGGTTATTTGAAGCCCGATTCAGGCCCAGGTTTTCCGATAAAATCGGAGACACCTTTAAGAAATCTAGGTTGCCTAGTGCCCATAATCCTAGCGCCCATAACCTCAGTCGCCGTCACTATGGCGGCCACTACTCCGATATATGAATAAAATATACTATTCATAAACGAATGCATACTTTTAAATTTAAACAACGGAAACAATTATCAAAAAAAGTAAAGGAGGCAGTTGCCCCAAATAAACAATGTCAATGAGAAAGTAAACAATTCGCAATTAGTTTTACTACAACGAATATTGTTTATTATTCACACAAGAAAATCTTAGCAAATGCATACTATGAAATCTTTTTTTTCTTTCTAGAACTTGTAGCCTGTGTAAACAAATCATGCTATAGAAACATATAAAAACCGTAACTATTATACTACAATCACGCTATGATGGTTTTTTGACGTTTCCTCGTCTATGAAGTTTCGTATAATTTACAACTACCCATTAGGTAAAAATTGATGTACTTTATTGTCAATGGTGACGTGCAGTCGTAAATTTATAATTTTAGAATACAAAAAATCGACTCGGTTTACGGTTGCTTATAAAAACCGTAACTATTATACTACAAGCACACTATGATGGTAATTTTGACGTTTGCTTGTTCATAAAGTTTCGTATAATTTACAACTACCCATTAGGAAAAAAATGTTGTACTTTATTGTCAATAGTGACGTGCAGTCGTAAATTTATAATACAAAAAACATCGACTCAGTATACGGTTGCTTCAGTCGCCGTCACTATGGCTTCACTTTAATGCTTCACTTATTATTGATTTATTTAGGATTTTTTTACTATATAAACAAAACTTAAAAAGTTAATAAGAACTAAAAAGTTTAGTGCATCTTTTCTTTGTAGAACAATCGACACGTGGAAAGGTTTACCAGCCCATGTGTTCTCTTAAGAATAAGGAAAGATGCACTAAACTTTTTAGTTATTATTAACTTTTAAAGTTTTGTTTATATAGTCAAAAAAATCCTAAATATATCTATAATAAACATGCATGTATTGCGTCCAGAGCAACAAACAGACAACAACAGTTGCATTCAAAATAAATACAGTTAATGAAGATTATAACTTGGATTTTGTAATATTGCCAAATGCGATAAAATGTATAAAATTATTACAAAAACACATTGTATAAATATTCCTTTTTATGCAGCATAATAAACCAAATGCATCCCACATGCATGAGGCAACGGGTCGTTCACACACGACCGTTTAAGAGAGCCTAATAGTAAGCAAGAGTTTTTTAATTGTGACACGACATTAGACCTCTACCCGCCTAATAATAATCAAGAGGAGATCCAAGAGTGACGACGACTGAAACAACGAATTTAGTTTACGCCTGCCTCAGTCGCCGTCACTAAACCAGCCAAAGGAAAGGTCCAAGAGCGCCGGCGACTGAAATACCGTTTCATTTTACATTTGATGTATTAATGTTTATAGACTTTTATACACTACAATGACCCCACACCGCATTTTTGATGCTTCTATTATGCTTGCATCAAAGACACTAGACGCTCAAAGTGCATTATATCTAATAAGATACAACATTGGTGTACAATGTTTTTTATTTTTATTATTGTGACTCGACATCTGACCTCGACCTGCCTGATGGTAAGCATGATGGAGGTCTAAGATGCCGACGACTGAAAAAAACGAGTCAGTTCACGGCTGCCTGAGTCGCCGTCACTATGCCGGCCTAAAAGTTGTAAATATTCTTTATTATCCATTATCTATTGTATCTATATATCCCAGTGGTTATTGAGGCGTGATAATTTGATTGATTACAATTGTAACCCACAGATTTATCGTCTGGCCGCCCACTGTCGTCTAATCTTTCGAGTGTTTAAAACTGTAATAATAATATTGATAATTTTATTTTACTAAAATGTACAGTTCATTTATGAGCTTAATTCCATTAGGCATTATCTCACAGCCAATAACAATAACACTCCCAGTTATTATAATCAAAATACTTCTAGAATGGTAGGCAGTGGTGCCCAGTCTGCCGATCCGGGGTAGTACCACCACTTACAAGTATACAGACCGTGAAGTGACTTAGTCGCGTTTTCGGTTTAGCTTGTAAGTTGCCGGTTCCAACTAGGCCGGCATAGTGGATGAGACTGCTACTTACAGTTATTGAATTGTAGTAGCAGTGACATCCATTCATGGACCATACTCCAGCCTGACATCTAGCGGGGTGCTGTCATATGTCGAGTCACAATAATAAAAATCTATCCTTTTTATTGAGACTTGACATATGACAGCAACTATCTATGAACTGTACTGCTACTTACAGATTATTAACTGTAAGTAGCAGTCACATCCACTATGCCGACCTAATTGGAACCGCCTAGTTGGAACAAGCTGATCACGAAACGCGATTAATTAATTTTACGGTATATATACTTGTGAGTGGTGGTACTAACCCGGATCGGCAGACTGGGCACCACTGCCAACCACCAATCCTTTTTTTGTTTTATAAATTATAATTACTCTGATATTTGTCTGACATCTTAGCTCCTAGTTAGTTTGTTAAGGCTTCCACATTTTTTTATTTACATTTACAATATTAAGCCACTAAAGTAAAATATATAAAAAAAACACTGGTGCTGACAAGTGGTTTTTAACCCGTGCTCTTGGTTTGCGTGACCATCGCACTACCACTACACCACGGTCGCCTTATTTGCACAAATGCACGTAAATATTCAAAATATTATCATTACCTAAGTTTATCAGGAATATACATATACATGCTCACTACACACACATTTAAAAAAACACGCACACAAACAAGACAATACTAAACTTAGATTTTAACAAAATCCTTCAAATAACTTTCACTATAGAGTGTTATCTTAAGACGTGTATAGACCGGGCGTATATGTATAGATAGACACGTGTGTAAAGCATAGACTAGGCGCAATAGACTGATGATAAAAATTTGCCAAAGCTTCACATGTCGGACGTTTTCTTTCAGAACACACTATTAAGATAAAGTTTTGGCTAAGCCCCAACAATCAGTAAACTAGTTCAAGTGTAATTAATATGAATAATTCGGTGTTACGTACGCAAAAATTAATAGTTAACATATGACTACATAACTCGTAATTATTTTTAACCACATTACAGTTGCTTACGTTTATAAGCAAATAAACTGAATAGTTGGCGCGAGAGACACTTCGAAAGTGGAAAAATGTGTGTGGGGACACACAAGTTACAGGGACTACCCTGTAACTTGTAAAATAAGAGAATGACAAAACTAAAAGAATATATGATGTAAATTACCATGCAAACTTCCACCGAAAATTGGTTTGAACGAGATCTAGTAAGTAGTTTTTTTTTAATAAGTCATAAATCGTAGACCGCAATTTGCCTTTTATTCAATCAACTCAAATATAAAAATCGATTAAAGTTACAACGAACTTCAAGAACTTTTATATTATGTTACTTACTGCTACGGAACCCTTCATGGGCGAGTCCGACTCGCACTTGGTCCCTTTTTTATTATTATGGCTCGACACATGACGACAGCACCCCTCTTGATGTTAAGTTAGAGTGCGATACATGAATAGAGACGACTGATACTACAGTTAAATAACTTCAAAAAAGAAATCGCCTCTAATACTGTTGGAACTAGCAACTTTAAGCAGATACAGAAACGCGACTGAGTTACTTCACGGTCTGCGTCTTCATGGTACACTTTAGTAGTAACCCGAATTGGCAAATAATCACCAATAACCTGCCTACCACTCTTAAAAATATTTGTTTTTATATTAAAAAATAATATTACGTATATTATAAATTATTGTAAAATAAGCCACGATATCATTTCAATATAAAACATATCGATACAATGACTGTAAATTGTATGACATCACCTAATCTATTATAGACAATACTCCAATAAAAGAGATCACGAACGACTAGACTCCACTATAAAGTATAATAGAAAAATAAATCACTATTACCTACATTGTCATTATGGTATTTAAAAGATACAGTTATTTAATCTTGTTCAGACTTTAATAACAATTGTCCCCTAATTTACAATGAAGTCGCGCGTTAAGGTTCAATTCCCGTGGCAGCCGTGATTATACGTGAATATATAAAAAAAAATACACAGCAGGATTGGTATATCCCATGATATTTGGCTACGTCAAATGTATAT
The DNA here is from genome assembly GCA_905220615.1 of Tinea trinotella. Lineage (NCBI taxonomy): Eukaryota > Metazoa > Arthropoda > Insecta > Lepidoptera > Tineidae > Tinea > Tinea trinotella. Next base: position 8,669,256 of record HG992308.1, on the reverse strand, counting down.
CACCAGCCTAATAAATGAAGCCAGTGATGACATATGGCACTGAGACGTGGTCCTTGTGAAAAAGCCCAGAGTCGCTCAGCGAGCAATGAAGAGAGCTATGCTCCGAGTATCTTTGCGCGATAGAATCCGAAACAAAGATATTTGCCGACAAATAACCGGTGGATGCAACTGGCATCTCATCGTTCGGAATGGAATTCCAAGGGGGGGGCCTATGTTTAGCAGTGGACGTCTTCTAGCTGATGATGAATAAATGTAGGAACACGTGTAATTGAACAACTCAATGCCATAGTGCTGTCTAGTGGCATATTGTCTGTGTCGAATAATGTCGAACACGCACAATGCCAATGCCAAGAGCAAACGATCAGTTTCAGGAAGGAATAAAAAAAGAAGCGATTTGTTGGCTTGATGATGCTTACGAAAATAAAACACACCCAGCCATTCGATAATCGCGTGATTATTAGCGAATCGCACACGTCCAGCTGTTTATTACAAAACATAGGTTAGCTTGGATTGCTTACTTTACAAAGTGTTTTACAAGTCATAACTTATTTTTTATTTTATATTTATTTACATTTCTATACTAAGCTACTAAAGTGCTTGTATCATAGAAACAGGACAACCAAAGTACATATCAAAGATACATTGGTACTGGTGGGTGGTCTCGAACTCGTGCTCTTCGGTTTGCGTAACCATTGCACTGCCACTACACCAAGGTCGCCTTAATTAATTTATTATTTCTTAATTTGGCCGGCATAGTGACGTCGACTGGGGAAACCGTGAAGATGCGGTTTTCACAGTCGTCGGCACTTTTGGACCTTCTCTTGATTACCATTAGGCGGATCGAGGTCGGATGTCGAGTCTTAGAACTTTTTATATCCAATCTGTTTAACTACATTAAGGTTAGTGGCATTGCAGGTTAGAGATCGCATTTTAGTTATCAATCAAATTGTAACGCCCTTTTTCCACAGGGATAGGCAGAGACACTGGTCCTGATTTAACATGATCCTGACATGCTTCCCTCACATCCACAATTCTCCTCATACAAGCTATACGGTTATGGGCACTAGGCAACTCAGCTTTCTTGAGGATGAGGATACCGATTTGGTAATAATAATTATCTAGTGAAAAGGCCGCCAATTGTATATATCCCGCTTTATTGTCTATGTTATTCTGTTTTTAAAGATAAAGAACTTTGTATGTCTCTCTGAAAAATTAGCATTTTAGCTCTTTTTATAGTTAATTAACTATCATTAGTAGGACTTTTTTATTTTATTGTGACTCGACATATGACAGCACCCCGCTTGATTTTAAGCTGGAATGTGGTCCATGAATGGATGCCACTGTTACTACAATTCAATAACTGTAAGTAGCAAGCATATCCACTATGCCGGCCTAGTTGGAACCGGCAACTTACAAGCTGATCCCGAAACGCGACCAAATCTCTTCACGGTTTGTATACTTGTAAGTGGTGGTACTACCCCGGATCGGCAGACTGCCTAGCACTCCTAAAATTATCGACTCGTCGCATTCACTATGCCGGTCTTTAGAGTCTGTACACTTGAAAGTGGTGTTATAATCGGCAAACTAGCTAAACTATATACATAAACTATATAGCTAAAACTATATATATAATTTAATGCAAAAAGTTCTTCACCAACAACAGATCAGCTCACGAATATAACACAGATATAACATAGTAGATTCAAAAGTATTTATATTAATTACCTGTTGATAAGTTCCTGTCTATCAGGTCGTAATGCCAGTTTGATATTAAGACTCTCCTTCCTTGCGAGTTTGGCAGCCGCTTGATCAGACTCATTCGTATACTCGCTGTAATCGCCGTCCCAGGGTCGGGCATTCTCCTTGTTTTCTATTGCATTACCCAAACGTATCGGCCGTGTACTGTCGGAGAAATTAATAAATTAGATGGTTTTTTTTTTCAAAGTTTTTGTTTAACTACGAAAACATATTGTCATGCACGAATGTTTGGTCGTAATTTGACATAATTTCATATATTTTACTATTTTTAATGTGACGCGACATCTAACCTCGATTTTTTTTTATATGCAAGAGGTCAAACAGCACCGACGACTTAGTTTAAGGTTGGCTCAGTCGTCGTCACTATGTCGGTCAGAATTAGTTGAATGATTATTGAATTTGACTTATTCAATTAGAACATTGAATATATAAAAATATATGACAATATGATTTATTAAAAATAATAATACTCATAAACATCAATACATGCGGCACAACAATTAAAAGGAAAGAATAAAGTCACAAAACAATATTAATTAGGATCAATTTAACAATTACAATAAAAAAACAATACATAAATAAACAACCAATCAAATCACACTATTTATTTAAATTTCGATATGACGAATATTATCATAAATGAACGCAACTGCTACTACAGTAAAATACCTGCAAGTAGCAGTCGCATCCACTATGTCGGCCTATGTCAAGCTGAAACGCGAGTGATTCATTTCACGGCCTAATAAAGAATCGTTTATTTAATTATTTTCATTTTAAATACTATACTTTGTAAAATTTAGCTTGGGTCCTATGACAGATGCCAAAATGACCGATATGTCCCATTACAATTATAGTATTCGTATTTTTGTTAACAGATGTAACCTTGACGGAGCGGCAAGATTTCTTTTTGTTACATGATTTATTTGATTTATTGTTGTTTGGTTTAAAAATTATTGTGTTATTATTGTATTATATTATATTATTGTATGATAAATATTATTGGTAAGCTATGGTTGTAACTACGAAAATAAATAACTTTGAAATGAACGATCAAAGAGAGACGCTGCTACAATGTTAGGTCGTCCGAAATTTTCTCATGTGTCACAGGAGCCAAGCTACATTTTACAAAGTATAATTGATTTATTTGTGACTTTTATTTTATTCACCAAAGAAATAACACAAACTTCTGACTTAATTATTAATGTACATTATACATATTTATCTTCTTTTTTTAAGTAAGGGTTAATCATTAATAAATACTAAGAAGTGTATACAGAGTAAGCTCAATAGTTGTGTATAGGAGTGTATACAATGATTTCTATATAGGGTATGGGTTTGAAATTATGGTTAGAAGATGGTGCATCGATCGTTTCATTCAGAGTTAACATCGGACGGATGAAGGAAGCGAGCAATGGATTGGCAATATGAAACAAATGTCACTACGAGAAAATTTGATTTATGAAAGGAACTATTCATAATTATGACACGTTTTAGCAACATCGTACAATTTATGATCAAGTAATATAAATTTAAATCAATGGATAAATTAAAACAATGGATAATAAAGTAATTATAACTTAATGGTTTATTTGTCGTTGAAGGAATTTTCTTCATAGTACAAAACCAAAAGATTAGGTAAATAGTAGACTAGTTTGTAGATGTTTAATAACAAAATGTCTTATGCCCGTCATCGGTTACAGCAACTATTCGTTTCACTGACGTTTGAAAAATAATATTTAAAATAGTTTAAATCTTTTTCATACTTTAAGCTAATAGTTGTCGGTAACGACTTTTGACCTACGGCTGGTAGATAGTTTAACTGTTCGTATCAAAAACTATCCGTTTGACAGATGTAGGAACCGGGCGTTAGACTTTTAGTTCTGTTATTGCTTGCATCTGACAGCACCCGCCTGGTGTGAAGCTGTAGTAAATGGATGCGTCAACCAGTTTAATAACAACGAGTAACAGTCGCATCCCCTATGTCGGCTGGTTTGGAACCGGCAAATACAAGAATTTATTTGCAAAGTTCTCGAGTTTCTTAATTTAAAAAAAACTTTCCTTCACTAATTAAAACGAAGTTCCTTTCGATTAATTAGTGAAGGAATTGTAATATTTATTTATTTATTATTAACAAATAACTGGCTTGCTTTCTATGAGAGAGAGAGTCAGACAGAGAACAGAGCACGGCTTACAACTATAACAAAAAGTGTCGTTACAACTTTTGGTCTTAATTTTTTCCGCCTAGCCCCCTTTCGCAACGCGCGATAAGGAACTTCGTTCCAACATTCTTAATAGATATTTTCTCGTAAGTGATCATTTGCGTGTGTGGTTCTGAGGAAAGCTGACCGTCAGGAGGTCTCTAGTAGAGGGCAGGTGTTTTGACAACATTTATATTATTATTAGCTCTATTACCATATACGAATCCTTGGCTTCGGCGGCGGCCGTCTGCATACGACGGGATAGGATGAAAATAAACGAAATACTATCATAATACATACAAAATATTTCATGATAAGGTTCATTGTATGCTAAAGTATGAGGGAATGAATTTATACAATGATGTATTATGATTTGTTGAATTCTTAGTTCTAATAATTTTGTTACATTTTTTTTATTTTTTTATTATTAAGACCTCGACTTGCCTGCTGGTATGCAAGGGGAGGTCCAAGAAAGCCGACGCGCGACGTCTGAATGATCAGTTTTGTTTACCTCACTCGATGTCTTGTTGCGTCTTTACGATGATCTACTTGTAAAAGACACACCGGTCTAACTTTCACAATGTAAATATGTTCTATTTTTTCTATATTAGAATTGTATTATAGTGCCAACAAAAACGCGTGATTTTTTTATTCAATTTTTAATTTATATCTGCTATGAAAATATTGGATGACAAAATGAGACAAAAAACTGACATATTTTTTTTATAATAAAGGTAAAAGTATTGACTGGTGGATAAAGCCTTAAGAATGTATTTTGTATATAGCTTTAAATACACAAAGCATGGCAAAAATAAATATTTGTACGATTAAAAAGCCATACATTTATTTGTTATGAAATGTTGGAACAAATAAATCTGTGGTTAGAATAAGAAGGCTTAAATTTGAAACTGTATGACATATATCATTTTAACCTTATATTTTTATTTTATTTACATCTCTATACTAAACTACTAAAGTGCTTGTATCAAAGAATCAGGACAACCAAAGTACATATATCAAAGATACATTGGTACCGGTGGGTGTTCTCGAACTCGTGCTCTCCGGTTTGTGTAACCATTGCACTGCCACTACACCACGGTCGCCTTTAATTAATAACTTAATTACACAATAAATTGATTACTTCACTAAAATCATTGATAATAAACATAAATCAAAATAGACAATTAAATTAACATACATTATAAGAGTTATAAATGAAATACTGACTTGAAACTGGCATGATGGTGATCTTGTCTCGGCGCTAATGGAGTAGCTAAAGGAGTCCCAGCTGGTGACGCCGAGGGAGCTGGTCGTTTCTTAAGTGCAGACTTAAGAGGCATAGCATTAAAGATAGGTTCTTTTGGCGGAATCTCTTCAACGCGAGCTGTATCTGACATTGTCATTGGTTCTATGTCTTCATCGTCTTGGTCCTCGTCATCTTCCGCTGTGAAGAGTTTAAAATATACCTTTACTATTTGTCTTTTAAATTACGATTTGTTTTATAAACATTTTAGTGTTAATTAATTTTAAATTTTTAATTATATATAATTTTAATTTTAAAATTAAATTTTTGGTAAATTGCGTAGTGTTACCCCTTGTACCGGGTGTAAACAACAATAGAGCAATACCGCAACTGGGGTGATTGCTATATAAGAAAAGCTATTTTAAGCTCATAATTTTTTGCATCTTTTTGACTATATACTACGTTTAATTATGGTAACACGTTAAAATAGCATATGGAAAAAAAACAAAAATGCATAAACAACAGATAAGATACATAAGAAAAGATAAGATACGTAGCGCAGGTCAGATGCCGCAAGGGCTCTATGACCTCGCATAGTCCCTGGTATTGCTATGTATCTTTTTACACCCGGTATACGATTTCGTTTCTTTGCCTAAAATGCGAGACCAGGATAACAAATAAGTTTAAAACTTGATTTTGTACGACATGATTTCGTAAGCCAACTATGTTTTACTATGCTGCGTGCGTAATATATTAATGTAAAAATAACTTACAATCGGAAAGGTTGTGTTGTAGTTGTCTATTGTGCGTGTGATGTCTTGTTGGACTTGGTGAGCTGAACATGGGCGGTGGTGGAATGGGCCCAATGTCAGACAACGCAATTGGTGGTTCAGGTAATTCTGAAAGCATCAGAGTCTCGTCCATGCCCGCCCCGCCGCCCGCCTCCCCATAACCGCCCACTGAAGATATTACAAGAAAATATTAAAATTTCAATCAATCATTTAAGCCTTTCAACCTTACAGGAAAACGATGGACCGTAAAGGCTTAGTTTAGAAGCAGGGCATTATAAGCTGTATTAGAAATGTAATTTTAAATTTCGAATAGCTAATTTCGAATAGTGTATAAAGACAACTATCTCGCTTGTGGTAGGCAGATAGTTATTAGTCACTGCAACGGGGTAGTACCACCAGTTTGATTGAACCAAAATGACTAAGTCGCGTTTCACGATCAGCTCGAAAAATGCCGGTTGCCCACTAGGCTGGCATAGAGGATACCACTGCAATTTAATCATGTGGTTGTCGTTTTCATTCACGAATCGTACTCCAGTTTCAAGCTTCAATTAATATATTTTGATCATTAGCTTAAAATTAGACTTGGGTAGTTCCGGAACGAGTCACTAAAATGATATACTTCCGATCCTGGTACTACACCACTCACTCGTTCACTGCAAATTCAAATGTGTCTCTAGTTCATTTCGTTCCGAGTCATGCATCGCATATCCACTCACTCACCACTCCTATGATGGAACGAGATATAAACACATCGTACATTCTCGTACGGAATCGTACCTCGTTCGTTACTCGTACCTAGTATTTTCGCGTAATACCGTGAAAGTATATTTTATATATCCATTGCTCTCCGCGTGCACAAGAAAATATTTACACCGCGTGCATTACCAGTAATGGTGGGAAAGTATGTTGAAGAGAGCAGCAACTCGTCGTCTTTTTATAACGTATTTTTCTAACGAATATTTGCAGTTTTAAATTATGCGAATTGGTAATTGTGATTATAATTATTGTTTATTATAGTTTCTGTGTACATTTGTGAAGTATATGATCTAAAATAGTTCTATAGAAAGGATATCTTGATTTTTCAGAACAACTGGAGCTTTTCTTTACCGAATGAACTAACCGAATGCGCTTCCTTAAACTAAATGAGCTAGTGAACTAAATGAGCTAGTGAACTAGATGAGTGAACTAGTTCCGATGGAAAAAATATACATATCACTCCGTATCATTTGATGGAAGCGTTTTGCGCATGTATACTTAAAATTAAAAGTTAATAAACACGATAATAAACTTATAGAATTTATTTAAATTCTTAAATTATTGAATATTTTCTTAGATTTTGCGCGTACATTGATTAATGAATTAAACAAATTTTATACGACGTTATTATTTGACGTTTCAAGAGCTTTGCAGCCATCTTGGTCACGGAGAGAAAAAATAATAAAATAAAATTGTAATATAAAACCAAAACAAACGCGATAGTAAGCCGCATAAAATTTGTTTAATTCATTAAATTATTGAAGTTAAGATTAACTCCGTAATGAAGTGTCTATATGAAGGATTTTAGGTTTACAACTTAGGTTTAAAGTTACCGCGCGCGCCACCTCGTTTAACAAAACTAATAGAATTATTCAGTGTAAACCCAAAACTTGGAGGCTGTTGTTGAGCACAATCCCATCAAACAATTAATAATGTAATCTTTGACACAATTAATTCAAGAATTCCAAGTTGAATGGTGGTATGTAGTTAGAGCGTACAATTTGTTATAAGTAAGCGAACGTTGAATTTTGCATGAATACAATATTGTTTAAGTTATCATATTTAATGTTGTATGAAAATGTTGTATTGTATGTTGTATTGTAGGTAGGCAGACAGTTTGAGCATTTGCTCAGTATGCCGATCTAGATGAGTGTACGTACCATAGACCAAATTTATTTAACATCATTTAACAAAATATTCCCTTGCGTCTGGCAGGAGCATAAGCCACGCCTCTTTTACCTTATAGATTAAAAAAAAAATTCTAATACCAATATTTTGGTAACAAAAAATCTAAACGATGTTACCAGCAGATCATAAAACAAAAAAATAAATAGAAAAATACTCGCCTTTAATAGGCTAACGTCGAAGCAGCCGACAATGGGCGTATTACGTGCGCAAGAGTAGTTCATACCATTGTATCCCTTAAGGTAGTGCAGCGAGCGTTTTGTCAATATTACGTATGCAGTCCGTGGGGGTATATCAAATGTGTACACCGTGAAATAAGCCTGTCGCGATTCGGCAGACTGATAAATAAAAATAAATATATAAACTCTTGATTCAGACAATTTTTTTTTGATCAACAATACTTTTTTTATTGTGACACGACATCTGAGCTCGACCCGCCTGATGATAAGCAATTTTCTTAGACTATGTTAGTGAACTATTTTACTAAGACCATCAACTGTCTGTACCGCTCTTTACTCTATACTTCACGTGTAAGGGAACGAGCTAAATAAACGCGCTAGGAATGCAGTTGTGACGTCATGGTCACGTGTCTATTATGAATAGTGAAGTAAATGCAAAATGTCGATAACGATAAACACACACTTTCCTTAAAACGCAAATAGATTTAGTTATTAAAAATTATAAATGTGTATTAAATTGGATTATAAACATTAGACAGCAACAATTTTTAATGAATTATATTATATATTAATTTAATTTTGAGAATAGTGACTACATGTTTTTTTTTTCACACATTTTAATCACGATTCTAATAATGATTCTATCCTGACTACGGATGACGACTCTCTTTTATTCATTTAGTTCACTAATTTTTCAACGTTTTTATTGATATTAAATGACATCGCCGAGCTATGAGCATCACTAAAAGCGGCCACTAAGATACGGGTGGTGGTGTTTTACGCCCCACCGCACCTCAGCCCCCGAATTCATTTAACTCGTTCCCCAACTGTAGCTTCAATACAAATCTTGAAGTTGTATTTATTTTTTTACTGAGATCTTACACAATTTTTTTTTAAACGCAAAGCTAAAATATTCAAGTGTGCAAAACTTAATACAACTTTTTGAATACAGAATACTTATAAAAAAAACAAATTTGAAAACATGATTGTGTATGAATCTCTTAAGAATTCTAAGAAGGGTCCTCGATTTACATAATTAAATGAAGGAATATGCTTAGAACAAAATTCTCCAAGAATGACAACGACACGAGCTTATTTGCATTCAAATTACCCACTTGTAATTGGTGTCACGAATTTGTTAAAAAATATAATATGAATTAATATTTACTATACATATATTTTTCTTACTATAAAGAAATATATGTATAATACTTTTTTTTATTGTGACACGATATCTTACCTCGACCCTCCTGATGATAAGCAAGAGGAGGTCCAAAAGTGACAACTGAAAAAACCGAGTTTATTCACGGCTGCTTCAGTCGCCGTCACTATGCCGGCAAAAGGTGCTTCTTCACCCATCGCTTGAAGGATTCAAGGTCATAGGATGGAGAGAACACATGAGCTGGCAAAGCATTGCACTTGTGGATTGTTCTACAAAGAAAAGACGCACTGAACTTTTTAGTTCGGCTGCCGATTCGATCGATAAAATGCGGATGCTTTCCCCTACCTGGGCGGGTATTACGGGTGTGAAAGGACTCCTCCTAAACGACTGGAAAATTGTATAGGTAATGACGGCAATATACAAAGTCTATTACACAAAGTAACAATAAAACCTCCCTGAGATTGTGCGCGAATTTATTATCGCGTTTATTTAGGTTTTAATTTTTTTTATTTTTTATTATTCAGTCTCTTCGTAACCACGATGGCTGCAAAGCTCTCGAAACGTCGGAATAATATAAAAATGTAAAATCAAAACCAAAATAAATGCGATAGTAAGCCGCATTTTTTTAAATTCAATAAAATCGGCATTTTTACGATTTTAGTTTATAAAATCCGGAATTGTTTTTAAACTATTTTCAGCGGAATATTTGATACAGAAAATAAGGTCTTGAATAAAATAATAACGTTTACCTATATCTTGAGATATGTTAGCGGTTGTCAATAAAGTTACAAAATTGAGAAATAGAAAAGTGTCATCATACCCATATCTCCTTGATAGCATATCCGTCGGGGTAGTTTGCCCGCCGTCAACGAATTAGGCCTCTCGGGCCTTACTATCTCGCCACCATTCTCCAATTTGTCTTTCTTTGGTTCTGAAAATAAAAAAAAGGGTCACTTTTTTGTTATGCTTTCTGTACTATATGTACTATATTTGGAGTGGTAGGTGGTATAACCAATCCGCAGATCCGGATTAGTAAAAATACAGACAGCGAAGTGATTTAGTCACATTTCGGGATCAGCTTGTAAGTTGGCGGCTTCAAGGCCGGCATAGTGAATGTGACCGCTACTTACAGTTATCTAAATGTAAGAAGCAGTCACCTCCATTCATGGACATCACTCCAGCTTAATATCAAGCGGAGTGCTGTCATATGTCGGGCCTCACTAAAGAAAATATATCTATTTATTTATATAAAGTACATAAGGCTTAAAAATATTAGAATCATGAATAATTTGTATTATCTCTACTCATGTATAAAACTCAGATTATATTGGCCGGCGTAGTAGCGGCGACTGAGGCAACCGTAAAATAAAACGTTTTTGATTAGTCGTCGGCGCTCTTGGTCCTCAGGCAAGTCGAGGTTATGTTAGGTTTACATGATACAAATCCAAGAAAAATATTATAATTTTCATAATTATTGTATTTGTATTATAATTTATTTTTGTATATATATTATATTGTATTTATATTTAATTTAATTGTATTGTATTTATATTTAATTATATTATAATTTTCATAATTATTGTCATAAAGACACAATGTTTCGTTTACATGTTTTTTACAGGAGCGAGCACGTTTACACCGAGAATAGCCAAACGCGACGCACGCATCCCATTCATATCTAGACTACGGCCTTGGCCGCATCATGGTTTATTATTCATCACCACGTCACTTCCGTTCTCTATCATAAACAAACGTAATGGCCTACAATTGGTGGTAATATGCCCAGTCCGCCGATCCAGGGTAGTACCACCACTTTGAAGTGTATAGACCGTGAAGCAACTCAGTCGCGTTTCGGGATCAACTTAAAAGTTCCCAGTTCCAACTAGGCAGGCGATGCAGCTGCTACTTTATGGATCGCAATCTGCAAATTAGGCTGTCATAATGTCGAGCCTCAATAAACAAACAAACGTTACACAGAAAGCAAATTTATGGAGACAGTAATACTTTTCAAATGAAACGTAAACATCAACAACACGCAGCGTCATGTTCGTTAAAGGTAACGGCGATTCATCGTCAATAAATCATAAGTTCATATCAGGCAGTTGGCAGTGTTTAATCAACAGGCGGGGGTGTTTGGGTGGGTGTTTGCGCGAGCGCGGATCGATCCCTGATGCCCTTGGCCGCAAGTGGCCGCGGAGGACGCTGCAACGTTACGCAACGCAACCTCTAACACGTGCCGACACTTACGTAACACTTGTCATTCACAGTGATAGCTTGCTGCGCGAAACCTGACTTTTGAAGGAAAGTAAACAATGAACACGCAATTTCTTTTTATTAAGACGCGAAGGCAGGGCCGTTTTTAACCTGTTGGAGGCATTAAACATTATTAGTTATACAATATATTAATCTCACTGTGTATGCATGTTAAGAATTTTAGCACTGTCAGAAGCTATTTAGTTGTACCCTTAAGTTTAATTTGTTATGTGTACTGTACCTATTTTAAATTGGAGTCCTTGGGCATATTAGAATAATGCAGCCCCTGTGAGATTGACATAATACTATTTTGTTAGATAGACACCACCAATAGAATAAATAGATACGCAAGGTTCTGGATTTATAATTGTCACTGTTAAAATTCCTATGTTAATTGAAGAGGGCGTTGTAAAATAATTCCTAATAATAATTTTTAAGTACATTATATTGTTTTTTTAGCTATGTGGCAGGAACTGGGGAGGGGGGTGGGGGGTATCGTTCGCGGGGCCCTGGGCAAATGCCCAGAGTGCCCATTTGGAAATATAGGTTAGCACGATAGCTGACCTCGTCTTGCTTGGTAGGAAAAGGGAAGATCCAAAAGCGCCAACGACTATGTCGTTGACTCGACTCGACTAACTAACTAAAAACGTTTCATTTTACGGTTGCAAAATAAATAACAAATATTTATTCAGTAACGTAAATTAAATTATCTCTATTAATAATTTCTAAATCATTCTCTTGCGTAAATATTCCATCTTCAACAAAATGCTATTTGAAAATTTCCATTTGAATTGGCATTATTATTGCTTGGTTGATTAAGCTTTGATTTGTGTTCAGTAAAGTGATCATTGGTTACTGTGTATAAAAGTATAGAGATTTAATAATATATCGTAGAGTTTTTATAGTACTGTTAAGACCAAAAATGGAATAATAAAGGACGAAAAATGGACAAAAAAATATATCGTCAGTCACCGTCACCGTGATTATGCCGGCCAAAGTTGCTCTTTACGCATCTCTTGAAGGATCCATGGAATGGAGAGAACACATGGACTGGCTAATCGATCTAATTGACGATCACATAGAAAAACGAAGAAAAGACGCACCGAACTTTGTAGTTCGACTGCTGATTTCGTCGACAGAATGCGGATGCTTCCCCCGACCTGTGGGGGTAACACATTAGTACCGGCAAGTAGTATTGAACGCAGAGTTAATGCATTAAACCAATTTTATGCGGCTTTCTGTCGCGTTTATATTTGGTAGGCTATCCGTGACCACGATGGTTGCTGCAAAGCTCTCAAAACGTCGGAATAATAAAAAATTAAAATCATTACCCAAAAATAAACACGATAGTAAGCCGCATATATTTTTTTTCCAATTCATTAATAAATGTTCGCGCTATATTTAAGAAACTTCTATGGCATTAACACTACACCACGGTCGCCTGATTCTTAAAATGTAATTATGTATAATGCGATTAAAATAAGAATAGGACGGAATCGGCGCCATTTTTGATGTCTAACTCTCCAACCAACTTCACTTTAGTATGGTGTCTTTTTCTTTGCGGATCGTCAAGAAGGACACCTTTGAATCAGTCAAGTGAAGTTAGTCAACAGCCCGTCCTATTTTTATTTTAATAGTAAAGTATAGAATGTTAAAGATTGCGTGTGTTTGATGATGTAAAAGCAGAGGAATGCGATGAGAGGCGAAGGATACTAACCGTGGTTAACGCTAATAGCCACAATGTCAAGAGTACGGGAACAGAGGCGACACCAGCTCACGGTCGTCAGAAAAACGTCATAACGCGTAATACTACGCTGCCCACTAACTCGTTAAGATATATATTTAGATCGTTAACGTCTTTCGCTGACACGTGTGGGCCACTAATTCACTAACAAAATATTTATGTACAATCGCAAAATAAACTCGGGATAAGAAGCTTATAAGCGTCCATGCCTACGCCTTGAGTCTTCGTTACTTGGATACGTAGAATAATAATACTGATCGGAATTTTAAATATAAGCTAAATATATTTTATTCGTAAGCTTATACTTGCTGTGAACAAAACTTTACAATAAATCTATATAAGGAGAAATGTACAAGTGTACAGACAGACCGTGAAGTGACTAAGTCGCGTTTCGGGATCAGCTTGAAAGTTGCCGGGTTCAACTAGGTCCGCATAGTAAATAGGACTGATCCTTTTTATTTTATTGCGAAGACATTTGACCTCGAACCGATGATAAGCAAGAGGAGATCCAAGAGTGACGACGACTGAAACAACCGAGTTAATTCACGGCTGCCTCAGTCTGTCGTCACTATGCCGGCAAAGGTGCTTCTTCACGCATCGCTTGAAGGATTCAAGTATATAGTGTTATATACTGGTAGTTATTTTACTGTAAAAGCAGTCACCTCCATCCAAGGACTGTACTTAAGCCTAACTACAGGTCTGGCGGACTGTCGGCACACAATAATAAAAAAAATAAGGAGACCGTGGTATATTGGCAGTGCAATGGTCACGCAAACTAAGTGCTTCCGGTTCAATCTTTGATATGTGTACTTTAATCGTCTTGTTAGAAGCGTCTTTTCTTTGTAGAACAATCGACAAGTGGAATGCTTTGCCAGCCCATGTGTTTACCTCATCCTATGACCTTGGATCAATCAAGCGATGCGTGAAGAAGCACCTTTGGCCGGCATAGTGACGGCGACTGGGCCAGCCGTGAACTAACTCTTATTTTTAGTCATCGTTACTCTTAGACCTCCTCTTGCTTGCTAGGCGTGGTCAAATATCGTGTCACAATAAAAAAAAAAGCTTGGTTTAGAAATGTTAAAGAACTAAAAGAAAATTCGTGGTTATATTTTATATTCAGTAAGAACAATGGATAGAACGAAAAGTACATGAGAGACTCAGGGGAAATTTAAATCGAAAAGACAGCTGTGTAGTAATAAGAAGATAAGATGGTGGCCGAGATGGCACGCCGAATGAACTCGAAAATTATTTTAATAATTCATAATACAGTTGGCGCCGTATGGTATCTGTCAGAATTTCTGAAATGATTCATAGTGGATGTTTGAAAAGGACGGGTGGTGAGACACGTGGAATTCGAACGTGCATTCACTTTAATCATTGTCTATTAAACTAATTACATCTTTCTTTTATTGTGACTCGACATATGACAGCATCCCGCTTGATGTTAGGCTGGAGTGTTGTGTCCATGAAAGGATGTCACTGCTACTACTATTTAATAACTGTAACTAGCAATCACATCCAGTATGCCGGCCTAGTTAGAATTGGCAACTTCCAAGCTGATCCCGAAACGCGACCAAATCACTTCACGGTCTATATACTTGTAAGTGGTGGTACTACCCCGAATCGGCAGACTGGGTACCACTGCCTACCACTCTTTGGTAACCAGACCCGAAGTAAATATTTGCCGCTTTTTTATTAATAAATATTTGCAATACTTTAATGTAATAAATAATGTAAATACTGTAATTATTAAATATTACAAATTAAAGCTATGAAACAAATATTTGCTCCGACCGGGAATCGTACCCGGGACTTTTCGCGCAACAAACCAATCGCTAACCGCTTAGTCACACCTGTCGTCAATCTTGCTAATATTATAACATATAAATATTGAAGAACAGAGTCGAGAACAGAGAAAACTTTGGAGGGCACGCAGAGAGTACGCAGATCGATCCGCACAAGGTTAACCAACAAGGCTGTGAAAGGTTTGTGATGACTGTTCATTTATACAACCTTTTCAGCCCACAAAAGGCTGTAGTACACATAAAATATTAACAAATGAAGATAATAAATAAACAAATGCCACAGTCAAAACAAATATTTTTTTAAGGCGACCGTGTTCTAGTAGTACATAAATAGTTTAAAAACACTTGCAGGTCTTTGATAATATGTACATTGGTCGGACTGTTTTTAAGAGGATGTGGCGACAGGTGTGGCACATTGGTTAGCACACCAGTTAGTTACGCGTAATGTCCCAGGTTTGATTCCCGGTCGGAGCAAATATTTGTATCATTTGTTACGTATGTATAGAATTTCGTGCTTTTCCAATAAAAGTTTTCAGTTATCTTCCGTTTGCCTCTAATTAAAACCATGACGTGTTAATAATGGGAACTTGCTCTTAGACGCACTAATACAAATGCAAAAACATCTCCAAACCTAATTTGACTATAACTTGGTATAGAAATAAAAAATCCTACGCGTCATAACATCATAACATGATATATTATGACGAGTTAATAAATGAGTAGATGTGTAAAGAGTTAAAAGCTAGAATAAATACAATACATTAATTAACCTCACGTCATTTCAAATTAACCTAATTTTATGTGCCATTAGAACGCCCCAGAAAACTGTCTGGCAATAAAGATAATAATAACCCCCAAACGGATTGATCTATTCCGTAAAAACAATAAAAATGCGCGGAATGAAAGTGGGTCGAACAAGTGGATTGGAGCTGAGTAAATTCGCGGTGCGAACGTAAAAAGAAATTGGCGACAGTTGACGAGAGGGACGTGGGCGGCCGGTGACAAGAAGATATTCTTAATTTACAAATTATACATTCGTAATTGTGTTTATTGTGTATTCGAATGTAAATATCACAAACATTTTTAAATACATTAAAAAAAAATACATTCGACAAAAAATGACTCATTGATAAAAAAACTGCCCAATGAAAACATACCCAATATATTTTATCGTATCAATATAATTTACTGTAAAAGACAATACCTACCTATTACAATTTAAATAGAGTCTTGTATTTGTTAAAAAATTAGATTTTAAAAAAAGAAAAAACTAAACTAAAAAATCGCTTCAAAGATGCTACTAGGCCCAACTTCAAAGTTCCAACTAGGCCGGCATAGTAAATACGAATGCTACTAATTATCACTCCTTAATTCCCACAAGAATAGGCAGAAACAAAGGAGTGGCGCTCAATTGTTTCTCAATTAAATAAAGTATGGAAAAGTACAACTTTATGTGTAAGTAAGTACAATAATCATTTACTAATGTGACTTTTCGTGACAACAATTGATCGTTTTTATTCGGCGAAATCTCATAAAGATATATGTAATTAAAGTACGTGGAAAGATTTAAGACAAAAACAAACATTTAGAGACTTTGAAAAGACTTTATACTGTGCTGGATTATCCGCGTTTAAAAATTGTGTCTCTAAACGTGAACAAGACAAATCCCTTGTCCATCATAAGATACTTTAGGTTTTAAATTGTCTATCAGCTCAGATAAAGAATAAAGGACATCATTCATTATGCATGGGGACTTGGGCTTAATTGTATTAAATACTTTATTTTGTATAGTTCAGGTGTGCAAAATAATAAAAGGATAAAACTATAATTATGACAGTTTAAAAAAGAACTGTTAATATAGCGTGTCTTTGTGATTGACAGACTAAACGATACAAAATCCATATCTTATTTTCCAAATAACTCAATTGCACAGCAGTTAGAGGCAAAATTGTTATTAGTTTTATCAACACAACTATCGAAACTACTATTTACTACTATATATATATATTTTCATCATTTGACATTATAAAAGTAGTACATAAAAGCCCAAAATAAATTATGTCCTTTTAGTTAATGCATCTTTAATTGATCATAATGGTCCATCATCAGGTCCTTCAAATCTTTAGTAAATTATAGCCTATATACCTATTATTTACGGTAATATTTCATAATACTCTTTCAGCAATGTCAGCGTAAAAGAGTAACGATCGTGAAAAGTTTCGGGATCAGCTTTTAAGATGCCGGTTTCAACTAGGTCGACATATTTAACTTGCAGTTATTTTACTGTAGTATCATTCCCCTCCATTCATGGACCACACTTCAATATAACATCAGGCGGAGTGGAGCGCTGCCATACAATATGTTGAGCCTAAATAAAAAATAAACATCCAAATAATATCCATCCATTCAATCATTCGCATTTATATTAATAGGATTTATTCGTTTACGTTAAAATAACTTCAAGTGACCTAAATTCGAATAAAATTTCTGAAGTGTATGAAAAATGAGACTTATAAATTTATTAGATGAGATTAAATTGAAAAGTAGATCGCAAACGTGGCCTATTCTTGACCTATTTCGTATGTCGCAAACTGTATATCAAACCGCAGTTTGTAACTACTCTTGAAATAAAGTTATTACACAATATTTCATCTAAATGCTCTATTCAAACCCATAATATTAAATTTAAACAAATTAAGAATAAATATATAGTTTTCTGGCTTTGAAACATTTTTTACTCGTACATTTTTTCGAGTACAGATTTAAAGATCCAAATGGATTATGTGAACAGCTGTTCGTAGATAATCATATGTAACTTTAATTCAATCAATCAAATTGTCATGCCTTTTTCCACAGGTGATAGGCAGAGACTTGTACCGGTGGTCCTGACTTTAACTGCGAGATAAAAATCACGTAGTGATTTCTGAGGTCTTGTTTTTACTTAGGTTTAAAGATATAATATAGATAGATATAGCTTTATAGAACAAGGTAGGTATACATGTTTTATACTCGCATGTAGGTTTTATAGTCCTTTTTTAACTTTTAAACTCTATAATTATTTAATCAAATCGTCACGCCTTTTCCCCTATATGAATATAAAGAGACAATGGAGTGCCGCTTTCCACGATCCTGACACAACTCCCACGCTTTCCTTAGACAATTCTCTTCATACAAGCTCTACCGTCAAACTCTATAGCTGATGCGACTTATTTATTTAACTGTATTAGTAGTTGTCTCTGCATGATGACATATTATGTCGAGTCACAATATAAAAAATATCCTTGATCTGAATATACACGTTTTTGAGGGCAATCTTTACCCACGATTCGCAGCTACGTTTTGTATATAATTACGGCGATTCTTAATGAAGAATAATGAATAGTTAAAACCATTGCAGCGAAAATGTGGTATGCAGGTCAAGGACGGCGTGCGAACCGTCTTCCTATTTTATTAATATTAGTTAGGGTTCGTTGTTTTCCTGTTGAAAACAGACGCTGAAAATCTAAATTCATTTATGATTTATCGTTTGAACCAACACAGAGTTACAATACGTTTTAAATACATAATTCATACAAAAATCATTCAGATATAAATACGTGGAGAAATATTGGCTTAATTTAATCAAATTGTTATTATTTTTTTACAGTGACAGGCATAGACGATGAAACGCCATTTTCACAATCCTGATAACTCTCTCACTTCCCTCACATTTACAAAGTTCTTCATACAAGCTCCATATTTCTTCGTTCGTATATACTTTCTTCTGGGTCGTATATATAATTTGTGCAATGATTGTTTTAAAGCTAAAAACCATAACTCTGTAGAAGATAAATGTGGATGAGAAGGAAGCAAGGGAGTTAATTGTGTTAGGATCGTGAAAAGTAAGATTCCGTTACCTCTGCCTACCCTCTATAACTTACGCGATATAAAATCACAATTAGAATTGTTTAAACTGTGTTAAGATACGTTTAAAACAAAGTTCCTAAGCAAATTTCATTTACATTTATATTAGTGTAACGGCTCTCTGTTGCAAGAATTTTCTCCTAACCAGGGACTTTCTCCTAACCAGGGACTTTCTCCTAACCAGGGACTTTCTCCTAACCAGGGACTTCCTCCTCTTGCAACAGTGCCGATAAATAATATATTGAGATAAATTTAATATACCTTATAGCGCGATAAGACACGTCTTAATACGTTAAAGGATACTCAACTTAATAAAATTTAAGGCTTAAATTTTTTTTTAGCAATTTATTACTTTTCGCGAATATGTTTTTTTTTAAATCGGCGATGATTGACACCAAAGAGCAATTAAAATACCTTAGCGGGTACAGAGTAGGAGCAATCCGCAAATAGTTGCCCAAGGTCGTGCAGACACGGGCGCCGCCCGCCCATGACAAACATCCGCTTTTTATCCCCGATCGTGTCTGCTGCATGTCCACATTCCTTGCTAATTAACGCTGACTGATTTACGTCAATAACAATATTTCAAATATTTGCTTTATTTATTTTTGCAATTTTGACTATGACTGATTTAGACGCTGATACTTGAAGCCGCATATTTCAAGAAATTATGTGCTTTTACTATTATTCAGGTTGTAAGCAAGTGGAAGTCCTAAAGTGATGACTGAAAAGAGAAATTTAGAATACACTTGCCCTAATCCGCCTTTTTAAAATGATTGGTTTGTTGTCCACCAGGGAAACTATTAATCCCATTTTAAGAAAGAAAGTGATAAATTGCTTTAGAATCGTGAAAAGTGGCGTTCTATTACGTCTGCTAATACTTGAGGGAATTGAGACGTAACAATCTGATTGAATTAGCATGTAGTTGTTTTTAACATGAACGGCGTCGAATCCGTAAAATATATTATAATGTAAATAAAAACAGTCCTTGACTCCTATCAAAGCCAAAAATAATTTTAATTTATTTAAGAAAGATTATTGCAATAGACAAGAATTTTGCTGTAATTATTAAAATTTATATTAACAATTCGAAGATTATATAAATAAAAACCTTAGATTTAATTTTGCCGGAATAGTGACGGTGACTGAGACATTCGGAAACTAACTCGTTTTTTTCAGTCGTCATCACTCTTGGACCTCCTCTTGCTTATCATCAGGCGGGTCGAGGTCAGATGTCGTGTCAAAATAAATAAAAAAATGTTAAATTGTGAAACTTCTAAAGAGTTGCTGACCCTGGTAACAAAGTTTGTGTAAATCTAAAAGCTTAGTGAACCCTTTTCAACAAAATAAACCATAGAATTGGATTAAGGTAAAGCTCTTAAAGTTGTCCCTGTGGCCACTACAGTGAGCCCAATGTGGGCGGTTATTTATTCTCATACCTCGGGGACAACCTTATTATAGCTCACTTCATAATATATATAGAGAAATTGTAATATATTTTTTTGGATGTTCCTTAAATAACATTGTAAAAGGTTAAAGAATAAATTAAGCATGAAGAATGGTTGAATGATCAACAATATTGCAAGCAATATTACAAATTAGATTATTAAATTTATGAAAGCGTGCATGAATTCAGTTAGTTTTCATATATTTTCTCAAGTTCTATGAATTTAAGATTAATAACTTTGAACTGCATTTAGACAATAATTGGTAATAAACTTATAAAATGGTAAATGTGACAGTTTTAGGCTATAACAAATGTTTTACTTTTTTAATAGATTTTCGAAGAGATTCATCGAACATTTTTTATGGTGCATAATTTGGTGAAATATGAAGATGATGACCATGTGCTGATACCGTTGTTTCTGTTGAGCAGTGTCAGATGATTGGTATGCCGCGGCACCGGTGACTTTCTGCGGACGTAGTAGTGGTCGTGCCTGTGCGGCGGTGGTGGCGGCACGAAGGGCGGCGGTGGCGGCACGAAGGGCGGCGGTGGCGGCAGGCGAGCCGGCCTGCGCCTCGCGCCGCCCGCGAAAGCGTCCATCGCGGCGAGCGTGCCCACGTCGCTCATGCTCGTTGGAAGACTGCGCCCGCCGCACAAGCGTTACCCTCCCCCTACCCGCCGCGCGCGCTCTTCGATCCACTCGGCCGCCCGCCCTCCGCTCTCACTACCAACCAACCGCCCACGCGCCGCCGACACTTTGTTTTTAATTTTTAATTCATCGCCATTCATTCGGCTAATAAATGTACAAAACGACAAGTAAACCCAAACCCTGT
This sequence comes from Tinea trinotella, assembly GCA_905220615.1. Classification (NCBI taxonomy): domain Eukaryota; kingdom Metazoa; phylum Arthropoda; class Insecta; order Lepidoptera; family Tineidae; genus Tinea; species Tinea trinotella. Next base: position 8,648,005 of record HG992308.1, on the reverse strand, counting down.
GTCGATGACCCTCTACTTATGGTATTGAACGACTAAAAAGTAGGCAAACTTTTCTTTATAATTTAGCACTTTTGATTTTAATTTATACTTGGTAAACTTGCTAAAAATATTATTAATAATAATTTTTTTTTTTATTACATTAAATGTACATAAACAACTGCATATATTGCATAAATGATATGAGCAAATGTATAAGAAGCAAAGTGCACCGGCTGAGAATGGCAAGGTCGCCGACCCGGCCAACGTCCTTGAAAGCTCTCCATGGAGAGGTTTAACAAGTCGATGGGGAACGTTGTCGAATATGATAATACCCATATAAATACGCTATTAAAACTTTGTAATATAAAGAACATAATACACAAACAAAGTTATAGATTACATACATATTCATATAGAGTTTGAAACCTAACTAACACAACGAGTAAAAGTTTGGAAAGTGACTTTTTGAAAGCCTTTAAGTTTAAATTTAAAGTTTTACTTTAAATTTAAATATCAAAAATAAATTATGCAAACATTTATTAAAAGTAATTAATTGATACAATGACTATACTTTATTTCACGCTTTTTTATTATGGCACGACATATGACGATTCCGCCTTATGTTAAGCTGAAGTGCGGTCGATAAATGGAAGCGACTACTACTACAGTTAAATGTTTATTATTATTTTCTTTAAATTACAATTCTATACTAAACTACTAAAGTGCTTGTATCATAAAAAAGGACAACAAAAGTACAATATCAAAGATTGGTACCGACAAGTTGAACCTGCGTTTATGTTTGTGTAACCATTGAACTGCCACTACACCACGGTCGCCTTAAATAACTGCAACTAGCAGTCGGGTCAGCTTATAGGTTGCCGGATTCTAATAAGCCTAGTAATAATTTTCTAATAGTAATTCTAATAGGCATAGTAGCAATCGGCTTCATTCATGAACCGCACTGTGAACACCAGCTTAACATCAGGCGTGTTATTAGGCAAGTCGAGATCAGATGTCAATCACAATAAAAGAAATGATAAAATACACAAGTTGGACTATCGACTAAAGGTGGCAGGAAACAGCTGGATACAAGCCGCTTCCAGCGGGTTATTATGGAGATCGCTGGAGGAGGCTACTATTATGGGCACTAGGCAACCCAGCTTTCTTAAGAATGTCTCCGATTTGATCTATTAAAGTTTGATTTACTGATATAAAAAATAATACTTGAATTATATTTATTTAAATTGAAGTCTGAGTTATATTTTATCTAAAAATATACAATATGTCAAAGTTGATATAAAACATTCACAGAGATGACATGCTATTCATATTCAACGAAGCAACTGCAGTACGAATGTCATTATAGTTGGAAAATGTTATAGTACAAAGACAAAGGCATCATTGCCCACGCGATCCCGTCTGCGCTCCGCGATGACGTCACCCACCCAGCACCCCAGTGGGGAAAAGCGAGCATTGTCGCAATGAACTTATGAATGAATTATTTAACATTCCTTTATGGTAAGCTGTTGAGATTCGGTTTATGTTAACTTTGCTTTAATGTTAACTTAATGCCGATCTCCCCCACTTTTATTTTTGCATACGATTTTATTTAATAGTGGATTTGTGAGTGTCAAAGTTAATAGGGCGACCGTGGTGTAGTGGCAGTGCAATGGCTACGTAAGCAGAGTGGCACGGATTTGAAACCACCAATGTATCTTTGATATATGTACTTTGGTTGTCCTGTTTCTATGATACAAGCACTTTAGTAGCTTTAGTATAGAAATGTATAATAAAAAAAATATGATGTATAATTTTTAATCGTCACAGTTCACGGCTACCTTAGCCGCCGTTGCTATGCCGGCCAAAGGCACATAGGCTGGCACTTGTCAATTGTTCTACTAAGAAAGCAACGTTTTAGTTCGTTTACCGATTTGGTCGACAGAAAGTGGTTGCTTCCCCCGACCGGTGCGAGATAGAAACAAGGTTAAAGAGTTCCTCGGAACATTCTCCGATATAGGCGATGAAGGCGGCCGTGGTGTAATGGAGTAATGCAATGGTTACGCAAACCGAGAGCACGGGTTCAAAACCACTTGCACCAATGTATCTTTGATATGTGTATTTTGGTTGTCCTGTTTCTATGATACAAGCACTTTGGTTGCTTAGTATGGAAATGTTAATAAAAAAAAGAACACATAAAGCCGCTATACCACTGCGAAGTCGCAGGGACTCCAGAGTTCGCGTGACTTCTGCATCTGTATTTATAGTACCCAATAATAAGGCACTTTAAATTCGCATTAAAAGTTAAACCTTGGTCCGGCATAAGTACTTATATGCTATTTAATATAAACCCGGCTGACGTCAGAGAATCCACAAAGGAATATCTCGCAGGTACTAAAATTATACAAATATAATGTACAGGCATTTTACGTAGGATGTCGTTTGTGTTGTGTTTACATAAGTAATCATACTGTGGGAAAGTAATGGCCGATGTACTCTTTGTCAAGTAACAAGTGCAAGTGATAAGTAAACTAACAAAAATACTATGCTGTTAGAATAAGAATAGGACGGGCTGTTGACTAACTGGTTCAAAGGTGTCCTGACGGTCCGCAAAAATCTTTACAATCTTAAACAAAGTGTGAAACAGTCTTAAAGGATAAAATTAAATACAAAATTATGCCGTTAAAGGTACTGTCGCCTCAAGTCTGTAAATGTTAATGATTTTATTCTTGTAATCATGTTTTTATGTTACCTTTAATTTAATCTTAAGGTAAATTAATCAAATCGTCACGCCTTAATTTCAACGGCGATAGGCAGTTATTCAACCGTAGTAGCAATCGCATACCAGCCTAACATCAGACATAATATAATCAATCAATCAAATTGTCACGCCTTTTTCCCACAGACATAGACAATATAGCGCCACTTGCCACGATCTCGACATAACTCCCTCGCTTCCTTCACATTCACAATTCTCTTCAAACAAGCTCTATAGTTATGGGCACTAGGTAACCTAGACATAATAATGTATTTTAATTTACAAAACGTGTATTGCAATTCGTAATGTTTGTAGATAATCTTCATATGAATAAAATATAATAAGCTGTACACGTCTTGTGCGTCATCGCTATACAATTTTATTTTGGAATGTAATTTCCTTTTTGTTATTAATCCTCTGAACTCGGGTGCTGTTTAAAATTTATTGTATATTATTTTTACCAAGACTTGATACCATATTGCCTAATGATAAGCAAAGGTTGACTACTAAAAAAACCGTTTCAGTTTACGGTTGTAAAAAGATAAGGTATGAATAATCAATCAATTAAATTGTCACGCCTTTTTTCCACAGGGATAGGCAAATACAATAGAGCGCCACTTGCCACGATCCTTACACAATTGCCTTGCTTCCTTCACATCCACAATACTCTTTATACAGGCTCTGTGGTTATGAGCACTAGGCAACCCAGCTTTATTGAGAATGTTTCCGATTTGGTGGGAAAACACCCTCCTGGGCCTGCCTTGTTTAACGCATCCATCCATCCATTAGATTTATAAATTCCTTTCGTCAATCTACTTTTACTCATCCTTACCATGTGCCCAAACCATCGAAGCATTCCTTTGTCAATCCTTGTCACACATCCATCACGCACTGTGCTATTCCTTATTTTATCCGCTATCGTCAGTCACTCCACATACACTCCTAAGGGGCTTCTACACGCATCACTTGAAGGATCCAATGTTATAGGATGGAGAGAACACATGGGCTGGAAAAGTATTTCAATTTTCGATTGTTCTACAAAGAAACGACACACCGAACCTTTCAGTTCGACTGCCGCTTCGGTCAACAGAATGCGGATGCTTTATACATGCCAAGTGTTGTACATCTCGGATTAGTCGTCAATCATTTTATGAACTCTCCTTACATAGATACACTTCATACAACCTCTAAAAAATTATTCAATTAAATTGTCACGCCCTTTTCCCACAGAGATAGGCAGAGCCAATCCCTGCCACACTCCACAATCCTGACACAAACTTCCTCTCTCCCTCATATCCACAAATCTCATCATACAAGCTTTACGGCAATGGGCACCCAGCTAAAAATAACTGAAAATTTCCACACGACTATTCCCTTCACTAAGAAAAACTCATTAACTTAGGAATCCATTGTCATCTCAGACACATTTTACGATAAAAGCCAAACCATTTAAATACCTTCATTTGCGCTTTTATCTTTGTTATGATGTTTTAGAAAAGTCATTTCAAGGCTTGTAGTTTTATAACAATAATAAATTTTGATGAATTACGACGTAGCTAAAAGTTAAAAGATAAGTATTTTCGTTTCAATTTACAGTGCGGTTTATTTGGGATAACAAAAGTTCTGGAATCATCTGTTGAACAAAATTTTTCAATTATCTTTATCATTTTAGCCATTAGTAAACACACATAATGCTCGAAGAACCGACAACCGATAAGAAGGTTAATACCTAAAAGTTAAGTATAAGCTATATCCATATATCTCGACTTAATAATATAGAATCGGACATCAACGGTAATGATTGCCAAGGCATGTATTTGCCGCAGTCCTTAATGACAATTTTTATTAAGGACTCTTTTTATTTTGTTTTTTAATCACCAATTCTAAGTAAAACACGCAAACATCACAATTGCCACGTTCGTGTGGTTGCGACAACTGAGTGGTAAATGGGTGCATACAAACCTCTCAGGCAGGCGCAACCCATGATGTAGCCCATCATTGAGATCCTGGGGGCTGGCGGCGGGGTCGGGTCGCGCCTACCCCGGCGGTGTATGTCCGACACCGCGCCTGCTTTCACCCCAGAGCTGGACAACCCTCGCCATAGTCATCATCCCAACCCTTACACATCACACTCATTCACTGCTATTCTTCTAATGTAGTTAATACATCTTGAGTTTTAAAAAAATGGTAATACAGGGCTATTGTCCGGCGATTCGAAGGATACTAGAAAGGCAATGGGAATTGCAGCATGGATTGCGTGCCGTCAGCAAGGCACCCGGCAACCGCGATCGATACACAGCGCAGAAACTTCGCGCTCACTAGCATGCCGCGGCAAACAACCCTATTTATTAACTACACCACAATGTATAATTTTGAAAATGCAATGAATATAAAATTAGTTAAGGTAATTTAATTACAAACTATTACGAACATTAAATAAGTTTACATTGGGTGCTCTTTACAAATAATTTCGTGAGAGAATTGGGTATTGTAATCGGAAGTTTTGTTATCGGTGATTTTAAATATGAATAAGGGTTCGGGAAGGTTAACGTGGCGAAAGTTTATTTAGTGTGTATGTCGGTGATGTGCAGGAAGTCTAGCGGTTGTGGTGAGGTTAGGAGAGTAGCCCGCGGGTAGCGGCGGGCGGGCGCGGGCGCGGGCGGGCTGACACTGAGACGCGCGCCGCCCGCCCTGCCTCCCGCAGACCCGCACTACCATACAAATCTAGACTTGCCATAGGCATTCGACAATGCTATACCACTGCTCGCAACTATTAAGTCACAATAAGCAACCGTCATGGGTATTTCGTAACTATGCAAATGTTTTGGCACATTCATTGGAGTGCCGTCACGACAATAAGTTCAAAAACCTGATCACGCTAAGGTCACAATTTGAAAGTGAATATGTATAAAAACTAAATGCACAATGGTACAAAGGCGGACTTAATTTCAAAGGCATTCTTTACCAGTCAAACCTTTAGGAGCCGACGATGTAGATGAGAAATATTAAGAGTGGTAGGCAGATAATTGGGTTTCATTCGCCCCATCTGCTGATCGGGGATTGTACGACCGCTTTCAGTCGAGTTAAGTAATTCAGACGTGGTTTGCAAATTGCTGAAAAGTTTCAAGTAGGATAGCATCGTCTTAATTTCACGAGGTGTTGTCATATGTAGAGCCACCATTAATTTTTTTCTACAGGGATAGGCAGAGACAATGTAGCGCCACTTGCCACGATCCTGACACGACTCCCTCGCTTCCTTCACATTCACAATTCTCTTCATACAAGCTCTACGGTTATGGGCAAATCGGAGACATCCTCAAGAAAGCTAGGTTGCCTAGTACCATAAAATTATTTATATATATATGAATAAAAACCACAGTTTAATATAATTTAGCAAGATGGCTTACCGCAAACAAGTACATTACAAGTCTATAATGAGTTTAGTGGTTAGCAATGAATATTATAGTTAGGCACAGGATGCAGTCTTGCATTTCAATTAAAATCTAAAGAAGGTGAATGAACCCGCCGCCGACCGCCACCAGGATACTCATTATTCCCTGGACAGTAGCTACTTGTGATATGACTCCAAAAACATATTGGCTTAGTAGTCAATACTGACCGCACCAATTTCACAATTTTTGTTCATTAATTTTTATTTTTATTGCTTCGATGGTTTGGGACATGGAAAGGATGAGTGAAAGTAGATTGACGAAAAGAATTTATAAATCTTACGTGAATTGATACGTTAAACAAGGCAGGCCCCGAAGGGTGTTTGCCGACCAAATCGGAGACATCCTCAAGAAAGATAAATTGCCTAGTGCCCAAATTCATAAAGCTTGCATGAAGAGAATTGTGAATGTAAAGGAAGCGAGGGAGTTGTGTCAGGATAGTGGCAAGTGGCGCTCCATTGTCTCTGCCTATCCCTGTGGGAAAAAGGCGTGACAATTTGATTGATTGATAATTTTTTTTATTTTTTTTATCAATGGTGCCATCATTTTTTTATCAATCCCTCGATTTATCCACAATGAACACCTCATTCACACACGGTTTACTTCCTTAACAACTTTTTTCAGAAACGCTTTTTTATTAACACGCAACGTATGACCTTGAAGGTAAGGAAGGGGCCTCCCCTAAGAGCGGTGACGACTAAAAAATGCTGGCTATGTCGCAAAATCTCTATAATTTCTACTATTTTATCTCTGCCTAAAAAGGCGTTACATTTTGAATGATTGACAGAGATATAGTTTCTCTATCTAGAAATTCTAATAATACGTTGGTAATAAAGAAGACTAGAATCAAAAGATTCTAAAATATAATTAAAGTAATTTGCGCGAGTGGTTTGAAAGCGCTTTAATTAAAAATGCATTTATAATAAGCCTGTCAATTAAAAAAAGCCAACATTCTTGGCTGGCTCCAACGTAAACATTAAATGATACTTAAGTCAAGTTAATAAAATGAATGGGTAAGCCTGCTGCATGGATATTTTCTAGTAACTGCACTTTATATGCCAATAGCAATTATTCCTAGCGCACAGTCGAAGCTCTCGTATAGTCTGTCTAAGCCTAAATAACGCGCCCATCCACCACATTGGCGCACAAGAGTAAACAAAAAAATTTGATTACAACACACCGAAAATGCAATTGTAATTGGTCATTCAGTTGCTGGTTAGACACAAAAGGAGGAGCAAGTTGATGAAGTATAGTAGTATAGTTAGAAATATTTGCATTCACACATTTAAATAAACAAATCAAGTGGAGGGGCGCGGCATTTATAGTTAGACAAGCTATACTTTTTACCCCCGACTCTGTGTGTCCGACTGTGGTATCGTAGCTCCTAAACGAATAGACCAATTTAAATGCTTTTTTTGTTTGTTTGAAAGCTGATCGAGATGGTTCTTAGCTACAATTAATGAAGATCTGATCAGGCGTTTTAAGGTCATCAGCTCGTTTTGTTAGCTGCGATAAGGATCCATAATTGGTATTTACTATAAATGGCTTATTAGATTCGTCTTGACCGTAGGAAACAAAGTGTAGAAAAGTATGTACGATGAAAGAATGTGGAAAACCTGATCATGGATTCTCTCAGATCAGCAAACCAATTAGACATAGGACTATAGTGCTTTAACTAAAAGTGTTACTCACTACAAGCCTTTAGTTGGGCCGTTATTAAATTGAAGACCTGAAGTATCTAATGATGCACCATGAGGATGCAAGGGATATTTAAGAGATATAACTATGGACTATGGTGCCATAACTAACGTTGTTTCAGGTGTGCAAGTCGTTTTTTTTTATTCTGAGCAATTTATAAATCTGATTACGCGAACTGGTTACGCGTGAAGTCCCACTGTCTGTCTACCACTCTTTTTTTATATTGTGACTCGTCATCTGACCTCTACCCGCCTGGTGGTGAGCAAGAGGAGGTCCAAGATTGCCGACGACTGTAAAAACCGAGTCTTCACGGTTGCCCCGGTCGCCGTCACTATGCCGGCCAAAGGAAAACATTAGGATTTTTTATATATCTCTAAATAAATTGTAATTTCTAAGCAATATTTTAAAGTACTATGCTTGTAATGCTCCATACTACGACAAATTTAATTTGCAACGCCATCTGTCTTATTTGTCACTAACTACGACGACAGTTACTGAATAACATTTCAAAGTAGCTTCCGTAGAATTTCGTTGAATGCCGTCTCTAGCTTCTATAATAATTTATAGCACGAGAAATAGCTTTACACAACATATCCATAAAAATATGTCATAAAAAATCATTACATTTTCTTTACAAATATAGAGGGTATAACTTAGAATAAGAAGATAGTGGATTCCATGATGGGTTTAAATATGTTAATGCTTGACATAAGATAGAATCCCGGTCGTTAAGCTGAACATGAACGCGACTAAGTCACTTCACGATCTGTACGCCTACCACTCTTTAAAATCTTATGTATGTAGGCATGGTATTATGGTAGGCAGTCGCCGTCACTATGCCGGCCTAAGAAAACTATATAATTTACACCTGTAACTATCAAATATTTCAATATTCTATTTAAGAAGGCCTGAGACAAAATGTAATCAAACCACTTTTAATACCGACAAATGAAAATGTAACGCTGTGTAACCATTTTACGTAGAAATATATTATTTTGTATTTATCAGGATTATATCTGCCATCGATCTCAATCTTCTTATTGATATGAGGCGAGTGCGATTTCCTTTACAGTTTTGTTAAAAATTTCCTTGTTAAAATTGTTGTTTTTGTTGTGTTTTGTTTTAAGTTTTTACTGTTGTTTTATTTCTGTAATATTTAACTTTTTTCCCGGGCGCAATAAAACCCGCATGCATTGTAAAAAAAAGTTTAGAAAACACTGGTATCTTTGTTTACATTTTGTCTCGATGAATGCTCTATAAGTAAACTAGAATATTTACCGATGACATTATTGTTCTGGTGATGATGGTGAGCGGCAATCGCAGCTGCAATGTTGGCTTGCTGCTGAACCAACTGCTGCGCGAGTTGTGCCTGCAACGCGGCATGCATGGAGTTCTGTGACATTTGCATGCTGGGAGCAGGCGGGGGAGTCTTTCTTGCCTCTTCACTATATGAGTCTTCATCTGTTAATTAAGAAGGGGATTTATTAAAGGAACACAATACTAATTTAATATAGAGGTATCAAAATTAAGGAATATGATGATCTATTATCATGCTCTCCGTTTGAGATGCCGGCAAATAAAGAGAGCGCAGGCATTTAAGCTGCGCAGTAACTTGTTTTGTTAACTACTAACTAACGTATCATTTTTCGAATTGAAAATATTAATATTATATTTAATAATTATGTGCACGACTGTAAAGGTGTGATTCCGCCGGCGACTTCAGACTGCGCTACTGGTTTGTATGAGGTTAATTCCGTGCTAGGCGACACTATTGCGACAATCAGCATTATAAATAAATTATAAAAGTCATATATTATAAATAAAATGTTTGGAAACAATATTAATGCGGCCGATGCAGACTAGTGTCGCCTTGCACGGAATCACGACAGGCGTGGACGAACGGTTTAGCGACTGGTTTGTTGCGCGTAAAGTCCCGGGTTCGATCCCCGGTCGGAGCAAATATTTGTTTCATAGCTTTTATTTGTAATATTTAATAATATTAAATATTGCAAATATTTGTTAATAAAATAAAAAAAAGAGATGGATATTTGCTTCGGGTCTGGTTATCAAAGAGTGGTAGGCAGTGGTACCCAATCTGCCGATCCGGGGTAGTACCACCACTTACAAGTATACAGACCGTGAAGTGATTTGGTCACGTTTCGGGATCAGCTTGTAAGTTGCCGGTTCCATCTAGGCCGGCATAGTGGATGTGATTGCTACTCACAGTTATTGAATTGTAGAAGCAGTGACATTCATTCATGGACCACACTTTGGCTTAACATCAAGCGGGGTGCTGTCATATGTCGAGTCACAATAAAAAAAAAAAAAAAAAAAACAATGTCATACAAACAAGTAGCGCGGTCTGAAGTCGCCGACGAAATCACACCTTAAACGATGCGCGGATTTTCTCCTACCGCAGTCGTCCAGTGCTCTACTTATCTGCCTATTCTTATACTGCGCAGCACAAAAATCAGCGCTGTCTATATCTGCCGGTATGTATACACGTTGCGTTTCTTCAGTAATTTAATCAGCGCAACCAAAACGCTGTGTCGAAGCTGCGTTTTGGTTGCGTGCTCACAAAAAGTACATGAGCTAATCTGTAACTGTTCATGGTAAAAGGTGGACTTGAAATGCAGGATTCAGACGCATTACTTTTAATTGTCTAAACGAGCGAAAACAAGACCGGTAGATATCTGTGCACTGTTGAGAGATCATTCACAACAAAGCCATTTTAGTTCACTACGAATAGTTACGCACCGAGAACAAACCAGTGAGCGCTTTGTTGTGCGCGTATGCGTCGACGCAACGTTGCGTATGCGTCTTTTAAACTGAAGGCTCTTGGTTTGCAAGGACACCCACTACTACTTCACATTTTTCTAATATTCAATTCAATTCAAATTGTCACGCCTTTTCCCCACAAAAACAAAGAAGTGCCACTTGCCACGATCCTGACACGAATTCCTAGCTTCCTTCAAATTCACAATACTCTTCATACAAGCTCTATGGTCATAGGCCTAGGCAACCTAGCTTTCTTGGGGAAAGCGATTAGGTCGGACAACACCCTCCTGGGCCTGCCTTGTTTAACGCATTTATCCACATCAAATATCTATAAGGTTATTATTTATAAGTGATGCTATAGTGTGTATAATAACATTGTTAAACAAAGAAAGATAACTAGTGTGCGTTAGATATAAAGATACAGAAAGATAACTATATGTAAGACAATATAAACTTTTAAGCCAGCGATCTAACATAGTATGGTAGGCGAGACTAGCGAAGCAAACACATTGTACGGCTTCTAATTAAAGGAAAACAATCATCCAATTAAAGTGGAACCTCCGCAAGTTTTCTGTCCTCGTACACAATGATGTTTCGATACGACATAACAACAGGATAAGCTAATAAGACACGAGTGAGATAGCAATATGTTAAATAATCATTAATTAGATTTAACTTCGCTTAATACATGCCTACAAATAGAAGCACTATAAAATATCTGAAGAACTAGCATTATCAGCCAGTTGACCGGATATCTTAGTTTGCTGTCTACACTAGACAACTATAAGCCTTGTCAAGCTGACCGTTCCATGGGAAACAAACATTCCAAAGGACCACATCAAGGTTAAATAAGTATATGATCCCACGAACGAGATGAAGAGATATGGGTACATATCCCGCTTTTTTTACTGTGACACGACATTTGACTGTGACCTCGACCCGCCTGATAGCAAATGAGAAGAGTTCCAAGAGTGCCGACAACTTCAAATCCGAGTCTTCACGGCTGCCTCAGTCGCCGACACTATGCCGGCCAAAGGTGCCTCTGCACGCATCGCTCGAAGGAACAGGATAGGAGAACAGGTTACAGGATAGAGAGAACACATAGGCTGGCATTCTACTCGTCGATTGTTCTACAAAGAAAGGACGCACCGAACTTTTTTGTTCGACTGTCGATTCAGTCGACAAAATGCGGAAGCTTCTACCGACCAATGCGAAAATTACGTGTGTGAAAAGACGAGCTAGGACCAAGGTTAAATAGCTTCTCGTAACATTCTCCGTGGTATAGGCGATAGAGGACGCACAGGGCCGCCATGTCTCTGCGTAGTTGCAGAGTAGGGCTCCAGAGTTCGTGTATTCTCTGCTTCACCTATAATTCGGACAGCTCGGCGCTGCAATGAATCTAGGTCATTGAGATTTGGCAGAGCCTACCCAGAGATGCGAACAGTACTCCGCGCGAATTTGAGCCTTGTATAAAGGCATGTGAAGCTCTGGCGCGAAGAACCGTCGCACCTTGTTCAGGATGCCAAGTTTGGTCTCAATAGCCCGCTCAATGTGTATTCAGTCCCTGTAATTCAGGCCGCTGCGAAAGGACATCCCTGAAATGTCCAGTCTGTCCGAAGTGCCAAAGGAGATGTTACAAAGAGATGGAAGGGGGATAAACGGGGATTGTTTTCGTTGAGTACACCTGACACCTGAGTTTTGTCTATGTTGAACTGAACCAGGTTCTCGTCGCCCAAATGGGTAACACAATCAAGAACCCGGTTCACTTCCGCTACAACAGACTCATATCGGCTATCTCCTGTTTTCCGGCTGCGGGGCGGGCAGTGTAGCATTCATGCACCGTGCTTTCGTCTGCATAGCAATGAATGCTGGATCCAAATTCCAGCATTCATTGATATGCAGAAGTAACAAGGTTGGCGAGAGCACGAAGCCCTGAGGAACGCCGGCATTCACCGAGTAATGTCATTTTTTTGCCACAAGCGGTCATCCATCCATCTACTTCACGGATTGCACCCCCCTTTACATCTGGTGGGGTGTTGTCAGATGTCATGCCACATTAATATAAATAATAAAGGCAATGTTTATATAACTCACGGACGGGCGCATGCTTCAGTACTATTAACAATAATTAAAATATTATCAATACGATACGGAACGTCGTTAATTATGTTTTATAGTTTAAACTGTAGCGAAGAAGATTAACAGACAATTATAATTATTTTGAGCGGAATGTGACCATTACCAAATCGGAGACAAGAAAGCTAGGTTGCCTAGTGCCCATACATAACCTTGGAGCTTGTATGAAGAGAATTGTAAATGTGAAGGAAGCAAAGGAGTTGTGTCAGGATCGTGGCAATTATTTGAGTATAGTAGCAGTCACTTCCATTCATAGACCGCACTCCAGCTTAATATTAGGTGGGGTGCTGTCTTTAGACGTCTTGTCACGCCTTTTTTCCACGGGGATAGGCAAAGACAATGGAACGCCACTTGCCAAGATCCTAAAACAACTCAGTCGCTTCCTTCACATCAGATTTATAAATTGTTTTCTTCGATCTACTTGCACTCATCCTTTCCATGTGCCCAAACTATGAAACAAATATTTGCTGCGACCGGGTATCGAACCTGGGTACTTACGCGTAACAGATTGGTGTGTTAACCAATTGGACAACGCGTTTGGACAAAAATGTTCTAGACGAGTTCAGCCGAGGTTAATTAAGTAGCAAAGATAAAAAGTATAACGTTTGTGAATTCATTTTAAAATATTATTCAACTATTTTTGGTAGGTAGTTAAAATACGTAATACCTAACTATTTATTTACATCCGGTTATTTGTGAATTACTCGATGACTTGGAAATTTGACGTAACGGATTATGGTTATACAAACTAAACCACTAAATACTCGTAATATCACATTATGCGCGTAATTCACGACATTTTTAAAGTGCGTAGTTTATTTATATACATGTTTAACTTTATGTTTATCTCACAGTACGGTAGGGATATTCACATATTTTATTATTTCTTGAGACATTCCTTGCTGGATGGATGGTAAGCACGAGGAAGTCCAAGAGTGCCATCGACTGAAAAATCGATACAACGGTGCTTTAGTCGTAATAATATTTTTCCATAAACAAAATTATTTCGTTTCGGTATTTTATAAGGTTTTAAGCGAACATTGGTTACAAAAGAAAAGATTTTGCAGCTAACTATCGTGTTTATTTTGAAAGAACAACGAACGTTTTGAAATAAAATAAACGCGATAGTAAGCCACTAAAAGTTTTTATTATTATTAACATTTTAATTAATTATTACTCTATGTCTATAGACATAATAACACATAATATAATTTATATATAAAATTTTTGTTATTTTAATTATTAATATAGTTCTAATACTGAAACTATAATATTTATACCCAATAATAATGTGAAACTAAACAGTAGAAAGAAACAAACATGTATACATTTATAGGTATGTATTTCCAAGGTAATGGCCGAATGATCGAGATTTTGGCGCAGAGACTTTTGTATAATTCCATGCTCAGATATTCCACGCCAATATTTTCACGAGTGGCCATCCGCCGTCAATCATTTATTTCTCCTATAATAATATTATTTGTCCTTTCTTCCTGCCATATTATAGTTACCAGATATGTACAGTTAAATTAGCTTGGAGACGTTTTTGCATTTGTAGTAGAGGCCTACTACAAAGAGTATGTTTCCATTAATAACACACGTTACGAAAACACGTCATGTCCTTAGGTTTTAATTGGAAGCAAACGGATGATAACCGGAATCTTTAAATGGAAAAGCATACTAATTAACCTATTTGATAAAAACTGCAGAATATCGTGCACAAAACCGACCAATTGTTTTCACCGACGTCTCCAAGCTGAAACTAAACATAATGATAGGAGATCGTGACATCTTTATCTACCGCTATGACATAATGGAAACGCGCTCTTCGGCGTACACTACTACAAAAGCAAAAACGTCTCCAAGTTAATTTGACTGTACATATTGCATTCAACGTCTATCATATATCCATATATATATCTATATCCATATATATATATCCATATATCATATATATCATATATCCATATATCATATCTATCATATATCATTTTAAAGCAGTGTGAAAAGCCCAGCATAGTGTACAGGCTTGTCTCAGGCCTACTCTGTCCAGAGCGTACTGACCTACTTATACAAATTTTCATTTTCATACTCACAGAATATCTCTTTCACTCTCACTCTCACAGACAATTCTAATTATGGGCACTAGGCGACCCAGCTTTCTTAAGGATGTCTCCGATTTAGGATCTGCCTCGTTTAACGCATCCATGCACATCAGATTATGCCACTTCTATGTATTGTGTTATGTGCAATAAATACATTTGTCCGTACGTATGTCTGTGTCTATCACAACTCTGCGTAGTAATGGGAGCATTAAATCAATTACACCACCAGTCACTTTCACTCACGCATTGTGACCAGACGAGATGTGTTATTCATTACAATGGCATCAAAATGTCCTCATGTGGTTTGATCTATCTTATTATCATTATTTATTTGACATTTGTCTAGTTTATAAGTTGATAATGCTTTTTTATCAATCAATCAAATTGTCACGTCTTTTTCCACAGGGATAGCCAGAGACAATGGAGCGCCACTAACCACGATCCCTACACAACTCCCTTGCTTCCTTCACATCCACAACTCTCTTCATACAGGCTCTGTGGTGCAGTAATGTGGTGCTTTGTGGTGCACAGAGCCTGTAATGCTTTTTTACCGCAACTAAAACGTACCACTGATGTTTTCTTACAGTGTTATGTCAATCAATCTAATTGTCATGCCTTTTTCCTACAGGGATAGGCAGAGACAATGGTGCGGTACTTCCTATGATCCTGACATAACTCCCTCGCTTCCCTCACACCCACAATCAATCAAGGTTGCCTAGTGTCCTTGCAATTGATTTATTATCCGTTGATGCAATTGCTGATTCTTTTATTAACCGTAAAGTGACAAAGTTGCGTTTCGAGATCAGCTTGTAAATTGACGATTTTTTTTTTATTGTGACTCGACATGTGGTCTATGAATGAATGTCACTACTACTACCATTCAATAACTGTGAGTAGCAATCACATCTACTATGCCGGCCTAGATGAAACCGGCAACTCACAAGCTGATCCTGAAACGTGACCAAATCACTTCACGGTCTGTATACTTGTATGTGGTGGTACTACCCCGGATCGGCAGACTGGGTACCACTGCCTACCACTCTTTGATGGCCAGACCCGAAGCAAATATCCATCTCTTTATTTTTTATTAACAAATATTTGCAATATTTAATATAACAAGGCCGGCATAGTGAATGTGTCTGCTAAATATTTAACTATAGTAGCAGTCGCCGCAGAACATAAAAACTACATAAGTAATTGTCGCAATCAGATAACAACAACAATCTATTCATTAATACTGATCTAATCTATATGTAATCGAGTACAGTATCAATGGCGGCTTTATCAATGTCATGTGTATTTATCTTCACCGGGAATTCAACAATGATGATACAATGTTTTTATTGCAACACTGACATTTAATGATATGTGATACAGTGTGACGCTGTTATGATTCGCACAAATAGATATTAAATTTTAGTATTTTTTTGTGGCTCGACATATTTCAATTCAACACACCGTCTGATTAATGAATTAAACAAATGGTCTGCTGTTTACTTCTCCATGACCACGATGGCTAAAAAGCTCTTAAAACGTCGTATAGTCTAGTCAAGTGCTTGTGCTTTTTAGGTCAAAACATTTTCGTGTTCTCCGAAAATTATGAATGGAATGGCATGTAGACAGTTTTTGAGAAAATTCAAGTACCGCTAGCAATAATTGCAATAGTTATAAACAATTAAGTGAAAAAAAGGGGGTTTAGTTATTCGCAAATATCTCACAGAACTATTTGAGATAATTCAAATTCGTAAAAAGATTCGAAAAGAGGAGAAAATTTCCCAAAGAAAAGTCCCAACTCCCGAAATTGTAGGACCAATATTTACAATTTTCCCAGAGGGTTGAAAATACGCTCGAAAACGGGTACTCCGGGTCCGCCCACTTCGGACCATTAATGATTAATAAAACTTATCATTATAAATATGAAAATTTAAATTTGAATAAATTCGAGCGTCTACACAGGATAGATCACTAAACAATAATCCGTTATCCAAAAATTTTTATCGCGATTTTTCAATTAGTTAATTTAAAAAAAAGTTGTAGCACGAACATTGCAAGTGCGATAATTGTTAAACTATTAATCTAAGAATTTTTTCCTTTCGTGGAGCTATTTTTCAAAGTTCTTAGAATAGATTCCCGTTAGAAAATGCAAAAATTGTTAATTTTCGTTTTGTTATTAACAATTTACTTAGGTAAAAAAATTTGGGCCTACCACGATGTCATTTGCAATCTATAATCCACTCAATAGTGAACCTTGCTGAAAATGCATCAGACATGCTGCAGAGATGACCTGCCCAGATCAGTTTGAACGCTCCTTATCAATATTTTTATTTTTCTAATTTTAATTTACTTATTGTTGTTTTTTAGATTTTACTTTTATACGTTCTTATACGTTGATAATCGTTTAGTTTAGCATAACTGTATTACGAGAAACAATGACTTATAAATAAATTAATAAAATAATATATGTCAAGTAACGTCATAAAAACTTACTAGCTTCAGGCACTGGTGCGACGGGGCTCTCCGGTAAAAGTATTCCTTTTTGCACCAGCTCATCTCGATTCGCACGGACGGATATTTTCCTTTCTAATGCTGAAATTAAAAATTTATTTATATTAATACACGATTACAACTTTAAATATTAAATATGAAACTTACAATAAAACTGTCTTTTTATTATGACTCACTCGACTTGCCTGGTTGTAAGCAAGAGGAAGTCCAAGAGCGCCGACGACTGAAAGAACCGACTCAGTTTAAGGTTGCCTCAGATACGCTTCGATTGAATGGTCTAAGGTATTGAGCCGGTATAGTGACGGTGACTGCGGTGACTATAGTAAAACTATTTTTTCAGTCGTCGTCGCTCTTTGACCTCCTCTGGCTTAACATGAGGCAAGTCGAAGTCAGATGTCGCGTCTCAATAAAAATAAATGTATAAACTCATTTTTTTTAATAGAGGCGACTTAAACTACATTAAAATTCAATAAAATAATTGTCGCATCCACTATACCGGAATAGTTGGAACGGGCAACATTCAAGCCGATCTCGAAACGCGACACATCCTCCACGGTCTCTATACACTTGAAACCAGATTATCCACGGAAATAAGATCACAAATAACTGCTAAACACTAATGCGAGTTTAGTAAGTGACAAACGAACATCAAAATAACTTAATTACACGTGTAATTTGCGTAATTACACTTTAGCCAACAATTCTCAAACAACTCAACCATTACTAAATTACTTCTAGGTGCTTTAACTAAACCTATATTGTACAAGATGGTCCGTTTAAAACAAGAAAACAAAATTGTCACGCCTTTTTCCCACAGGGATAAGCAGTGACAATGGAGCGCCACATGCCATGATCCTGACGAAACTCCTTCGCTTCTCTCACATCCACAATTCGCTTCATACAAGTTCCACGGTTATGGGCACTAGTAGGCAATCCAACTTTCTTGAAGATGTCTCAAAGAACATCATTCATTTTGTATTAGGCTTAAATGTATTAACAGTTGCATATACATTTTAAAATAGTTTGATCTACGAAGATAATAATGTAATTGGAATATATTTTGTTTGTTTGCATAGTTTAGGTGTGCAAAATGATCAAACTATTTATAATTATGACAGTTCAAAGCAGAACTGTTAATATCCATATCTTTTATTCCAAATAACTCAATTGCACGGCAATTAAAAGCAAAATTGTTATTAGTTTTATCAATGCAAGTATTGAAACTACCATTTTTATAATTTTTCATTATTGGACATTACAAAAGTAGTACATAAAAGCCCAAAATGAATGATGCCCTTTGATCAGAAAATACCCTGCTGGGTCTGCCTCGTTTAACGCATCCATCCACATCAGATATAAAACATCCTGTTATTAAACATCTCTATATCTTTTAGGAGTACTAAGCAGACGGTGTATCTGATGTAGACATGTACACAGTAGATATTAGGTTTTCCCTTAATAGACTTGGTAAAAATCTAACTCATGATTAAGGTTGGAATGAAAAGACAAAGACGTTTTTTATTGTTCCAACTATGTAATTGGAAGTAATTGAATTAAGACTTGAAAGTTAACAAAATGCACAAACAAAAGCCCTTTTATACTTTTACGAAAGCAGCGAATTGTGCTTCCTTTTTAATGACCTGAAGAATGCAACTACAGCAATAAATTCCACCAAAACTTCTGTTAAACTTAGGTGAAAAATTGAAAATTTCTCATTAATTGCAATACTTTCAAGATTAAAAAAATTACGATTAAGATTCCTTTAACAATCAATCAATTAAGTTGTCACGCCTTTTTCCCACAAGGTAGGCGGAGACAAGCGCCACTTGCCACGATCCTAATACAACACCATCGCTTCCTTCACATTCTCAATTCTCTTAATACAATCTCTATGGTTATGGGCACTAGGCTATTCCTTGAGGATCTGATTTGGTCGGAACACACCCTCCTGGGCCTGCCTTGTTTAACGCATCCATCCACATGAGATTTATAAATTCCTTTCGTCAATCTACTTTCACACATCCTTTCTATGTGCC
Source organism: Tinea trinotella (assembly GCA_905220615.1). Lineage (NCBI taxonomy): Eukaryota > Metazoa > Arthropoda > Insecta > Lepidoptera > Tineidae > Tinea > Tinea trinotella. Next base: position 8,628,564 of record HG992308.1, on the reverse strand, counting down.
CAAACCATCGAAGTATTCCTTTGTCAATCCTTGTCACTACATCTTCTTTCAAACCACATATATTACACACTGTGCTATTCCTTATTCTATCCGCTATAGTCACTCCACATCCACATACATTCCTTAACGACCGCATTTCTACAGGCATTAATTCTACTCTCATGCTTCTTCTGCCACACCCAACATTCACTACCATACATTAAAGTAGGAACAAGTATCGCATTATGGACAGCCATCCGTGACTTTCGGGACATTATTAGGCTGTTCATGATACTATGGATGGCACCGTTCACTATGTTACCCTTTTCTATTTTAGTCCTAATCTATATAATTATGTTTTTCAATTAATCAGATAGGTTTACACAATGAAGCGCACTTGCTACGATCCTAACACAACTCCCTCGCTTCCTTCACATTTATAATTCTCTTCACACAAGCTCTATGGTTATGGCAACCTAGCTTTCTTGAGGATGTCTTAGATTTGGTCGGAAAACACCCTGGCCTGGGCCTGCCTTGTTTAAAGCATCCACCCACATGAGATTTATAAATTTCACTCATCCTTTTCATGTGCCTAAACCATTCGCTGTCGCGTATTACGAATGGAGTGGTAAAATATAAAGCATACATAAAAGCAATAAGACAAGACAAGAGATATTAGTATCTAATGTTTACATTGGAATGTGTTTTTATAGAGATAATAATTTATTTTTAGTACAAATGAAATGAATATGTTTTGGCTAAATCTAATTAAGATGTTTAATTAGATTTGTATACAATATCCAAAGAATGACATAGCCGGCAAGGTGACGGCGAATAAGGTAACTGTAAAGTGAGACGGTTATTTCAGGCGCTATTTGACCGCCTTTTGACATCTGACCTCGACCTTGAAGAACCAAGAGCGTCGATGAGTAAAAACCTAAAATTTTATAATACCTAAAGGCGGGCCGGGCCGCGTATCTTCTTACAAAATCTTAGGAAAATCCGTCATATCTACAATTGCCTCAATTACCGTCACTAGCAACAAAAATGGCGTCTAATAAAAAACATGTTTTAGATAATTATACTTAATGTAAACAATTTTATTTTTTTATTATTATCTGGTTCGCTATATAACAGCACCCCAACCTCACCTGAAGTTAAGCTGGAGTGCGGTCCACAAATGGAGGCGAGTTCTTCTATAGTTAAACAAAGTAGCAGTCTATACCGGCCTTCACTATGCCGGCCTATTTGAAACCGGCAACTTACAAGTTGATTCCGAATCCCGACTAAGTCACGTCACGGTCTGAAAATCCGGGATAGAAAGACTGGGTGCCAACTTCTTTTAGAAAAATTAAAAAAGAAAAACTTACATCTAGAAGCAGCTTCAAATTTTTCAGACTTCTTTTTCCGTTTCCACTTCCATGGTTTGAAGAGTCGGCCAAATGCTGAGAATTTGGACTTCGTCCTTTCCGCTGGAGGTGTACGCGCCCCTGATCCGAGACTGTTTGTACGTACTGCCGTTCCATTTTGTTTCTTAGCTGCGAACAAAATACACATTTAGTACAGTTTATATTATAGTATATTAATGGCCGATCTTCTTTTTTCACATTTCTATATTAGGCTACTAAAAGTGCATCATAGAAATAGAACAACTACCAATCATATACCAAAAATACATTGGTACCGGCAAGTGGTTTTGAACCGGTGACTCTCGGTTTGAGTGACCATTACCACCACACCACGGTCGCCTCTTAAAGTTGTTTAAAATTAACAAAACTATAGTTAGTAACGCATGACAGATAAGTATTACCTATACTCTATCACCCCTTGCTTATCATCAGGCGAGTACAGGCAGATGTTAATGGGTAAAATTAGGAATTATCTGTCAAAATGTTCTATTAAAAATCATAGTATCAATCAATCAAACAAATTGTTACGCCTTTTCCCCGCAGGTCTAGGCAGGGACAATGGAGCACCACTTGTCACGATCATCATCGCTTCCCTCACATCCACAATTCACTTCATACAAGCTCCTACGGTAATAGGCACTAGGCAACCCAGCTCTTTTAAGGATGACTCCAATTTTGTCGAAAAACCACCTCCTGGGTCTGCTTCATTTAAGGCAACCATTCACATCAGATTTATAAATTCTTTTCGTCAAATTATAAAAATATTATTAAATATATTTTGTACAGATAATCCCGCCATGAATGAACAAACGACCATGAGAGAAATATTATAAAAAAATAATAACTACCACATATTTTACAGAACATGATGTTTTCGCCTTGAGAGTAATTAAAACAATGATTGTCGAAGGCGTTATCTCTGCTTTGTACACATTATGACTGAATCTTTTTATGACTTTCCATTGTAACTGTTTATACTATGTTACACAATTAGATAACTATATTATTATAAATATAATAATCTTTTTTATTTTTAATAGTAAAGCTTGTATGAAAAGAATAGTAAATATGAGGGAAGCGAGAGAGTTGTCAGGATCGTGGCAAGTAGCGCCATTGTCCTTATCTATATCCCTGGGGGTAAAATACGCGACACATTGATTGATTGATCACTAACTACGTGTAGGCATATTTACATCAAATGAAGTTTATTTTTATTGTGACTCGACATATGACAGCACCTCGCTTTATGTTAAGCTGGAGTGTGGTCCATGAATGGATGCCACTGCTACAACAATTCAATAACTGTGATTAGCAATCACATTCGACTCTGCCGGCCTAGTTAGAACCGGCAACTTACAAGCTGATCCCGAAACGCGACCAAATCACTTCACGGTCTCTATACTTGTAAGCGGCGGTACTACCCCGGATCGGCAGACTGGGTACCACTGCCTACCACACTTAGTAGTCTAGCCACAATTGAAAAAATGTATCGTAAATGGTGGATATGAATGAAAACTAATGGATATTTATACGTTTGCCTCAATGTATAGATAAGTAGTTAAGCATATATTAATAATAATAGCTGTCAACAAGATTGATTTACTAGGAATGTATTTTGTTTTGTTGTGAACACGTGCAACTCAATTGTCAGTCACTCATTTAAGTTACATCTCAATTAATTTATGTTACTTAAGGCCGGGCACCTCTATGGCCACAGAGAAGAAAAACTTATAATCAATCAATCAAATTGTCACGCCTTTTCCCCGCAAAGATAGGCAGAGACAATGGAGCTCCACTTGCCACAACTCTGACACAACTCCCTCACATACGCAATTCTTTTCATACAAGCTCTACGGTTATGGGCACTAAGTAACCCAACTGAGTTCAGGATGTCTCCGACTTGGTCAGAAAACACTCTTCTGGGTCTGCCTCGTCCCAAATCAGATTTATAAATTCCTTTCGTCGATCTACTTTTTCTCATCCTTTCTATGTACTCAAACCATTGAAGCATTCCTTTGTCAATCCTTGACACTACATCTTTTTTCAAACCACATCTATCGCGCACTGTGCTATTCCTCATTCTATCCCCTATTGTCACTCCACATATATTCCTTAACGGCTGTATTTCTACAGCGTTAATTCTACTGTCATGCTTCTTCTGCCACACATAACATTCACTTCCATACATAAATGTAGGATCAAGTACCGCATTATGAACAACTATCAGTGACTTTTGGGATACTATTTGGATGTTCATTATACTATGGATGGCACTGTTCACTACGTCCTTACCCTTTTGCACTCTTCTCTCAATATCTTCATCACACTTCCCATCCCTTCTTTTTCTTTTCTCAATCATCGGCTCTCTTGGACCTCCAAGGGAGCCGTATTATCAAGTAAGAGATAAGATGTCTAGTCACAATAAAAAATGTAGATACAGTACCTATTAGGGTAGGCAGTTCAACACAATAATATTAGATACTTAATATAGAAGCATGACCCTTGTCATTCTTACAAAATAATAGAGTAGTATCAAATGGAAAGAAATTGACAAAATTGAAAGCATGATTCACATTCTTGTAGTTACATCCTCTCGAATGTCACCAGTGTGTATATTGAATTAATATATGTACTATCATGGATATTAACGACTGTCTACTTGAACTTTAAAACAAAAATACAGCTGTACAATTAATTTCATGCATAAATAGATGATTCATGTAACGTCACTTGTAATGAGTCTTCTAGCGAAGTAAATGCTTCAACGATATTTATGTCTTATAAACATAAACATTAAGTCGAACAGAAGCATTTTAGGGATTAAACGAAAAATAATTTACTCTGTAACGGACTACCACTTTTATTTTAGTAATAAAATTAGTTAAAAATACGCTAAAAGTGGGACATGCTGAACTAATTTACAATCCCTAACATAAAAATTAATTTAACAAGCACGATCGTACTCTAAGTTGTTTGACCACATTTTCTTTGTGTTAAGGTGTGATTTTTCAGCAGTCGGTTTTAATTTTTCAGCTTACATTTAAAAATAGTCTAACAAAAATTGACAAAATAAATAGCACGAAAATATTATTACCGTACATGCGCCCTAATCGCCTGATTTGCAATATAGTCTTTCAGAAGCCTTTCTGAAAGACTATATTGCAAACGACCTTAGCTTGTATGTGGGCAACCGACAATATCCATCATAGTACGTAGCTCGATACGATCAATGGTGGACCTATTATGTTGAGAGCCCATTGTTGACGAGTTGCCTCTAACTATCACAATACTAACGGAAACTATACAACAGAGAAAACTTTCACGTATCTGGTGGAACTGTAGAGCTCACATGACAGCATGCGTTTAATTTATTACTTATATGAAACTCCATGTAAACTACTAGTTATTTATCTATATATTTAAGAGTGTTAGGTCGTGGTGCCTAGTCTGCCAATCCGGAGTAGTAAGTTTTCAGTTCCAACCAGGCCGGCGTAGTGAATACAACTGTTACTTGCAATTATGGCGCACTCCAGCTTTACATCAGGCGGGGTCCTGTCATATGTAGCCACAATATAAAAAGTAGGCCGAAAAATTCTCTAAGGAGAAACCACGTAGAACGAGGAAAACGCAGCGTAGGAAGTCCGCCTACTAACCTAACCTAACCGGCTAAAGGTAGAGAAAGAAACCGCTAAATGCAGGCCACTGTGGAGGTCGCTGGGAGAGACTCTATCTCCAGCAGAGATGATAATGATAAATAATTGTCAGTAATAATTCCACCATATTATAGGTATACATTTATAATACATACCAAAAACTAAATAACATAAAAAGGTTCAAAACCACTGCTTATGTACAGTTATTTAATTGTAGTAGCAGTCGTTTTTATTCATGGACCGCACTCTAGCATAACATGAGGCGGGGGTTGTCATACTTCGAGCCACATAAGTATGAAAACAATATCATGGAATTGGCGGAGGATGAACTTTTATGGCGATTGGTTGACGAACAAATGCTAAGTTTCGTTGTCTATTCCTGTAGGACACATGACAATTTAAGTTATGATTTCGAGTAATCTAATTGTTACATCTAAATTCCCACAGGGATAGGCAGAGACAATGCAACGACACAGGCGTGGACAAACGGTTAGCGATTGGTTTGTTGCGCGTAAAGTTCCGGGTTCGATCCCGGTCGGAGCTTCTATAAATTATATTAAATATTGCAAATATTTGTTAATAAAAATAAGAGTTGGATATTTGCTTCGGGTCTGGTTATCAAAGAGTGGTAGGCAGTGGTACCCAGTCTGCCGATCCGGGGTAGTGCCACCACTTACAAGTATACAGACCGTGAAGTGATTTGGTCGCGTTTCGGGATCAGCTTGTAAGTTGCCGGTTCCAATTACGCCAGCATAGTGGATGTGATTGCTGCTTACAGTTATTAAATTTTAGCAGCAGTGACATCCATTCATAGACATCAAGGGGTGCTGTGTCGAGTCACAATAATGAAAAAAACACTTTTTATTATTTAGATACATTGTAATAACAACTTATGTCTCTTCCTATCCCTGTGGGAAAAAGGCGTGACAATATGATTTGATATTAAATACTACTCAAAATATTGTTTCCGTCTTATCTTCTCCTACTCTTTTTTCATTTCTCTTTAGAAAAAGAAAGTAGGTAATCGTATTTGTATCATGGCTCTATCAAAACAAATGTTAAACAGTTTCATTGTTTTATTTACGTAAAAAAAACTAAACAAAGTTATCTTAAAAGCCACGTAACCTATTTTATGTGTAAAGATAACATATTTTGCGAAAATTTACTGCGGCAACACTGACTGGTTAAAATAATTAATCATCTTTAAAGATTCTATAAATAATTTTAGTAAAAAGGTTAACTTTTTTAGGGTTTTTAATGACCAAAAAACTATTTAATGGTTCTGTGGAATATTTTGTATTAGTATATGAAGTATTATTATCTTACTAAACAACAAAAAACTTCAATTATTTACAATATTACTAACTTAATGAATTTAAACGTTTCTACCACGAACTATGTGAAACAAAAAATCCCAACAACTCACGATCCGTATACGTTTTGATGTTATAAAAAACTACATAAGACAGAACAAGTTCTAAAGAAAGGTACCTTTAATAAAAGCATGCATAAAAAATGATGTAGAACAACAAACAACTATATTTTTACTATCATAATGTACTCCAGTCATGGGCTAACATTTCATTTTTATCGTGATACTAAAAAAATCCCCTAAGATATTTGTAAATTACTAACAACTTGGGCACCAAGAGTAGCTTTAACTGATAAACCATCGGTTTTTTTCTACATGTCTACACTAAGCTACTATAAATAAAAATTTGTATAGAAACAGGAGGCCCAAAGTATATATCAGATATACATGGGTAACGGCCGGCAGGTGATTTTGACCCGGGGCTCTCGGTTTGCGTGGATATTGTACCACGGTCGCTAATGTGTTTAAAAGTCTCAGAAATTTACTTGCCCTATTCCAAAATAAACTATATTTAATTGTAATTTTAATGGTTCTATAATCGATTTTTTTTTCTTTTTCTGAAATTTTATATTATCTACTTATGTTATTGTTAATTAATCTATTTATGAATTTTGCAACCCATCAACCATATTGCAAACCAACCAATGCACTTGGTTTTTTTAAATTTATTTATGTCTGTAACCAGTTGTATACCTATTCAAATAAATAAATAAAATGAGCGGATCTTCCAATGATGTGATAGCGTTGAATGATATATTAGACGTGCCCGCAGCACTTAGGTATTCCCCCCCCTCCCATCCGATGATTGAGTTGAAACAATTAAAACACTCTACACCTAGGTATACTATTGCAACATTAATTATTATAACACAGATATCCTTACATTACTCAGCCTCACGTGTAGTTAATTATGCATACAAATAAAACATACAATAGTTATTAGTAATTTCAAACACGTATTATTGTAGAAACCTTTGCGCCATAACTACCTTCCTACTAAGCAATCATAAAATTAAAATTGGCTTCAATCTATCTAAACCAGTGTTTCCCAACTTTTTTTCAGCCATGCCCCGCCTTAACATTTCCAAAATTTTTATGCCCCCCCATACATAATTTTTAACCTTTAAAAATGTTTTTTTTTTAACAATTTGCATTTTTTGGTGAATTTGTCACCGATATGGCATTTTTTTTCGAGTAAATTGCCCCCCTTAACTATCGGATTGCCCCCTTGTGGGGCGTGGGCCTGACGTTGGGAAACACTGATCTAAACTTATGTAGGTACCTATATTATGGAAACTTTCTCAATAATTGCGCTCACCGTTTGTGATCCTTGTCCAACTTTCTTGACAACATGTTAATGTGTGAAAAACAATATCTATTGTCATCTTAACTATTAAAATTCCAATTATACACGTTCTAAATAATTACCCGCCAAACATGTGCGACACTATTGCGTTACTGAGTGAGGCACTCATTAAAGCAGGTAGTTTATGTACATGACTCATACACGAGGAGCTAATTCACGCAAACACATCCATGATGGATGAAACACCGTGCGCCGATGCCACTGTAAACATTGACGGATTGAGCGTTATTATATATATTTTTATAATTATATTATACATTTCAATACTAAGCTACTAAAGTGATCATAGAAACAGGACAACCAAAGTACATATATCAAAGATACATTAGTACCGGTGAGTGATTTCGAACCCGTGCTCTCAGTTTGCGTAACCATTACACTGCCACTACACCACGATCTCCTTGCCGTAATTATGAATATTCAACCTCTAAAACTTATCGCAAATAATTATTTAAGTATATATTTAATTAGTATAAGATTTTTTCGATTGCGAAGGTTGTATGTACTTGTGACTAATAGCATAATCCGTCAAGTTGTCTATTGTAGACATCGCATAATAAATGACGTTGCACAACACTGCGCCCGCGCGCAAAGCTAAAACCATTAATGTATCCACATGTTCTAGTAATTATTTTATATACCTAATGATACTATACTAGATTTTAATAACGTTAAGTCATGACAATAAATTCCTCGTCGTAAACACGATAAAGAATTTGGGGAAAACTAATGTAGGAAAGGAATCGATTCACAACAATACAAGTATGCGACAAAAGTACGAAGATACGCCATCACGCGTGACGACGATCATGTCTTCTCGCTCCATCGGCCACCATTATGGACTTCAATTAACACAGGCCAAGGTATGTTAAGGCGTCAACTGTCAAATAAACAGTTCACATAAATTTCAGTACATTAACGTTACTTAATTCACCGTAAAACATTCATAACAAAACATAAATACCAAACAAGTGTTGAATTGAAAACAATGATATTAACAACGACGAGCGAGACATTTTATGAACCATTTGATTTATGAACAAACATGATTAAGCGTTAAAAATCTCTCAAGTAAATAACAATGGGACGGAATGAATGGACTACTAAATGAAATTCACATACAATTTTGGTCAATGGTGTCTGCTCGATCGTGGCATCGATAACACCCACTACAATGCCTAACAAAGTGCGATCATCCTGCATCATGTGACTAATCGTTCCACTTACAATTTAAAGATATTTACAGTTAGCCATAGAATGATACCACGATCCGAAATAGCTACGAAGCATTAGATTATACTTTAGCGATAACCATATACGAAAAGTCAATTAACGACGTCGTTATGAGACTTTCAAGAGTGAAAAAGAAAACTGAGTAATCTAGCGAGTCAATGATCGTGAGAAAAGCGCACTGACATTTTCTTGGCCTCTGTTACATAGAAACTACACGGCCACAACTCGAAGGTTACTTATTACATGTAAACACGCACAAGTAACTACAATTTGTGATATACTAATATGAACGGCGAAAGCGATAATTAACACAGATTTAGAGTTTATGAAGTTCATTTTTATATGGACTGATTTGAAATCATTACAAGTGTTTTAGTCATTAAACACGTTATTTGTCCTGTAATTGGAATTTTAGTAGGTATTGTGAATGGCTTGCCAAAATCCCCCTTTTTTAAAATTCCCTTTATACCTGAGCTCAATTGTAATCATTAATTTTAATCCTCAATCATCAAATATCAAATTCAATTTTCACAGGAATGGGCAAGGACGACGGAGCGCCACTTTCCACAATTGTAACCCAACCCTTTTGCTTTCTTCGGATCCCTTTGGTCAGCGACTGAGGCAACCGTAAACTGAGTCGGTTTTTTAAATCCTTGACACTCTTACCATCAGGCAAGTCTTGACTGATTTCATTTAAATCCCCAATTCAACGTCCCCGATTTATTTAGATAATTTTGATGGCAATCTTTTTCCAAATTCTTAAGTAAAATTGTCTTCTCTGGCGCATATTACTGACTTCACTTTATGTTTCTAGGTGATCTATATTTGCTTTTGTATTCCCTTTGATCTGTTGTGTTCCCTTCTTCTCTGACACGTCCATGAGAGCGTTTCCTTCCTAACTCATGTCATTCTTAGGAAACTACACATCTATAGAAAACAGCTGTAAAATCATTCGTGTACAAACATTAAACAATTTTGCAATTTAATTTAACTCAAATGCCATTTGTTGGCATTTAAAAAACTCATTTCCCAAGCGAGTAACAGCTTCAAAACTTTTTCTAACTTTTCGAGTCGTATTTTTGTTTTTATTCCATGGTATATTCAGTCGACATTTTTATATTCTACTGGGCTCTAAGTAAGACAGCGATTCAGGTTCAAGTGATTCATAGAGCTATTTCAAATTCTGTCCTTAGTTAATTGAGATTGTGGTTTTTATTGTGATGTCTCGTCTGACCTTGACTTGTGTGATGGTAATAAAAGTAAGTGAATAAGCATAACTGATCAAATAACAAAATAATATGAATACCCAATATTTAATGTATGAATAAATGAAGTTTAATCTTTAGAACAGCTTCAATTTTTCGCAAAATAGGTCCGTAGAGCCTCTGAATAGTTTCCAACGGAATCCTGTCCCATTCTTCTACTAAAACTTTCGCCAAATACTTCAATGTTATTGAAGGTGGAATTCTGCATCTCACTATCTGCTCTAGAATCCCCCATAAAGGGTTTAAGTGTGTCAAGGTCTGGCGATTAAGAAGGCCAAGGAAGTTGTTTGATAATGTTATGATGCTCCTAAAGTCTGTCAGTCTTAAACTAGACTGACCCTTTCTGAACCAAGTCATGAATATGGCAGTGTTTGACAGTAATATCATTGAAGATGTCAAGATATTAATGTACAGTAATCCGGCCAGTTATGTGAATAATAGAACCAATTAAGTCCCACGATATAAATGCCCAAATCATGCAAAACTATGCACTATATTACACGGTGTACAAACTATTATTTATTCATTTACATTTCTATACTATAGTTTAGTACGTTATTGTATCGTAGAAATTTGACTGACAAATTGAATTAAATTGAATATTGACTTGACACTGAAGATACGAGTGATTGCTTAAGTTGGAATGTGACCTCTCTTACGACCTTAGCACCGCAGGTAAGGTTAGCTAGACGACCCGAGACTTCCTAAGCAATAATAAAACATATTTGCACTGATTTTAGTACCGTGATATACAATTTTAATAATAAATTCAATTGTCATAACTCATCGTCGTCAATTGCAAGCCTTAATTCCTACAGGGACAACGGAGCTCAACTTTCAACTCTCTTGATTTCTTTTGAATTAGACTCGACATCTCACCTTGACTTGCTCGATGTTATGCAAGGGACGTCCAGGACTAACTTGACTTACAGTCGCCGTCACTATTATCTTTTTTTATTTCTAATCTAAGCTACTAAACGTGCTTGTACGATATGATAGAAAATATACATTGGAACCGGCAAGTGGCGGGGACTTCTGGCATGGGTGACCATTTCACTAAGTCACCAGTGTTAACGGGCACTGCAGACCCCTGCTTTTTCCTTGCATTCTCCTGACTCTTATTGTATCCATATAAATACCTACAGCTTAATAAGAATTACGTATTGAATTACGAGACGCCATTAAGTGTGAATTGAATTAGGTATAACACAGTATTCCCTCATAGAATTAACTCCTTTTTTATCACCCATTCAGATTAGGTATATTACCCTTGCCCAAAGTAATGATCAGCGTTAAGTAATGGTTTGCACGATAATTAACGTGACTACATTGTAACCACTCCTTCTAAAGCACAATGCGACACAATACCATTCGCGAACTCTACATCATTTTGTACTGTTTATTTATTTCTGTTACATTTCTTTACTAAGCCTCTAAAAGTGCTTGTATAATATAAACAGAACGACCAAAGTACTATCCTAAAGAAACGCTAGATACCGGTAAGTGGTTTTGAACCGAAAGTTATTGGTTTGCTTTGCAAGACCGTTTCACCACTAGACCACAGTCGCCTTAAACACATTTGTCGCCATAACTTAAGAGTGGTAGGCACACAGTTGGTGGTCATTTGTCCAGTCTGCCAATCCGGGGTAGTAACACTACTTTCAGGTAAACATACCGCCGAATGGCTCAGTCACACTTCGGGATCAGCTTAAAGGTTACCAGTTCTAGGCAGGCATAGCAGAGGCGACTATGGTCTAGTTAGTTGTTATTATTTAACTGTACAAGCAGTCGCCTCTATTTATGGACAGCATTTTAACTTAATATCAGACAGGGTGCTGTCATATGTCAAGTCATAATAAATTAATTTCACTGTATGATCACTATCATCGCAATAATTTATACTGTCCACGGATAAGGTCATTGTAGTTATGAATGTAATGTTATAGTTTTTATTCTCTAAACATTCAATAGAGACCTAGATATATTTTTCATAGGGCCTCTATTAAATAGATGCTATTTATAACTCATAAAAATAAGAGTTGGTACACGAAACTCATAATTGCAATTCAATGCCGATCATTCCGCTCGCAACTGGAGGTATGTAGGCATAGGCCAAGTGTCAGGAGCCTTTAGTTTCGCAAGGCTATTGTTTGGAATGTAACTAGGCATGCGAAAGGATGACTGACCCGCAACAGCAGCCACCTCCTTAGCCCCGACGTGAAGGAAATCAGTCAGGGACAACGAGCTGGCTATCAGCTGCCGTCGCTCCTGGAAGTCCAGCTGATCCAGACTAGTGGTCCGAGTACCGCGCACTGCTTGAGCAGACGCACTCAACGACATGTCAACTGTGCGCCGACATGGCCGGGCACTCGCATAACAGCACAACACACAATCGGTGATATAACCGAACACTAAACAATGGCACACGCGAAACACCGGCAACTATATTCACAAAACATCTCGTCGCGGAGCGGCACGAGGGACGCGCTTCGACAGACTGGCGCGGCGAGCGAGGAAGTGGGGCCGGGTCGGGGCCCCCGCCCGCGAGCTGCATGTACTGCACCGACTCGCCTCGCCGCGCGCCCCCAGCCGCTACGTCACCGACGACGGTCTCCGTGCACCCGCTATTGCGAGTTTTGCTCCATTGTTATTGCCCCTGCGACTTAAATGTCTCCAAGAATATCCCCATGCATGTAAATATTGATTCAATTTGTTTTTAATTCATACAAGATGCACCTAGTATCGGAGTATCTCGGATTATGTGTACACCCAAACATGTAAAAAACGTCGTAAAGGGGTAGAGCTTAAGGTATTATTATATCTTAAAATGCTATAGGCGCCTCGGGCAGGTAGCTAGACGTTGCATTGACGTTTAGCCGACACTGGGAGTTGGCGCGGCCGGTTCTACCCCGCGCCCCGGCAGGTGCATGCATACACCTATAAAGAAACATACATATCTGTCGAGCCTCCATCCACCCCAATACGTGAGCGAGTAGGTAAAAGTACATTATGAGTCGCTCCCCCGGCCGACCGCAGAATAGAATGGGAAAGGAGTCCTTGAAGTTCTTGTTGAATTGCCGTTTCATTTTGAATTTCAACTTTCGCAGTGAGCAAATTACAGAGTGAACAACCAGTAACACATATTGCAATGACGCGAGTGTAGTATTTGTTTGAAGAGGAAATAACTACTCACATTCCTCGGCGTCTAACACCCCACTATCACTGATTGTATCATCATCAACGGGTCGGCGTCTGGATCTAATTGCGGTCATTAAATCGTCCATATCCAGCACAAAACTATCGTAAACACTCAACCGAATATACTAACAATACATTTTAGGAGCAAATAAAAATATTTTCCACGACAACGATTGATGAAACAATACGTCAAATAGGAATTTCTTGAACAGTTAGACTAAAGAGGCAGTAAATGATAAGATTACGTATCGACTTTATCAAATGCCTCAATGTAGATATCTAAAGACCTCATTTAATTTTAATAATTCTTTTGAGAACATAGTATTGTGCTTGCTATAACAAGTACAACATCGCGAGCTTAAAATGTGTATTAAACATAAGGAGCTTGTAAATAAAGTAGCTACTAAACGTGCTTGTATCATAGAAACTCGGCGACTAAAGTTCTTATATCAAAAATACATTGGCACCGGCAAGTGGTTACGAACTGAAATCTCTTGGTTTATAAGACCATTTATATTCTATTACACCACAGTTGCCTTAAAGGACATCATTCATTTTGGGCTTTTATGTACTACTTTTGTAATGGCCCATGATGAAAAATATATAAATGGTAGTATCGATACTTGTATTGATAAAAATAATAACAATTTTGCTTTTAATTTCTGTGCAATTGAGTTATTGAGTTAAAATAAGATACGGATTTTGTTTCATCTGTCAATCAACGCCACATTTGTTCTGCTTTGAACTGTCAAAATTATAGTTTAATGATTTGAGTTTTGGCGGGTAACTGCAACTGACAGGACGCGCAATTTTGAATTATTTGAAAAGCTTGTGTTTTTCATAAATATTAATGTGTAATAATGGTGGAATTGTTATCCAGTAATAGTTTTTAAGTTGATCAAGTATAAACAAGTAATTTAAAGTTGTGAAACGTGTTTCTTCATGTTCCCTCCAAGACTTCTTCTGAAGTTTTAGTAAAGGCTTTCCGCCGCTTTACTAAAACGATCATCATCAACCTCATTCTCATCATCATCATTTGATGAATCACTCGCGTGGTTCATCTTCATCTTTACTTGACAATGTTTTAACATTGAACCATATATTTTTACTTTGACACTGGCAAGTTAAATACTAAAGTTTGATGATTTTGCACACCTAAACTATGCAAAATAAAGGATATATTCCAATTATATTGTAATCTTAGTACATCAAACAATTTTAATGCAACTATATATATGCAACTGTTAATACAATTAAGCCCAAGTCCCCAAACAAAATGAATGATGTCCTTTGGTGTATTATTGTACGACAGGCGTGGCGCATTGGCCAGCACACCAGTTTGTTACGCGTAAATTATCAATTGGAGCAAATATTTATTTTATAGCTTTTATTTGTTTTATTATTTATTAATTAGGTTTTGTAAGTAAAGTTACAAAACCTTAAAGTAAAGTATGAGGGTTAAAGTATGAAATTGCCGACTTGTACAGAAAAATTTAAACTAGTCTCTTTTTTCTTTTTATATAAACGAATTATTTTACCGTATAAGGAGCGAGCTGTGTAATGATCGTGGTAAGTGGCGCTCCATTGTCTCTGCCTATCCCTGTGGGAAAAAGGCGTGACAATTTAATTTGATTTGATTATTTATTTATTTTATTATCCATACATAGTTGCCATCTAATCGGAATTTTATTTTTGCCTTTCTGCTAGAACTCTAGGGATCTGGATTCGACTGTGTAAAAAATAGTCCTTGGAAGAAAACTCTTCACACGTAGAAAATTCACAAAAAAAAAGCTAGACCGTTGGAGCAAGGTCTGGCGAGTACGGAGGATAACGTATGCAGCTCCTTAGAGTCACACTGCACGTTTCTCGTGCAGTGTGAAGTCTTGCGTTATAATGAAGCAATAATGTTGAAGATCGATTTAAGACTCCCCCCGACTCGTTTCACTTCTTCTTTCGTCATCATTGTTTGAAGATCGGCACACTAAACATCTGCTGTTATTTCTTGACTAGACCTGATAAAGCTACAGTGACCACCAACATGGAATTGAATAAACCACCAAACAGTTACAATAATCATTTTATTGGTAGGCTTTGCCTTGGGGCACTGTTGCGGCGTTTGACCTGGGGTCAGCCATTGCATTTTTCGCTTTCAGTTATTGTAAAGAATCAACTTTTCATCACATTAACATTTATTTAACCGATTCAACAAGGCAACGCAAGTTTTAACACACGTTTCTTTCTACACATCAGTCAAATCGTGAGGCACCCATTTTACGTATTTATTTATCTTATTAATTTGATGCAAATAAGTCAATATAGTAGGTAAAGGTAACGTTAAACCATGCCGCAAATTTTTGTGTAATTTGTCTCGGATCGACTTCCACCATCTCCTTCAATTCAGCTTTATTAACCTGTGTGACCGCCCTTCCACGTTGCTCGTTTTTCAAGTCGAAGTTTCCACTACGAAAGCGATAAACCAAAAATGCACGGTTCGGTCATTGGAAGTCTTCTCTCCAAACGTAGGATTGATATTGCGAGCCGCTTCTGCCGCGTTGATTCCGCGCCGGAACTCGTATTTAAAGATTACTTGGATTTTCGAAGTATCCATACATTTTAAAACAGGATCTTCATAGGAGACATTTAAAAAAAATACTTGAAAATCTTATACCATGAAGATTTTATGTCAATTCTTTATGTATCTATTACTATAAAACGGCAAATTCATACTTCAATCGCTATAATTATTTAATAAAAAAGAGGTCGATATTTGCTCCGGGTCTGCTTATTAAAGAGTGGTAGGAAGTGGTGGCCCGTCTGCCGATCCTCAGTAGTACCACTACTTAAAAGTATACAGACCGTGAAGTGACTTAATCGCGTTTCGGGATCAGCTTGTAAAGTTGTTCTTTTTAACTAGGCCGGCATAGTGCACGTGACTGCTATTTACTTTGTAGTAGTAGCAGTCACGTCCATTCATGGAACGCATTTCAGCTTAACGTCAGGCAGGGTGCAGTCATACGACGAGTCACGATAAAAAAAAACATTTAGAAAATCAGAACAAGCATAGGAGGTCAAAGTCAAATTGTCACGCCTCTTTCCCACAGGGATACGCAGAGACAATGGAGGGTTACTTGCCACGATCCTGACACGACCTCACTTTCTTTACATTCACAATTCTCTTCATACAAGCTCTATGGTTATGGGCACTACGCAACCTAGCTTTCTTAAGGATGTCTCCGATTTGGTCGGAAAACACCCTCCTGGGCCTGCCTTGGAGAATAGGAGGTAAGCTAATATTATTATTTACTAGCTGTGCCCGCGGTTTCACCCGCGTAAAGTTTGGTTTATAACACAGTCATAAAAAAGGAAAAGGTTTTCAATTCGACTTTTTTGTATTTATAACTCGTATAAAAATGACAGACGAAAATAAAAATAAAAATATATTCCAAACAGTTAAAACTATAGTCAATTGGAAACTATAGTAAAATATATTTTATTTTAATTAAAAGTAACCGATGTTACTTCTTGTCCCTCCAAAAATAAAAAACGTACCAAACAAACTCACATTCACATTTATAAAAATAGTAACATATGCATATAGTAACAGAAGGAATATAAAGAAAAATTTCAAATAGCTGAATGTATAGTCTATGGAAAGTATAGTGTATAGTCTCCATAGTACAGTTGATTGGATTAGATGTTGACGTGACTGTCGGTAATACAGTGCAATGGTATTATAGTACTTAGGGTTTGAACCAACGCCTTGCATCTATTTTTATAATAGGAAAAAAAAATTGACAAAACTTTTTTATTTTCGTAAAAAAAAATTAAAATAAAATATATACTATGTTACTTCTGATACCTCCAAGAATATGTGTACAAAGTTTCATGATCGGTTGAGCAGTTTTTGCGTGAAAGCGTAACAAACAAACGGACATTCACATTTATAATAATAGTAGGATAATAATAATAATATGTTAATATAATATAATTTGGTTTTTAATTCTCAACAGCTTGATATATTTTCCTTAGTTTACTCAAAATAAATTTCTGAACGCACGCAATTTTGTATGGGAAAATGATTTTTCTTTTATTTTATTTATTATAAAAGAATTTTTCTAAAATAAACGTAGCCTAAGTTACTCCTTATTACATCAGCTACCTGTCAATAAAAGTCCCGTCAAAATCGGTCCAGCCATTCCAGAGATTAGCCGGAACAAACAGACAGACAGACAGACAGACAAAAATTGTAAAAAATGTCATTTTGGTGTATGTACCGTATATATATTCATATACATTTATTAAAAAACGGTTATTTCAATATTACAAACAGACACTCCAATTTTATTATATGTATAGATTTACTAAGACATTACTTCTGACCTCGACTTGCCTGATAATAAACAAGGGGAAATCAAAGAGCGTCGACGACTAAATAAAACTAAATTATAACTTGCAAAATCAATAGATATCTAATTTACTGTGCAATTAATAATTCACTGCACTTTTAAAAACTAGGTACTTTTCCACCTTTACGCATTAAGGGCTGTTCATTTCATAAAAAATAAATTGGCGTAAAATTTTCACTGGCTGAAAGATCACAGGTGTGATTTGATGCATGCATTGTGAGGACAAGGCTAGGGGAGAACGAGTTTCCCCAGACTTTATTTATAGGCACCTATTACCCTAGAAAGGTAATAGGTCCACGGTCACAGCGGAAAAATCTCTCTAGCGTATAAAATAATAAAACAAATTTTTATATATTTTTTACTAACTTTAAGCATGTTTTATAACCATGGGAAAGCAGGGAAACGATACAAACTATGTAGGAAGTGCGGCGTCTAAATAACGTTCAGTAAACACCGGCATGCTATTGATTTACAAATCCGAGACTGAGTTTACTCGGACAATCAGACGCTCTCTCTCAAATAACGTACATTTCCCTTTACATTCAATCACTTTTATGAAAGACATTTATTATAAGAATCGCGTAAAATGTAATTACCTAATAGATTAGGGTAATTTAAGTATTATGACTTTATAGTGATGGTTGTTTTATTTGTTTTATGCATATAAACTCACCACAAGTGTATATAGGAAAATCACCCTCGGATCTGCTGTGGGTAAGCATGGATCCGTAGCACCGCCAGGGCGTACGATCGTGCGGCGTCCGTGAGCCCGCCACGACGCGTCGCTCACCTCACGCGGGCCATCAGCACAGTAAACACGGCACAGGGCCCTTCATGCACACGGGCCACTCACAGCCTCCGTTTCACCACGGAGCGGAGGTCACAACAACTCTCCATAGGCGCCACGGAGGCGCTCAAATTGAGGCTGCGCGGCGCATCCCGCGCACGCACCTCTCACCCCTTGCTCATCCCGCATGTATCCTACGAGCCCCGGCTACATTATCCTCTACATGTCGCCCCCCTGTTATGCACACTTCGCAAGACTACGTGCGAAATATTTAATTTCGATCGTATTATGTATCCTTCACCATTTAATTTGCATTTACATCATTTCAAGTTATTTATTATTTTTGTGTTACGTTTATTAAATAAGTATCAGCTAATATTATGAGTAATGACAATATTATTTACAGTATTACGCATTTTACCCTATATAAATGTGCTAAATAGACTATTGTCAGGTCTAATGAAGTAAAAATATCCGTTTTGGTTATATGAGAGGACCGCGAACGTATAATAAACTATACTAACCTATATCACCGTTTTGGGCAGTCGTATCAAAAGGCACTGAATAATGGCGACCCTTTCCATGAGTCACCGAATTAGTCTTGCTACCTAACACCTCGCCTGTAAACAATAACATTTATTTGTACAAAATAACATTACAAATTAACTTAACAGTATACAAACCGATGCGTCAATATGGTCTATACCAGTGTATCCCAACGCCCCCCATAGAGAAATTAGATAGTTAAGGGGGGCAATTTAAAATTGGACTCGACACGACTTTTTCGACAACCCTTTCGCTTATTTAAATGCAATGCGAGATATCGGTGACGAATTTAACAAAAAGGCAAATACTTAAAAAAAATGCTGTAATCATTTATATTTTTTAAGGGAACAAAACAATTTGTAAAGGTTAAAAATTATGTATGGGGGCATTAACAAATTTAGAAATGTTAAGGTGAAGCATGAGTATGACCTAAAAAGGTAAGAAAACACTGGTCTTACTATAATACAAAATAATCACAAATAGTTAATGTCAATCAATCAATCAAATTGTCACGCCTTTTTCCCATGGGGATAGGCAGAGATAATGATGTGTGATATTCCAATTACGAGCAATTAAATATATAAATTGCAAGCCTTAATTCCTACAGTTATAGGCAAGAGATAACGGAGTGCCAATTTCCACGATCCTGACACTTCCTTCACATCCACAATTCTCTTTATAAAGACTCTAATGGTTATCAGCAACATCGCGAAGCCCTTTTTCTGAGAATATCCCTAGTTCGATCTTTTGAGTCATTGTCGTCTTATCGTTCGACACAAAAATAATAACAAGCTTGGACAGCTCGCCCTAAGTCTGAATAACAAATTTGAACGTGGAAAAATAACAAAATAAATTCAGTATTTTTATTAATTTTTATTTAATCCAAATAAATACAATATTAGACCTTAGGTGTAAATACAATAACCTTATATATGTATAAGTATACATAAAAATAATATGAAAAAAGACAATATTGAAACAATAATAAAATGTTACAAAATTATTTACATTTACATTTTTTTTGGCATTACAATTAATGTTTGTTAGTAATGAGGGGTGTAATTTTAAAACCCCCTATAATGACTTAAAATTCATTTTACCTGAGATTAAAAAGAATAGAGCGGGAATGTTGGCAATTTTAATACAAAATCTTATTCACATGCAGCGAAAATAAAAGAATTTAAAGGGTCACCAAACACGTCAATATCGAGCAACACCCTGTCATACATTCTGAGCTAATTGGTCTTGCTTTTAGGCGCATACAATATGAGGTCTTGTCCGGTCTACTTATATATAATTTATTGCCTTTGATTTTTACGTTATTGTACCAAAAGTAAATTTTCTTTTGGTACAATATTGTGAAAATGTATTCGAATTATTATGATTATGATCATGGCAAGTATTTGCAAGTGTCCATTGTCTTTGCCTATCCCTGTAGGAAGAAGGTGTGTCAATTTGATTGATTGATTGATATAGGGGTTTTGAAATCACACCCTTCAGTAATGGTACAGGCTTTTTGGTGAGAGCACCACTACAATATATATAATAGCTTCATACTTCATAACACCGCTGTGAAACATTACAGAAATATTAAAGACACGGACCTGCTCACTGTCCATAAGCAATTCGGGCAATTAAGTTCTTTTTATTAATTCTACACAGAAGAGATATTGATTGTGGCCAAACAATATACCTCTTATGTAAATAACCACAAACATCAGGCACTTCACCCTCTCTTACAAATACTTATAAATACAACACTAACATATTATATTTATTTAAATTAAACATATACTAACACACACACACACACACATACACACACACACACACATTACATAAGTAACATTTAACTAATTAACTGTTAAAGGACATCATTTAAAGGCGACCATGGTGTAGTAGCAGTGCAATGGCTACGTAAGCAACCTACGTAGCCATTGTAGGCTACGTAGGTATAACAAGGTACCAATGTATCTTTGATATATGTACTTTGGTTGTCCAGTTTCTATGATACAAGCACTTTAGCAGCTTAGTATAGAAATGTATAATAAAAAAAAATATTTATAAAAATCATTCATTTTGGCCTTCTATGTACTACTTTTGTAATGTCCGATGATGAAAAAATATATAAATGGTAGTTTCAGAACTTGTATTGATAAAACTAATAACAATTTTGCTTTTAATTGCTGTGCAATTGAGTTATTTGGAAAATAAGATATGGATTTTGTATCATCTGTCAATGAACGCCACATTTGTTCTGCTTTGAAGTGTCATAATTATAGTTTGATGATTTTGACACCTAAACTATGCAAAATAAAGGATATATTCCAACTACATTGTAATCTTCGTACATCTAGCTATATGCATAATCTAACTAAGCTGTGTATGCAACTGTTAATAAAATTAAGCCTAAGTCCCCATACAAAATGAATGATGCCCTTTCAACACATAAACATACACTAGTAGAATATCTATACTTATATATTATAAAGAGGTAATATTTCATTTTTTTGTTTGTTTATGATTTAGATCAAACACTGCTCGACAGATTTTTAAATTCTTTGACCATTAGAAAGCTACATCTTTTCTGGGAAACATAAGCTATATTTTAAAAAATAATAATAACAGAGATCCCTACCTAAATTGGAACAATGTAACCCAATGTATCAAAATGTTACCTTTATAAGTCATTATTTTGCATGCACTGCAAAATCTATTGAGGATATATAAAATAGTGTTCTATATATTAATAGTACTTATGATTACTCATAAAAAAAGTCCATAATGGTTGTGCCTAACCTTTATAGCTAAGCCACAATAACAATTTTTGTTTAAATTATAAAGTTCAAGACGGGTGAAATCTAATAGTAGTAATATTGGTATAATGATATTAATCCTTATCACTTTTGATGGTTTTATAATCAAGGCTCGCCAAACCAAACCAAACCCCTTATATTTCCATTTTTGATTGCTAATAGTTAAATTTAAAATATACATTTAAATCAAAATGTATTTTTTCACAGGCCCTTCAGGCTCTAGCAAATATGACTAGAAGAAAATACAAGAAACTTAATGAGTTATAGTATCTTGAAATTATATACAGGATTTTAAATCTTACGGTGATTTAGTTTAATATTCTTCAGATTAAACGGATATAAAAGATTTGATATTCCTCTATGAGATTTCATATAACTGTTAAATTGCTTACATGATTTTGATAAACTTATTACATCTTTTATACTTATATGTAATAATATTTTATGGAATATTTCATAAGGAATACCTTTCAAACTAGCACTTGGTAAGTTATTCCTTAACAAAATAGCACTACGAACGGGACAAACAATCTTATTTTTAAAATCTCGTCTTATATTTTGAATATTAGGAAACATCTCTGAGATTGATTCAAAAGTATGTTTTTGATTTTGCTTATTAAAAATTGGAGATAAACATAAAGAATATGTTTCATTGTCGTCACCCATAAGCACTACATTTAGTACAATCGTATGTTCTATTAAATTCATTATAATTCTAACTTTTGTATTCTCGAACCCCTTCAAGAAGAGCGTGCCTTCTAAAGTATACTCTGGTGTTTTCCACTTGCTTATCAGGTGTGCAATTACTAAATCGTTATCCTCAGCATCTTCAATATCCGGCACAAAGTGATCTTCCAAAAATAAAATGATGACTAGTGTATATAATATGTCCTGTGTCGTTTCCCGCCATTTAACATACATGTCGCTGATAATGTTGATGTATTCGCCATTTTGTGATTCCTTACTTTCGGCCATTATAAAAATACTTAGCTATAAACAGAGAAAAACTAATGAATGCAATTTTCAGGTCATGCGTAAAAAAAAACAGAAACGTCAAAGTTATTTTTTAATCGTCTATACTTACATTGGAGTAGGCAAAGGATTTAGATAATTTCATCCACAAATTTACAAGTGGAATTTTTCGCATCTATATATGTTTGATTGATACATCCAACAATTTGTTATTAGCACTGAGATTCTAATAACCATAATGTCGTATAATTTATTCCGCAATAGGAAATATAAATTTAAATGAGGTTTTGTTATTTTAAGTTTGAGGATCGGCAAATAAGAAGACTGCTGGAACCAAGTAGTTGCGTAAATAATTAATCTGTATATATAAAGACATAGTAGGGTATACATAATCTCTTAGGGCTAGAAACTTAAAATTTCGCACACGTATTTCTTTTATGATGTAGGCATTCACTAAGGAATATTTTTTTTATTTATCCCAAATAAGGGATAAAAGATTGTATGAAAGTTTTTTTCCTTAGACATATCGTATGAATTGAGTACGGCAAAAATAATGCGTTGAGTATTTTGGCGTTTGCCAAAATTTTACCTATAAGAGGTTAAAATAGGGGATGAAAGTTTTAAATAAACCATAGGCCAAACCTTTAGGGTTAGAAACTGAAAAATTCGCACACACATTCCTCTTATTATGTAGGCAACTACTAGGGAAGGATTTGTCAAAATTCATAGGGGATGCATGTTTATATGGAACTTCATATTCTATAATTTAGAAATAATTTATCACCAAGGAAATTTTATTTAGATAAAACTATTTTTTTCAGTATGTGTTTTTTGGTTGCACAGTTTAAGAGATAATTTAAAATATCAAATATGCGAGCCAATTTTATTAATGTTCGCCCAAAAATGTTTACTGCCCAAAGAAGTGGGCAGCAGGGGTCAGTTAGTAAAATGTGTATTTTTAAATTAATACATATTCGAAAAACAATTGAGAATAAAACAAGTTACTGCCCAGTTTAATGCCAGCGTTCTATTTATCTACAGAGTTTTAAACAGTGTCTTATTTATTAAATAAAAATATGAACTGATAAAGCCAAAATTTTTTTTTAGTTTTTGCCTTTTGGCAGAGTTATCTTTGGCCGTCATAGTTACAGTGGCTGAGGCAACTATCTTCGGTGCTCTTCCCTTGCTTATCATTAGGCTTGTAGAAATGCAGTCATTAAGGAGTGTATATGTGGAGTAACGATAGCGGATAGAATAAGGAATAGCAGATTGTATACAGTGGCGTAGCGTGGCGGGGGCGGCCCGCCCCGGGTGGCACATTTAGGGGGCGGCAAAATTTATAAAAACTGAAATAAACCGTTAAAATTTATCCCTGAAATTTATATTTTTGTTGTACCTATGATTGAAACTCTTAAATAAGGGGTGGCAATTTTTTTACCGCCCCGGGCGGCTGACTTCCATGCTACGCCACTGAGTGTATAATAGATGTGGTTTGAAAAAAGATGTAATGACAAAGGTTGACAAAGGAATTCTTTGTTGGTTTGGGCACATGGAAAGGATGAGTAAAAGAAGATTAAACAAAGAAATTTATAAATCTGATGTGGATGGATGAGGTAAACAATGCAGGCCCAGAAGAGTGTATCAGAGACATCCTTAAGAAAGCTTAGTTGCCTAGTGTTCATAACCATAGAGCTTGTATTAAACGAATTGTGGATATGAGAGAAGCGAGGGAGTAGTTTTTGAACCTGTGCACTTGGCTTGCATAACCAAATCTTTGGGGTTAAACACCGAAACCATAACTTCAAACATAGGGATTATGATAGTCAAAAATTATAGTGGATTATCCCAGGATTGTGGCAAGTGGCGCTCCATTGTCTCTGCCTATCCCTGTGAGAAAAGGCGTGACAATTTTATTGATATAATTAACTGTTTAGAATAGTACATCAATCTGTTCTCATTATCAATATTCTATGTTATGAATGATTATGATTGCAAGGAGTTTTTGTTTATGTATACTTTTCCATAAAATATTTTGTTAGTAAAATAATACATTGTATATTATTGTGTATGTAGGAATAAACATATTTTAAATCTTAGGAATGTATGACATCATTACTAATGAACAGTTAACATTCCAAAAACAAACCCTAAGTAAGGTTAGGATTATTAAAATGTTTTATTCTAGTGTTAGTAAATTTATTGTTGGAACATTAACCTGGCTCTGCACAATTTGTATTCTTCTTAGCATTTCTTAATGAACCTCCTAAATCAAGATTACTGGAACTTTTGTCACTGTCACTAGCCATTGAAAGTAACTTTTATGACCCAATATTAGCAAAAGTATACAAAATAAACCACATTATTATATCACAAACTTTCTTAAATTGTAAATTTAAAACAAATTAAAGCTAGGTAATAAGTATAAAAGTATAAAAGTCTATCAAAATATTTCACTGGTACATGTTTACACCCACAACAGTTAGAAACGTTCAAAAGTATATGAGTATAATCCACAAAATTATTTACAAGGCAAAAATTTGAATATAATAATTTATTATCTGTATTTATTGGCTATAATGAATAGCTTTTAATAAATCTTATTTTGAAAATAAAAATATTATTTATTAAAATAAATTATATTCGTGATTTTGAACAAATTTTCAAATAATACTTTTAATTTACAGTATAAGGCATCGAGTGTAATTTAAATTTCCATAAAATAATTACGAAAGTAGTGTTTTTTAGGTTTTTAGTTATTATTTAACGTTATTTAATTCATTTTGTATTTTTTAGTAAAGTTTTGTTTTAAAAAATAAAATATTTTTATTGTCTTTCAATAATTCATCCTTTCGAATGAATGTTTGTATTTTGAAGTGGCTGTCATTTTTATTCGCTTATCCGTAATTGCGTGACGGAAGTTGTGCTGTTTGACTATCTGATTTATTTTATTTCGAGTTTTGTTTTTGTATTTATATTTAACAACACATGAATTAGTTATTATCGATAAGTTTAATTTATTTCTATTAACCAAACCCGAGGGGTTAATTTTTGCCAATGTGAATGTTATTGAAATGTCATCTTATATGGCAGGTGTTTTTGATTTAGATTTGGATGTGGACACGGTTACGGTGGGAGATTCAGACGACGACGATATCATAGAAGTGGACGAGGTAAAAATAAATGTTACCCTTGTATTATGTACGCACGTGCTACTTATACTAACCTTAAACATTGATATGATAACCAGTGTCAGGCATGAGGAGTCACCTCGAACTCAAGCGTAATAAATACCACACTAGCATTCACACAAACGTGGGTTGTTATTAAAGTGTTTAATATTTGTAGTGCTTAAGTATAATGACGACGTGTCATTGTACTTTTTGATTGCTATTATGTGAGCAAAGTGATTTGAGATTATTAATGTATTATTGTTTTAGGTTGATTATGACCCTGAACTTCATGTAAATAATATTGTTGAGTAAGTATTATGACTTCATAGCAAAACATTTTAAAAATAATAAGTCTGATTTGTATGTCATTTACATAAATATAACTTTAATATATAAATTTCAACAGTGCTGAAGGTTCTGAGACTATTTTGTTATCAGAAGACAATGTGAACCCAGGACAATGTAAGCGTCTCGGACCAAAAGATTTTGAACTCCGCAAGGTACTCGGCAAAGGTGGATATGGCAAAGTATTTCAAGTTCGTAAAATTACTGGACCTGATGCAGGTGCACATTTTGCTATGAAAGTTCTTAAAAAAGCATCAATTGTTCGTAACCAAAAGGATACAGCTCATACTAAAGCAGAAAGGAATATACTAGAAGCTGTTAAGGTATAAGATTTAATTGTTTTTATTTAGATCAGGTCATTTTCTTACAAAATTTGTTTGGTTAGTGATTATTGGTGACACATTTACAGAACCATGTCTGAACATGAACAAATAGTGGCACATTTAGGGGGCGGCAAAATTTATAAAAACTGAAATAAATCGTTAAAATTTGAACCTGTAATTCATATTTTTGTTGTACCTATGATTGAAACTCCTAAATTAGGGCGCGGCAAATTTTTTTTCCGTCCCGGGCGGCCGTCTTTCGCCCCGGGCGGCCGTCTTTCGCCCCGGGCGGAATACTTCCGCCCCGGGCGGCTCACTTCCACGCTATGCCACTGCAGCCAAAGCTTCTTTATATAATTCTTGGGATTTAATGTCATACACCGCAAACAGTGTGCGGCTGCGCTGTTCAGAGTGCGGGACAGTACCAATAGCATCTTGGCCATAGTTGCTGGCAGATTGGACAGTCACTTTATCTAGCACTGGACCATGATGCATCTTAGTATAGGTCACTAACATAGTTTAGGAAATACTAATAAATATGGATTTTGTCTGAATTAAAAGTATTTTTAATCTTATTTTTTATTTATTTATAAATGAGGTGGTAAAGCATTTCAAATGTTCTACAAAGAAACAACATGCATTTAAACATTTTTACATTTTAGATCGTAGGTTTTCAACCTAATTATCCCACTGCCATCTTTAATTTTTTTCTTTATACCTGCTATATATTTATTTTTCACTATATTTTTTAATCTGTCCACTGGGTCTCTACCCTCAGGGGGTACTACCCTCCTGAAAGTCTCAAACGCCCATTAGTAGGCGCCCATTGCCTACATTAAGAACCTATGCCCATTGACTGACAATTCGGTTTACAAAATGATACTTAGTTTATTTTTCTAAATCTATAAAACAATATAAAATAAAAAGTACAATAAAACTGGTATTAGGAAATGACTTGACAAATGTAAATAAACAAGTTTTTTTATCACCTTGATGTTTGCATTAATGTATGACATTGCATTCAAATGATGCAACTATGACTCATACACTAACTTCCACAAAGAATGATAACTTAGAAAAAGAGGGGGTGCATGAAATACAATGAAAGCTTGTTATACACAATATTTATCTAATAATAAGGTGTTATCCTTTAGAACAGCTGCATTTTTTCACAGAATAAATTCATAAAATCTTATATTAGTTTCTGATGGGATGTTGTCCAATTCTAATATTGTTTGAGATGGAAATCTGCTCCTGACTCTGTTTTGAAACTCCTTGGAACCTGGCGTTATGATAGCCAGAGTTCATTGTTTAATAATATTTTGATGCTCCTTAAACCAACACTAACCTCAAAAACATTTTGTTAGTAAAATGCTTCTCAAAAGTACCCTAAAATTGGTGGTGCAACCCCGGATTGGCAGACAACTGGCTGCCATTATTACTGTGTCCTATTTATAATATTTCTATAGTAATATGAATATTTTTAAAGCTTTCTTAATGCAAAACAATGTTTCAGCATCCATTCATAGTGGAATTGGTATATGCATTTCAAACTGGGGGCAAATTATATTTAATATTAGAGTATTTAAGTGGAGGTGAACTATTTATGCATCTGGAACGTGAAGGGATATTCCTTGAAGATACAGCATGGTAATTTTGGTTACAAAATTTATCTCTATGTATTTATTTATATATGTATATTTATATATTTTATTATGAATCTACCTCGACTTGCCCGATACTAAACAAGGAAAGTCTAAGAGCGCCAATGACTGAAAAAACCAACTCAATTGCAACAAAAGAGCAGTGAAAGCAATGAGACTTCCACAAAGTTGATTGCAGATGCTAAAGCTGCCCTAATGATGACCCTAAGCCTCACTGGAGATATCACTTAATTCACCCACTATCACACAATCAATATAATTATGGCCTAACTCGTAACATATTAAAAAATAATGCAGTATAAA
This sequence comes from Tinea trinotella, assembly GCA_905220615.1. Taxonomy (NCBI): domain Eukaryota; kingdom Metazoa; phylum Arthropoda; class Insecta; order Lepidoptera; family Tineidae; genus Tinea; species Tinea trinotella. Next base: position 8,599,757 of record HG992308.1, on the reverse strand, counting down.
ATTTCTTTTGCAGCTTTTATTTATCAGAAATAATCTTAGCATTGGAGCATTTACATAGCTTAGGAATTATTTACCGTGACTTAAAACCAGAGAATGTTCTATTGGATGCACAAGGGCATGTCAAACTTACTGATTTTGGATTATGCAAGGAACATATACAAGAAGGAATTGTTACACATACTTTTTGTGGTACTATTGAATACATGTGAGTGTTGTTTTATATACTTTTATAGTACAGTGTTTTGTTACATTTTGTTAATTGTGGCGCAACATCTGCTCTCGTCTTGCGTGATGGTAAGCATGAAAAGTATAAAACCACTTGTGTTGCATAAATAACAATATATTAAATAAAACAACAATAAGATATTTATTATTATAAAATTAAAATTGTACAGGTAGTTAAATAAAGTGCCGAACTGAGAATATAATTGGTGAAATTCTGGTCATTTGTACAGTCGCACACATAATTGTTAATTTACTTTAATACACATTTGAAAATAGAAAAGTAGGTAACAAAACAAGTTGAAACCCAGCACTCTTTTTTTCTGCCGGGATCTATACCAAACTATAAAATTATATTAATTCCTTATTGTCTTCATCAAATTGCACAACAATATATTATATAATTTAATGTAACCGGAAAACGACGTAACCACATTCAAATTGTTCCATGATAAAAAGTCACAGTTAAAAATTTGTTTTACTATAGAATATTACCATACGTTATTTTTGTTTTTTACTATGAGTACTATGAGAGAACTATGAGAGTACTATGAGAGTCGAAACAGGAGAACTTCCGCCGCACACGTTTATGCTACGTTTTAATCGAAATATTTATGCTTTTGATTTTTAGTTCTATGACGTCATCATAGATCTAATTATACTTTTATTTTTGCTCATCATCATTAGCCTATATATGTCTCACTACCGTAGGGCACATGCCTCTGTCCAAATGTAGCTATCCAGACAGTGATTTGCTATTCCCCTACGCTCGATAATGCGTTTTGGATGCGGCTTGGAATATGACGTTTATAAGACATGCCGGTTATAAGACATGCGACCTCATAACAATCGCCATCTAGTGATAACGACTGAGATCACTGACGAAACTTTAACATCCAAAACACAAGTAGGGTTGAGATTTCTTTACCACAAACAGTCACCTATCCAGTACATTCTGCACCTATGATTGCTTGATCTGATTAAATAATTGTACGTTGAATATTCGCTTTTTTTATCATTGTCATATAAAGAGAATGTAGATGTGGAGGAAGAGTTTTGAAATTGATGATGATGAACTGCATAGAACAATTAATAATGTTAAACATTCTTAATAATTAATAAACACAAACATTCTAAAACATTTTTAGGGCTCCAGAAATATTAACCCGCAGTGGACACGGAAAAGCGGTTGATTGGTGGAGCTTGGGTGCTTTAATGTATGATATGCTCATTGGACAGGTATAGCTTATTTTTGTTTCATTTTTATATTAAGCTACTAAAAGTGCTTTAATTATAAAAACAGGATGGCCAAAATATATATTATATCCTCGCCTAACCTGATTGTGGTTAATATATAAAAGAGACTCCTACTACAGGTAAATAATTGCATGTAGCAGTCGTGTCCACTACTGAGAGTTGAACCAACCTATCTAGTTAAAGTATGACCTAGTTGAAACCAATCTACGTATAAATAAATTCAAACGTAATGACCACTCTGAAGTTAGAGACAAGTTGATGCGCAATACATAAAACACGACAGAGTTGGGCTCGTAGCAGGTAAGAGTGCTTATTATAGTGACTGTACCTGCGCAAAGTAGCGCTCGCAGCTAACTTCGGAGACGCCATAAAGTTTTGAACCAGTTGTAACAGTAGAAATATTACTTAACAAATTAATCCCAATAATTACAGCCTCCATTCTCCGGCGATAACCGAACAAAAACTATAGAGAAAATTCTGAAAGGCAAATTGATGTTGCCCGCGTACTTAACTCAGGATGCCCGTGATTTAATACGAAGACTAATGAAGAGATCGGAAACCCAACGATTGGGTGCTACCACGGGTGGTGCAGCAGTACGCTCACATGCATTCTTCAAACATGTTCGCTGGGACGACGTGCTTGCAAGACGCCTCGAACCACCTACTAAACCTAAACTTGTAAGTTACATCATCAATTCTTAGTAATCCACTGCTGGACGTGAACTTTTTCCACTTTTAATATGTGTAATATGTGTTTTTTATATTGTGGCTATAACATGTGACAGCATGATGATAATGCAGCCATAAATAATACATTGGTACGCGACTAAATCACTTTTCGGTCTGTATACTTGTAAGTGGTGGTACTACCCCTCATCGCCAGACTGGGTGGCCTACCACTTTTTGATAACCAGACCCGAAGCAAATATCCGCCTCTTTTTTATTAACAAATATTTGCATTATTTAATAGAATTGCTAAATATTGCAAATAAAAGCTATGAAACAAATATTTGCTCCGACCGGAAATCGAACCGCGTGGTAACCAATCAGCCACGCTGTCTTTAAAGCTAATCTTGAAACGTGACTGTCACTGAATACATATTTCAATAACATGAATATTTTTATTTTTTAGACAAGTGAGGATGATGTATCCCAATTTGATACAAGATTTACTCTACAAACACCAATAGATTCACCCGAAGAGACTACACTCAGCGAAAGTGCTGATTTAATGTTCAAGGTTTGATATTTTAGATAAAAGATAAGATCTATGTAATCTAAATATAAACTATTCTTTAGATTTCAATGAAAAATCATCAATATCAATTTTCACGCTGCGGTCTCTATTCCTACGAGGACAGGCAGATATAATGGAGCGCCTCACGATCCTGACATAAGTCTTGCTTACCTTACATTTCCTTTCATATTTTCATTTTGAAAAATATTTTTAACTCAATCAATTAAATCGTCACGCCTTTTTCCCACAGGGATAGGCAGAGACAATGGAGGTTCAGGTGGGCCTAATCGTATTGTGTCGTTTTTATAAAATAATACATTTGGTTGGTCCAAGTAACATCATCAATTTCATCCCTTAATTTCTAAGTAGTTGGGTTGGGATAGAGACAACGAAGCGCCACTTTCCACGATCCTGACAACTCCCTTGCTTCCTTTATTTTCACAATTATCTTCATACATGTTTTTATTCAACATTTTTATACCAAGCTCCTAAACGTGTTCGTATCATAAATACAGGGCGACCAACGTATCAATGATACTCGTATATTGGTACCGGGAAGTTGTTTAGAACCTGGAGACTCGGTTTGCGTTACCATTGCCCTACGACTACGTCACTGTCGCCTTTGGTTGTGGGCAGCTTTTAAACTGATCCCGAAACCGAAAGTCGTTAAAATTGTCGCACCGATCCGCATTTGGCGAGTGGGGGAGTAGCCAAAATGTGTCTGGATAAGCAATGTTAAAAAGCAAGATGGACCTGCAAATAATATTTTTTATAACTCATTTTAAATTACATTGTAATGTGCTGCTCCTAGTAAGTTATTTAAAATGAGTTACAATGATATTCATTGCAGGGTTCCGGTTCTCTTAGTACATTATAGAAAATTGCGTCGCGCTCGCAAATGACCAATCTACGTAGTCTTGTACTATTTTTTCTACTAATGTAATAAAGAAACGGGGCCTAGGGGGGCGATCGCGTAAATCTAATGACAATGAATTTCAAGCCCATTTTTGTTGCGATGCGAATGGACCTGAGTCTGAGCGATTGTGTAAGAATTTCAATGACAATGGGCTTCGAGGACGTGTTTCGTTTATTTCAACTGTAGTGTTAAAATGTGTGCATCAGGATGGCGGGTGTATTATAACGAATACGCATGCAGTAAGTATAAAAGGAATGCCCCTAAATGTACCTAAAATGATTTAAACTTTAGTAGGCGGCTAAACAAAAAAAAAACCAATTTATTCCTTACCGATCTGTCGCATCTGCTATTGATTGTATTATATTGGTATGGCAGTTATTTCACACTAAGATAATGCAATATTTATTCAGATTTTGATGTCACCCGCCATTCTGATCATCAGAATGGCGGCTCATTTACTTTTGGTGATAACTACGAAATAAAAGAGGTACATTGGATGTCATTCTAGCTTTTATACTTACTTGCATGCGTATTCGTTACAATACACCCGCCATCATGATGGACACTCAAACGTTATTTATTTTGTAAATGAGTTTCAACTGTCATAGAAATGAACATAGCGTTGGGCGGTCGCTAATTTAATTTTGAAGTTTGGTAATGGAGTTCAACTGTCAAAACGAAGCCCATTCCCATTGGAGTTATACAATCGGCCCGCAGGTGTCGATATTGCTTGATGTGTTGGATTGGGGGCTAATAATGGATTCAAATGATACATTTTTTTATTTCCAGGGTTTCACATATGTGGCGCCGTCGGTAATGGACGAAATTCACAAACCTCGTATAATAACTGCTCGTTCACCACGTCGCCCTCGTCCATTACATCATAGCCACTTTGGTGCACCACACTCGTCCAACCATTTATCACATCCACAAGAAGACCTTATGGATGTCCAGGGTATACCAATATAGTAAGTAATGTGTATATATCTATATTATTGTTTCACGACTTATAAACGTACACGAATCTCCTAATACATTATGGCGACGAAATAGCAGTGGAATTGCTCCAACCAATCTTCCTACCTCGTCCTTTCACACCCGTAATACCCACACATGTCGGGGAAAGCATCCGCATTCTATCGACCGAATCGGCAGTCGAACTAAAAAGTTCGGTGCGTCTTTTCTTTGTAGAACAATTGACAAGTGGAATGCTTTGCCAACCCATGTGTTCTCTCCATCCTATGAACTTGAATCTTTCAAGCGATGCGTGAAGAAGCACCTTAGGCCGGCATTATGACGGCGACTGAGGCAGCCGGGAACTAACTCGGTTTTTTCAGTCGTCGTTTCTTTTGGACCTCCTTGCTTATCATCAGGCGGGTTCGTGTCTCAATAAAAAATCTACTTAATTTACCTATTGATTCGCTACCTGCGAGAATGTTAAATAGCATTTCAATTTCACTGCTTTTTCGTCGCGATAATGTATTAAAAGAATCGGGACCAGGAGTGCGATCCATGAGAGGAGACAACTGCTGCCTTAGTTAACATTCTGCAAGCAGCAGACACGTCCTTCGTCAGACTGGTTTACTTCACGGTCTTTGCACCTTAACCTTTTAAGGGAATGCATGAGATAAAACTAAAGTTGTTTTTTACTATAAAGCTTTAGCTGGACTGTTATCAAATTAAAGAACTGGAGTACTTGATGATTACCATGAGGATATGTAATAGATGTAACTATGGTGATTTAACTAAAATTATTTCTTACTATTACCTTATACCTGGGCTGATATGACGTTAAAAAGCAATATTAAGTAGAAATGCAATGAGTCCTGTAATGTACTCAAGAGTCACAGTTTATAAACGCTAGTACTTTTATTTATTTACATTTCTATACTAAGCTACTAAAGTGCTTGTATCATAGAAAGAGGACAACCAAAGTACATATATCAGAGGTACATTAGTACCGGGGGTGGTTTCGAACTCACTACACCATGGTCACCTTAGTATTACTTACTATAAATAGGTTAATCAGTTGGCAATCTGATTTTGATCAATAATACTCAAGCTTTCAAAAGTAAAGGAATGGAAATGGTAAAGCTTTTTGATTTATAAAAAAGTTTTATTAAATATTCAATTTTTGTTGCAGGCCTAATTTTAAGATAATAGTTAACCTCTATGAAGGAAAATAAGAATTGCCTCGTAATGCGGTTCATAAACGAATGCTGCCATTATAATAAGGGAGTTTTATACAATTATTATTAATGTGAAGTACACTTTATACAAAAGTTACCCTATAGGTTAATGTTTGGTAGAAAATATTCAACTCGTAATAACTGTTCTAACCCCCCAATATAATGAAAGAATAATAATTATATCTTGTTACCAAGCTTCGGAAATTAAAGCTCTTTTTTATTTTGTATAATGGTGTTTTATTTATTAATCAATCATTTATGACTGGATTTCCACACGAGGCAGAGACTATTGAGTGACAAGATCCAGACACCCACTCTTAACTCTCACTCACAATTTTATCAATTGATACTGTCTAGACATTTGGTTTAAAAAACAATGAATACTGAAGTGCATCACTAGCCGGACTTGGTGACGGCAACTGAGGCGTGAAGTATTAAACTGTCACGCCTTTTTTCCATGGGAATAGTCAAGAGACAATGGGCCATTTGCCACGATTCTAACGCAACTTTCTCGCTTCCCTTACGTCCACTATTCTATTCATACAAGCTCTACGGTTAAACCAGTTATCTTGAGGATTTCTCCGATTTAGTCGGAAAGCACCTTCCTACGGAGTTAGGTTGGGCAAGTTGAAACAATTAACGTCTCTCGTCGGCGATTATCAAAATAATAAAACCTAGGCTAAACCAATAAAACGAGACTAATTAATAGTTGTGACGAATATCGTCTGTGCGACGACACGTTTGATCATTATCATCAATAGTCTCATTTTGGTGGATTTAGCCTAGCTTTTATTATTTTGACAATCGCCGACGAGCAGTGGCGTAGCGTAGTAGTCAGCCGCCCGGGGCGGAAAAAAAATTGCTGCCCCCTTATTTAGGAATTTCAATCATAGGTACAACAAAAATATAAAATTCAGGTTCAAATTTTAACGATTTATTCTAGTTTATTTTAATTTTGCCGCCCCCTCCACGCTACGCCACTGCCGACGATAATCGTTTTAACTTGCCCAACCTAACCCCGCTGGTTCTGCCCCAATTAACGTAAAGTCACGCGAACTAGAGTTTCTGCATCTGCGCAGCGACGTAGCAATCTTGCTTTGCTTACAGTCAGGCAAGTCGAGGTCAGATATGGACAATAAAAAACATATTGAAAGCATTTTTTTGCAAAACAATTTTAATTCCTATTTGTACATATATATATATAACAAAAAAAAATACATTACAAAACTAAAGACTTAAATTATTTTTTAAATATTTAAACTGGTAAAAAATTTGGTATTATTACATGCTATTTATGTTTATCTAATCATCACAGTTGAAAGTAAAAATAAAATATATAGAAAAAAAATAAGCTTATTGGAATGTGATATATCAAATTTTTTTTTGTGAAACAACATCTGTCCTCGACCCGCCTGATGATAAGCAAGAGAAGGTCCAAAAGTGACGACAACTGAAAAAACCGAGTTTATTCACGGCTTCTTCAGTCACCGTCACTATGCCGGCCAAAGGTGCTTCTTCACGCATCGCTTGAAGGATCCAAGGTCATAGGATGGAGATATCTCTGATATATAAAAAACACAAATCTCAGTGACTCTGAACATCCTGTTCTGTATGACTATGACTATAAGTATGACTATGAACATCCATTTAAAAAAAAAAACTATTCTACTTGTATTTTTGACCTGTGTTTAAAATATCCATGAAGATACTGCTAAATGTTTTTAAAACCCAACTTAAATAATTTACTTCTTTTTAAATAACCTTATTACTAAAAATATTTATTATGTTTTATTTTAATTTTCTACTAAAATCAGTCACAGAAAGACTAAACAAGCAAGTTCCTCTCTAGCACTTCGAACGTCACAGGCAGCCATTAAAGGATTTAAAAAAATTACATATGACAGCACCCCACCTGATGCTAAGCTGGAGTGCGGTCCATGAAGGAAAGTGATTACTATCACCTTCAGTTAAATAACTGCACATCCAATATGCCGGCCTAGCTGGAACTAGGAACTTACAAGCTCATCTTGAAGACTAAGACACTTCACTTGTAAGACAACAAGACCTGAAGCAAATATCTGCCTCATTTTTTTAATAACAAATATTTAATAGAAATGCTATGACACAAATCTTTGCTCCGGGATTTGAACCCAGAACTTTAAGCAAAATGGACTTGTTTCCTTTAAGGGAACTGTCCAACCCGTTCCCACTTGCCATGTGATAGTTCAGAATAGTTTTGGAAAATCTAGTGCCAGCTATTTTTAAGATGTTGGCACTACATATCAACTAGTTTTTCACGAGAAAAACGGTAGTGGAGATGCGCCATGTCGCCCAAACATGAATCTAGACCTAGACGTGTAGATTCATGGGGGATTTAAAGCTAAAATTGGTTTTGAGAGTCACATTAGAGCACATCAGACATTGCGCGAGGACACTTCCGGAGATTTCCAGCAACGAGAAGGGTCTCCTGGCCATCCTGGAGGAAATTAGGTGGCTCCATTGAAGGAGAACCGTTGAAGGACACACAAAGAACCAAAGAGGACTCAAGTGTGGAAACGAGCTTGCACATAACATTCTGTCAGACACAGGAGGGAAATTATTAACTCAAGGTGATATGAGTCTGTGGAGTATTGCATCATGATGGGTTCGGCACTCACACAGGACAATCAGAAATTATACATAAAAAAATCAATGTTTAATTCTTAGTGATTCAAGGTCAAGGGACTAGAAGGTACATAGCTATAATAATTTCGTATATTATGACAGTTCACAGTTAAAGAACCTCATTGGTTGATCAGTGTAATTTGATGCAAATGCAAAAATCAATTTATTATGCAAATGGGTTACTTTTAAATCCATTACTCTTGCTATTAAAATGATGTGTCATTTTGTAAAGAACAAGCAATTCTATAGTTCATAAATTATTTTTAGTGGAGAAGATTTCTTTCAAATAACACAAGCTAGTTCCTTACAACCATTACACATTAAAAATATGTGAGTTTGAGTGTCGGTCAATTCAGCAAATGATACCATATTATTGCAAATCTTATTATGATTCTCTATAATATTAGTTATATTATTTTTTATATCATTTAATGTCTTATCAGTGTCTATTTTCCATTTGCATGTAGCGCAGGAGACATTTTTGTCACCAAAAGTCAAATTTGTTTTCTGGCAAACTGGACAAATTAAGTCTTCCCTTTCCAAAGACTCCAGATTCTCTAAAAGTGAATGCTCATATTTTTCTACAAACCTGCAATAAAATTAAACATACATTTAATTACAAACAACTATAGTGTAAAAGTCGTGAAATATGGCCACATAAACCTAGAGTTTACCATTTGATGTACTAATGTATGTATATTATATTAAACATATAATATACATACTTTGGTTGTCCAGTCTCTATATTACTAGCTTTTTTGCAGCTTATAAAAAATATAGTAAATAATGCTGCAAGGAACCATAATCATAGAGCTTGTATGGGGAGAATATTATAGATGTGAAAGAAATAAGAGTTGTGGAAGGTGTTGCTCCATTTATACACTGCCGTGAGGGAATGAATGCATGAAAGTTTAAACACGGAAAGTTTAACATAAAAAAAAGTATAAAATATTTTATACTAACCAATTGTATTCTTCCTCAATTAATTGTTGTTTCACTTTTGATATAAAATCAAGTTCTTCTTCATGAGAGATACCTGTATCAGTAAAGTCAAATAATTCTCTATATACTTCATCAATAGTATCTTTTATTTCTTCTTCATTTATTCCACGAAGGCTGTTTACAAATGAGAGACGTCGATTTTTTAACTTTTCTTTACAATTCTAAAAGACAACTTAAATAATAAATTTGCTGAAAACTTGTTGATATTAAATATACAGTGGAAACGAGAAAAGTATAAAAACCTGTCTTATTTTTTCCTTTATCTCCATCGGTGATAAACTGCGGTGAGCTCTAACGTTTCGAAATGAGGGAGACGGATTTGTTTTAGAATTCATGGTTATCAAAACAACGTAAAACCAAAAATCTCGAAAGTAAAAATCCAAAATAAAAAATGGCGCTATAATAAGATTGTCATGTTGTTTTTTTGTAATAAGATACAAGGCCAAGGCAATTTTCTATTTAAAAAAACAGCACGTTCGAAATTTAGGCGCGCTAGTATTAAATAGCCAATAAATAACTGCCCGCATTTTACTTGCTGCAATCATTGGTCGGATAACTGTCAAATTTAAGAATGTTTTAACCGTAAAAAGCACGGACCGTTCAGCAACGTAATTAAATAAACATTACCTATAAAATAATGAATATTATAGAGTTCCTTTTTTATATCAAAACCTGATAATATTAAAATGAAATGATAATAATTACAAATTAAATAATTGGTTTAATCTTGATACCATTACTAAATTAATTGTGGTATTAAATTAAAAAAAAAATTAGAAAAAAATGTAAATGTCTGACACAAATAGAAAAAACATGAGAGTGATAAGTAAAAATATGTCTAAGTGCAAAAGTTGATAGTTCTTTTTAATATACATTAGTTTTTATATCATAGCATATTGTGTAATGTTTTTATAATAAGTAAGAATGACGCACGTCGAAAGACGTCAGCCAAGAGCAGAGAAGGAAACCATACATTCTGGGCATTTTATGGTGTCGCACTTTGAAGCGGAGGCTCAAGATGATTTTGACGATCTGGCTGTGCCTGTCCCTGATGAAGAACAGAGTTGCCAAAAAGTTGCAGTGGTATCCCCGTACATATCTCCAGGAACGTGGGTAACAAATGTACAATTGGACAAAAACAACAAACAGCAGCAACAACTATCAATTGAGACTTCGCTGACGAAATTATTCAAATGTATGACCTTAGCTTACAGGTAATATTTGTTTTGGCTTCCTTATTTACATTTTATTATCATATCATTACTACACAGGAGATATTAGTTTATTTCAACATAAATAAAGTATTTTTTATCTTTGCCATTATTTATTTGTAAAGTAATTAGTTTCAAACATAATATATATTATTTTATTGTGTTTTGTAGTTCGTTAATTTTTAGGTATTATTCCATAAGTAATGTTTAGTATGCAATGATAAAAGGAGGTCATCATAGACATAGGTCATTCTCTGATTAACAACATTCTTACCAATGTATGTATATTTTAATGCATTTGAAATATACATACATTACTACAACTAATTTCCTAAAGTATTATAAAACACTATTAAAAGTGTCTAATTAATAAAAATATAGGTAAATAATGATTTATGATCTATATGATTTAGAGTTGTTTAAAGGGTCAGTTTAGTTAGGTCCTACAGTAATGTAATATACTGGAATCTTAATAACTTATAATTCTTTGAAATAAATTTTATAAAATCTATGTTTTTCTTTATCTTTATTGCTATCATATATGTTTCTAGTCAATTGTCTATTTCTTGTTAATGCATTAATATTTTTATCATTTTAATACATATCAATTTTTTTCTGTAGAGCGGTTATTATCAGGCTCATACTTTATCTGAACATGTTTTTAAATTTAACTCTCCAACTACCAAAAACCAATCTACCAATAACAATTCATCTTTACTAAAGTTATATTGGCATATCTACCAAAGCTACATTAATATATATATCTATAATACAATTTGAGATATATTATATAATACATTAATCAAGGCAGACCCAGGAGGATATTCTCCGACCAAATCGGATACATCCTGAAGAAAGCTGGGTTGCTAATAACCATAGAGCTTGTATTGTGGATGTCGTGTCAGGATTGTGGCAAGTGGTGCTCAATTTTCTCTCCTATCTCTGTGGGAAAAAGATGTGACAATTTAATTGATTGATTATAATATCACATAATGCATTAGAGCATAACAATTAATTAGCTTTATAATAATAACGAAACTTGACTTTATCCCACACTTATGTTTACAAAACATATTGTAATTAGAAAAATTAATGATTCCTTGATCAATCAAATTATTTTTAACAAAGCAGGAGTCAGCAGTGTCCATAACAGAATTGTAGCGTGCCCCGGCAGGGCCTTGTATAAAAAGCAGTGACATTCATTCATGGACCACACTTCGGCCTTGTATAAAAAGCAGTGACATTCATTCATGGACCACACTTCGGCTTAAGAATCAAGCAGGGTGCTGTCAAATGTTGATTACTGTACTGTATGTTATAAACCTAGCATAAGGATTTAAATATTACTGCAAGCATTTTTGTAAGAATCCAATGAAAATAAATCAAAGACATAACAAACCTTAAACTAAAATATTGGTGTTGGTGCAGTTGAATTAAACAAGTTTAATGCGGCTTACTATCGTGTTTAATTTCGGTTATTGATTTTACAATTCATATTATTCCGACGTTTCGAGAGCTTTGCATCTATCACGGTCACGGAGAGACTTAATAATCAATGTATCGCGCAAAATAAGGCAGTCGCAAGCAGTCGACTAGCTAGCACCACTAGCTAGCTGATTGGCTCTTGAATGTGGTAGTTACTATGTTATGTTAATAACTATGATTGGCAAAATGACCACCTATATTACTCATAATGGTAAATTAACAGTTTGTATGATCTTAGACTTTTTTATATAGGATTAGACACTGGGTTTTCGATTGGATTATTTTTCAGAAGTGTAAATCCTGTCAGTAGTGAATACTGTAAGTCTGGTGCAAGCTGAATGCGGCCACTGCTTTCACTCAGATAGTTGCTTAATTTGGATATCCCAAATTAATATATATATATAGATATCCCTAATTCAAACCATAAATGTATGTATCACATGGTAAGCACATGTGTCTTTTATGATAACAGAAAAAACATGAAGTCAATTCACTGATTCTTATTTTATTAACCTGTTACGCTTTAAGATAATAGTAGATACATTAATGATATATTGATAACGTTTGTAAAACAATTCATTTGATATTTGCTTAAGTATTCCTAAAGCAAATATCAAATGAATAACCATAAATTAAAATAATGAATATAGATATCAAAATATGTTTTATTACATCACTATGACAATTTCATCATTGTAATGGTAATTAGGATTCTTGGCGAGCGTGGTGTGGTGGTAGTGACAAAAACCACTTGCGAGGACCACTACCACAAGCATATTTAGTAGCTTTGTATAAAAATGTAAAATATAAAAAACTGGTTGGCACTGAGAAAAACTGGCTCATTTGTTTTAATGAAACCTTAAATGTTGGCTTGTTGGAAAAGCTCAGAGTCGCTCAGCTGGCAATAATAATAATAATAATAAATATTTATTCGAAGTTCCCTTTAAAACATGTATCAATATAAAATTTTTGAAATACAATTAAAATACTTTATACCTGGGGATCATAACAATTAACAATAAGACATGTTTATTGTAATTTAAACTTTAGGAACATTTAAAAAATCTGAAATGGGGTGGACTGTGGACCCATACTAGGCAGAGCGCCTGTCTTATGGGACCCAACAAAAGGATGTTTGAAAACAACCTTCGATTTTCCATCATCCAAGGTTGACATGTACACATCTTTAATTTCAAAATTATGTGAAAAATACAATAAATTACTCAAATTTAAAATACACACTATAACAGTAAAAGTAAAAATAGTACATAAATTGTTTTAAATAAGCTTGTGTCTGTGTTTCCATATATCATTTATAGGTTTGAGTTAAAAACAGTCATACATATAGTTATTGCAGGGCTAGCTAACAACTCTTATAAACGACTCCGTCTCCAATGGAGAGAGCAATGCAAGGTGTGTCTCTGCGCAATAGAATCCGGAACGAGGATATTGTCCAAAGAACCAGAGTTACCGACATAGCTCGTAGGACTTGCTAGCTGAAGTGGCAATGGGCTGGGTGACAAGTGACAATCGATGGGGAAGAAAGGTTCTAGAGTGGAGACCACGAACCGGAAGACGCAGCGTAGGTAGGCCTCCCACTAGGTGGACTGACGACATAGTGAAAGTCACGAATAACCGGAGGATGCAACTGGTATCTTGTCGTTCAGAATGGCGTTCTAAGGACGAGGCCTATGTTCAGCAGTGGACGCCTTCTGGCTGATATTGATGATGAATAAATAATAATAATAGGATAATAAAGTAAAATAGGATCTAGTGCTTCAGTGAATATTTAATATTTAATAACCCTGTAAATATTTAATAACTAGTATATAGTATAAATATTTAATACTTTATTTTATTTAAACCAATACCAATTGTTGACTAAACTCTGTTCTAAACCGTGTTAGCTAAAATATTTTTTTTTTATATATATTTGTCTATCTAACATTAAGTTAATCTACTAATATTACTACAATAGTTATTGTACTTATAGATACGTATATAATAATATAACAGATAATATAACATGTCTAGCTATCTTTGTACATCAGTTAAGAACTACCAATAATTTGTTACTCTTTAGTTTATTATATTATGAAATGTACCCAGTGCATTTTACTGTTGATGGTGCAAAGTCCATAAAATAAGATAAAAGGTTAAAAGAGATATCGTGTTTCATTGTAAGCGATAGTTGTTGTTTAAAAATGTCTCGCTCATTTCGCTTGCAAGTTCGTTTCAACCAAAATCGATTGTTGTTTAGCGGGCGTTTGGTGGTCTGATAGAAGATGTAATATGTATTTACTCGATTAAAAATACGACAAAATTTCGATTGAGCGAATATCGAAGTGACGTTCCACCGCGGGGTTTCACACCAATTTTCCACCCCCAAAATCTGTAAAATTAAATGACTCACTTGTAAATGAAATGTGAAAGATAAATTGCCGTTGAAATACAGTCATTAAAAGAGCTACCCGACATATCATACCAGCCCCATTAAAGGTCTTACTCCCAAGAAGCTATATTTCCATCGTCATCCGTTTAAAACAATATTTAACCTTGTTTTTCACGTATTTGTTTAAAGCCATGACTTTTCGCCGCCTTAACAACTTACTGGCCAGTAATACTTTTTTGGCCTAATAAGGGGATAATTTTTTCAAGCGGTTACCAAGTGATTTTTTTAATATAATTAATAACTCGAAACCCGCACGTATTCTTCGGCTGGAAAATATACATTGGGTAACCAAATACATTGGGTGCTATATATAATCTCTATGTTAACCGCAGTTTCGTTTGCTTAACAAATGATATAAAAAAAGATACTCGGCCTCTGCTAATTTGGGGGCATGGGTTTAAATTGAAAAAAATATTAGAAATTGCCTCAGGAGCATTGTTACTAAGAGCCAGTCGGTTAACACAGAGCTACTTGATTTAGGCACCATTGCTTATACTATAGTGACGATGGCTTAGGCAACCGTAAACTGTGTTTGTTTTTTCAGTCGTCGGCGCTATTTGTGCTCTCCTTGCTATTTATTATCAGGCAATTCAAGGTCATATGTCGCGTCACATTGAACAAAAAAACGTATATTTTATAATAGATAAATCATGATTAAATAATAATTAAAAAATATGACTATTTAATTACTTAATAATTTTATCTAACAAGCCTACGGGTTAGTTTATGAACTCGTAAATGTTAATATTACTCGTAAAATTGAATTTAATGTGTTCCAAAATTATTTCGGGGCGCATCGGCTAACACGCCAATTTTTCACTATTAGCTTGAAAGTTCAGGCGCTTACGCTTTTGTCGAGCCCCCATAAAAATATATTTTATTTTTTATTGTGGCAAAAGAATAATATTTTATATCTTCATTAAATATTTTTACATGAATTAATATTTGAAATATATTATATGGAATTTTAGTATTATAACTATTTAGATAATGTGATTAGATATCACAATAGATAGTGGATCATAATTTTATTGTTACGCGATTCTATACATTTTTATCTATGCCTAGCGCAGAAAGAAAAAAAAATTATAATAAAATATTATACTAATAAAAATACAAACAACTCAAAGGTACGAGCTCAAAAGTACGAAAAACACAACTTATCAAATTCTTTATATAAAGAATAAAGAGCAAAAGCTGGAAGTTCAAGGTTTTCTAAGAGATTTTAATAATTAATATTGGCTTAAAAGTTTTTAAAAAATGCTACGATTAAAATATTGAAGGCACAAAGTGGGCATGAACTAGAATCCCGCAAAACACTTTTTCAGGCACAAAGTTCGACATATTTAAGCGAAAAAAAAAATTTTTGTTGTTACGCAGGACGTAAACTCCACCATTACTCTCCCGTTACGCC
This sequence comes from Tinea trinotella, assembly GCA_905220615.1. Taxonomy (NCBI): domain Eukaryota; kingdom Metazoa; phylum Arthropoda; class Insecta; order Lepidoptera; family Tineidae; genus Tinea; species Tinea trinotella. Next base: position 8,583,708 of record HG992308.1, on the reverse strand, counting down.
TCACCTCTACCGGAAGTGTCTAAAAATCCGCTTCTGCGCAGGTAGAAGCCCAGCGCTCAAATTATATGCCCCCAAGTCTACCAGCAAGTGGTTCTCAACCGAGAGCTCTTGTTTTGCGAGACTGTACTACTAGACGACGGTAGCCGGTAGTATACGAAAACATGTCACTGATATTAACTAATCGTCTGTAATATTTATATAAGTACATATTTAGTAAATTTTATTGAACTTCCAATAAAGGAAACAAATTCAAATTTACGTAAAATGGGGCTAAAGTATCAAACAATACAACATAACTAATGAGCAAAAATTTATTTAAAAAAAACTGTAAAAAATAGTTTATTGACACAGATGCGTAGAAAAACTAAACATTACAAAGATAATAGTGTTTTTTTTTTCGTAAATTAATCTATAAATTAATATTTGTTTTAGGTGTCGGGAAATTTGTCAAATATGTTTTTCTATAGATCGTTTTATATTTGCGATATTTGAGTACAGAATTTTCCAATTATACAAAGTCTAAATAAGCCGATTAAATTGGACAGATATTAGCTCCAGGTTAATTAATAAAGGTGGGCAGTCAGTTGATGTATATCTGCCGATCCAGAGTATTACCACCGCTTTCAATTAAAGTGTGCTAGACTGCTACTTGCTGTTATTGTATTAGCAGTCGCCTCGTTTCACGGACCACACTCTAACATAACATCAGGACCCCGATTCTCTTAATACTCGAATGTGAAATAACGAACTGATATTTGACATCTTCATAACCAATCAGCGAATGGCATGTTGATTGGTCCTTTGCGACCGCGGCGGAATATCACTGACAGGACCCAGGGCGACATGTGACAGGGCCCGGGCGGGGCGCTGTCACATGTCAAGCCATAATATTTAAAAAAGGTCTTCCCAAATATGAACCTTACTACCGTACTTACTACTAGAAACTATACATCAGTATTAGTTTTATTGTATGAACTTAATTATTTTAATATAAAATTCGATCACAGCTGGTCTTTCCTACTAGCCGAGCAAAAAATATTAATAACTTGATATCTATTTTTAGTTTCCTCAGTAAAAATTCGATAGTCTTTGCTAGGGGGCTTGGTCACGCCTTGGTTGTGTGATTGCTTTAAAAATACGGCTTATCGGTTGTCGTCACAAGATAGCAGGCGCTATGATCAACCCACGAGGGCTGGTCTCTCGTCATTATCACACAGACGTTACGTTACAAACAACCACTGCACTTTGATCACATTATATATTTTTTATGCTTAAAATAAACAAACATAATTAAGGTTTTACTTAACTAAGCAAATAATAATCTCGAATTTTGAAATAAACTTAGCTTTAATATAAATTCGGGATAGAAGTAGGATCAGGTCATCTCTGCCGCATGTTTAATGCATTATCAGGTTTATGATCTGACATAAGTCAGATCATAAAAACTGCACTACTGGATGGGCTTCGGATTGCAAATGGGCGATATAGGCGAGATAGCGAGAAAAGATAGGCCACGGAGAGATAAATTAGTAGGCCACCTAACCTAGTACTGTCCTGTGTGTCGCGGTGCGAGAGATAACGCTGCAAGAAGACCCTCTGTTTTTCTTTCTCTAGCACATATAACTTATCGAAACTTGCTGCTACTCGCCGCCTATACAATATACCTTTACAATACATTACATTTCAAATTTTACAATTTTAGGCATTATAAAATGAGCATATTAAATATTTTTTTTAAAAATACATTTTCAACAAATCAATACTGAAATATCTGCGCCAGTCGTCTGTTGCGATAGAGAGAGACGAATAGGGGCCTACTAACAGCGTTCTCCCTCGCACTGCGACACACTCGATGTCTTCTCTCTGCTACTCTGTTCTTATATCTATATTAGATAGGCTCTTACAATAGTTTGCGGCTAGACATTGCAGGAATCAAAGTCATGGAAAAAAAGAGAGGGAGCCTTTGGTATGCAGTGGGACAATTAATTGGCCTAATATTAAAATAATACGGCATACGACGGTTTCAAATGTGAGCAATGTAGGAGGTGGATCTAATTTTGAGAAAAATAGCTACGCTTCAATGTTGGTTATCCCCAAGTTTACCATTTTTATTATTGTGACGCGACATCTGACCTCGTCTTGCTTGTTGGAGTTCAAGAGCGTCAGAAACTGAAAAAAAAACGGACTATAGTAGCTATCACTATGCTGGCCACTAAAAAATTAAGATACATTTGAAAGAAAATTAAGAATCGTATAATGTATTTATCTAATATCAAAAAAGCCAATTGCACGTAATTGAAACGTGATTAGTTGTAATTGGATTAAGTATTGATTTTTTGCAGCCAAAATGAACTTAAAATGGCCTTGTGTTTTTATCAGGGATTTTAATTATCCATTTTGAAATCTTTTACGTGATACCCGTAAATTAATAAATTGTTGATTAGATAAATTTTTCGCACACCTCGGGGGCGCTGTCTACTGATTCTGTACTTTTTTTTCAGAATTTATATTTATTGTGCAATAATAATTGTCTCTAAAAAGTAGTAAAATTATTTATAGCTGATAACACTGAAAATTTATTCTGAATTGCCCTTTTACTTTAGGCAACCAGTCCAGTAAAATGGTATCTCAAGCCAACCCACGGCTAATGTATCTTCAATATTTTATAATTGTACCTAATAAATAAATAGTAAATCAAATAGTATTTTCTTAGATTTTGCGCAAACATTGATTAATATTAAACAAATTTTATGCGGCTTACTATCGCGTTACTATCAGTCTGCGTTGACCACAGTGGCTACAAAACTCTCGAAACGTCGGAATAATAAACAATTGTATAGCTTTTCTAACTATAAATGACGCGCCCCTCTACTTTGGGGCGTTTATTTAAATGTATGGATGCAAATATTTATAACTATTACTACGTGTGCGTGCATCGATCGTTCCGTCAACGAAGATTTGTGTGCGAACATCATGGTCATGGCGTGACAAATTTGATATCGCATTTTGTATAGATTGACGCTAGCGCATGGAACAGGACGTCCGAACTCACTCGCGACTTGAAAAATTATGGTTAGTTGGAAAACAAATCCGAGACCGCCCCTTTTAGCAAGTATCCAACAATGCGCGCTCCTCCCTTAGTGTCTAACTAGCAACTGAATGACCAATTACTAATCGCATTTTTAGTGTGTTGCATCTTTATTTTATCTATGCTCGTGTGCGTAAATGCAGTGGAGGGGCGGGTCATTTCGCCTTAGACAGACTCTAACATCAAAACCAAAATAAACGCGATAGTTAGCCGCAAAAAAATTGTTTATTTCATTAAATTAGACAGTGTTGAGTGAAGGCCTCCTTTCCTTCTTTTCACGACGGACGACTGTGGGAGCTCTCATTGCAAAAGTCATTTCTGATTATTTATATCTTTGATGAATCTCTAATTATGCAAAAAATAATCTGTTCTCGATGCAAAATAATCGTAAAATGGTAGAATTCAATATATTGTTTAGAGTTGTCATTTCACATAAATATGTAGAATACATTATGACTGCCTTCTTTCTTCGCGCATTTGTAATTGAGCGTACTTGGGGCATTTATCATCATCATCAGCCAGAAGGCGTCCACTGCTGAACACAGGCCTTTCCCTTACTATTCGGGGCATTATGGCTTCATTAATGCCTATATTGCTCATGGGTATCCATCTACTCTTTCTCCTATTAAATATTAAAAATAAATATTAAATTATTATTATTATTTTTCATATTATATCTTTCGTGCTCTATATTTATACTATGCGCCATCTATCTATTTTTACTCTGTGCTCCGTAGTATAAGTTTTACTCCGTAGTATATATAGGTTGTCTGGCAGAGAAAGCCTTCAGGCTTAAAGGTTGTTTTTTGTATATATTTTTACAATTAAGGGATAAAGAATACATATATATAATGAAATTTTATACAAAGTCACTATCACACGTTCAATCGTCCTTTTATATGATGTAAATGTAACTGATAAGAACTGAATAAGCATTAATAGTAAACTAGAATACACTACGATTATTGCCTCGTGTCAGTCTGTTACTAAATCCAGAGTAATTTTAAACTGTGTTCTTTTATATGCATTTAGGACTTATTCAATGTCGTAGTCTTTTAAGATGCGCAATTTTCTCTTACGTACCATATCGACCTTTTGACCTTTTGTCGATAAAAGATCATCAATATATTAAGTCTGTAAATAAAACTCAAGTGAATATAAAAAAAATGTTTCACTTCCTTCCTGTTTAAATCTGTCAATTACTTTAAGTGCTTCAATTCGAAGCTTCGTTAGAATCGAAATTATTAACGTCATGATCACATGTTTGTTCATACCATAATCGGTAGAAGCCTGTTTCAAATCAACTAAAATTTTGTATGGGATAAATACGTCGCTTTTAGAACTAACATGAGTTAGATTGAGTCATCAGATCTATACAAAGTTAATGTTTGATGGCTTCCTTTCTATTATTCATTCGGTGTCATTTGATATCAATTGAAATCTTAAAAATGCAATAGCAAATTAACTTTAATTCTGCATATTCAAAGAGTGGTAGGCAGTGGTACCCAGTCCGCCGATCCGGGGTAGTACCACCACTTACAAGTATACAGACCGTGAAGTGATTTGGTCACGTTTCGGGATCAGCTTGTAAGTTGCCGGTTCCATCTAGGCCGGCATAGTGGATGTGATTGCTACTCACAGTTATTGAACTGTAGTAGCAGTGACATTCATTCATGGCTTAACATCAAGCGGGGTGGTGACATATGTCGAGTCACAATAAAAAATATATATATATATATAATTATAATCAGTTTAGTTATTTACATTGATAATTAAATATTAATACCATAATTTAAAATTAATACCATAGAGCTTGTATGAAGAGAATTGTGGATGTGAAGGAAGCGAGGTCCGTGGCAAGTGGAGCTCCATTGTCTTTGTCTATCCCTGTGGGAAAAGGGCGTGACAATTTGATTTTGATTAATAATTAAATGTTCGACTTATTAATGTTTACATTTGAATCGAGAAGTATACTACTTGGTATAAAAAATAATTACGCGTTAATTGTTTATATAATAATGTAAGAGTATTAATAATTAAAAGCAGACAACTTAGTTGCAAAATTCTACTATTTAATTTGAGATGTGCTAAGTGGCCGCAAATACATGATAAGATAAGGAATGTTATCAAATTGTCGTTTGTCGCCGGCTCAAGACCGCTATTGTAGCTGATAAAGCTCACCCACGACTTGATTACCTGACAGGTTCTTGTAACTACAGTTACATCACTAACGGTGTAATTTATTTTAATTTCTTTTACGAATTAATTCACAAAAATGCCTCCTTTAAATCTTTTAACAATGAGTATTACATCGTTGCACGCATTAAAATTTAGATTAACTAAAATTGGTGTTATAAGTTTATTATTAATTTGCGAGAATTTGTGATTGTGTGTGCTTCTTTAGGTTTAAGTTGGTAAGTGTGTGTTTTAAAACGACATATTATTTTCTTTATAACTTCAGACAAAAATTAACATCTCCAAAATGGAATCGTTTCAAAGGTATCAAGCTACGTTGGAAGGAAAAGATCAGATTGAACAATGTCATATGGAGGTGTTGGCACATGCAGTGTAAGTTACATTTTATATATTACTGTTTTGAGGTCCAGAGTTACAATTAAACAAGGCAGGCGAAGGAGGGTGTTCGCCGACCAAATCGGAGACATCCTCAAGAAAGCTAGGTTGCCTAGTACCCATAACCATAGAGCTTGTATGAAGAGAATTGTGAATGTGAAGGAAGCGAAATAGTCGTGTCAAGTGGTGTTCCATTGTCTCTGCCTATCCCTATGGGAAAAAGGCGTGACAATTTGATTCATTGATTGAGTTACAATTATTTTGTAGACCGGCGTGGCGCATTGGTTAGCACACCAGTGCGTACGTAAAGTCCCAGGTTCGGTTACCGGTCAGAGCAAAGATTTGTTTCATAGCTTTATTTGTAATATTAAATAATAAATTAAATATTTAATTTTGTTAAAAAAAAGACGCAGATATTTGCTTGGGGTCTGGTTGTCAAAGAGTGCGGTAGGCAGTGGAATGCTTTGTCAGCCCATGTGTTCCCTTCATGACGTATCCTTGGATTCTTTAAGCGATGTGTGTAGAAGCACCTTTAGCCGGCATAGTGACGGCGACTGGGGCCTCGGTTTCGGTTTTTGCAGTCGTCGGCACCCTTGTACCTCTTCTTGGTTGCCAACAGGCTGGTCGAGGTCAGATGTCGAGTCACAACAAAAAAAGTACTTCTGCTCGTGTAATAAGCCTAAAACGAAAGATAGGTTCGATTTCCTTCACACTTTAATTTTATATATCCAATTTTATGCTTAATTAGAAAAAAATAAACAAGCGTATTTTTATGCAATTTATCACATTTTTTACCTATGTTTAAAATTTGTTTTTTTTTTTAGATAAATCGTGACCCTGTTGTTATTTTCATAATGTCATGATTGTGTTATCCATCCAGAAGTATTTAATGATAGTGCTAGTAATAACTGAATGTTTACTGATGAGCCTATATGCTTATTGTGACCTACATGTCAAACTGATATTTTGACAAGAAATCTATATTAATTAGTGGACTATTATTATAGATTCTTTTTTGCTTCGTTTGTTTTTTTCTAGTTTTTTTGTTCTTTTTTATTTGTTTTATATAATTGTCTGTATTACAGTCATAAAGAAACAGAACACGTTGGTGTGCCAGTTTGCGTCCCCGCTTGATGTGGACTTGCATGTCAAACCTGAAGTAAGAATTATTTTATTTATTTAAATTATAATATTTATTGGTTACACAAACCGGAGAGCACGAGTTCGGGACCACCCACCGGTACCAATGTATCTTTGATATATGTACTTTGGTTGTTCTGTTTCTATGATACAAGCACTTTAGTAGCTTAGTATAGAAATGTAAATAAAAAAACTTATATATAGAAACCTGAAGCAGGCCCAAGAGGGTGTTTTCCGACCAAATCAGAGATATCCTCAAAAAAGTTGGGTTGCCTAGTGCCCATAACCGTAGAGCTTGTATGAAAAGAATTGTGGATGTGTCAGGATCGCATCCACAAGGGAGTTCTGTCAGGATCGTGGCAAGTGAAGGTTCATTGTCTCTGGCTATCCCTAAAAGGCGTGACAATTCGATTACAATTTTAATTGATTTTTTACACGGAACTTGGAAACAGGACAACTAAAGATAGTGGTCGACAAGTGGTTTTGAAGCGGAAGCACGTGGTTGGTATTATTATTAGTCGGTAAAAGTGCCTACTGAGATCTCAAAAATATAGAAAATACGCTGATAGTATAACCAAACTAATATATCAACGTGATAATGATTGTATGAGAAGAGTCGAGTTTAAAATTTACTTTCAATTGATTTACAACTTTGTCACGTTATTAGATCTGCAGTCCCATGATGAAAGATAAGATTACGTTGATCTTAGCATATTTTCTGGCCAGAATAGTAATGGCGACTGAAGCAATCGTGAACTGAATAGGGTTTTCAGTCGTCGGCACTTTTGAAACTTCCCTTGCTTACTATTAGACAAATTAAGGTCAGGTGCCAAATTACAATTATAAAAATAATAATAACTTTTGCCACTTTGTTAAATTTCAAAATTATAAATTTAGATAACTTGTTAATTTATTATTATTTTAGGTCGAAATTATTATTTATTAAGTTACGTACACTTGTATATATATTTGTACTATCTGTACGCTACAAAGTATAAGATTAAAGTGAGAGGGTATATGTGTTTTGTGGTGTGTGTGAGCGAGATAGCGATGTCTGGACACATGACCGGCGACCGCTATTATCTAACAGTGTAAATTGACGCTTATAATCAAGTGCATCTTTTTCAGACAACAATTTTAGAAGGAAAATATTGGAAAAGAAGAGCCGAGGCGGTGATTGCTGAATATAAAAAATGGCGTATGTTCCACTTCACACGGATACTCGACAAGGGCGATGCTATTGTCCACGATGCAGTATGTATTTTTTTATTTTTTTTATTGCGACACGACATTTGACCTCGACCCGCCTGGTGATAAGCAAGAGGAGATCCAAGAGTGATGAAGACTGAAACAACCAAGTTTGTTCATGGCTGCCTCAGTCGCCGTGTCTATGCCGGCCAAAGGTGCTTCTTCACGCATCGCTTGAAGGATCCAAGGTTATAGGATGGAGATAACACATGGGCTGGCAAAGCATTCTACTTGTTGATTGTTCTAAGAAGAAAAGACAAACCGAACTTTTTAGTTCGACTGCCGATTCGGATGACAAAATGCGGATGCTTCCCCCGATCAGTGCGGGTATTACGGGTGTGAAAAGACGAGGTAGGAACAAGGTTAAAGAGCCTCTCGGAACATTCGTGGTATAGGCGATAGAGGACGCACAGAGCCGCCATATAGCCATACATATATATTTTTATATTGTGCCACGACATGTGACAGAACCCAGCCTGATGTTAAGCTGGATTGCGGTCCATGAATACTACAGTGAATCAAATTGCAGTAGCAGTCGCAGCCACTATGCCGGCCTAGTTGGAACGGCAACTTACAAGCTGATCCCGAAATGCGACTAAGTCACTTCACGGTCTGTAACTAGTAATTATTTAACTGTAGTAGCAGTCGCTTGTATTCTTTGACCGCACTCCAGCTTAACATCATGAGGGTGCAGTCACATGTCAAACCACAAGAAAAAAAATTGTCTATTGTGACCAGGGAGACCGAAACGTTGAAAATATGTTTTGGTTTTAGATTTCAGACATGGATACAGTGGAGACATTCTCTCAGGGCAGCGATTTGGCAGGATCTATGCTCATGGACGAGGATTATCTCAATTTGATGAGTGACACATTATTCTCCACTATCACCTCCCATCAACCCTTCGCATTTCCAGATCCAAGGGAAATTGGTATGTAAAGTATATAAAAATTTAAACAGCCTGTTAAGATGACAAATGTTTGAGATAGTACTATAGCATGTACGAAACAGAGGCGCGTGGCACGGTTGTTCTTTGCGCTGTTTTACAGGTTCATTTCTGACGCCCAACGCTGACGCTCGCAGCGCTAATTAGCTATAAGCGTCGTATTATGTAGCCGTCAAGTAAGGCTACAATTTGCATCGCTGTTTTATGGCCTTTTATTCAGTTATATAACCCGGCAAAGAAAAAGATCGCTGGCACCCAAGCTGCGTAGTAACTTGTTTTGTTACCGACTTACGTTCCGTATGACGAACGAGTTATCAAATATGAGCACGACTTAATATATACGCGGACTTGCTCCAACCACAGTCGTTTAGCGCTCTTCTAATCCGCCATCCTTATACTGCGCAGTTCAAAAGTCAGCGCTCTTTTTATCAGCACATGATTTTCGGATGTCTCAGTAAACTGTAGTTCCTGGTCGTTGCCACTAGATAGCGCTCGTTAAAACGTCGGCATGTTTGCCTTGCCTGTCTCACCTAAAGCGTAGGGGAGTAGCCCCAAAATCTGTCTAGATAACCAATAACCACGATGCCGGCACCATTCTATCTTTGATTTATGTACCTTGGTTGCCTGTTTCTATGATACAAGCACTTTAGTAGCTTAGTATAGAAATGTAAAAAAGATATATTAATGCGGCGGCTGCAGACTTTTTTTTTTATTGTGACTCGACATATGACAGCACCCCGCTTGATGTTAAGCCAAAGTGTGGTCCATGAATGAATGTCACTGCTACTACAATTCAATAACTGTGAGTAGCAATCACATCCACTATGCCGGCCTAGATGGAACCGGCAACTTACAAGCTGATTCCGAAACGTGACCAAATCACTTCACGGTCTGTATACTTGTAAGTGGTGGTACTACCCCGGATCGGCAGACTGGGTACCACTGCCTACCACTCTTTGATAACCAGACCCGAAGCAAATATCCATCTCTTTTTTTTATTAACAAATATTTGCAATATTTAATATTATTAAATATTACAAATAAAAGCTATGAAACAAATATTTGCTCCGACCGGGGATCGAACCCGGGACTTTACGCGCAACAAACCAGTCGCTAAACCGTTCGTCCACGCCTGTCGTCGAAGACTATTTCGCCTTGCACGGAATCAATCTTATACAAACAAGTAGTGCAGTCTGCGGTCTGCAGTCGCCGGCGGAATTACACCTTAAATTGTCTTCATGCGAAGCAGAGTAGCCAAAGCTTATTTAGAAGATTAGGACAGAGCCCTGTGCTCAGTAATGGGAAGTCATAGAAAATGATCATTAATATTTTGATTGGTCTTTTTTAGCTCGAGGTGCAAACTTAGCTGACTTCATTCAGCCAAGTTTAGGACCATTACAACCGAATCTTGACGATTTTATGGATACCTTAGAGCCCCTACATGGTAAGTGGATTCAGTAATAAAATTATCATTTAAAACAGATATTATAAATATGGATAGAATGACAGGAGATTGGTGAAAGAGATTTATAAATAAAAGGGTAAACCGAAAATAAAAGGTTTTCATTCCTAAAAAAACTGTTCATAACCAAAAAGCTTGTATGAAGTTAATTGTGTTAGGACACTGCTGGAGGTCCGCTGACACAAAAATGGTCTCCTGGTCTTCTTGAAAGAGATCGGGTGGCTTTAATGTGAGCGAATTGATGAAAGGTCACGAAAGATTCAAGTGCAGAAACTAGCTCGTACACAAGATGTTTTGGCTGGCATAGTGACGGCGACTAAGGCAGCCGTGAACTAACGCGGATTTTTCAGTCGTCATCACTCTTGAACCTCCTCTTGCTCGTCATTAGGCAGGTCGAGGTCAGATGTCGTGTCACAATAAAAAAATGTTTTTGGGTGTAAAGGAAACAAGATAGTTATGTCAGGTCAGGATCGTGGAAAGTAGTGTTTCAATCTCTTTGTTTGTCCTTGTAAGAATGAAAACGTGATTAATTGATATATGTTTTCAGATTTGTTTTCTATGTCTCGTTTGCCGCCAGTACCAGAAGAGACCACGATGAGTACCGAGGACCCCTCATTTAGGAGCTCTATAGACACATTCAACAATAGTGCCTATATTACAAATCAAAACACATCGCCTATACAGAATACTCAAATGTCTATACAAGGTTTGTGTCTTTTAAAACATAATTTGTGCATATTTTTTATCGATTGACGAAAGGAATTTATAAATCTTATGTGAATGGATACAAATCGGAGACATCCTCAAGAAAGCTAGGTTGCCTAGTGCCCATAACCATAGAGCTTGTATGAAGAGAATTGTGAATGTGAAGGAAGCGAGGGAGCTGTGTCAGGATCGTGGCAAGTGACGCTCCATTGTCTTTGCCTATCCCTATGGGAAAAAAGCGTGACAATTTGATTGATTGATTGATTTTAATCGATTGTGACTCGACTTGCCTAATGATAAGCACCGGGAGGTTCAAAGGTGTCAACGACTGAAAATAACGACTCAGTTTCCGGTTGCCTTAGTCGCATGGCTTGAAGATTACAAGATTATAGAATGGAAAAAACAAGGAATGGTAGTTTATGGTTTATTTAAAATTAATTAAAACTGGTCTTGTACTTAAAACATTAACTACAACTATGCCGAGCTTGTTAGAAAAAGCAACTTTCAAGCTGATCCCGAAACGCGATTGGGTCACCTTATGGTGTGTACATGGATCGTGTTGCCGGTTCAGATTGGCAAATGATCGCCTGTCTGCCTCAAGTTTTGTTAACAAATATTTGTAATATTAAATTTATTTATTAGTCGTTAATATTAACAATAAATTACGCGAAGAAGCGCTTTGGCCGGCATAGTAGCGATGACTGAGGTTTTTTCAGTCGTCGGCACTCGTGGACCTTAATCACCCTTACCATAAGGCAAATCAAATTCAGATATTAAAGTCATAATAAAAAAAAACTTTTAATCTATTTTAATTATAAAAGTATGTCAATGAGAATTTTTATTGCGATAGACTAACATTCTTATTGTTCTAAAACTCTTCAACATTACAGGGCCAAGTAATAATACTCAAATATTAAACATGTCCGCGCATGTGAAAACAGAGCAGCTGCAAATGCAAATGTACGAAGGTACGATGATGTACGCCCAGCCGGACGTGCGAACGGACGCCATGCCCGCCGTCGAGCTGCCCGCGTACTCGCACGGATACGAGCACCACTACACAGGCAAGGCTCGCGTCCAGTACCCCGCGCCGCAAAAGGTCATGTCTGACGCAAATTATGTCAAATATAACTCAGGTATTTGTTTATTTTTCGGTTATCTTTATTGGGGGGTCGAAGTTCGAGCATCTAGACGCCAGCGTTTATGTTTTTTGTTTCCACAGCGGTGACGCCCTCGCAGAGTGCGCCGGAGACAGTATCACTGCTGCAGCAACCGACGCCGAGTCCGCCTCACAAGTATGCGTCCACTATAGTGCTGCAAGGGCGAGGGTATGGCAGGGACAAGCCACGCCCGAGAGTCACACATTACCCGGCGCAGCTCAGTGGCTCGCAGTATGGTTACGCACAGCAACAGAGCGCACCGCAGATGCAGCGACAGACATCGCCCCAGCTGCAGTACTTGCAGCCAGCGCCCGTCGACGCATACAAACAGAATGCACTTAACAACCGCTCGTTCAAGATGCCGTCACCACCATTGGCCCCTGTCACTGCGCAACAGGTGACGTTATCGTTCATTCTTATCATTTGTTATTGTTTCACTCAGATTGAGTGCGAGTTTGTTTATATTAACCGATAACGTAATGTTTATAGGTGCCATCGTCTTCCACTAGAGTGTCACCGGCGACCACTTCCAAGGACGGCTACAGGTCCAACAGTCTTCCGATTGGTGCACAACTGAACACCGACTGGACAATCAGTGCACAAGTACCGGAGAACGTACCACGTCACAATGCTAGAGTGAGTGTCCGACTTATTTTGTTACGTTAACGATGTGAGGAGTTTACAAAAATGTTGATTATAGGGTAGGGAACCATGCGGCGGCGCACTCCGCTATCGCTCCCGCTCGTCGTCGTCAGGCGCAGTGGCCGAGAGTGGTCCACGAAGACCCCCGTTGAATAGCGTGGCGTCAGATCCCGCACTGCCGCAGGCCAGTGTTGTGTTGGCACAGCTACTTTCACAACAACACTGTAAGATAAATAAACTCAAGGTTCTCTAAAATACTTTACTTTTAAATATACCATGTATCTGTTGGTTATACATTTTAAATATGTTTCTTTAAGTTGTATTTATGTTTCTGAAGCCTCCTGATTGTAGAACTAATTCGTTTCTTGTTATTTTAGCTCAGAGCATGTATAAGCTGAGCAATACGGAGGACAATGCCGCTGCGAGTGACTCTGCCAATGCCAATTCACCAATACGAAGAGGCCAACCTTCGCCAATTAATACAGAAATCATGTCCCCGCTACAAGTAATTCTAATTCATTATATATGATATTTATGGCGACTAAATGTGTTTTTTCATAAATTTCAATAATGCCTTTATTATGCTACTAGCTTATAATCTTAATACAGATATATTATTTCATTGTAGCAGAGTGCATCACCGTCGACATCGCCGCCGCCTTCTCCAGGATCGCCCCGTGAACCCCGCCGATCGACGCACATGCACGCGGAACAAAAACGCCGGTACAACATTAAGAATGGCTTCGATACACTACAAGCGCTCATCCCGCATCTTAACAACAATCCCACCGCCAAGGTAGATTACCTCATTATTACGATTTATAGTCTGGAATGTAGCTGTCTATCCCCTTAAATGGAATCCGAGATTAAAATGTAAACAAAAGTGTTGTCTATTTTAATCAATAACTTACGAAAATAAAATAGTATGCATAACTTAAACACGTAAAACAAAATATTGCACACAGGTTTTTTTTAATGGTGACTGTCATATTTTGACAAATTGCCTAAGTGGCGTGAAATACAATCTAAATATTGCAATTTATTTTATGATAGTGGTATAATGGTTAAAGTCTCAAACATTAGACTCCTCTGAACTACGATAAATTGTTCATGAAATATTAATTAATTTCTAAATGAAAATCTTTTAAATAATGATTACTAAATCATAAGTATCGATTCAGGTTAAGTGTCTGTAGTGCCCGCCATTTTTTTCCTTTAAACGTCACTTTGACAGTCTTTCTTTGTTTACTTTTTTTAAATCTCGAATTCTTTTCATTGTATATTTAAGTTTATTTGTTTAGTGCAAGCTTTTTATTACAAATTAAACTTAATTTTCACATGTGACAAAAGATTTTTACTGAACAAAATTTAAAAGATCCAAAATATATGTATGACTATTCCAGAAATACTGAATCGTACTCGTATAATTTCCATTTTAATAAGTTTAGTGTTTGGTGCAGTAGAAGTTGGTGCAAGAGGAATACCAGCAAAAACCTTGCATCATCTTTTATAGAATCTTGGCCTCCCAAGGTTAGCCGTAAGCATATTTTTAGATCGTATGTTGAAAGCGGCATTGGTGGGGTCTTACAATATTTGGTTGGGTAAAGGGGATACTGAGGGCAGGGAAGGTGAGTGTTGACATGTCACAAAAAGCTTTGAAACCTACATCTGGTCACAAGTCCGGAACGCTGCCTTCATTCTCCCGCCTGCCACGCGATGGACCCGGCACCAGCACGGAGAATCTAAGAAATTGTTTCATTCATATTAATGCATTTTAATTAATTGTTTTTATAATTGTAGATTAGTAAGGCAGCTATGTTGCAAAAGGGTGCTGAATATATAAAACAATTGAAGGCGGAGAGGAATCAGATAAAAGAGGAAATGGAAAGTCTGAGGCAAGAAGTTGAAAGACTTAACAATTCCATTTCGTAAGTTATTAGATTATATCTTATTTACCTCCATTTCAAAGTCTAGCGTAGTCTTAAAAACCACCAGGCTATACAGATGCCTGTCTGTTGTGTTAAACCTAATTTTGTGTTTAGCTTCAAAGTATTTATTAACACAAATGTTCAAAAAGTATAATTATAACAAATACTGTATGGACTAGACCATTGACCTAAAAGCATGGGCTAGTTTTTATTCTCTTGAATGTCAAATTGACAATAGTTTTTAATTAGAGATTTTGTTTTTATTTTATGATATTTTTATATATAATAACCTTTTAAAGACTCTCATTGTAAGAATAATATAGTGAATATAGTGAATTGTGTGTTGCTTATTTTGAACAACGAAGAATCTGATGAATTTGTACATAAAAAATAAAAAAATATTTTATGTTGAAATTCAATTCAATTCAAGTTGTCACGCCTTCTTCCCTCAGGGAAAGGCAGAGACAATCCTGACACAATCCCAGCTTCTCTCACATCCACAATTCTCTTTATACGAGCTCTACGATTATGGGAACTAAGCAACCCAGCTTTCTTAGTGATATCTCCGATTTGGTCGGAATTCACCCTCCTGGGTCAGCCTCGTTTAACTCATCCATTCACATCAGATGTTAAAATTCCACTTCGCTAATGAAAATTGACCGCATTTCTACAGCGTGAATTCTACTCTCATGCTTCTTCTGCCACACCCAACATTCACTTCCATACATTGATGTAGGAACAAGTACCGCATTATGAACAGCCATCCGTGACTTTCGGGACATTATTTAGCTGTTCATTATACTATGGATGGCACTGTTCACTATGTTACCCTTTTGCACTCTTCTCTCAATATCTTCATAACATGAGGAGTATATTATTTTTGTTTTGTTACAGCAACTGCCATTCACTGTTGCCGGCGACGGGTGCGCCTGTGTCCCGCGCTCGTGCTGGGCGACTGCGCGAGATGTTCGCAAGGCATGTTGCTAACAGATCACTGCATAATTGGAAATATTGGCTGGTATCCTTTTATAAGAGAACTTTAAATCCTTTTTACCACAAATAAAAAGAATGGAATACAGTTTAATAACTACAAGTAGGATTTTCTTAGATTTTGCACTAACATTGCTTAATGAATTTTATTATGAATCTAAAGTTTTTATTGCACGCCAGTGTACATGCGCAAACTTTCACTCACTACGTTAAAATCTTGCCAAGATAGGTGCCGATTACTAAACTATCCCGGATCGGCAAACTGGGTACCACTCTTTGATAACCAGACCCGAAACAAATATCCCTTTTTTATTAACAAATATTTGCAATATTGAATATAATTATTAAATATTACAAATAGAAGTTATGAAACAAATATTTAACCGTTCGGCTACGCCTGTCGTCATAATTAATTTGTTTTAATAACTCTCGTTAAGTTAATTTGGTACATGTAGTGTTTTACAAATTATTTCTTTAACCCCGAATTCAGTTTAGTGTAGTTGCACGCGCTCTTGTGGAATCGTTTAGCTCTTGTGTGTCATGCGGCAGTGGTGCTGACTTGGTGCGAACCACACTCCTATGGGCTGAGCAGCATTGTTCACTCGTTGAAATGAGACCTGGTAAGCTTTTTTAATAATTATTATTATCAGTCATTTTTATTTACAGCAAGTGGTACAATAAAGTAAATCCACCCCATTCAAATATAGTATAGCATGCGAATATTCAAAGTTATTTAATTACTATTACAATATGTATTAGATATTGACATTATTAGACCGGCATAGTGATGGCGACTGTGGCAGCCGTGAACTGACTCGGTTTTTTCACTCTTGGACCTCCATCATAGATAGCATCAGTTAGTAGATACCAAGGTCAGAGCACGAGTCACAATAAAAAAATATATATATGTTATTGCTTACTATCAGGGCTCCGATTCTCTTAATACACGACAGCGAAATGACTAGGCAACGAACTAGCACTTATATTTGTCATCCTCGTACGTAACCAATCAACATATTGTTTTGTTATTCGTTCATTACCTACGAGAATATCAGTGCAAGTTCGTTACCAAGTCATTTCGCTGTCGTAAGAAATTCAATCTCAATAAAATGTCTTATGAATAATTAGTGGAGTACAATGAAAGGATTTACAAAGTTTTAAATATATTTATGCGGCTTATTTTGGCTTTGATTTTACATTTTTTTTTATTATTCCGACCATTCGAGAGCTTTGCAGCCATCGTGGTCACGAAGAGAATAATAAAAAATTGTAAAATCAAAACCAAAATAAACGCGATAAAGCCGCATAAAATTTGTTTAATTCATCAATGCGCAAAATCTAAGTAAATACTATATTTTTCTATATGCTGTAAATTTTGATTTTAAAAAAAATTGGCCATCTAGTAATGGTCGGCCCTCTTGGAGTTTCCCTTGCTTACAATCAGGCAAGTCGAGGCCAGATCGTCGAGTCACAAGAAATAAAAATCCAGACAGACAAATTCTGGCCGTGGCAGCAGTCTACTTAAGGTCTAGCTTGAGTCAGGCGGAGTGTTGTCATACGATCTATTTATATATTTTAAACAATACAAAATAATTTTACGTGTTTTTCAGCTGTGCTAAATTCATTGCGGGTTTTATGTACCACAACGGATATATTGTCTAATCCGGAGCGGCTGCCGGATGAAGCGCGCGCGGCCGCCTCCTCCTGCTCATCAGTGAAGACAGAGCCTACTTAGGTGAACCAATACAATGCCAAATAGAATAAGATTTATTTACCATATTATCCGATCAAGCCAACTAGACGCGCCTGTCAAAAATGAATGTGACGTCACCGCCAGCTTTATTTAGTAGTGGTAGGCAGACAGTTGGTCATTTGCCCAGTCTGCCAATCCGGAGTAGTACCACCACTTACAAGTATAAATACCGTGAAGTGACTAAGTCGCGTTTTAGGGTCAGCTTGCCGTCATATGTAGGGCTTTAGCAAAATACACTAAATGAATATAATATGAGAATGTACGTCCGGATGTACGTTAAATTCACATTTGACCAGCGTGGCGTTGGATTTGTCGAGTAGTACGTTATTTTAGCGTTTCACAATAATTTAGTGGTAATCTACAGAGATGGAAACATTTTCAAATAATATTAAAAAAAAATCTCTTAATAACAAATATCCTTTCCATTACTCAATGAAATAGTTCTTAATAAAAAATTAATAAAAAAACTTAGGCTCTATTGTGACTATTTCCTATATTTTTGACTTAGCCGGTATAGTGGATGTGACTGCTACTAGCAGTTAGTTATATGCTTATTTAGTAGCAGTCACCTCCATTCATAGGCCGCACATCACCTTAACATCAGGCGGGGTGCTGATATAATTTAATGTCAGCATTCATTTTTGTGTACAAAAGGCAGCTTTTAATAATTTATTTTTCTGAAATTAATGATTTTAGAATTCTCTATTATAATCAAATCAAATTGTCACGCCTCTTTCCCACGGGGATAGGCATGGAGAATGGAGCGCCACTTGCCACGATCTATTATATTATTTAAATAAAGTTTTCCCTGTAGATTTAATTTTTTAAATACTTGTGAAACGTTATTTTAGTTTATTGTTATTAATATTTAAAACCCCGAATATCTTTGTGTTCAATCTACTTGTGTAGTTAATAACTTTGGCAACGAATTTCAATATTTTATCTCATCTTGCATTTGGGGTTATGTTTAATAGTATATTGCACCTGTTTTCCATGCAATTCAAACACAACAAAAATTAATAGACTGCCCTATCAGAAATATAAAAAAAGAATTATAAGGGCAAAAACAAAACCTAATGATTGGCGCAGTAAATAAGCAACTTGACCGACATAAACTTTTGCTTCTCAGAATTTACAGCGCCCTCTAGATATGGTCAGCGCCCTCTAGCTAGTGTCACATTTACTGCATAACTTATTCATACAAATCTTATGTCATGTGTGTTGCTTACGTAGGGCGCCAGAAACAATTTAATGATATGATTATTGTCAAATTCATTAAAGTAACTTTAAAAATGTATTTACAATCTCATATTTGTTAATCAATATTTTGTCTAAACATTCGAAGTAAATGCACAAAATACTTGACGTTAATGGAATTTCAGGGTATATAAAAGAATGTATATAAAATTCAATAACATATATTTTTGTAATGTGTCATATGGCATTTTTCTTGATTGCTGTTTTAATTTATGGCAATTGAAACCATATTTTTGAATATTATTAATTACGTCAACATACATAGCCTTATCCTGTATGAAATACAAATACTAATAGCAAGACTAGGGACAATCACACGACGCGGAGTATTATCATTTATTTTTAAAACAAAATTTATTTATTAGTATACAAATGCTAAAATAATAATAGTTACAATTTTTTATGTTAAAAGTTCGCTAAGTCCGTCCTCATATGAAGAGAGCTGACATGCACTTTTTTATTGTGATCGAGTGCTGTCGACTGAAACCGTGCCGTTCACCGTCCAGCGATAAAGAATCGCTATGATCATAATTCGTATCATATAATCTCCATCATTTTCTAAAGATGATGAGCTCCTGCTCTACATAATTCTTTATTTGTTAATTTATCATTCAAACTGTCACACCTTTTTTCCTACAGGGATAGGCAGAGACAAAGGAGCGCCACTTTAATAGTCATAAAATGTGGTTTCAAGTGAAATAAATTGTGGTAAAATGTAAGCTTGCAATGTCTATGAGATTGTTGTGCCTATATTTGATTATAATCATGGCCTCGATTAGTGCCTTTGTCAATTTGACTTGTTGAAATTTAACAAAGTTAATTTATAGATAATAATTAGCTGTTAAATACATAATAAGATAAACAAATTTGAACGCGCGGATTTGATCAAATGTACCTTGCTCTAGTTTAACCAGGATCTTTATGAATATGAGTGACACGGGCACGACGACGTAAACGCGACCGACTTTGTATATTTTGAAGTCCAGCATTTTGTTGACTTTTTTAATATGACTCGACATGCAGGCATTCCGCCTGATGTAAAGCTGAAGTGCGGCCTATGAATGGAGTTGACTGCTACTGCAGTTAAATATTAATTAAGTAGCAGTCATGTCCACTATGCCGTACTAATTAAAACCGGTAACTTACTAGCTAATCCAGAAACGCGACTAAGTCACTTTTCTTATATGTTTATTATTATATAAATAAGAATATAATAAATACTTAAAAATAGACAGTTGTTCGATGTATGGTTTTCGTAGCCTC
Source organism: Tinea trinotella (assembly GCA_905220615.1). Classification (NCBI taxonomy): domain Eukaryota; kingdom Metazoa; phylum Arthropoda; class Insecta; order Lepidoptera; family Tineidae; genus Tinea; species Tinea trinotella. The sequence continues at coordinate 8,563,555 of HG992308.1, read as the reverse complement.
AGCTGGTTATATGGTCTGGTTTTTTTTTCGTAAACCTGTATAGGTTAAAACTAAACTGTCCAAGTCAATGTCAACTTACTGGGCGTTTTATTAGTCTGTTGGGGTTATATTAGCTTGTCACCTTATTCATTAAATCCTGGTTTTTCTATCAATTAACTCTTAAATTGCCAAAGATGTATAGACATTTTCGGTTAAAAAAATGTAGAAAACGTAAAACCGAACGGCTCGAAAATATTTTCCAATGCACATTTTACAATCATACTGTATCTTTACTGTGAATTAGTCAAAGTACTATCAGAGATATTTATGTCTATACACTTTTGAAAGTTTTGTTTAATATAATAATCTTATCTGTTTTTGTTCTGTCTGTCTTTCTCTAATTTATTTTCTTTTATTCTGGCTTGACATATGACAACAATCCGCCGCAAGTTAAGCCGGAGTGCGGTCCATGAATGGAGGACACTGCTACTACAGGTGCTATAGCACTATATGATTACTCTTAAAAGTAGTGGTATTTTATTCTTAATATTATTATTATTAATAATATTTTTAGGTGATATTTTCAAAGTAGTGTAGTGTATTAAATGTCTCTGGTATTACTTTGATAGAATTTTCTTATTAAGGTCTTTTGCAGTAATTGTTAATTGAAACAGGTTAAAAATATGTCGAGATTTATTTAGGTTTATATTATATATTAAAAAATAATTAAGAAATCTATTTTTATATGAATAGCCGTGTGCTGCAACACGTGTGGGTTTTTATTCAACTTGGTGCCAACAAAACTTGTTGTTATGTAGTGTGATATATTCTATCATTTCTTGTTGAATGTTTGTGTGAATGTGTGCGTGCGTGTGTGTGAGGTAGCGTTGATATCACCACAGAGTGTGTGACAAGAAAGAAATAAATGTGCAATTATTGTTACAATGGAATGAAATATTTTCAAATGAAATTTTGTTGTTTTATTTCTCATCCAAATAACTCCTCCTAATGATGAATCCTAATAATGAAACTATTTATTTTTATTAAAATTTCCTACTCTTAATGAGGCACGTCAATTTGCAACGATCTTATCTGAAAAATTGAACTTGCATGTTAGACCACGGGTTGTAAAATGGTTTCGCAAACCAAGAGCCTCTGGTTCAAAACATCATGCCTGCCGGTACCAATGTATATATGATATACATATATACATTTGTCGCTAAGTCTTTATAATACGAGCACTTTTAGTAGTAGCTTTTTAATGACTTATAGAACAGTCAGTCAAAAAAATGCGACGTGGAACCAGCAAAAATATCTGCACAATAAAAATATAGGATAGAGGAATTTAGACACATAGTTAAGCGACAGACACCAGGTTCGATACCCGGTCGCAATTGAACGATGTGCACGAGTGAATTTGTTCAATCCATTTTTTTTAGGATTAGGACATTGGATTCAAACACAGAATAAATAATTAAATGCTTAATTTATTAACACGAAAGTTTACATTTTTCTAAAATAAATACGTTACTATATTATTTAATTAAATAAATTAATTTGTCATGTGTAGCTTATTACAAAGTCACTTCATATTCTATAAAGCCTTTAGTATTTAACCCTTTCAACACGACGCTCAACAACGCAGATTATACCCGCGTACGGCTCGCTATTATCGCTGGCACGCGTATTGGCGTGCGCAGATCGTAGGTAAAGATTTTATTTACGCCATAGATGGTAAACATTTTGTCAATTTACCATCTATGGTAAATTATATTTAAATAATTTTGGTTATAAATTTAAATTGTTTAATTTAATAATATTTATAATATTAATTTAATAATAATGTTTTAATTATGTGACCAAGCTATTCATGTCCGTTTGATAATAACTATTTGACCACGAAAATAGCAAAAACTTAAATTTATCTTTTCTTAATGCTTAGCGAGTCCTTTGATTTCAAACTGTAATGCCGCTAACTCGCCTAGCGAGTCCATTGTGAAATGTTTGCGGTACCCGAGGTAACTTCATGCAAATCGTAGTGGCATTGAACTTGATGTCGGTATGATGTAAGGCACTACCACAGGAATCCCCCAAAGTATATAATACCGTGACGGTATACTAATATACATTAAATTGCATAAATACAGAGTCATTATTATTAAATAATAACGACTTTGTATAAGATCCCTGGCAAAAAAATATATCATCTCCAAACAAATTCGGACATGTTATGATTTATCTGCTATTATATTTATCTATCAATAAATGCGACCGATATTTATGAGGAACATAAATATGTTTTATTTTAATTATATTATTTCGTTATCATGTTCAGACAAAATGTTGTCACTTTCTGATTTACCTTTGCCGTATGTGGATAAAAAAGATCATATTTTAAAAAATCGTGATTTACAAAACGAAGGCTAGTATATTATTAAGAACATTGTATATAAGCTTGTATAGAAAGGACATTATCAACAAAACTTGTTTCGCGAAGATATCATCATTTTAGTTCGCACGCCAATTGGCGTGCGCCGCACGGTAAATAGGAAAAAATTTACGCCAATTGGCGTGCGCCGTACGGAAAGGGTTAAATATTGTAAAAATCTGTCATAATTAAAATTATATAAAACTTATAAAATAAAAAATAAATCACTCATACTCGAATATTAAAAGTATTTGGTAATGTATATCTTTCCTTATCAGTACTGTATATGCAACAATATTATCTTCTATTATTATATTCCTCAGCCTTTTCATAAGCTTTTTTATTAACTAAGTTGCTTGGATTTGGATAAAAGACAATGTAGGCTAAAATTAAACGGCTATAATTTCTCTGGTCGGCATGGTGACAATAACAGAGGCAACTGTAAACTGAGGCGAACATTTCTGTCGCCAACGTTCTTGGACCTTGCTCACCACAATAAAAAAGTGCTATTTTCAATCTTTCAAGATTTTTGGTAAATATTTTTAATAACTCTGCTGTTCATAAAAAGGACTGCAGCCGTCGTGCTGATCACTAAGTCTTCACAAATACTTCTTCAACTTAAGATGTTCTCATATTATGTGGATTTCTTGTAGATGCGGCATAAATCCTAGCAAATCTGGAAGTTGGTTCAGCGAGTAAATCCTCAGGCGTTCCTTGTTCCACAATACGTCCACGATCTATTATTATTACTCTATCGTAGTTACGGACTGATGATACACGATGCTGGAAAAAAAATTAAAAATCAAATTATCACACCTTTTACCACAGGGATAGGCAGAGACAATAGAGCGCCACTTGCCACGATTCTGGCAAAACTCCCTCGCTTCCCTCACATCCACAATTCTCTTTATATAATCTCTACGGTTAATAATTTTAGATCAATTGAAATAGATTGTAACAAAAACATCCGCGAGCTTGGCCCTAATTCTGTTAAATATCTTTTGATGCTGTGCCTAGAAGCGTAGCGTGAAAAAGCAACTAACCTCATCATGCCTACTTCTAAGCACATAGCGACTGCGATTGGGGCAATCGTAAGATGTTACGCTTTTTTTTGTCGTCGGAACTCTTGGCCCTTCTTTTGCTTGTCATTACCATCGAATAAAAGTAATACATACAGCAACAGTAAGAACAGTAGTGTTAGGAGCACAAGCAGAAATAGACGCCATCAATGTGCGTTCGGCTGAAGCATCCAATGCTGCTCCTGGTTCATCCAGTAACATGGCCACTGCTAATGGAGCACGCAATGCAACGCGAGCTGCACACAAACGACTGGCTCGACCACCGCGCCAGCAACATGTTTCACCTCCTACACTCGATTCTGAAATATATTTTTAATATTATTTAGTTCTTCTTAGATTTTGCGCGAACATTTTAGTCTCTCCGTGACCACGATGGCTGCAGAGCTCTCAAAACGTCGGAGTAATAATTTAAAAAAGTAAAATCAATAACCAAATAACGCGATAGTAAGCCACTATTGAGTTCATTATTTAGTTTTTTATACTAAACTTCCCATCCAAACTATATTATTTTTTGGCAAATCGCGTGGTGCATTGTTCCGCGGAAAGTCCCAGGATCGATTTCCGGTCGGAACAAAGATTTGTTCCATAGTTTTTATTTTTTAAATTATTATTAAAATAAATTGAATATTACAAATATTTGTTAATAAAAAGGTCAGATATTAACTTCGAGTTTGGTTGTCGTAGATAGTAGATGCGAAGTTGTTTTACTATAGTAGCAGTCTCCTCTATTAATGGACCGTAACTCCATAATAACATCAGGGGAGGTGTTAACATATTTCACACACAATAAAAAAATAATTGATAGACCAATAATTTTCAAAATCAAACTAAATTACAAACATATCAATTGGCTTCCTTGGGCTCTTTATATGTAAAACAAAACCCAAGAAAGCCAAAACATTCTCCAGTTTCAGAAAAGCACCGCCAAGAATCCTGAAACTAAATGCCCGCCATAAGTGTTAGTTATTGAAATACTCGTAATTAACATATTACAAATAAGATATTTACCCAGTCCAGCAGAATGAGCAGAAACAAACTCTTTAAGTCCTACAACACGTAGACTCTGCCAGATTTCATCATCAGTGTGGACTGCAAGTGGATCCAGGTTCTCTCTAAGCGTTCCAGAAAATAATGCAACTTCTTGAGGCAAAACTATAAGCTTATGTCTGAGAGTTCTTAAAGGAATATTGGTGACATGCTCGTTGCTGATACGAAGATGTCCAGAGCAAACTGATACTGCACCAACGCATGATAGCAGTAGAGATGACTTGCCACATCCACTCCGACCGCAAATTGCTATCTGCCAATAAAACAATGACCTGGATAATTAATCTGACTGATTAAAGCTGATTCTTGAACTTTGCCAGCGTAGTGGCGGCAACACAACAAAACAAAACCTATATTTTTTAGTGTCGGCTCTCTTGGACCTACCCTTGCTTACCATCAAGTAAGGTGAGATCACCCGCTTCACAATAAAAAAATATAGCTCTCATAGGAAAGTACGAATTAAATAAAATTTCATAAATTACCTTTTCTCCAGGTTTGATATCAATAGTAATATCGTTAAGCACTGGAGGAGTTCTAGGTCCATGCTGTACACTTATTTTATCCAATTGGATATCACCTGATGAAGGCCATGAATCAGGTACAGTACCTGGGCGAGAAATTTATATATTATATCCCCGAACTACTAATATAAATTATTTAACTGAATAATAAAAAATAGGTTTTTATCCTAACTACAATTTTTCCTTAATCGTCCCATTCTATAACATTTGATTTTTAAGAGAATCGTGAAAAAGCACCTTCGGCCGACATATTGACGCAATTGTAGGCAAGGGTAGACTGAATTGTTTTTATTTCAGGCAAAACGAGAAAAATCAATGCTTTGTTTTCTCATTTGAACGTCAAGTTAAATTCAACAAAAATCAGAATGCTGTAAAAACTACAATTATTGTATGTTCGTATTTAAACACTACTGAAGAATCTCATTTGAAAGTAACCATAGAATTTTAATAGTGGTATGCAGACAGTTGGTGGTCATTTGCCAAGTCAGCCAAACTGTAGTACCACCACTATTAAGTGTCCAAACCGTGAAGTGACTACCACGTTTCGGGATCAGCTTGAAAGTTGGTTTTAACTATGCCAGCATAGTGGCCACTTCTGCTACTTGAAGCTTTTTATTTTTAAGTATGTACTACTAAATTACTAAAACTAAATTATGTTAAGGGAAGAGCGTGGAACTCCTGGCACAGGTCCCTATGGACTTAAAAGGAGTACCATCACAAATTATATTGTAAAAGTTTTATTATTTAACTGTTGTAGCAGTAGCCTTCAATCATGGACCGCACTCCAGCTTAACATCAGGCGGGATTCTGTCATATGTCGAGCCATAATAATTAAAAAAGAAAAAGTAATTTAATATTGCCTCTGAGTTGAGACAAACTTACAATGGTCCCTATAATCCTCTTGAGGAGCATCACTATATATTTGTACCCTCTCTACCGATGACAAGTGCAAGTCGAGGTCGGCTCTGCACTTTGCCAAATGTGCCAGATATGTTGGTAATAATAAACTGTATGCACCAGCCAGACCAGCCAGCTCAGCACCTTTGCCCGATGTTAATGCGGCCAATAAACACGCGCACACTGAAACTGCGCCTATTAAATCCTACAAAGTAATTAAATTTAATTCATTTATGTCGTGATTTGGTTTTGATTGGGTTCTTTCTCGGATTGGGTGATTTTTGGCAGACACGGTATTTTTGGACCTCCCCCTGCTTACCATCAGGAAAGCGGAGGTCAGTTGTCGTGTCTCAATAAAAAAAAATACTAGATAATTCGTTTTGACTGAAAAAAAAAGAAAGTTCAACAAAAGGTGAAACGCATATAAACAGTTTACTAGATACTTAGTACCCGCGTCGTAACTCTCATGATGCAGTTTTTCTTTATCTATGTTAGAACATTTTAGGAATTAACAGATTGTTAAACATAATAAAAATAGGCGATCTTATTTATAATAATTATAAACCACAGTGCAAAGAATATTTTTGCAATAAGTAAACATTTTCTTTTTAAATATCGCTGTTGTTCTCGAACTCTCATTCAAAAAAAAAACAATATTTCAAAACACGTTTTTACTCTGTCTTATAACCCTGGATCCTTCAAGGGCAGTGTGAAGAGAAATGTCGCAACGACGCCACAGTGGAGGACACGGCTGGTGATAGCTCAGACCTCTGTCAAACGATGACCTAAATACAAAAAATACTTACCAAACTTAATCCCAACCACCGGTTTGTAGTATTCAATAACAACAAGGCATTATGGTTATGATCTAACCGTTTCAAATATTCAGATCTCATGCGTATTTGTAGACGTCCAGCGCGCACCGTTGCTGCCCCAGACCTGACTTCCGTTACTAACGATACTGCTGGTGCTGCGCTTGCAGCTTCCAGACGTTGTAACTCCCTAAATGAATGATAAAAGTAAAGCAAGGCTACCGTGGCCTAGTGGTAATGAAATAATCGCGCGAATGTAAAAACTCTCGGTTCAAAACCATTATGGCCACCCAGTTTTACGGATTAGATTTAGTATTGTTAGTTTCATACTTTATAGCGTCTCCGAACTTAGGCGCAATTTGGAGACACCATAAGTTAAACAAGGAAACATATAAAAAATGAAAATAGAGGCCTTTTTTAAAAAATATTATTATAATATTAGTATTATTAGATTTTTTAAGAATTCGAATTTGTTAAAAATTATTTAAAAAAAGTCATGACTGATAGAATATTTAAATAATCTTTAGGTCCCGTCGTATCTAAAATTCGAATATGTATCCATAATACTAAAGATGAATTGTTAACTTTGGAACGTTGTTTTTAATTTCTATCCCCTTTAGCTTTCGAACCCCTATTGTCGCTATGCGAACCTAGAATGTCTAAATTCAATATCTATTCAAATCGTAACGTCTTTAAAACTGATAGCTACTTAATGTTAATAAGATAATGTTGTCTTTTTTTCTGTTTTTGCTATACTGTTACTAAACGTGCTTGTATCATAGAAACATGACGACTATATCCAATATCAATAATAAAAGTACGAGCTATTTTGAAAAAAGGCAAGTGATTTTAAACCAAGGGTTTGCCTGGCCTAGCACTACCACTACACCATGGTTGCCTGAATTGAATGTTTATAATTGAATTTAACATTGTATTATTGGCAATTAATACATATTTACCTGGCATTACGTCTGTAAATATTCTGCAGAGTGAGATACAATGCAAAGGCTGGCACTGCAGCTATTAAACTCCATGGTGTGACGGCAGCATTCACTAATGTCGCTGCACTGCACAGTAATGCAAGCTGCACCCACCGACATACTGTCGTTGGTAATTTCTATGAACAAAACAAAACATATACTATATGTAGTGTATGAGGAATACACACACACACACACATATATATATATATATATATACGTGCTATCGCTAGATGCACGTGTTAGATATGGGGTTTTATAGTAGTTTATATGTATAAATATATATTAAAATGGATTGAGATGGAAGTATCTATGGTTACATATTGTATCATATTTAAATATAAACAAATCATTGTGTGGCATCACTTCTATTTAAATGTTTTTAAATAGAATCACCACCACAAAATTTTATATATACCACGCGTGGCATAATACGTTGGCGAGCCTGTGATTACAGAAATCCTTAGTTATCAGTGTTACTCCTGCACGAGGTTCTATGCAAATACTACACTATACATTTTAAATGAATAGAAATTCATATAACTAAACATTTAAAATTCAAATGTATAGGTATATTCAGTAATATTATATTCAAATTAAATAATAAATGTGTATATAATTTTATTCAATTAATGATTTTATTTAAACGACCTGATACATTAGTGCGATACATTAGCCGAGTTGAATTTTACTATAGGTTGCATCTTTAAGGCTAACATAGTTTCTTATAAACATACCTTATCAATAACAAGTATGTCAGCGGAGAAGCGATGTAATAGGGCACCAAGAGGTGTTCTGTCAAGATGATCTGGTGCAGCACCAAGTGTCGCACACAATAGTGTTTGGTGCAGTTTACGTCTGGCTGCGCCACCACCTCGGGCACTTGCAGCCTGGGCGCAGGCAGCTTCAGCGACTCCAGCGGCACACAAGGACCCATATACGGATACACCCATCCACATCTGTAATTTATGTAACAGTTATATTAGGCTAGATCTAACAAGGCAGACCCAAAAGGGTGTTTACCGACCAAATCATAGACATCCTCAAGAAAGCTAGGTTGCCTAGTGCCTATAACCATAGAGATTGTATGAAGAGAATTGTGAATGTGAAGGAAGCGAGGGAGTTGTGTCAGGATCGTGGCAAGTGGCGCTCCGTTGTCTATGCTTATCCCTGTGGGAAAAAGGCGTGACAATTTAATTGATTGATTGAGATCTACTTAATTTATGTTAGGATTAGGCTGGATCACATTAATTTTACCCTAATATATTTGCGCTCTTCATTAATAAGTGTTATTTACTAGATTATGTATTATATTTATTATTGAGATGGCTCACGCTCATGTTTTCCATTCCTACACAGTTCGGAAGAGACAACATTCTGGGAAAACGCTCTTGCTTCCTTTACATCTAGAATTCATCTCTCATTCGCTTTTATCACATTCCTTCAACGATACCTATCAGGATTATCACATTTAATCTTTTAGTTTCCTACCGCATTTTAATAACTAAAAAATATTCTCTAATTTAAATTATGGACCTTATTTCCATCTGTTGTTTGATCTGCAGTCCACTTAGCGAGCCACCAATCAGCTGCTACAGCAAGACCTTGGGCTCCTGTTGCTGCACACCAATAAGCAACACCCCACCAACCACAAGCACAGCTGTACGCCCACCATGGACATACCTGGGATAAAAAATAAATAGTGATTTTGTGTTAATCAAATACTTGTATTATATATTTCGACATCTGACCTCGACCTGCCCGATGGTAAGCATGGTGGAAGTCCAAGAGTGCTGAAAACTGATAAAAACGTCACAGATCACGGCTGTCTCGGTCGCCGTCACAATGCCGGCCAAAGGTGCTTCTTCACTCTAAAATGTATTATAATTTAAGTAAGGAAAGGCAATAGAAAATAATGAAAATGCATTGTCCAATTAGATAAATAGGCCAAACCTGTTTATGCCTAAAACCATGAACAAGCTATGAGAACTAATCACAATATTAGTGAGTGTTTTTTCACTGACAACTTTTGATATATTTTCTTTAAAAAATCTGGCTTCACAATAAAATAGTTATATATAATATATTTTTACGAGTTAATATTACCATAGTTCGTATCTGGACATTGCAATCAAATATCAGGTTCAACACAATATTCTTTAATCTATATCTATACTAATATAATAAAGCGGAAGAGTTTGTTTGTTTGTTTGTTTGTTTGTTTGTTTGTTTAAACGCGCTAATCTCAGGAACTATTGGTTCGAATTGAAAAATTCTTTTTGTGTTGGATAGATCAATTATCGAGGAAGGCTTTAGGCTATAAAACATTACGTTGCGACTTAAAGAAGCGAAGAAACAGTCGAAAATGTGGAAAAAACGGGGAATATTATTCGTCTTTGAGGGTTTCCGTTGCGTGCGCTGCGAAAACCGTTCGAGATACCCAAAAAATATGTATGAAAGAATTATTTCTTTTTAAATTATCTAAAAAAATGTCCGCGACCGTATATGTCTATCTTTTAGGATTAACTCACAATAACCGTTTTTATGATAGTCAAATTTATTTGTCAGAGTTGTATTAACATAATAATATTATTCTTTATCGAAATAAATATGTTATTAATTAAGAGTATTTAACTGTGAACAAAATTGTCATTGACATCACCTAATTTCAATAAACATCTTATAAGATAATACAATTTTAAAATAACTCTGAAACAAAATTCACACGCGTCGCATGATGAGCGCTAACCGGCGGGCGAGGAGAGGCGGTGCTTGCGGGCGAGGCGGAGGGGGGTGTAGCTCTACGAGGTATAGTCTGTCTAAGCCGAAATGACGCGCCCCTCCACTGCATTTACGCATACGAGCAAATATAAAATATGAATAAAACACACCGAAAATGCAGTAATTGGTTATTCAGTTGCTGGTTAGACACAAAGGAGGAACGAACGTGATGAAGTTTAATAGTATAGTTAGTAATATTTGCATTCACACATTTAAATAAACTAATAAAGTGGAGGGGCGCGTCATTTATAGACAGACAAGCATACTATGCGGTCGGCTCCCTACTGATCGGTTGAATGCAGCGTTAATTTGTTTTTACGGTATATCATCGTGCAAAATCCTTTTTATACATTTTCATTTTGTAGTAGTTTTCTCTATAGTAGGTAGTGTTTGTTTTAAGTATAGTATTTTTGTTTCTAATATTTTCACAAAAACACTTTTTTTGTTTTGTTGTAAATAATACCTTTAGGTGTCATCTACATTCTTTCAAGGTTAGGTTTTACAATTCTTATTAGGTTAGGTTTTAGTTTAAGCATACAGTTAGTTTGGTTAAGTTTTCATTTCCTTCGTTCTTTCTTCGTCACTGTAATGCCTTGAAAAAAGACTCAGCGTTCTCGGCAGACTGCTGCTGCAAAGCGGCTGCGAGTTTTGCGCGCGCACAAGAAAATAAAACTGAAAATATAATTTACGCAGAAGTACTTTAAAATATATTCTTTTTAAAACTACTTTAAAATATATTCTATTAGTTACGTAATTTAATCGTCTGAAATAAGTCGCGGGTAACAGATATAGGTAATTTATAATAAAGCTGAGCAGGTAGGTAAACAAAAAAATAATATGATTTCCAAAATAACTATTCCACGCGGACGCAGTCGCGGGCACAGCTAGTATTGTATAATTTATAATCCTAAAACTAATAACTTACATTAACCTGTTCTGTATCATTGTGATCATCTACTTCATCTGTATCATCTATTGTGATATCATCGTTGTCATTTGTAGATTTACACAATGTGCCATTTTCAACTCTGATCGTGTCATCTGCACTGTCTACAAATAGATATCAGTTGTTAATAATATTAGAATTTAATGCAACCTAGACCACGTAGGTATACCTCTATAATCAGTTTTATAATAAAGTCAGAAATATTAAATTATCAATATTATTATGCGTTAAAATCCTAATTCTTCTAAAGACTATCGCTGATAGAAGATTAGTTTAATAGCCCCTTCTCACGCTGAGAGTTTTATCGCAATGCAACATGCATCTTTGATTCCGTATCATGATACAAATCTGAACGTGTAAAAATATACGATGGTTTCAAAGTATCAGATACCGCGGTATTGGTTTCACGTCACTGGTTTGAGGCGGCAAATTCCGCTTTGTGACATGTTTTTAGACCATTATCTTTATTTATTCTTTTTTTCAACAGACAGTAAAAGTTACATGAAAAGCTATTAAAACTATTGAAGATATCTCAGATATGTTAGAGGTATTCGTTATACGGAAAAACTAAATTTTGTATCGCCATACAAATATCAACGTTTGTATGAATATTGAAAGCTATACAAATATCTGAGACAGATCTTGGATACCGTATCTGATACAAATCTCAGCGTGAGTAAGGGCCATATTTTCAGAACACATTGAATTTAAAATGTGGGTAGCTAAAACATTTATTTACCATTAATACGAATACTGTTATTATTGCTATTACTTGCTGATAGTAGCTTTCTTATTGGTCTTGGTGTCCACCTGCATACAAAAAAAAGTTTTTAATTACGATTTCAAAAACAAGAACTTAAGTCTTTTATTATTAATAATACTTAAGGCACATTAAACTTAATATTCATCAAAGATTACCTTTAGGTGTATGATTACTTTTTTTTTCTTCAAAAGAAACCCAATTTACGTTTTAATATTCGGTCTTATGTTACAAGTACTTCTTGTATTTATTTCTCCTTATATTATTTCCCTTACCTGGACAATGTTCTATGAGGTCTTTGCAAAAGAAGTCGTCTTAATAGACTAGCTTCACGTTTGAGTGCAGCATCTGACGCATCCGCACTTACTACACGACGTATGTCTCTTCGACACCTATAAATGCAACAAATGTGTACTTATTATCCAATGATGATGAGTAAATGGTTCTACTTCATGAAGATTTATATTAAGCTAATTTGAATATATTGCGAATCGCCGTAACTATTTCAGCCAACCGAACTTTTAAATTAGACTCTCTATTTGGTCAACAGCGGATGCCTGCACCGACCAGCGAGGAGGGTTTGGGGGGTTGACCACAAAATATTATTCTTATTTATGTACGAGTATTCGAATTTTATTAGGATTACCTTAGTTGATGTACTGATGGAGGAGGTGATGAGAATTGTCTAATAAGCGTTGATTGTGAAGGTCTCATTGATCGTCGCCAACTACCAGCAGCGCATGTGGGCAACTCAGCCAGCAAATGAGCACCAGTCGCCTCACTTACTCCAATCTATGACATTACAATAGTTGTATTATCTGTAATATATTTCCGGTGATCGCAAAAAAAGAACAATTTTAAACAAAATTAAAAGTGTTAATACTCTAAAATAAAAATACAATCATGTTAATCCATACTTACAGATGTCTCACTCAGCATAGGATGTTGAAGTTTAGCTCGACTTAGTACACGAACAAGCCGTGATCTTTCCCGAGCTGTTCCTCCGGCAGGACCGACACCAGCCCTCGCTGCTGCTGTTCGTGCTTCAGCAGCTAATTGGTTCCATCTTCTGAGAGCATTATCTTCTCCTGCACGGCCCCAACTAACTACTCGACAATTTTCCATTACAATGATCTAAAAGATTTATCATACATAGAATTTTGGAATAGGTATAACCGCCTGATGTTAACTCTTCAGCTTAACATCAGTAGGGGGTACTGTCATATGTTAAGTATGACAGTACCTGTACAATAAAGTATATGTACAATAAAAAAGGTACCTAAAAAAATCAAATCGAATAGGTAGAGGAAGTAGCTGTAATTTGGTTACCATATCAGCGTAATGCAATAATTCCAGTCTGTTTGTAGCGAGTAGAACAGTGCGACCAGATCTTGTTGCAGTTACAAGTCCACGGGCAACCAGTTGTTTTGCCAGTGCTGCATCTAGTGCACCTAACGGCTCATCCAGGACTAACAGTTGGGCTTGAGAATATAAGGCCCTGGCTACACAGACACGCACTCTCTGACCACCCGATAAGGGAGAACCTCGTGATCCTAGTAATGTTCTGTCACCTTCTGTAAATAAAATAAAGGATAATTAGTGATTATTAACTTCATATTCTAAATGAGTATTGGTTTTCACGGAAACTACTATAACTAATACCTGGTAATAAATGTAGATCAGCCTTAAGACCAGTACTTCGTAACACACTGGCATACCGGCGTTGACACCAAGTATTACCCATTACTATGTTATCCCTTACAGAGGATTCTAGAAGCCATGGCGGTTGGCCTGCATATGACATGGAACATGATCTGTGAACCCGAAATTGTAAATGAAATTGTGGACAAAAGTAATTTTTTTTAAGATGACGTAGAATGTTTATACCAGACACTCAATTACAATTATGGAACCGTGTCTACATGAATAAATAAATAACTACAAAACGTTAATAACGTTGCGAAACTAAACTATTACTATGTATTTACCCATTCCAGATAATATCTCCATTGTTTAAATTCATTTCACCAAGTACAGCGGAGAGAAGAGAAGATTTCCCAGACCCACTTGGACCAACAACCATTATGAGCTTACCTAGAAGTACAAAAATAAAATTTCCCTAATTTGCAAATTATGCAATGTGACTTTTAACATAGCTGACTATATTTTTTAATCTACCATACTTACCAGAACATATTTCTAAATCATCTATCTCCAGCGATATAGACACCTTTCCTCCCCAAGAACATACAACATTTCTAAATTTAACAATCTTTGATTTAGTATCGTTTGTTGTAATTCTTTCGTCATCAGATGAGTTATAATCTGTGGTAGTATTTTCAATATATTTCTTCTTTCTAAGCCTATTTGCGGTGATCCGAAAACTGTCTACAGGCGTTGAGTCAATGAAAGCATCGTTAAACTTATCAGGTTTTATTTTTATGGGTTCCACTGGAGTCTCGTTAATATTAAGTGATTCTGGTAGAGCTAAGAAATCTTTGATTCTTTTAGTACTTATCTGAAATACAAGTTTTGTTCATTTAAATATAGGTTAATTTCATGAATTATTAAAATAACATTATTTTAAACGATTTATTTTCTGCCATACATTTTCTCCATGATCTTGACCTCTCGTAATTACCGTCCTAATTATTAACGTTATCATTCCAGAATGACCCCAATTTGATTAAAACATATTGTCATTTTATATTATTAAATATTTAAATAAATAACAATTAGAGATAACATCTCGTACAATACGCATAGATATAATTAATGTGTCTATAAACGAATATATTATGGTATAAAATAATAATTACCGTTGCTTGTACAAACATAAGTACAGTTACTGGTAATACCAATAAAGGTATAGAAAGTTGACTAAAAAGTGCTAAGCCAGCAAATACATTATCAGCTGATAATCCTTTAGTATCCTCAATTAAATAGTAAACTGTAAAAGTTATTATTGTCACTAAAATAGTTGACGCTTGTGTCGTAAATGCTGTAAAAGAAAATCTGGGTTAATATGAGATGAATGAACTGTGATTGGAAATATGAATTAATATTTCCACCAATAATCTTTGTTATAAAAAAATGGCATTTTATAAGGAAGCGAAAGAATTGTGTCAGGATCGTAGCAAGTGGCGCCCCGTGGGAAAGAGGCGTGACAATTTGATTGATTGATTTTAATGTATTTTAATTTATTTTTTAAAATTCTTGTGGCCTGAGGCTGATATTAGGCTGAAGTGTAGTCAATGCGCACTAAGTGACGGCCTTGAAGTGATCCGGTTTTTTCAGTCATCGGCACTATTGGACCTCAATTATGCTTACCATCAGGCAGGTCGAGGTCAAATGTCACAATAATAATAAAAACACGGCCTGGTTGGAACCGGAAACTTTACAGCTGATCCCGCAACTGAATGACTTCACTGTCTGTACACTTGAAACCCCACTCTTTGCCAACTGCTCTTATTGCTTGCTTGTATTATGTTTAATTTAGCTATATTATTATTTCTCACTACAATGAGGTACCTTATTAAAGACATGACAGTAAGAGTAAAAAGACATAAAATATGAGTGCAAAAAACAATTAAGATTATTACTTAAAATTCCCCAATAAACAGAGTCTTTATTAAGAAGTTTCAATTCAACTTCTCTCAAATTCAATATCTTCTCCTTGAACAAATCTTCCCAAACGTAAAGTTTGATAACTGTTATTCCTTGCAATATTTCTGTCATTTTAGATATTCTGTGATCACTTGTTTTCGATATTGCCTTCGAATTGTCCGAAATTTTCTTCCCAATATAAAATTGTAATGGTGTCACAAATAAAATGCTAACAGCACATCCTATGATGGCGCTGACACCAAGTTTGTTGTATAACAAATACAAAATAGCTGCTACCTAAAAGAAATGAACAAGTACGTGAAAATGTGACACATTCAAGGAGATCCCGAAACTTGATCAAGTCACTTTACGGTCTGTACACTTGAAAGTGGTGCTTACTACCTCGGATCGACAGATTGGGTAAATGACCAACTGTCTGCCCACTACTCCTAAAAAATATTTATTTACTTTTTCATTTAGATAGATTACTATTCCTAATTGAAACTGAATAAATTATTTACCTTTAAAGGTATCGCCCAAAGATAATGACATATCCAAACACACGACATAACATTGTATGTGTCTTGTGATACTAGATTGGTAAGAAGTCCAGTATAGATTTGTTTCGGAGATTCATCATGTACATTTAGCAATGGCTCCTTTTCCTCCGATGTATTTATTGATGCTGCCCATGGAGCCAGTCGCATGCATTTGTCGAATATCATACTCTATAAGTAATACATACACACAATATTACATACAATATGTTTTAAGGTCTAAATGAGATGAGTCCAGTTTTATTTCGTCCTACTGTTTTGTATTCTTCAAACTAATCAAACTTCAGTCTCTCTGTGATCACGATGGCTGCAAAGCTCTCGAAACATCGGAATAATATAAAAAAGTAACCAAAAATAAACGCGATAGTAAGCCTCATAATTTTTTATAATTCATTAATCAAACTTATTTAAAATATGGCTTATTAAACATTGTAAAGAGCTAATTTTCTTTTAAGTAACAAAAATATAAATTATTGGAAAAACTAACTTGCAAAGCAGTTTTCAATCGTATGCCTTCAACAGAAACGAGATGTGTGGAATTTTGAGATAATAACGCTTGACCTATTGCGGAAATTGTTATTACAACAATCATAATGTATCCGTTTGAAAGGAATTGTCGAACAGTTACTTCTGAAGAGTTAGCCTCTACGTTTGGTGTAACTATGTATTGCACTATAACTGACAGTCCCAATGGTGGAACTAGTCCCATCAAATCTCCCAAAAGTTTTAATAATCCACTTATGTAGAAGTTAGGCCATGTCATTTTCACATAACACTGCCACATGCTAACATTCTTTCCTTCCTTCTTATTCTTCGCCTGCAAACAAAAGTCTTTTTAAAGTTTAATCAACAGTTCCCTCAACATAATTGAAATTATCTATTAAAGTTGTATCATTAATACGTACCACTATGTCGTCATATATATTTTTAAATTTAAGATAATGTCTTTCGGAACATTCCTCATTCGGAAGTTCACCAAGGTCTTCGAGTTCCAATGGCGTTTTAAAACCTTTACGCAAAAGGTTGTTTATCCAAAAGAATGTGATTTTTGAATAGAAATAGGCTTTAAAATGTTTATATGTGTAATTAATTGATTCTTTACTGTCGTTTGTGTTGTTTTTAATTCGATTAGCGACCTGAAAGAGGATGTTTATTTAAATAGTTGTTCTGGGTTGGTATGCCAATGGTGGGTTGTATATTCTTGTTATGGTTAGTTAGACGTTATGCGGATAGCATGGTGGAAGCATCGACCTAGACGACTCGTCTCGTTGGCGCCGTTGCCTTTAAGCGATTGCTTGTGTTTTGTCTGCTACAATGAACTCTAACTTCGATTTTATTTTAAAAATCAACTTGTTAATTTCTTGCAAATATCTTGTGCAATAGGTATCCACTTAAAATCTTTTCTTAATCTTATCAAAATGTGTTATAATAAAGTAATTAACACCATTTATATGAAAAACTGAAATGTAAAATTCAAAAATATGTTCAAAAAATTCATAATATGTTTATAATGTTATATGTACAATACAATGAATGACCTGTTTTCTATTATCAACATACAATAACAATTTAAGTCAAGTTGTATAAAAGAGAGTTTAACGCATACTTAAGTGTTATTCAGGACCTTTTGTGAACTGTCGACTCATTTTTCTTTGTACGGGCATTTATGCTATATAATAAATATTTACCAAGAGTGCGTATTACCGTCTATAAACAAGAGTATTGACAGTAGACATTACTCCTTAAATTTCATAAGCATTACTCATTAGATTTAATAGTTTTGATGTCAAACTGTATGCGTAGTAAGCTAACAATCTCACTCATTGGTTTTGTTTGATCAAATAAGCTAGAGCGCGGTCAATGTGTGAAGACGACTGTTGACAGATGTCTGAGCCGACCTGGTGAATATGACATTATGCTTGAAGAGCGACAGCGGAGAGCGGTGAATCAGTAAGTATAAAACTATTTTTATAAAAATGAATCGATTTGCATTTATGAAACAATGATGTGCAAAAGTGTTAACAATTTACTTTTAAAATAAATTTAGATAAAGATTCGAACAAGCAGGAATAATATATAGGACATTATTTGACATAAGCTGTGTGTGTCTAATCCCTTGCTAAATCATCTCCTTTACGTTTATTTATTCCCATAAACATGTATTCAAGAAATGTGATGAGACAATAAATTTTATTTTTTAATTCCCTACAACTGTAATACGCACTCTGTATTTATACTTAAAGTACTTGAATGTATTGGAATTAACGTAAGTGCTATAGCTGATTAATCATCCGTATTATCTACTTAAAGAGTTAATGTCCGCACTAATAACATTTCTTAATTAGATAATAAAGAGCCATTATGGACATATAGGCAAGTCCATCCACGCGGAAGTCCAAGAGCTTACTTGCTTGTTACTGTTAAGTTTTATGTGCGCAAAGCCCTGCTTTTTAAAAGTAATGTCTGTGATTTGATCGAGAAACAATCCTCTAGGCCCTAGGCCGACCCCGTTTTAGGCTTCCAGTGAAACTTTGTCTAAACAATTTGTTTTGCACTTAGCACCGATTTGTAAATAGATTAAAAATTTATTGGGAACCGATAAATCTAAGTCAAACTTTAGTTAAAAATTTAGTTAGATGTTTTAATGGTGGTAGGCGTGGTGCACAGTTTGCCGATTCGGGATCGTACCACCACTTACAAGTGTACAGACCATAAAGTGACTTAATCGCGTTTCAGGATCCGCTTGTAAGTTGATGGTTCAAACTAGGCTGGCGCGACATAATGAACGCGACTACTGCATGCGCTTATTTAACTGTATAGTAGCGCTCGCCTCTATACAGATGGGCTATGGTATGTCGAGTCACAATAAAAAAAATGTTGTTAACATTAAATGTAATCAATGCAAAATATTTAAATAGCGTCAAGTGGTTATTAGGTCACGTAGCACAGGATGGCGGCCCCCTGCACTGTGCGCGTCTAGTTGTCGCGCGCCGACGGCCATGGTAATTGGTAATGTAGCTTGCATGCGATCACGCTGCATATTAAAATAATAAGCCCACCCTCTGCATATCAATATTTACGAGAGACTCATTCAAGTGGGCTATTTCCGACGACTTTCTATTGATTTGTAATTATGCTCTCATCATACATTTGTGATTAAGGCTGGAAGGCAATGACCTTTTTTATTATTGTGGCTCGACAGCCTTTTTTTAGGCTGGAGTGCGGTCCAGTAATGAAGCCGACTGCTAGTATAGTTAAATAACTGCAAGCAGTCGCATCCACTATGATGGTATGGTTAAACAGCAACTTCCAAACTGATCCCGAAACGCGAGTAAGTCACTTCACGGTCTGTACACTTGAAAGTGGTGGTTCGGCCGATTGGGCAAATGACCACCACTCCCCGACCAGATCTGGAGTAATATCTGCCTCATTTTTTAAATTAATAAATATTTGTATACAATCTAATAATTAAATAAATATTATTTAAGGCGACCGTGATGTAGACTGTAGTGGCAGTGCAATGGCTACGTAAGCCGAGTGGCACGGGTTCGAAACCACTCACCGGTACCAATGTATCTTTGATATATGTACTTTGGTTGTCCTGTTTCTATGATACAAGCACTTTATTAGCTTAGTATAGAAATATATAATTTTAAAAAATTATCTTATTTATAATTTATGAGAGATTTTAAATAACAATTAGGGACATAAAATTAAATTAACTATTCCACTGAAATTAAACTTCATGATTAAGTAATCATGAACTGTTTTATATATTAATTCTTATCTATTGATTAGTTTTTTATTTTGTTTTGTTGTCACGCGATATGTGACCTCGATGTAAGCAATAATACCAATAGTACAGCAAATGTTTAAGAGCGCCAACGACTGAAAACCCTTTTTTATTGTGACTCAACATATAACAGCACCCCACTTTATGATAATCTGGAATGTGGTCCATGAAAGGTTGCCACTGCTACTCCAATTCAATAACTGTGAGTAATATAATCACATCCACTATGCCGGCCTAGTTGGAACCGGCAACTTACAAGCTGATCCCGAAACGCGACCAAATCACTTCACGGTCTGTATACTTGTAAGTGGTGGTACTACCTCGAATCGGCAGACTGGGTACCACTGCCTACCACTCTTTAAATTTTACGTTAGTTTAGCTTTAGCCGCCGCCACTATACCAGCCAGGAGTAATTATTCACGCATTGATTAAGAATCCAAGGTTGTTACAGGATGTGAATGAAGAACACGTAGGTGGATAAACCATTCCACTCGTCAATTGTTTGACAAAGAAAAGACGTGTCGAATCGTTTAGTTCAGTTGTCGATTCGGTATGAACAATGTTTAAGAGTTGTTCGGAAAATTCTTCGTAATATAGGTGACAATATAATTTGTATTTTTAGTTTTTTATTTATTTTAAGCTACTAAAAGTGCTTGTATCATGAAAATTGGACGTCCAAAGTACATATATCAAATATACAGAGAGTGATTTTTGAGCCGGAGTTTCTGGTTTGCGTGACCACACTAATAATATCAAAGATAAAATCAATATAATGGTTTGTTAACATATTTAGTCCTTATATATAAAAATGAATTCGTTTAGAAACTATAAATAATAATACAAATAAACAAACCCCATCAAAGAAGCACAATCCATCAACAGCTGCCAATACCATGCATAAGGCAAACGTGAAGCCATGGAGATAGACATCGATGCTCGCGAAGGATATCCCAATGGCTAGATAGTAACAAATCATAGCAGCAGAAATTGCTGATGATAATAGCCAATACAACGTTAGATACAATATTGGCGACGATGATCTTCTTTGCCATAATGTTGCATGGAGCCACGTGGCTGCTATCCAAGCGGGTGGTGCTAAACACGCAGCCACTAGACTCACAACTTCATCAAGGTTCAATACCGCTGCAGCTGTCGAAAGGCACCAAATAGCACCAACAGCTAAGCTTGCAACTCCACGTGTATTTTGCCATCTCCAAGAAATAGGTTGAGCCGACGCCTTTCTGAAATTGCACACAATAGACTTTTTTTATTGCGACTCGACATCTGACCTCAACCTGCCTGATAATAAGCACGATTGAGGCCCAAGAGTGCCGACGACTGAAAAAAAACGAGTAACTTGACAGACTGTACACTTGAAAGTAGTGTTTAAAATTCACAGCTGTAAAATACTTTTATTAGTTATTATGTGTAATTTTAATATGCTTTTATTGATTGACTTATTATCAGCTGTAGATCATTTTGCCTAAATAAATAAATCTGCCATTCTCAACTCCTTCTGGGTAGTAAAGTATTTACGCTTAATTAAACAAACTTAGTTATTATTTAAATGATCCCATTGTTCCATTGATCACAATAGTTTTATTGGCTCGTAATAAAAATAATGATTAAAACTTCCACTAAAGTTTTCTGATAGTATGTCCTTTGAAGTTAAAGGATCAGCGATGTATCTTTACGTAGGAATTATTTGAGATAAAATAATTGTTTAGTTTATCAAATGCTAAAAAAGTATGCGATTTTAATATACTTTAGGTACTGTCTCATAAGGAGGCATGTGTATAATGGGTCAGTGTGTTCCTAGAAGTAGGGTTTCACACCTTTGCTGGTATTTATAACTAAGTGAAGGCCATTCTTTAATAATAATACTAATGGACAACAATAGAATTAAAACATTGTATTGTATGTATTGTAACTTCACAATGCATGCATTATTCCAAAACATGTTTCTCTCTTCTACCTTTACCACCCTGCGCTTGGACACATAGGGTTAAAACTCCGCAACATTTGTGTGATACCATTGTATAAAATATGTTTTGTTTATTATTGTTGTTTATTATATCGCTCTTATGACATTGTAATTGATTTGTTAGAAACCATATTTTTATGCTAATAAAGACTCGACATATGACATCACCCCGCTTGATGTTAAGCTGGAGTGTGGTCCATGAATAGATGTCACTGCTACTACAATTCAATAACTGTGAGTAGCAGTCGCATCCACTATGCCGGCCTAGTTGGAACCAGCAACTTAAATGCTGATCCCGAAACGCGACCTAATAAATCACTTCATGGTCTTTATTCTTTTAAGTGGTGCTGGTGGTACTACCCCGGTTCGGTAGACAGGGTACCACTGCCTACCACTCTTCAATTACTTATGTAATATTATTATTATGTAAAATCAGCATAAACAAACCTAGAGGCGAACCTCGAGCAACAATGTATCAGAGTAGCTGTTAAGATGATACAATATAGGTGTAACGAATGTAGGGCTGCTGCCAAAGCGTTCACTTCACACCTCGTGTCCCCACGCACACAAACGGCCTCCATATTTCACGCAATCAATTTCGCACCGGAACTCAACAAGTCCATGATTTTTGCTGAAATAAACGCTGCGATATATATATCAGTAGTTACTACCTATTTATGCATAGTCATTGATTAATTGATTACGTATCTATTTAATAATTTAAAAAAAGATCAATATCTAAATGTTTCTATGTAATTTATAATAGGCACGTAATTATTAAGGGCACGTTTAGTATAGAATTTTTTTTTTAAAAGAATGCATAGAATAGATATTATATAGGTTGTTTTTGTTGTTTAATTATATACTAAAATTTTATAGTATTATAAACGGTACTAATGGTATAATTAGACAAAAGTCAGAGGTACTAAATCATGCAAAAGATAATACGAGTATAAACATATTAACGAGATTTGGAATCTTCTCGTTAATTTTGCTTCCGCTGTATTTACATTCCACAAGTAGATATTTGCGTTACATAGATACATTATACATAATTGGTTTAATTGGGTTAGAATTGCTTTAATTAGGTTTAAAACATTCTTTAATTAAAAAAACATCTTGCAGTCTTATTAATTCCAAAGAAACAAGTTATTTCAATCATCTGCATAAATGAATTCTATAGCTTCATTTAATTAAAAAAACTTGATGCATACGAATTATTACATGTAACTTAAGAAGTTATTAATGTTGGAATTTTTACGAGTTAAATGCAGTCTTAAAACTAAGATATTTCAATTAACCGTTTGGCTAAGAGCAATGACATTCGTTCACCTACCAAAATATGTGCATATTAATTATATTCATTAGAATTACTGCATGCTTAGTTCATTTTATATATTAATTATAGATTAATTACAAATTAGTTTATCTAAATATTTAATTAATATGTTTAGTTTTAAAGGATGGGAATAAAAACATGTTTCAAATATAAATAATAGCTTGTTTTTTCTAATATTATTGGTGTGTTTTGTGTATTTAGATTTGACTATATTTATGATGTTTCGCAATAAATTTTAAAAGATAAATATTATTACTTCCGTTTTATGACAGAGATATTATATTAAAATATTTGTTTGAAATATCACACGTTCTTATTACTTAAGTATATTTTTAATTTTTTAAACTACAAATGATAATAAAATTGCTCTAACATTTACTTAAATATTATTTACTTACATTTTTACTTACTTATTATTTACTTAAATAAAACATAAAATTTTTAATTTTTACTTACCAAATTAAACTTTAAATACATTTTTATAACTAATCAAATTATCCACATATTTTAATACACCAAATAACACAACACTTTCATCATTATTTTTATTAAAAAATTAAGAAAAATAAATGTGCGTAATATATATTTTATTATTAGTCAGGACCGTTTCTAGTTGTCCACAGCACGTACGCCACGAACGGCAAATTTCTACTGAATGGGAACTTCGTAAAAACAAACTCAATGCTGCCTATACAGGTATGAGCGCACTTGAATAGTTGCACTTGTAAAGTTACCTACTATACAAGTACCAATGAAATACGTCTTTCATTCCCTAAAGGTAATTTTTATTCATTTTAAATGACCACCTCGACTTGCTTTTTTTTATAGTGACTCGACATATGACAGCACCCCGCTTAATGTTAAGCCAAAGTGTGGTCCATGAATGAATGTCACTGCTAATATAATTCAATAACTGTGAGTAGCAATCACATCCACTATGCATGCCGGCCTAGATGGAACTGGCAACTTACAAGCTGATCCCGAAACGTGACCAAATCACTTCACGGTCTGTAAGTGGTGGTACTACCCCGGATCGGCAGACTGGGGTACCACCGCCTACCACTCTTAGATAACCAGACCCGAAGCAAATATCCATCTCTTTTTTTATTAACAAATATTTGCAATATTTAATATTATTAAATATTACAAATAAAAGCTATAAAATAAATATTTGCTCCCACGCGTATTTTGGCGTCCACGCCTGTCGTCAAATTAGTATTGTAATTGATTGTAATTAGCCGAAACTAAAAAAAATACAACTCAGTTTACAGATGTTTTAATCGTTGTCACTATGCCTGCTAGTGAGAATGCATATTCCCAATGGCTTTTATTGCATATTCATAATTGTCATTAAACCAAAACAATTATAAAGATTAAGCAAGCTATCGAATGGTATCAAAATTTATAACCAAACGGTCTGAGTACATGGACTATATGGAGGGTACAAATTAATCAATTAATGTACACTAAAAAGTACGTATTTGTTATGACTATTACGTCACAACAAAAATGATAAAGATTAAAATTATTCCAATAGCAAACATAGATCTTATAAGTCCAGGTCGTAACCTAGAATTCGTTGAAGTAAAACCGACTCCAAATAATTTCTCCAACAAACTTTATAATCCAATAATAGACAAGGTTTTAACCTGGTCAATGATTGTTTTACGATGTGCGAGATGATTTTTAACTGTATTATTGATATTGTACTAATTTAAGTTTTCATTCAAATAGGCCCAGGAGGGTGTTTGCTGACCAAAACGACATCCTCAAGAAAGTAAAGTTGCCTAGTGCCCAAAACCATAGAGCTTGTATGAGCTTGAAGGAAGCGAGGGATTTGTGTCAGGATCGTGGCTAGTGGCGTTCCATTGTGTCTGCCTATCCCTGTGGAAAAAGGCTTGACAATTTTGATTTAATTGATTAATTTTATATTCGTACGTCCTTTATGTCATGAGGTCAAATCAATTCTCCATTTATTTATTATAATTTCATAGTATTTGTATAGTATTTGCGGCAGATTGCGTGTAAATGCGCACGACCTGCTGCACTACAAAATACTACATTTCACTATAGCAATGAAACTAGGAGGCGGTTGCCTTATTTACTTTCAACATTATTATTATTTTAGTACGATAATATAATTGTATTATTTAATATATTATTTTAATATCTTTGGCCGGCATAGTGACGGTGACTGGGGCAGCCATGAGGAGGCGAAGCTAACACAGATAAATGCTGCCGTCAACAATCGCATCTAGCTCGCTGGACGCTTTTTTATTGTGATTGACATTAGGATTAAAAATGTCAAAATTAACACCATAGCTATAAGCCACATAACTTATTAATTCGTAAAAATGTTACATGAACCCCAGAAAATAGTATACACAAATAAAACCACGATTACCGTTAAATATGTGATTGGCGCCTACACGCCGAACCAAATACGTGATTGGTTCAAGGTGTTTAATAGAAATTTTGAATAACACGCTATTTTCATATTTAGACGATTATTTCAGTCGTCGGGGCACTTGGACCTCCCCTTGCTTACCATCAGGCAAGTCGAATTCAGATGTAGCGCCTTAATAAAAAAATGTGATTAAGGGTAAGACATAAATGCAAAATAATAGGTTTAATAACAATTATTTATTTATTTATTTCACAATATCCACAGCAAAAATAAAAATTATCTTAAATTATGTAACGTTAATCATTTATTCTTGTTATTGGCCGGGATAGTGACAACAGTGTATAAGTCGGTTTCTATAGTTGTTGGCACTCTTGGACTTTCCCTTGCCTACCATCAGGCAAGTCGAGGTCAGATGTCATGTTACAATAAAAAAGCGTCCAGCGATTTATCCATGGCAACTTCGCCTCCTCTTGTGGAACAAACTCCACCTTAACACCAGTCGGTATGCTGATTGCTGGCATATTTAAATCATCATCATCATCAGCCAGAAAGCGTCCACTGCTAAACATTGGCCACCTTAGTGGGAGGCCGCCTACGCTTCGTGGTCTCCACTCTAGAACCTTTCTTCCCCATCGGTTTTCGGTTCTTCGAGCGATGTGGCCAGCCCATTGCCACTTCAGCTTGAGAATACTACGGGCTATGTCGGTAACTTTGGTTCTTCGGCGAATGCCCGCTGAGCTCAGATTCGCTCCAGGCCAACATTTTAGGGCCACGTCTTAGTGCCATATGTCATTACTGGCAACACACACTGTTCGAAGACCTTTGTCATATAGTAATATATTAAAATAACAATAATGAAACCGCCTTTTAGTTTCATGCCTTATGCAACTGTAAATGGAGACATATAGTAATCTTCAATCGTCGGCGCTCTGCTTACCATCAAGCTCGTCAAGGTATTTTACGTCACATTAAAAAATACAACAAAATAATTTATTTTTATTAACAATAATATCAATGTAGGTATCATTTTAAAATGAAGCATCCCATCCTGATGTTTCATCTGGAGGCAGCCTATTGTCCTTAGGGAATTGTTCTGGGAAATTAGTCAAGTCTGTGGCACTAGCGATGGGTGGAATCAGCGGTCCCTTCAATTTTCCCTCACGTAGACCTTCCCAATCAAAGCCAAGGAACCATCTAGAAAACAACAAAAAATATATTTTTTATATACCTTATTTACTTGGTAAAAATATTGAGGGATAGATGAAAGGAGATTGACAAAAGAGATTTATAAATCAGAGATGAGTAGAAGTATAAAACAAACACGACGCAGAACATTGTTTATGGATAAGATTGGGGACATAATTTGAGGGATGAAGAGTTTTGTTAGCCTGGTGAAAAGTTGCTCTCTATGGTATCTGCCTATCCTTGTCGGAATTGAGGCGTGACAATTGATAACGATTATGATATACTCGTATGTTATAGTTTACGTATATGATAATTATATTAATTTAAGTATTAGTGTATTATGTATACATATTATTATATTTAATTACATTTTAACTTGTAGGTATATTTAAATACTCATAATTCTATACTTATTGCAATATTTTCGGTTTTTGTCTATACTTATATTGTGACTCAACATCTGACCTGGACCTGCCTAAAGGTATCAAAGAGTGCCGACGACTGAAAAGCTATTCACGGCTGACTTAGTCGCCGTCACTATGCCGGCCAAAAATGAGTCTAAGAGTGGCCACGGACAAAGTTTAAAAGCAAAGTTTGCCTTTGCCAATAGTGAAATAAAGTTATTTAAAATAAATAAATATGAAATTGTTGTCAATGTTAACAAAAATTGTACGTAACAAACGTTTACAATGCGATCGGATATTGAGCATCTTTTTCAAATTTAAACAACGATTCTATTATTCAAAACATCCTTCTTTATATAAAACATACTTAACGGCTTCTAAAATAAGTTCAAAATAAGATCTAGATACGTATTAATCAAATAATCTATTTTCATTTACGTGTATTGTAAACGTTTACTTTCTAAAGCTTGGATTGGGAGATATTAATTAATTTATCACGCCTTTTTCCCACTGGGATAGGCACAGCCAATGAAGCGACACTTGCCACGATCCTGACACAACTTCCTCGCTTCCCTTACATCCACAATTCTCTGCATGCAAGCTGAACGCTTATGGGTATTAGGTAACCCAGGTTTTTTAGGAAAGTAATAATTTGTTGGTGATAATAACTGAGAAAACACAAATAATCAATATTTTAACAAATATTTAACTGGCATCACATCAGGCCAGCATAGCGGTCACAACAGATCTCTGTGGTCAAAGTTATAAAAAGTTATCTTTAAAAAGTTCGACATATTTAAAAAATCGTTCTTTTCTTTTTAGACACCACTTACGAGTACATATACCGTAAAGTGACTAAGTCGCGTTTCGAGATCAGATTATAAGTTGCCGTTTTCAATTAGGCTGGCATAGTGAATGCGACTGCCACTTATTTAATTATAGTAGCAGTCGCTTTGATTCATGGACCGCACTCCAGCGTAACAACATCGAGGTGTATGTCGGGTCACATTACAAAATCAAGCCAGCCATTGTTTATTCACTGCTGGACATATAGGCATCCCACTGATATCCACAGTGACCTACTGGAAGCGGTTCTAGCGGGTTCCTGTTACCTTTAGCACATCGTTGTAGGTGGACGTCTCACGCTACATTTTCCTGTTACTTGGCTCCATTCAAGAACTTTTCTTACCAAACGGCCATCTGTTCTACGAGCTTTGTAGCCTATCTTGCTTACCAACGGTAAGTAGTAGTCAGATGTAGCTTCTAAATAAAATTAAAATATAAATAAAACATACTTATGACTCTTAACATCTCCCATTCCATTCTTCAGGTAACCTAGTCTCTCAGCTGGCACGGGTCTGCACAACTTCTTTATCACTAACTGTGCTGACTTGGTAACGCGTGGATGGAATGCGATTGCGTCAATTCCACGCACAATTAAATTGTAAGTTTTCATATGATCACCACCGATTGCGCGGAAAGGTGGTTTGCCAACTAAAAGCTCATGAATGAACACTCCCAAAGCCCAACAGTCTACTGCGCGATCATGGCCCTAGAATAAAAGAAATGTGGTATTCATAAGTCTTCAGGAGTTACATTTCAAGTAAAGGTCAGGCCAAAGTGGCCAAAGTAAAGGTCAAGGTTCATTTTATTTAATAAATCTTCCTTTCATGCATGTTTTCTATAATAAATTGTTTTTAATTTTTCATGTTTTATATCTGCCAGGCGTCCCACTATGACTTTTTACCTCAAATGTGTTTTTTAAAAGGTAGATTTTTTTATTGCTTTGTTTATTTTTTTTATTGTGACACGACATCTGACCTCGACTCGCGTGATGATAAGCAAGAGGAAGTCCAAGAGTGACGCTAAAAAATTATAGATAGACATCTATTACTAAGTAATTTTTACAACTTATTCAAGAGTGTTAAGCAGACAGTCATTTAAACCAATCTGCCGTACTCCGGTTGCTCCGGTAATACCAACACTTTCTAGTGTACAAACCGAAAAGTGACTCAGTCGCGTTTCGGGATCAACTAAAAATTTTATTGTATTCTAATATTTACCTTATTAAGAACAATTTCAGGTGCAACATATTCTGGTGTGCCGGCGAATGTCCACGTTTTGTTTGTTGTTAGTATTTGTTTCGCAAAACCAAAGTCAACCTAAGTAATGTAACAAGATAGATAAGAAAATAATAAACACCAATTTTGACTATATAGAAATTCTTATATAACAAAACTTATTTTAAATAACTTCTAATGAATTTATAATTTTCAAAGCAAATTATGTTTACTCAGTAAACCCTTAAAACACTTTAAAACAGTACCTATTTTTACAGACCTGACATCTGACCTCGACTTACTAGATAGTACCTGATGGTAAGCAAGGGAAAAGCGCAAAGAGCGCCAACGATTGAAAAAAGCGACTCAGTCGCTTTCACGGTTGATTCAGTCGCCGTCACTACGCCGGCAAAAGATGTTTCTTCGCACATCGCTTGAAGGAACTGCGAAGTTACAGGTGCTCTAGAAATCTCGTGTTCTATCTCTTATAGCTTGGTACTGCAATGAACCAAGGGCTTCGAAAAGATACTTAGTAGGGTCAAACAGTATTCGACGCAAAGCGAATTTGAGTCTTGTGGTAGCAGTGGTAGCAACCTTTTATATAGTCAAATAGTCGTCTTACCAATTTAACATATCCTCGTTTATCAAGCATCAGATTTTCTGGCTTCAAGTCTCTGTACACAATGCCTTTGGAATGTAAATATTGGAAAGCCTCAACAACACATGCTGCCATAAACCTAGCAGTTGCCTCAGGGAAATACCTCTGTTTTTGCAATATGGTCCACACGTCACCGCCCAAAATAGGCTCCATTAAGAAATATATAAACTTATTATCTTTAAATGTTTTGTATAATCTAAAATAAATAAAACGTACATAAATTGGCCAATAAAAAGCATATAAATATTTTGGATTCCTATATGTACCATAAAAATTATACATTCGTTCATAAATATACATCGACAGGGCCCAATTAATATCTTTTTAATTAATTACATTTCAATTAATTAAAAAGATTAAAGGCGAGTGGTGTAGTGGCTACGTAAGCCGAGTGGCACGGGTTCGAAACCACTCACCGGTACCAATGTATCTTTGATATAAAATGTACTTGGGTTGTCCTGTTTCTATGATACAAGCACTTTAGTAGCTTAGTATAGAAATGTATAATTATAGAATAGAAATATTAAAAAAAGACTTAATTTCACGTTTCGAATTTGTTAATTTTCTTTCACCCTGAAATTCCTGCTTCCGTTTATGCGCTATCAAAAACCGTTTAAAATTATAAATGAACGGTTCATTGCCCCTCAGGTTTGTCGGCACATCCTCTTTTTCCTCAAATGCATTATCATTACTGCATGTTCCCTCCGAATTTAAGATATATTTCGCCTAGTTCATCATTTCTGATGCAACTGCTGCGATATCTATGCTCACTCATGGTTCTTATTCCAGTTTGAAGTTGGCGGTAAAAATGTAGTGTCAATATAAAGAAATTATATGGGTCCAGTGACTCAAAGAGGAAAATAATTTGTATTAGTATGATTAAATGTCGGCAAAACTCCAACAATCTTAATACACATTTACTTATTATCTTTATTAGTCCGTATCTGGCGCATTTGTACACAATTAATACATTAAACGTCGGATTTCATGTTTGTATAATCCCCTAGTCGTGGAAATTGTAAACAAATGATTGTTTGTCTTTCATTAAGGAAAATAATGAGAATCAACTTTGTAATTGTAATGTGCATTGTTTTGTCCATTGCATAGGTACTTGTTTACAACCCAATCATTATTTAAAAAGATATTATTGATGTATCTTGACGTATAACTTGTAATGGTACTTTGTTTGGTCCATAATCAGGTACTCCAGGTGTTTCATTTGATATCAGACCAGGTTAAGACTCTTATTAAAAAAATATTTTAGTTAAAGCTCTGTGGTTCTGTCTCTTAAGTATTTCTTCGATCCTTATAGGTAATCATCAGGTACTCCAGTTCGTTAATAAAAGGTAGCCTATATTTATAAGCTATTTCAATTCCAAATTTTATTTAAATCCCTCCAGCTGCTTCAGCGTGAAAGGGTAACAAATACGAGCAGAATTTTTCGGGTTTATTATTATAGTTCAGATTTATGGTTTATCTTTCCAACTAATCAGTACCATTAATTTTTAATTTGTTTGAAACATATATCTATAGGTAATATTTGTGATCCTGCGATTCACTAAGATAAGACTTAATTTAATGAAAATTTATACAATAATTTTTAATATAACAAATAGTCAATATAAATAAAACAAATACCTGCATATAAACGGACTGTTACATAAGAGCATAATATTCTTTTCGTTATAAGCGTGTTCCTGTTGCTGTTGTTGGACCATATCGATTTTCTTCAAATATTTAAGAGCAAATGTTAGAGATTTCATGGTTTTATGTTGAACTAACTCTACTCTGCCGAAACCACCAACACCCATTGTTCCTATTATTTCCAGATCCTTTAATTCAACGTAGTCGAATTCTGTGTAAAGAAATTTGTAAGATAAACCTTTGAAATGATATATCTGGTTAAAAAGAAATAGTATAATTTATAATGTTTATATCATCTATTTCATTTTTAAAGAATTTAAAAAATATGTGCCTAGGCTCACAGATAAAACCTGGTGTTTATGTTTTAAAGAAATGCACAAGTCATCCGTACGGGAGACGTGTTGATCCGTCCCTACTTATGACTCTTTGGAAGTTACTCTGTTTAATGTTTGTGACATTTATTAGTTGATTCCGTCACCTATCCCCATTTTAGTTGACTATCGTAGGGACTGTTCCGCGTTTCATAATATTCTGCCGGTTTGTACAACTCCCGTATGTATAGTCACCTATATACGTGCTCGGGCATCATCTTAGAGACAGATATAACATGGTACATGTTATTAGGATATAATTTTAATACAAGAAAGATTATAGTAGGAAATGTTACATTTACGAAAGGAAACACTAGTTGGATTCTCTTTACCAACTTCGTGAGCTTTAAACTGTGAACTTATTAAGTAATATTTACATTTATTCTTATATTGATATTATTTATTATAATGATAATTCAACTTCAACTCACCGCTTTTTATTTGAGATACTTTCTTTGAGCTCCCTTCTGATTCTCTTGGTTTTAAATGTCGGATGTTTTTCAATTGGTCTAATTCGCCTAATAAATCTTTGAATGGTCTGCAATGGTATAAAAACGTGAATATAAAACATTTTCAATTCACAAGGGCTGAAAGTTTATTATGACTAGACCATCAAACCTGTTGAATAGTATCCGGCTAAACTATTGACCTAAAGGTCTAAAGAATAACAGGTTCCTCGTAATATCTGGAGACCAGATAAGTAGTTCAAATGATGTACTTTTTGTTTATACCCACAAATTACATGTTAGTTACTTATTTTATTAGGTAATTAAATAGTAAACTATATTATAAAGACATCATTAATATTAAATAAAAAACCAACTGTCATAAAATACGTAGATACAAACCCTCGTTCTAATGTCAAACACTCAACACCTGGAGGTTGTGCAGTAACTGTAGCTAATCTCTTATCGTCATGCAGCAGGGCTTGTTCTCCAAAAAAGTCTCCGCGTTTTAATACACCCACTCTACGTTCCGGTTCGTCACCATCCCGTTTTGTCACAACTACTGTGCCGCCTCTTATTATATAGAATTTGTCGCCACGTTCTCCTTGTCGTACTACTGCGGTACCACTAGCGAAAAATTCCTTAAACAATGAAAATTATGCTACCAAGAATTTAATGTTTAATTGAATGGCATACTTATACTTATAGAAATATAGAAGTGAATATAGAAAGTATTTATTTATTAAAAGTTTGTCATACATTAGTGCACGCAGGCGGACTTAATGCTAGTCGGCATTTTCTACTAGCCAACCTTTGGGACAATAGCAAGTCAAGAATAGGATAATAAATTTAATATAAGTGTATTAATAAATATCTACTGTACCCGTTAAACAAATATAAAATTAATCAGTACATATCTGCGAGTACATTATCATGTATGTGACTGTATCATGTATGTGATGATCGATGATAATACATACATAAATATTTAGGTACCTATAGTGTTAGGAATTTTTAAGGGGATGAAATAACTATTTATGGTAAGAGCTTCTTGTATGTGCTGAATAAGGTCGTTTTACAACCTATAGACAGGAATAGGAAAGGAGCCATACTATTTAAAAAAGAAGACTTACTCTTTTCAATAATTCCGAAATTTTACCCAACTCAATGTGGTGTATTCCTTTTAGTAATGGTACTGATGAGAGGAAATTAAGATTATCTTGGTATTCTTGGCGACCAGAACCAACCATAATCTTTTGGAAAACTCGTCGCTCTAATATCCATACTTTAGCTTCTGTTATACCTACAAAGAGAATATTTTGAGTTTACAATATACCTACTTTCAAAATCCATATGTGAGCGAACATTTAGAAGAAAATTGATGCATCAACCAATAGGACGACCAACACCTCAGTCTCTCCGTGACCACGATGGCTGCAAAGCTCTCTAAACGTCGGTATAATAAAAAATTGTTTATCATCAGGTTGAGTACAAATGTCGTGAAACAATAAAAAAATTTGTAAAAATGTAAAATAAAAAATGTAAAAATCGGCTTTGGTTGAATTCTTATAAAATGTTCTATTGCTAATTTGCAGGTGTTCGAAATACTTACAGCGTATTGAAGCAAAACGTTTAGCCTTATAAAGTATGGCAAGCTCCCCAAAAGCTTCTCCTGATCCAAATGTTTTAACTACTTGACCATCTTTTAACACTTCAAACTTGCCATGTGCAGAAACATAAAGATGGCTACCACTTTCACCTTCTCTTATAATTAAACTACCAGCGGAGTATTCCTGAGGACCCATAGCCTCAACCACTGCGGTTAATCGAACATCGTCCATCATATTTCTTAAGAAATCATTTGACATTATTGCCTTTCTTATTTGTTCCTGTGATCTATAAAAAACGATTATTTTTTGAATAATTTAAATTAATTATTTACATACTTATTATGGGATTTATAAAATACAAATTGATGGGTTTTAAGTTATTTTGTTGAGATCTGTTTGAACTTATCAAGACCCAGTATTTTACTTTAAATAACCAAGATCTTCTCCTTATTATATGTATATATTATAGTTATTATATTTAGGGGTAAAGCTAATTAATTCTGACCATAATACGTATTCTTGTAAAACTTTACACTTAGAAATCTACTATGTATTTACGCAGGTATATTTATGCTTAACGAAATATCGAAAATTCTTGTTTAGGGCTACTTACGGCAAATCTTTGGCAAATTTATCATAACTTAAGTCTTTAAGATTTCTTGTACTATCCTCTGGTGCTGGTGGCGAAATGACACCAACTTTACGTTTCGCTGGAATCTTGTCCGAAGTATTTGCTGAACTTTTCCTTCCTGCATCGCTTCGTATTGACTCTTTACTGCTACTTGGGTTACTGGCATTGCTTGGTGTTTTGCTACCAATGACTGGTTGGACTGAGAGTCCTGGCTCTGGAGAAACTGTGACACCATTGTTGAACGGCACATCTTCACTTATGGTCTGTTTAAAATAAGATTTTTTGATATTATCTCCTTAGCTTGATGCCGTTAATTGTAGTATCTATATGTAGCTAAATTAAGTAATTCGGGTCATTGGGACTTAAATCTACATAGGGAATAATCTTTTAATTTTTTACCCAATGATAGGGCTTATTGTGACAAATCCGTCTATTAATGTATTAGCGTGTAATGTAGCTATTTAATCTGCTTTATTCATTGATAATATTATTGATAAAGTAAACAAAGGAACTTCCCTAAATTGTTTTATGAAGGAAAACTTTACTATTTTTACTTGATACGATACAAATAAAACAGGTAGGTATCCCTTTTTATTTTATTGTGACGTGATGTATGACTTCGACTTGCGTATAGGTAAAGGGAAGGCCTAAGAGCACCGAGGAATGGAAAATAACTGACGACCCCAATCGTCATCTTCATCAGCCAGAATGCGTCCACTGCTGAACATAGGCCTCCCCCTTAGAACGCCATTTCGAACGACAAGATGCCAGTTGCATCCACCGGTTATTCGTGACTTTCACTATGTCGTCAGTTTACCTAGTGGGAGGCCTACCTACGCTGCGTCTTCCGGTTCGTGTTCTCCACTTTAGAACCTTTCTTCCCCATCGGCCAGCCCATTGCCACTTCAGCTCGCAAATCCTTCGAGCTATGTCGGTAACTCCGGTTCTTTGGCGAATATCCTCGTTCCGGATATTCGGACGACCCCAAACGCCGTAACTATTTTACAGAACCTTTTGGACATTTTGATGCACTGTTCAGGTAAGTTATTTAAAATAAATTGCAATGATATTCTTTGCAGGGGTTCATCTTGCTTCTCGGATTGCCGTGCTAGGGGGGCAGATGTATACCTCGGCAACAAATGGAATAATTTACTTGCCCATGTGTTCTCCCCATCCTATAACGAGGTGTGATAAGGCATTTCTGCCGACATAAGCACGACCTAAGCAGCCGTAAATAGAGTCGGTTTTTCAGTCGTCGCTACTCGTGGACCTCCTTTTGCTTACCATCAGGCAAAGCAAATGTCGAATACAATAAAAGAAACATATATATAAAAGGCAAAAGTAATTGACTGATGTATTAACGTAAAGATCAAACCCTTGGGGCTAGACTCTGAAAATTTTGCACACGTATTCCTTTTATAACGCAGTCATCCAATAAGGATGGATTTTTCATAATTCATAGGGGATGTATTGTTTATATTACATTATTTTAGAAATAATTTTTCTCCAAGAAAATTTTATTTAGAAAAAAATAAACGTTTTTTACATTATGTTTTTGGTATTATAATTTTTAATATAAAATGCGAAAGACAATTTTATTAATGTTTAATGCCCAAAAATGTTTACAAGTTTTCAATATGCCTAACCCAACGCAATATTAATATTGTTGTTAATAAATCTTCCAAGATCCAGTAAGATGTCGCGTCACATTTTTTTAAAATCAGTTCACTTCCATAGAATGGACAAACAATGGATCTTAGTGTCTATCAACAACCACTGTGTTTAATAAGAACGTTTTGTTGCTGTATATTTATAAATACAAGTACATCACGCAGCAATTACCTTGTACAAATACGTGTTTCAATTATCTTTAGTTATAAAGATATAATTCTAAATGTAGATTTGAATATATTTAGATATATGCAGATAGACATATGTATTTATAAATTAGAGGTGAGTAGAAAGGTAAGGTCAAATCGGGTCATTTGAGCTTATATAAAGTAGTTCTACCATTGTGAAAAAATAACGTAAAACATGACGGTCTTATCTTCCAGGCAACGAGAAGAAAACAATATCTATGAACCAATTTAAAAAATATTTTGGGTAAGTAGTGCAAAAAAATTTTACTATAAATTGCCGGATATAGATCAGAATAGGGTGAGTCCCTATTATTAAGTGTTTCTCTAATGTCCTTTTAAACCGTGCAGCGAACCGTGAACCGTGCATGAGATGAGTCATAGTTATGGAAAGTAATTACTAATATATTGAGGAATTTGATTGATTGATTAACAATATGATCATACCTTCATTTCAGTGGCGTAGCGTGGCGGGGGCGGAGGGGGCGGCCGGCCCCGGGCGGCACATTTAGGGGGCGGCAAAATTTAGGAAAACGAAAATAAATCGTTAAAATTTGAAACTGAAATTCATATTTTTGCTGTACCTATGATTGAAATTCCTAAATAAGGGGGCGCCAAATTTTTTTTTCGCCCGGGGCGGCTAACTTTCACGCTACGCCACTGCTTCATCTACATATGATATCTTTATGTCGATGATAGGTTCTAGTTATTTCGGAAAAAATATTATGGAATAGATGCAAGTTACTTAAAAAGCAAAAGCGTAATCAATGCAATTACATTGAAAGTAACTAATATTAATTTTTGATTGCACGAATAAAGTATATTAATATTTTCTACATTACTTTTGATAAATTCTTTTGCAGTAAAATAACTACCAAATTATTCGTTACATTTGTATAATTATTGAATAGGGTTGTGTAGCGTGTGACATGCAGCTTTCACGCAGGGTTTATGCGTTTGTTTACCGCATAACAATCACAATAACAATAAATGTTTCTTATTGCAATTTCTTCATCATGCGGTGAAACAAATTTTAGTCTTAATGATCTTGCCGCCATCTAGTGATAACGACCGGACCAACTGTTTTACGAAAAACCCGAAACACACGGATAGTAGCATTAAAGCTCGTGTTTCAGTGCTTTAGCTAATATTATTTCTTATTATGATCATTTAATTGGGCTGGTATCAAATTAATAGGCCATGAGGAAACAAGGACGTCTTTTTCTCATGTTACGAGACACAGTTCTTAACACAAGGCACAGCTAGCGTGAAATGATCTTACTATAAATGACGCGCCCCTCCACTTTATTAGTTTATTTAAATGTGTGAATGCAAATATTTCCAACTATACTATTATACTTTATCAGCGTGCTCCTTATTTTGTTTCCAACCAGCAACTGAATTACCATTGCATTTTCGGTGTGTTGCATACATAGTTTATGTTTTCTCGTGTGCGTAAATGCGGTGGAGAGGCGCGTCATTTAAGCTTAGACAGACTATACGGTGTAAATGTATATTTATAGTACCTGCCTGTATTTTATAATTATTAATGTGCCTTTATTACCTGATTATTATGAAATTAATATGTTATAATTCTAAAATCACAGCTTCAATATCTACTATAATTATAATTAGTGCCTTGATAAAACAAATTCCATGGAATCTAATCAAATACGACAATAATTTTTTTTGAATAATTACATATTAGATGAGATTGTTTTTATTTGTGACTCGACATATTACCTCCTGATGTTATTTTGGTTCTCCTGACGAAAAAGTAAATATTGTAAGGAATATGTAATGGAAAGGATTTAGAAATATACGAGTAAGTATATATTTATTTTTTATTGTGACTCGACATGTGACAGCACCTTGCTTGATGTTAGGCCATGTGTGGCCACACCGCTTGATGTGTGGTCCATGAATGAATGTCACTATTACTACAATTTAATAACTGTGAGTAGCTATCACATTCACTATGCCGGCCTAGTTGGAACCGGCCACTTACAAGGTGATCCCGAAACGCGACCTAAACACTTCACGGTCTATATACTTGTAAGTGGTGGTACTACCCCGGATCGGCAGACTGGGTACCACTGCCTACCACTATTTTATAACCTGACCCGAAGGAAATATCCTCCTCTTTTTTTATTTTTTTTATTGTGACTCGACATATGACAGCACCCCGCTTGATGTTAAGCCAAAGTGTGGTCCATGAATGAATGTCACTGCTACTACAATTCAATAACTGTGAGTAGCAATCACATCCACTATGCCGGCCTAGATGGAGCCGGCAACTTACAAACTGATCTTGAAACGTGACCGTGAAACGTATTAACAAATATTTGCAATATTAAATATTACAAATAAAAGCTATAAAAAAATATTTGCTCCGACCGGGAATCGAGCCCGGAACTTTACGCGCAACAAACCAATCGCTAACCGTTCGTCCACACCTGTCGTATTTTAGTATAGTATAGAAAAATAAGTAATACTCGTATATTTTCATCAGTTTAATATCATGAAGAATACTGAACAATACTTGCCTTTATAGTATTATTTCCAGCTTGTATCCCTGGTTCGAGCGTCGTCACCACCAGCTTCCCTTTGGAAGACCACCGAAATGGCGGGCACAAAACCATCTTTCCCTGCACTCACATTTACTATACAAAAACCAAACTATCTGTATTTATAGGACTTTTAACTGCAATATGCCGGCCTTAGAGATTGGATATATTCTTCCAAACGATTTGTCTTAAAAAGGTTACTCCATATGTTAAATAAGCGAATAATTGATTCTGACTAATGAAGAGATGTTTTCTTATATTTCACAAACATTAACCGCGAGTAATGAGTCGAGACTGCGCAATGATATCTCCTTATCAAATGTCCTACAGATAATCTCCGTGCCAATTCTTTTAATTATTCAATACTAAAGAACGATTATTAATTATTATCAGGGAAGTCATAATCTTATCAAAATATTTATTTATCATTCGTAAAGCAATCATTCGTTGGTTGTTCTAATTATTTTTGCGATAGCGACTAATAAAAAGGCCTGTGCTTAATTGCATAAAGGTTTCGATTTGTTAAAAAAAAATAAACTATCGTTTATCCAAACTGGATAAATGATAGTTTATATTGAAATAGGATGATAGTTTATATCCAAACTGGATAAATGACAGTTCAAATTGAAATTGGATAAATGATAGTTTATATCCAAACTGGATAAATGATAGTTTAATTTAAATGCAATTTATACACCAATTTCAAGTGCACAGACCGTGAAGTGACTCAATCGCCGGTCCCAATTAGGCCAGCATAGTTCACAGACCCTACTCCAGCTTAATAAATTTAATTTCAATATTAGGCGGGGTGAGGTGCTGATATGCGTCGTCGAGTCACAATAAAAAATAGGATCATGTATTTTACTTATAGGACACTTTTTGATTTGCACGTGCGTTGATTGCAAAAAATAATATGCGTCCATAGCAATACAGCATCCTAGATAATACATTTAAAAATTCGTCTAAGTTGGTTCCACTTAAGAGTAGTAGTCAGACAATTGATCATCTGTTAGCAATACTGCTGAAGACGGTAAAAAATCAGCTAGGCAATTGTAATGAGAAGGAATTGGACTGCTAGTATCGCAAAAAGTACATTTAAAATATTCAGTCATAAAATAAATGTTCTTTATTATTTTTTGATTCCATAATTAATATCATTTCATAAGCTCGAAATAATTATCTAGATAGGATTATGGATCTCCATGACCTCAAAACATCACTTTCATTTAATTGTGACGCGACATTTCACCCATTTGGCTTTTGCCAAACAAGGGGTAGTCCAAAAGCGCTGACAACTGAAAAATCCAACTCAGTTGCCGCATCTTGTCCACATTTTGACAAAGAAACAACAAAAGGTAAGGTCTGTAAAAATGAAAAGCAAAAATCATATTCTATACTTTTATTATTCCAATAACGTACACAATGCCTGAAGGCTTAATTGATTTTACTTCCAATAAGAAAATTCATAAATGAAAAAAATATATATTTACAATAAAATCAGCTTGGCAATAATTAAATTGCCTGAATAATAGAAAAAAAAGATCTAATTATTTATATCACAAGTTGTATGAGGAGTTATTGTGCACCCGACTCAAAATACATCATACGTAGTTACATATAAGTGCGAATTTAAATTGTGCTACGAATCCTATAATAAACAACGAACGTGCCGAACGGAAGACTTTGTAACAAATTGTAATTTAAAAAAAACTCACACGAAACAACATACACAAATACGGAAATTGAGCATACTGTATATGAATACTGCGGGGTGAACCAACGTCTTTAGCAGGATTGTTATAATCTTACTTTAGATTTTTTTGCACACTCTATGGATGAAGGCGACTGCAACTACAGTTAAAAAACTGCAAGTAGCAGTCGCATTCACTATGCTGCAACTAGAGGTGATTAGGCTAGATTGCTAGTCATGAATGAATACTTACTATACCGACCATAGCAGATGCATTTTTAACTTTAATAAGTAATAATAAGGTATAGCTTGTCTAACTATAAATGACGCGCCCCTCCACTTTATTAGTTTATTTAATTGTGTGAATGCAAATATTACTAACTACTATACTTCACCAGCGTGTTCCTCCTTTGGTGTCTAACCAGCAACTGAATGGCTGTGTTTCATCCATATTTTATATTTGATCGTGTGCGTGAATGCAGTAGAGGGGCGCGTCACTTCGACTTAGACAGACTCTACAATGTTTTATCAAGATTATGACTATAATAACTATGGCCCTAAACAAGAAGGTTAAAATACGTTTAAAGTAGAATTGCCTTATTTATATGGGTTTTTGACCTTTAAGTCCATATTAAAGGTTTTAAAACCTATTTTAGTCCAAGTTTAGGTCCCCAGTACTAAAGACGTTCGCAGTCTGTCCCCTGGTTCCATCTGGACCCTCTTTACCACGCGCATATCATCACGTCGTCGAAACAACAAATGCAATATAAAACAGCTTATCTAAACTAAAGTAACATTATGCATATTGTTGTCTCTCTTACGCACAACGTAACAAACACACGGACATTTCATAATTACAACTATATCACTTCGTAAAGCAGATTCATTGGAGTCGTAGACGTGCGTTGCGGGGCGTAACAATCCTACATCTACCTGTCTCGCTCGCACGCCCACGAATTCAACTTCCTTGTCGCGCCAATATAGAATTGCTTAACCCTGCCGCATAATACAAAAAAACAGTGAACGACGAGTGCAATTGACGAACAAGTGATACCAACTGGCTAACAATACACACCAGGAGATAAACATTACAATAACATTCAAAAAGCAGTCGTTTTAGTGTATTTCCCTTAGAACCCCCGGATGCAGACTTAACATCAAGCGGGGTGCTGTCATATGTCGAGCCACAATAAAAAAAACTCTTTTTGTCTTATGTTTTTTATTGTTTTTATTTTATTTACATTTCTATACTAAGCCACTAAAGTGATTGTATCATAGAAACAGGACAACCAGAGTACATATATCAAAGATACATTGGTACAGGTGAGTGGTCTCGAACTCGTGCTCTCCGGTTTGTGTAACCATAGCACTGCCACTACACCACGGTCGCCTATGAACGCAATAATTGAAGCGCAACATTTGACCTCGACTTGCCTGATAGTAAGTAATAGAAGCGCCAACGACTGATAAAACCGTTTCAGATTACGGTTGTCTCAGTTGCCGCCACTATGTCGGGCAAAGTACTTTTTAATAGAGTTTAATTTTATTTAAGACCTAATTTTTTGTCGTCTTTATAAACCTAATAAAAACCCTGGTTTAAGGGGAATACACCGTAATTAATTTGAGACATTATCTCCGAGCAGCGACGACGAGCAATTTGATTATTTATAAATAAAAGGAAGGTGCACAAAGAAAAATCCTAAAACGTATGAACAATTTCTTTTAACCTCTTACAACTCAGGAACATACGGCGTTACAAAATACATTCTTAAATTAGTGATTTATCATTATATCTATAATACACGGTTCCTTTTAACTTATATTTCAATAATTCTTAATACAGTACACTAACCATGTTTCAGATATGTAGATTAAATTCTGATTTACGCATTGCAACAATAACAACTTTGGCAAAACATTACTGCGAACAATTCTCACACGAAACGCTTAATTAAAGGATGTATTTTATAATAAACAATCAACTAATATATTTATACGAATCACACATCTTCGGCTTCTTGACCGAATCAAAGTACCAAATGCCAAAATTAATATGGACAAGCGATTGGTGGAAAATTTTAGTAAGAAAAACATCTCCCAATCACAAGTCGAGATTGAAAAATATGTGTTGATGATAGGTCAAGAAACTAGGCGATGTAATTTTTAAAATGAATCTGTCACAGTACATTTTGTGCGGCGACTAACATAAATCACATTTAAATCATTGTGTACTTTTGCGTGTACTTCGAAATCATACAACTAATAAAAACGTATAAAACAAAAAAGAATAAAATAAGATAAACTGCGGCCTATTTTATGTACACTCTTCACTCCTCTTTACCAACCTTTCCGATTACATTAATTTAAACTTCTCA
Organism: Tinea trinotella; assembly: GCA_905220615.1. Taxonomy (NCBI): domain Eukaryota; kingdom Metazoa; phylum Arthropoda; class Insecta; order Lepidoptera; family Tineidae; genus Tinea; species Tinea trinotella. The sequence goes on along the minus strand of HG992308.1, from coordinate 8,520,142 downwards.
ATGTTCTGACTCCATGAGATTAAAAATACATACTCGTACATTATAGATGCCTAAACAATACTGGTTTGTTTCATCGACACTACTCGAGCCGTAGCGCGAACGAGATAGCAATAGCTATCTATACCTCGTACTCCTTCGTATTCTCTGAATCCACCCAAAAACACTTACTTTGTAAGTTTCGTAAGGACTGTTCGTAAAGGCCCGTCCATAATTATTACTTTGGTCTTAGCCAAAAACGTTCACTTTCGCTTCGCAAGACCATTCCTTATCATTGGACTAATATCTGTACATAAATTTTATGCACTTGATTCAAAAAAGAAAATATTAATTAAACAAATCTTATGCGGCTTACTATAGCGTTTATTTTGGTTTTGATTAAACTTTTTTTTTATTATTCCGACGTCAAATCAAAACCAAAATAAACGCGATAGTAAGCCGCATAAAATTTGTTTAATTCATTAATCAATGTTCGCGCAATTACTAAGAAGAAACTTTCTGCAGAGAAGAAGCAGTCTGCAAAATAAATTACATAAATTAATTTAAATGGACAGACTTATACTTTGGGTCCCGGCGTTCATTCTAATTCTGATACCCATAGTAAAGAACATTGTGTCAGAACATTTTCATTGTGACCTGACATCTTCGATTCGCCTGATGGTAGGCAAGGGGAGATCCAAGAGTGCCGACGACTGAGAAACCAAATCAATTTACAATTGCCCCCATCGCCGCCCTATGCCGGACAGACATAAAAACTATAAAAGAAGAGTGTACATAAATTAGAGATAATAAAATCTAAATAAAAAATACGTATTGACGTATGAGTATTATAAACCATAAAGCACAAATTGTTCAAAACACAGACCAAGCTGCAATATAATCAGATTCGAAAATAACCCTAAAACTAATAAAAGCCAGTGGCACTAAAAAGGTGAGTAATAAGTGATAATAAAAAAAACATATGACACGAAAATAGGCGATGATGCCTCTTACATTAAGTTTGCACCATAAATGCCTGGTTCCTATCTGTCATCCTATCTGTTATCGGTACCATTCTTTGTACTCTTCACAATTTACCGACGTTTGAAAAATAATTTAAAAAAAATTACAATTTTTCATACATTATGCTAGTAGTTGTCGGTAACTTAACTTACGAGGGGTATTTTATAGAAACGTTTGACCTACGGCTGGTTTTTAATACAAATGTTACCGTTCGTATCTAAAACGATCCGTTTGACAGATATAGGAACCGGGCATAAGTGCGTTTACAAGGCAGGCGCAGTTTCGGCGCGTATTAGCCCGTTTTTATACGATTGTATGAATTTATAACGCGCGTATGGCGCCATGTATATGCACGCACGCGCGTGTACGCACGTGTAATTCAGTAACAAAACAAGTTTTTACGCGATAAAAACACGACTGGCTTGTAAACGCAGTAAGTCAATTTGGACCAGACGAAAACTACTTACACTAATACAATTAAAAATAATTCTTATCTATTAAAAATAGAGTATACTTTTCATTGTATTTCTTTAAAACTAATCATTCTGTGAATTCTATCCTCAACTTTGGATCATTCAAAATTGAATTCAATCAGTTTTCGCCTGGTCAAAATTGACAGTAAAGAAAATAGCAGCGACCGATGTAGCACCCCCGCGTTACAATGCGCGGTGTTGTGCGCACCAGACTAGAACATAATGTCATGGGCAGCAGCGACTCCTTCCAACTAAAGACTACAATAAAAAACCAGCAACCAACTACGATGATTAAATTCGAATTTCTAATGTCTCAAATACTGACAGTGGTAATTGATGGCAATTGTTAATATTGTGGATTTTTTATTTTATAGTGACACATCTGACCTCGACCCGCCTGATAATAAGCAAGAGGTCCAAGAGTGACGACGACTGAAAAAAACCGAGTCAGTTCATCAGTCCATCCATGGTTATAGGATGGAGAGAACACATGGGCTGGCAAAGCATTCCACTTGTCGATTGTTCTACAAAGAAAAGACGTACCGAACTTTTTAGTTCGACTGCCGATTCGGTCGACAGAATGCAGATGCTTCCCCCGACATATGTCAGCACCAGCTCGATGTTAGGCTAGAGTGCGGTCCAGGTGACTGCTACTATAGTTTAATAACTGCAAGTAGCAATCGCTATTATGCCGGTCTATTTAGAGCTGACAAGTTTCAAGTTGATCACGTAACGCGACTGAGTCACTTCACGGTCAGTACATTGAGAGTAGTGGTACTGTGCCGGATCCCGGATCCAAATGACCACAAACTGAATGCCTACCACATTTAAATTATGATTAAATTATTATTTTTTTTATTTTTATTGTGACACGACATTTGACCTCGTCCCGCCTGATGATAAGCAAGAGGAGATCCAAGAGTGACGACGACTGAAACATCCGAGTTAGTTCACGGCTGCCTCAGTCGTCGTCACTATGCCGGCCAAAGCCACCAATTACCCGAAATTAATGTAAGTATTTGATACAATCGTAGGTATCTATAAATCTATGAGAACAATCACATGAACTACAAATAAAGAGTATATTGTAAATTCAATGAGAAAAATACATTGTAAAATGTACTAGAAAATGGTTTACGATGGAAGATTTGTGACGATTACAACTAATACTAAATTAAGAGCATTTTTCCATTAAAACAGATTACGTAACAATTCAACAACATCCTCTTAACAAACCGTTCAGATCTAACATTAGGTTATATGTAGAAAATACATTATAATAATAAACTACGCTAGACGGCAAATAGATATGTAACACCGCGCTTACCTCATTCTTACGATAAAAACTAAACGTTAGATAAAAAATTCAACTTATGATCTTAGACCTAAAAAAGAAAGAAAGACCGCTTTAATTAGCCGCATACACTCTAACATCAAAAGTCGAAGGCTCGGACATCTACATCGCACCAGATTGATGTCAAGTTGGAATGACGTCCATGATCTGCAACAGTCGCATCCATTGTGTTGGAACCGGCAACCTTTATGCTACGAAATAATTCTTGGCCCCGACTGGGAATCGATCTCAAGATCGATCTTGCGCGTATTGGACTGTGGTGCGCCACAGAGATCGTCTAGCCACGGAGTAGTGGATTCATTATGATATCCATAATGCAGCGCTCTCTTTCTTTCTTTTTTCGTTTAAGCAAACGATAGATTTCGTATAAGTATTTCGAATGAAAGACTTCAAATCTATTGACAAAATGAATGAATGACAAATTTATAATGGGGAATATTCAACAATCGATGGGTTCGTGCGCTTTGGTATCATTGAGCGAGATGTTAATTTAGTGTTAATAATTTGTGTCTAACGTTGTGCCCGATCACTAAAACGGTTGGACCCGCACGTTACAAGATCTCGGTGAAGCTTTCGTCTCTTGATCGTAACGCTCAACGCTGCGGTATGCGGCTTAAACGCAGCGTCACGACGTAGCGTATACCGTCTCTGAGGAGAAGTGGTCATTTAATTTTGCTGCGGCTACCAAAGCAGGCGTGTCAACATGAACAATATTTTTGAAAATTGTGCTTTGCGGAGAAGAGGAAGAAGAAATTCTGCTGCCTTTGAAAAGACAAAGAAGCAGTCCGTACTAATTCTATTAAATTATATTCAAACAACACCGCAGCGAATGAACAAGAACGACGCTTGTCCTTTGCCGCTGACGCATACAAGAGACCATTCTAAACGTTTTTCATACGACCATGTGTCCGGTACCGCATACCGCATCGTTGTGCGGTACGATGAAGAGACCAAAGCTTTAGGCAACGTACGCACGAGCGACTACGATAAGTCGATATTGAAACATAGCCGCGGGATGAAGTGACCACACGTTTGAGAATATAAAAAGAGAGAGCGCTCGTGCGAACGGCACCATGTTATGTTAAAATCACGTATACTAAAATATAACTGTAAAAATATTTCAAAACCGCTTATACGGTGCTTGATGTTCATTGATATGTCCGAACTCTGCGGAGTTCATTCTTATAATACAAGACTACGTTAAGCGTACTACGTCCAGTGAACGTGTCCTGACAACGATATATATATATATATATATATATATATATATATATATATATATATATATATATATATATATATATATATATACTCGTATATACTACATTTAACTTGTCGTTTATAAAAAATAACTATTTTATTTGGCGATTATTTGCGAATATACAAAGCAATACCTAATACAACAGTATTAAAACTTTGGGCCGAACCGTAGATATCAATAACCACTGCCATCTATACAACTGTACAGTATACAAATTCAACATGAAAACAATATTGTTTTAGGAGGTAATATTTTCTATGAATAACAACCGAAGATAGTTACACACATATAGTCTATGCCAACAGAAACAGCTAAATGCAGAAATACACACACAGCGTGAGATGGGCGGACGACCTGTTAAAGGTGGCAGGAAACCACTGGATGCAGGCCTTTTGGTGATCGCTTTGAAGGCTTATTTATGTGCAGCAGTGGACAAATAATGGCTGAGAGAGAGAGGATAGACAAAAACCAGGACTTAATTATTTATGTTAAGCCCCTGTTAGGTAACGTCTAGCGACATTAGGTTCGTTTACTACGATAACAATCATTCAACATCATCATCATCTTTAGCGTTTCTATTGGAATGGAATATACTATACAACTGTAGTGTTGAACCTTTGCTACAGTCCGAAATTCAAATACGTGCGTATAGACTGATCCAAAATGCATTCACTATGCCGGCCTAATTGGAACCGGCAACTATTAAGCATATCCCAAAACTTCACTGTGACTCACGTTTTTGTGTCACGTTGATATCGATTTATTTGTATTCGCATTTCGGTCCAATTCTGCGTACGAATACTCCGCGTATTCGAATTACGAACCGCGACACGCGACGGACCTGTTAGTCTATATCACTAGGAAATAATTCTTAATTTTGGCCAATTAATATATAAAATTGTTCCACAATAACAGTTATACTACTTATGTATGATATGCCAATGCCAAGCTCACTAAAACATACTACCTGCTATTGTCGACACACCGGCCTTGCGTGTGCTGCCCTCGCGCAAGGCCCCCTATTTTAAACTACATGTACTTAATTTAAAATTAGCTGCTCGCTTTTGTACGTGCATAGCAGCACACCATCTATACCTCCAGTGAGTAAGGATATAAGTTTTTTTTAAATTGTGCCTTGACATATGACAGCACCCGCCTGATGTTAAGCTGGGGTGCGGTCCATGAATGGATGCGACTGCTACTAAAGTACAGTCGCATCCACTATGTTTTACTATTTATATCAAGATTCGTAAGAGATTTCGTAGCTTTACGTCTCTAGTTTTACAGCCGGTTGTACAAAAAATTGTAATTTACGAATTCGTAAAAAGTTACGAATTCTGCAGACAACATACACGACACACGCAACATACATGAGAGAGTGTTGCATTTTTGCTTTTTTCTTCTACTTATTCGTAACTTTTTACGAATTCGTAAATTACAATTTTTAGTACAACCGGCTGTTAGACTTGTGTAAGTAAATATGAATATCACAAATGTCTAACTTATCACCATACTCAACAGAGCGCATAAACACAGTCAACCTTACACTATGTTTTGTTAAAATTTTAATGACTTTGGTATTTCATAGTTACATAGAGATTACATATCACGGGTAAGCCGAGTTCGGTGCTTAAGTCAGACCATGCGACGGCGACGTTACCTTAATATTAAAAACAAATTAGTTTGATTTTGTGACATGATGAGTATGATTTAGGAGTGTGCGGTTTCACGGGTTCAAAAATTACTTTGAACCGGTCGAAAGGTTTTAAAGACCTTTAATAAATTACTATAAACGTTATGTTGAACGCTAAAAATCATGAAATTGGTGTTATTAACTTATTATGTACTTATTTTGTCGATAAGGGTTCATTACATGATTTATTTAGAGTCAGACCGAAATTTACAAAAAAAAAACACGATTTAAAGTCAATTTTGTCGACAGATAAACGCTTGGTCGTTTATGTCTGGTCACCCTTATAAATGAATACCATTATATGTATTAAACATCAAATATCAATTGATTTTATTAAAAAAATTCGCTTGTTTTTACATGTATATTATACTTGCATCATCAGATACAGGGTGACCAAAATACTTAGCATAAATAGTACCCAAAGCACGGTCTCCTTTTAGCCGCATTGTAGACGAAACTGTGTATGAAAAAAGCCGGTTTTGAAAGAGCCGATATTATCAATCATTTATCAATTTAAATATATAATAGCTGGCAGCGTCTCTCGGGCGTATGACAGTCCTAGTGGGTAAAATAAATGAAAATGATTTCGGCTCTTTCATACAATCCGGTATAGAGACAGCTGCAAACCGAAATAGGTTTTTGAACGGCTCATTTGTGACCTTACCTTGCTTATTATCAGGCAAGTCGAGGTCAGATGTCGCAAATATAGAATACACATCTTGACCTTTCACTAAGTTATTTAGCCTAATTTTTTAGTTATTTAATTTGTGACAAAAAAGTTAATGAGTATGAGACACACCGCCGCACGGAATATATAAGAATAGTTTTTTTTAATATATAAAGAGCAACAATAAGGCAAAATGCCATAATAACAAACTAATAATAAAATACAAGCTTACTTGTACAGCAGTCCGCTACCTAACATTCGATACTATAATCATTCGCTTTAAGAAAATATTCAGAGTGCGTTTTTTTTGTCAGCGGCGTTAGCCAATGAGTAACTAATTTATTGGGTCACTGTCAAAAATTTTAGCATGGCTAGCAATACCAAGTTTCCGAACATACATACCGCCTAAAATATTCGACGCAACCAACGATTTCGAGTGATTATACATTTTAAGTAATGATATAAAAGACTAGAGGGTTTATTTTACGTGATTTGATTCAGACGTTACGAAAATAAACTCTATAGCATGGTACATTTAGTAAAAAATATAATCGCGTATAACCTCTCTAAAACTAGATTGTTTTGTCTATATTTTCATTATATTCCTTTTAGACACAAAGTTACCTAGACTTTTACAGTTTTAGACAAGTACAGCAACCTGTATAACGTCTAGTCACGAGTAATTCAGTTGCTACACGAATTTCATTACTAATTTTCTTAAAGCAAACGCATTGCTATTTGTACCATTACAAAAGAGAGTCACTTGTCATGATTATGTTGAAACAACAATGTTTCTTGTTTCTGTTGACCTTTTCTAATACGGCGCAAACCTGTTGTACCCACTCCTATATAAAGCCTGCAATAAAGGAAATAAACTTGATTAATACACACATATGTAATGACTCTAGCAATTGCTAATGGGAACCTTGCCAAAGTAACGTAACCTGGAAATTTGTTTATTATGACGTCACGACTAAATCGCATTCGCAACCGCCAGCGAAAGGAAGAATAATTTTGTATGTGACGGAAGCGAGAGAAAAACATAGACTAATGTTGATCCTATAGAAGACAACGACACAGTCTTACTATAGGATGACAGTCACTTTATAATTTATGACATTTTCTTATTAAAAACATAGTGGAATATGAAATGAGACATTAGTGCACGGCGATGGGAAAAGGACATCATTCATTTTGTATGGCAACTTGGGCTTAATTGTATTAACAGTTGCATATACATTTTAAAATAGTTTAATGTATGAAGATTATAATGTAATTGGAATATATCCTTTATTTTGCATAGTTTAGTGTGCAAAATGATCAATTTAATTGATTGATTGAAAAAATGATTTACTGTGGCCATACACATTGTTGACCGTATGTATGTATAATAATATCTGAACATTTTTTTTATTGTGACTCGACATATGACAGCACCCCGCTAATACAATTTAATAACTGTGAGTAGCAATCACATCCACTATGCCGGCCTAGATGGAACCGGCAACTTACAAGGTGATCCCGAAACATGACCAAATCACTTCACGGTCTGTATGATGGATTATGGAACATGAATTACAATACAATATAAAAGGTTATGATATTTAAATTTATCCAAGTTTTCGAGACTACAGAATGCATAAATCATTAATTGATTTCAAAAGATAAACAAAATCATTTTAGCAAAACGAAAACTTACTCCATAACCTGTTACTGGTCCAATTGAGTGACCTAAATATGGGTCACCGTATTCTCTACCGTACCTGAAATTAACAATGAAAACATTCTATCATCTGAATATTTTTAATAATAGAATCCCTATCTCATAATATACAATTCCATTGACTCTGCTTATCCCTGTGGGAATGGAGAAGTGACCGTATACACATACAGATTAGTAGTGGAAATCGAATTTTAAAAAACCTGCGACGGGAGATAGAACAATTCGTCTATCCCTAACGCGCAGCTGCTCTGACCAAAGCTACACAGGCCAATGTCGAAATTTCTCTATCTTTTTATGGAGCATTTTTTTTAACTGCTGCTACATTTGTGTGTATATAGCTGACTTTATATCACAAGCAAAATATGCACAACATTGTAATGACAAGATTTGAAAAGGAATGCTTCAATGGTTTAAGCACATAGAAAGGATGATTGAAAATAGATTGAAAAAAGGAATTTATAAATCTGATGTGGATGGATGCGTTAAACAAGGCAGGCCCAGGAGGCTGTTTTCCGACCAAATCAGAGACATCGTCAAGAAATCTGGGTGGCCTAGTGCTTATAACCATAGAGCTTGTATGAAGAGAATTGTGGACACGAGGAACTTGTATAGGGATCGTGGCAAGTAGCGGTCCTGTGTCTCTGCCTATCCTTGCGGGATAAAAGCACGACAATTTGATTAATTGATAGTAATGAAAACGGGATAGATTTTTTACATGTGCACTTCGTTTAACAAGAACCAATTTTCATTAATAATAATTTATACAGTAATAATACTAGCATTGAAACAGACAAAAATAAATAGAGCAAAAAGTGTTATATAATGCGATTAAAATAAGAATAGGACGGAATCGCCGCCATTTTGTGACGTCTAAATCTTCAAACAACTTCACTTTAGTATGGTGTCTTTTTCTTGGCGATCTGCAAATCATTCAATTTGAATCAGTCAAGTGAAGTTAGTCAACAGCCCGTCCTATTCTTATTCTAATAGCATAGTATTAGATGTTTAATTGTTAAACTTACGTGGCAGCTAATGGCGTCAAAGTAGCTTGTTGTGGCGCCGAGACTGCCGCGGCCGCTGCTCTTGCTGCTGCGTTATAGTTAGCTGCCGCCGCTGCAGCAGCCGCATGCTGCGCAGTTGTCAACGGTGACTTTAATAATGGCGCTGCAGCAGCCGCCGCCGCAGCCGCTGCCTGCAAACGCAAAGAAAACGCTATTAAAACAACGCTCTTAGTTAAACATTTCAAACGTTTATTATTTATTGATACTAAGCTTGTATCAAAGGCACTGAACGAAACTATTTACATTAGTACAGGACGAAGGTATTTATGATTTTAAAACGCCATTCTTCTACTGGTACCTGCAGCACAGCGATATTTTGGGTTTCGCTTGTAACTATTTTGTTATACCGAGCGTTAATAAACACATGGGGTTAGACACTTTTAACCAAGTTATGCAAAATTGCAAAATTTTTAAAGATCTTTTTCTAGCCGCGGTCTTTTACAGAAGATCGACAAATTAATATGAACACCTAATATAGACATATTCTTTATTTATTAATAAATAAGGTCACTATTTTCTTTTAGAACAGCTGCCAATTGCTTCAATATTGTTGAGATGAAAATCTGCTTCTCTAAAACTCTCCATGTTTAACAAAAATCCACCAAACCAGAATTGAACCTTGTTGGCTATGTGTATAGGCGCATTATCACCTTGGAGTATGGCAGTGTTTGTCAGTATGCTAGTAATAATAAGAACTTCATTATGAATGCTGACATATTTATTCGCAGTAACATGGCCAGTGATGTATTCACATCATTCGATAAGACCAGCGGAATGCCTCGAGATAGCCGCTTATTTTTTTCAAATGGTGCACAATACTGCAAGGTGTTCATATTGTTATGTCTATCCCTTGTATCAGATGCAAGTAAACGACCACCAGCGCTACGTCAAATGAAATTATTGGTAATTTTTTGTTTTCACTTGTAACTCAACAGGATAATGTATTCACAGGACTGCTCTCCGTGTATTACCGCCCGGTATAACATCCGTTAACAAAGTAGGTTTACAATCCTATAACGCTCATCATTAAGAGTTATTTGCAACAGTTCAACACCATCTTTCGAGAGCAATGAACCCACAAAAGATAACTAATATTCAAGTGTAAAATAAATTTGAGTGTAAATGAATGTCACTATTGGTATTAATAGATTTGTACATCTGTAGATAAATAGTTTTATATCTTACATACCAGAATTCATACATGCCGCCTTCCTCTTTAATTGATAATTTCGGGACCGCAGAGTTTCCAATTAGTGTTTATATACAAAGAAGTTTGTATAATAAATAAATACCATGCATAACCATACGACCAATGGACACGTTCCTTCTGCAGTGCTTTTTGCTAAGCCAAGAGAACAAAAACTATACTCTCACATTGCAGAAAAAACTGAAGAAATATGCTGACAAAATCTACGAGTGAAATTCAATATACGCATGCAATCCGTGGATGAATTATAGTAATGAAGGCAAGCTATGAGTTCGACACTAAAGATGCTTCGTTAAAACGTATCTGTGTACATTAGTAAGAGAGGTACATACTGAGAAATGTTGCAATCATATTTGTGGGCTCACTGGTCTACATGGAGCATAGATAATAAAATTAGCAAAAACGTAATCGCAACTCCGTGGAAAATTGACAAATCACCCAAAATGACATAACATAAAACAATCGTTGCAAGAGTTAATTAGATGAAGGCGAGCGCGCGCGCGGTTACCACAAACAGAGAGCGCCCCGCATTCACTATCACCAAAATGAGGAGCAAACTACAACCGAGGACTCACTCCACGACCATATGGTTACATCCACGTACGTAGATTCACCGGCAGATAAAAAGAGCGATGGCGTAGAAGCTGCACATTACCTTGTTTGGTTACCTACTTACTTTTCGTTTTACGCATGTGTACACAATTTAAAATATTATGAATTATGTGCACGACTGTATAGATAGGCGGACTTACTCCCACCGCAGCCCAGAGCCTATCTAATCTGCCGATTCTTAAAAAAGTCAGCGCTTTTTTATCTGCCGGTACTATAACTGGCTTATAGAACACAGTTAACTTGCCAAAAGGGTTTTCATAAACACAACTGACACTATACTCCGATTCGGTAACTCAGGACTAAAATTATAAATACAACGCGATCTTTTAATGGTTGACTACCACTAAATACACACACAGTAAATATAAGTTAGTAATATGCAAATCGGACTATACATAAAAAGTGTTCTCTGATTTAAGAGATGTCAGTCTTTATCGAAACCATGCTGGGCAATAAATAAACATAATTATTATAACCTTACTTGTCAATTTAGTACAAAACATTTCAAACTTTAGTGTTAAGACAAAAAAGTTGAAAATTCAATGTAATAATATCGAAAATAAGGTTACAAATAACAGTGCTAAGAATATGCATTATAATACGTGGATGAAACCGGCCACACTACTTAGCACAGTATAACGTAAGCATAGCTAAACATAAACAACATCGGGCGTTACCTCCGCTGCGGGCTTCGTGGCCTGCAACAACATAGCTACGGTCACCGCGGACGATACACAATACCCACCACACACAATTATTGTGATTTGTGACCAAATAATAACAATATATCAACAATAAAATAGAATATATTAATTTTAAAAAAACTTCGATTTGTGAGTTACAATAACTTCATTAATTAAAAATCAGTAATTACGCACTTAAAATCCTATTCAAAAGTTTACCAAACCACTGAAATTATTCGATTTACCAAACTTTTTCTCTGAATTAAAATTTTTATTCGGGATCAAAAATGCAAACAATGGTGTTGCCAATACAAAACTATAACTTTTTTTTTCAATATCTTTTATCATGGTTCAAAATAAAATCGTTTAATTTCTTTATCGATACTGGCGTTTAACGTTATCTTTAACGTTTGGCTGTTCTACTCTCTAGTAGAATAGTCAAACGTATGTTAAATTGTTAGTGAACCATTTAATAATATTAATGATAATAAATAAATCATTCCATTTTAAATAATAATAAATGAAAACAAAAGAGAATCGATTAATAAATCGTAAATAATCGATTAAGGTTATTGTGAGTCCCTAGTATTAAGTGTTACTGGTCGCCATTTTTGTTTTGTTTATTCGGTATCTGGTTAATTTTGGCTACCCTTAAAACGTCACTTTGACAGTGACATGTTTTGTTTACGAATTCCATTTCAAAGTATAGTGTAGGTAAGAAAAAATGGTGATCGTGTGAATCGAAAAATATCCTTAGTTAAAATTGTAGTAGGGGAAATTCACGCACGTGCGTGAACACCCCCGCACCACAGTGAACTACATCGCTCTATGTTCAAGAAGTTTGCCGATCATTGCCGGGAAGATATGTTTAAAATTAGACGCATAGACGAAAGCACTATCTAAACATGCAAATCTTACCTGAAGTCTATAATTTGAATCCGCTGTTGCCGCTGCTAAGAAGGGGTCGTAATATACACTGTAAATTTAAAAAGTAATAATTAGTACCCTTTTCCTTTTTAGGATTTTTGTGAGCTCTGAGTCAGTTCACATAGATCCAAGTTAACATTACAAACCTATTCCCTATCACGCAACTGTATGGGCTTTATTTGACAGATAAACACGAATAAAGAATTGAATTTGGGTAACGCTTCATTTTGTATAGTGACTTGAGCTTAATTGTATTAACAGTTGCATATACTATTTAAAATAGTTTAATGTACGAAGATTACAATGTAGTTATAGTTTAGGTGTGCAAAATGATCAAACTATAATTATGACAGTTCAAAACAGAACTGTTAATATGGCGTGTCTTTGTGATTGACAGACGATGCAAAATCCATAATCATATTTTCCAAATAAAAGCCCAAATTGAATGATAGTAGTAGTGATATTAAGTCTCTTAAAATCAGAATGTGTTAAAGGCAAAAGGAATCTTATCTCATATAGCCCATCTTAACAACCAACTAAATTAGAACGGTTATATGATTAAGCTTGATTATGTAATTTGATCATAGAACCTCCCACAAACCTATGCCTCCACTGAAGTCGAACATATAGCCTTACTATAACTATAACTAATCTTTAGTTAAATAATTATATCTTTATATAATCAATATATAAATAGAGCTATATGTAATCTAAACTATAGATTAGATAATTTAAATTCTATGTAAATAACCAACTAATTTCCATCTGTTTAGCCTACAAGCAATTAAACTAAAACTAATAAATACAGAATAAGAAATATAACCTATGTGTTACCTACATTAAAAGCATTATATACACTAACAAATAAATCAAACAAATTCAGTTAATAAAAATTTAAAAAAAGTGCAAAAGTTGTGCAGATTAATAAAGAATTGGTTAATTATTAAAAAAAGAACAAAATGCTTGTATTTAAAAATCAATTACGCCTCAATTCCCACAGGGATAGGCAGAGACAACGGAGTGGTATTATTTAAAAATATTTAAACAATATTGATTTCTTTTATACAAGCAGTTCGACAAAGATAAATATTAGTTACAAAAAGTACAATTGTTAAACTAAAAAACTACATTCCTAGGAAAAATATATTAAATAGAAAAAGTATCATACCGTAAATGATGGTAAGCGATGTAGAGTTAAGGATTGGTTGAGGATAGGAGTGGAGCTTGAATTTGTTTTATTTACCAATATTGATTCCTAAAATCATATTATTTTAACAAGTATTTGGAAGCAGTAAGTTCCAAAAACTGATCCCAAAACACGACTAAGCAACTTCACAGTCTGTACACTTGTACTGCCTTCTACTCTTAGACAACCAGACCTGGAGCAAATATCAGACTCTTTTCTTTTTATTACCAAATATTTGTCATTCTAATTATTGAAACAAATATTTGCTCGGACCGGGAATCGAACCCGGGATTTAACACGTAATGTACTGGTCTGCTAACCAATGCGCCACGCGTGTCGTAATGTCACATTGTCACCACATTTTTTTACAATATACGAATGCAGCTTTCATAAATGTGTATTATGTGTCTTTGACCGGCATAATGACGGCGACTGAGGCAGCCGCGAACCGAGACGGTTCTTTCAGTCGCTGGTACTCTTGGACCTCCCCTTGCTTACCATTAGGCAAGTCGATGTCAAATGAGGAGCCACAGTAGGAAAAAATACCAATAATAAATAATTTATAACATAATATTGTAAGAAAATGTCATAATTTTATTTATCTGCCTGCATTAACTCAAGAGAGCACGGGATTTCATGGGTATAATGGAGCGGGGGCGGGGGCGGGGCCGGTAGCGGGTGTCTGTTAACGTGATAGTACTCACGGTGCGAAAGCGTGCATCGGCGACGCGTACGTTTGCACGCGGTTGAGGTGCGTGGGCGACACGTGCGGGGGACGGGGCGGACGCGAGCGGTACGCGGTGCGGGCGAACGGCGCTATCATGCAACACACAGAGCTAAACATGCGGTTACCTGCGGCGTTGGGCGGCGCGCGGGGCAAGCACCAGAGGCGGCGCGGGCGCAGCGGCCGGCGCTCCTGTCAGCCATGGCCACGAGACGCCCGACACACGCAGCCCTGCGCACACACGCGCTCACCACACTGATCCCGCACGCACATACGATGCGCGAACGGTGCCAGGACACAACTCATAATATGATTACGCGTTGGCATTATATATGTATATATAGCCAAGTAATGTCAATTCAGACAAACATCTCTCAATATTATCACAGGAGCCCATCTTACCCATAAGCAAAACTCTCAACTAAGAGAACATCGATTATGTAAATAAACAAGACAAATTTTGTGTTAATTACAAATTACATATCACAAAATACTAATAAATCTAGAATTATAATAATGTCTAAAATGCAAAGAAAAGTCTACATGTTTCAAAAGCATCGTGGGCGCCTGCCGCTGATGCCTTTATGCATTCCAGTGTTCGGGCGTGCGTTCCAGTGACCCCCATTCATATTACAATGTTAATCACACGAGTGTGAAATAGGTGAAGCTCTCCGGATCATTGGAAGGCAGCCGACGGGGGTTTTATACAAATGCTCATAGTTCAGTAACAAACAGACTCATCGGGCAAAAGACTAGTCAATCACATAACCCCACCACATAGAGTAGAGACCATGCTCCAAATTATTGTTATAAATTAAAATTATTAAGCTCTCGTGAATTATAATATGGAAATTAATATATTCTACATGGCGTCGCTTTCCTTACCTTCGGGCCATTGCACGCACACTGAAACAAAAATAAACAGGGGAACAGTTAGTACAAGGGCTCGCGCGCGGAGGTGCACCAGCTAAAGTACAAAGTAAAACATTCATCGCTAAGGCGAGCAAAGAGAAGACAAACCTAAACATTCTCTACTATTGAATTTGACAGTGCGGGACGGTATGCAATCATTCCATTTTTTTTAAAGTGTCACCAATACATAGAAGGTGTATATATATACATATAGACTAGCAAGCTCTAAGTGTAGTCAGTCCATTAGGGATAGAGGTGCAAGCTGATGTAGCCAAACACCGAGCGGCGCCGGAATCTAATAGCGTTCATCTACTCGCATTCATAGCACCGTGCTACTGCCAACATTTATATAAAAATAAAAAACAAAACCATGAAAACACTTAGTAATTTACATCAACAGCTCTCTCACCCAAAGTGGGAACTGTTCCGTTTCTAGCCAGTAACACTGGATGGAGAGAAAAAAGAAAATGCAAGGTGCGTTAGACAATCACATATTATATATAACATACATGTAGTAATTAATTTGAATTAAAACATAATGCAAATATTGACAGGGATGGTTTAAAACATTCGTTAAAACAAAATTGCTCAAAATTTAATTAATGTGGTCTTCGCATCTGGATTCATTTAAATATTATTACCTATTTATTATTTGTGTGAGTGAGAGAGAGAGAGAGCAACTTACCATTCTGTACAGAGGGAGGTTTCTTTGTCTGCACTCTCGCTGTTGCATTATTAACCTGATTTGGAAGTAAACGTTGTTTAAGAAATTGCTGCGAAGATTAGTAGTTATACTTAATTTTTTTGCATCACTAGGCAGAATTTTCATTATAGACTATATATTTATTTACTTCAAATAAATAATCCCAACAAAAAATAAGTATAACTGAAATATATAACTGTGTAAAATAAAATAAAAATCTGAGCCAATTAAAATAAACAATTGATTTGAATGTATTATTGTAGTTTATATTGACATAGAAAGGAGGATTCGAACCCCACAAAAGATATGTAAAACACAAAATGAAAACACTTTTATTTGTTTTACTAAACCACTGCATAAGTAGAAAACTCGCTGTAATGACCTCGGGTTCATATTGTTCATAAATATTAAACTGTTACTTGGTATCACTGAAAACAGCGGAAGTGTGTTGATAGTTGATCATGTAGTCTTACCTCGGTCCCCGAGTCGGTCGGTTCTACATTCTCTGTGAGACACTCTCTCAATCGATCGGCATATTAAATGACCGTCTAGAGAGTAAAGGAGAAAATAAATAAGGTATGTGGGTGTATAACGCCGCGCGAGTCCCTTCGGGGCTGGCCCGGTGGGGCTCGCGCCGCTCGCTACGTGGCGTGGCTCGCGCGTGTTAAGTTACAGTGCTACGGATGTAATCATTGATCATGCACACCTCTATCTTTCTGCCCTCAACCACGGTGCCGTGTAGTCTCTCTCGTGCGCGCTCCGCATCACCACTATTTGCGAATGTTACAAAACCGAATCCCTGCATGCAAGACAGACAAAACATGCATTAAAAACAGCGTCGCTCAAAAAACAACGTGCAACAAAAATTAACATTTATGCATTGCATATTCTCTGATTAAATTGTTTTAGTGAATTCTCAAAAGGATAGATAACAATGTTTTGAGTACGTTGGACAATTGAGCGTTCAATATAGCTGAATGGGGGGGTCACATAAGCGTTGGATGTCGAGTAAGGTGCTGAGTCAAAGCTCGCCAGCGCGCCGTTGTCAACGACGTTAGCCGAGGGACGCTACACTCCTCTGCGTACTTCGAGTACCGCTATACGCATTTGTGCTAAATGTTAGCTGCATTTTGTACTTCAGAGAAATATCACCAGATGCATGCAAAAAGAAAATATAAAATGTAAACATACTTCGATTCAAAGGGAACTGGACCGAATACTACAACATACAATCCTATGGGTTCCATTAAATTTATATAAAACTTTATATTCTAAGCCAAGAAAGACGTAAGAAATAAGCGTCAAGAGCAATAAAAGGAAGTAATAAAATGTAACAATAATTGTATAATGTCTACTGGCGGTTGAGGACCTACGACAAACAGTGTGACAGCGGGTACTTACAAACTATCACTAGCATCGTCGTGGCCACGCGCGCGACCTACGGCTCAGTGCAATACATCATGTACAGTGCTAAAACGTACCACCCAACTAAGTCTATTGTATATATAAGCACAAATCACGCCCGGGTCGGCATCCAATGCTAAATGCACACTGGGGTCGAGTGTGAATGAAACAAACTTGTGAAACATGTGACACCGATGGTTGGCAACAAACGGACACGGGCACGCGCGCACCTCTCGTTAACGCATCGTGCTCATAATATAATATATAACCACTACTGTCAAACACATGGTGATCACCCATAGAGACAAAAAGCAGCTAGCACAGCACACAATACAGTGGAAGAGACGAGTGTGATAGTGACAAACAAGTTGCTCATTACGAAAACGCTTACATATAAAAGCAACGACAGCTCTATTATTGAATACCATATTCGAGCGGAGCGGGCTCGAGCCGGAGTGGACGTTCGATACTAAGCCATACTAACAGATGCGCCCTAACACTACTAGAAGATACAATTTACATTAGCTAAGTCATCGATTAACACAGAATTCAGGATCAGCATAGATTTACATGCTCAAATACTATATCAAAATATATCACAAAGTTCCCATTGTTAGGAAGCATATGAATATACAAATTTTATATTACATAAAGACGGAAAGTATTAAAATGACTAACAAACTAATAGAACGTATTAAATACATCAGTATGAATGATCATTCAAACTACACTTCACCAATAAATGGTACAATAGATCGTGCAGTTTGGATGATGGCATGTTATTAATCTACGGCCGTTCTAATAGCAGATTTGACAGATCAAATAGTGATGTGTTCGATTTATTCAATTTGTTTTCTTCACTGATAATATCGATAATAATCAGGCACGATTATTTAAATATTTATTCCAAATCAGTGTTTTAAGTATTAAGACTGCGTTAAATTGCAATATTTGTCCCTCCTTCCCTATTAGGCAAACTCGCGTGATAACTTTTGTGAGACGCAACAACAGTAAATGCCATTACTGTCCGATAATTCTTTTATTTTTACAAACATTATTAATATATTTTAATTTGTTTTGAAAACAAATATTTGTTTAGAGGGAAAATTGAATTTATGGATTTAATCTATTTTAAATTTTATTAACGAAGACATAAAAGTGATTTTAAACAAAATTACCAATTATTTGCATTAAAGAATATCGAGCACGTCACTATTGCAATATATCACAATCAAATTTAGGTTTCGAATTTAAATTTATGAGAATATTACACATCGATGGATTATGTGGTTTTTGATATGTCAATTCTGGCCTATTAGGACGGCCGCATATGGCAGTGATGAATAATAGAGCTGTCCTCAAATATATTATTTAGATCAATTGTTATATTGTGCCGATGCATCATTCTCTAATATTGCATATCCCAATGTGAGGCACGAAAGATACAATTATGGACAATTGTTTTAAAAGAGGAAAATGTTCTTGAAATTTTGTATGAGTGAACATGGGCTACTTAAGGGGTCGGTCACCAAACTGAGACAAGGAAAGCAATAACACGTAAAAGCTGTCAATCCAATCAGTAAATTCATTTAAGTATTCAACAAGATGTACATAAGGTACTTAAATCAGAACATTCAAAATCATGGAATTAGATTGTTGTTTTTTGAGACTTATATGAGTCAATACCAGTGGCTTGCTTTAAACATTTAATACATTAACAATTACTTAAGAGTAAATTATACTTGTAATGAAGTCAAAAGTAAAGTGATAGAGTAGCATGCAATTAATAAATCACCGAGTGGAAGGAATGCGCGTCGCGTGCGCAGAAAGCTTAGGGGCTACACACATTAAACTAAATTCAACAAATAAAAGTAAATAATACTTAATATAAACATTGTTAAATGCATAAAATAAGCCATAGGTAATGTTATAAG
Source organism: Tinea trinotella (assembly GCA_905220615.1). Lineage (NCBI taxonomy): Eukaryota > Metazoa > Arthropoda > Insecta > Lepidoptera > Tineidae > Tinea > Tinea trinotella. Next base: position 8,500,619 of record HG992308.1, on the reverse strand, counting down.
TTTAAAATTAATTATACTGTAGAAAAAGAAACATATTATTAAATATATCCAATGATAATATACAATGCTATTAACAAATCTGCACCAAACATATTAAGTTTGTTTAGCTATCTCCCACATCCTGCGTAATACTTTATTAGTAAAAGGATCATAATGATCAAAGCATGTTTTATAATGATTTGCAAGTTACTTAGAAATAAATAAAGTTCTCAATTTTAAAACAATCGTTTGGGCAGCCGTTATAATTTGCAAATTGTTAGTTAAAGGGAGTTTACTAAAATAATGAATCGCATATTTAAAAAATGTTAAAATCTTTTGTATTTTTCTGAATTATCAATTACTACAGGGCCTTATACTTTTACAATATTTTTATTAACAATAATATTGATAAGGTGAATGTTCAATAAAGTTCAAATGTTCCAAGAAAATAAATATATATTTTTGTTAGAAAGAATCTTCTGAAAATTCACCTTTAAAGAAAAGAAAGAATGACACAGAGGAAAAGAGTACTTATTATATATATTATGTAAAATAATTTAAATTTGAATAAATATCATTACTCCCGTCTCCTGTGTCATTCTTTATTATTTATAGATCATTGTGAAGGAACAGCAACCATGAAATTTAATATAAACATCAAAGTGACGTCCGATTAAATTTTAGAGTTGCTGTATATTGTCGCAATGACACAAAAGATCCCATACCTTTGATCCGCGTTCATTGAAAATTATTTCGACATCAAGTATTGTGCCATATTGCTGAAAAAACAAAAGCGATTCTAATAAGGATCATGGAAATAAAAAATAAATTGCATTCAGGATATATAAATACATAGCGGAGTAGTAAAAAAGCATCGTGTGTACGTACGCCAAACATATTTCTTAGATCTGGATCTCTAAATCTGAAGGGTATATTTGAGACGTGTAGACGTTTCGCTTGTGAGCTTTGTGACAGGGGAACGAGCGTCTTCTCTGCTGTGGCGGAGGCGACAGCGTTGGCGTTAGCGGCGGCGTTGGCGGCAGCATTCGCCGCACTCACCGCTGCCGCGTGTGCCGCCGCCTGTTGAGCCACCACCACAGCTGCCTGCTGTGCAACCACCGCGGCCGGTACACTCACTGGTGTACTTTCGTCGGGAGACTCTGTTTCACTTTGCTGAAATATACATAATATTAAGCGTATATTAAAAATTAAAAATAAAATAACGCAATTTACAACGCTAATTAACTTTGAAACTTACTGAACTGAGGTTTTGGCTGTCAACTGAGTTTGGTGGGTGTGATTGCGAATTCGGTTGGGGTGAAAAATTTGGGGGTGGTATCGATACTGTTGGCGGTCCTTCGCTTTTGACGAGTGGCGCTTGCGGAGGCACGGCGCCGGCTGCATCTGCCTTTGCTGCGGCGAGTGCGTCCCCATTGGCCGCGTATTGTGCAGCTGCTGCCGCCGCAGCCGCCGCCGCCGCAGGGTACGGGTTCCCCACCATGTGCTGAAATCAATTAAACAATAAACGTTATAAAAAATAATTATTAACGATTCGTGCAGCAGATTAAGAATTTATATCTATAATTAATTGCTTGCAGGTATTCTTTATATTTTTTAATCAGAATTTGTAGCCTAATGAAAGTAAGCAAAACGTAATCTATCTTCACAAACGAGTGAAAATAAAGAATACACCCATTATGCTTCTGCGAGGCGTTGATAGTAAAAGCGTGGGTTTATCACGTTTTCGCCCTTTATTTAATTTTGCGAACGAGATGTTGAAATACTATTGAAGTACATTATCGACGTAAAGAAGAAAGTAAAGAATAAATACATTATTTGATACCATTAATATCTTAAATCTACATAATTAAAATCTACAATTCAAACAGATGTAATTTATATAGTTGATAAAGTCTATATATAAATAAAAGTTCAAGAATTCCACAGTTCAATATTATTAACCTTCGAGCTGAATCTACGTATTCATAAATTGCAAGTCAACATAGTAAACTAATGGACGCCACTTTCTTTGAAGTCATGTTATTGTAGGCTGATTTACCATCGAGAACGCGATTTCGTCTAATTTTGAAGCAATAAATACGACTGGTCATAGTTGACGTTTCTGGGCTGCGATTCGAAATATTGACGTAGCGTCTCGTGCCAAGACATACTTCATATTGCGTCTACTTTGCGATACTAATGATGACGCAATAATTTTGTTTATAGTAGTTAATTTAATACACATAACTAATTAAGACTATGACGCCCAAGGGCAAGCAGTAAATTCGAGTTTACAATTTGTCGAGTATCGCCTTTGAAATAGAATTCAATTAACAAATTCCTTACTCTCACAAAAGACAGTTATTTAATAAGAACACGAGGCAGGGCCCGAACACCGCACAAAATACTGTGAAAATAAATAAATCAAGTTAAAAAAGGTTTTCAGGACAGGGTTTTTCAGGGTTTTCGTTGAAACGAAATGGATTTCTCCAATAGCCATAAATTACCAATTCAGAAATATAATTAGGAAATTTTGTGATTTAAATTATAATGAACCTTTTTTAAAAAGTCGCTCGAGTTTCTTTTAAGCAAATTTTAAAAGCTGAAAACATCAAAGACTTCATTTTCGTACTTCCTAAGTTTATAACAGGCTCGGGAAAATTTATTGAAAACTTATTTCATAAATTTGGCTCAGTCGAGAGACGCTCTCTCTATTTAAAAAAAGTAAGTTTGACATTAGAAACTTGTATGAAAATAATTGTGGGTGTGAGGGAAGCGAAGGAGTTGTGTCAGGATCGTGCAAAAGAAAATCTATTCAAAAGAATTATCTATGCCTATGTCTGTGGGGAAAAAGGAGTGACAATTTGATTGATTGATTAAAGTTTGACATTGCACTCTAGCCAGCATAGCGAAAGCGATTAAAACGGGCGTAAAGTGAGTAGGTATTTTCAGTCGTTCTTGGATCCCCACTTGCTTATCACAAAGCAAGTCGAGGGCAAACGTCGCGTCATGTTGAATTAATTCTTCTGTGAAAATAAAAGAGATGGAGCTGGTTCATACTAGAGCTTAAACTGCCGCAATGACAAACGAGAATATAAATAAAGGGCTGAGCCACTGGTATTCAAGTTAACATAAATGAGACAGGATACTACTGAATTAGGATGTTCTAAATTGAAGCAATTGCTTCATTGGCGACATGAATAGTGGAATAGTTAGCAATGATTCATTTCGTCTGTTGAACATTCTAGATTAATACCTATCCAAGATTTACTTTAATACCTATTTAATATTAAATAATAAAATAAAATATATAATATTTACGAATTAATTAATAATAATGTATTACCTATCCAAGATTTTTTTTTAATTTTTGGTTTGACATATGACTGCACCCCGCCTGATGTTAAGCTAGAGTAATGATGTTACATAACTGAAAGTAGCAGTCGCATTTACTAAGCCGGCCTAGCTGTAACCGGCAACTTTCGATGTAATCCTGAAACGCGACTAAGCCACATTACGGTCTGTAGACTTGAAAGTGATGGTACTCGCCAGATAGACAGACTGGCCAAACAGTCTGCCTACCACTCTTAAACAACCATCCCAAAGCAAATATATCTGCATCTATTTTTGTTATCGAAATTTGTTCTATGATATCCACCATTTTGAAGTATTTGTAGGTACACCATAAGGGTGTATGGGTAACAAGAGCTTAAACAACGGCGTGCAATAATGAAACCATGTTAATCGTACTATAATCGATCACAAGTACAGGTGACGGCTTGCGTATTAAACTACACCCGCATCAATATTATACACTACCCTCACATCTGGATCTACATCTACAGTAGCTAAAAGCTTTTGCTTGTGATCCTCTATGCGTGCGAAATTCTTTTCTTACTCATTATATTAAACGTGGGTTTCAGTGTGAACAAAGGTCAATTGCTTAGGAGGGGCGAATGTTACAAGAGGCATAATTATCTTAGAAATATCTATATAAGCTGTCAGTTGATGTTTTGTTGAAGGCGACAGGAGCGGCGACCCGGCGAGATAGTGGGATTACCGGGGGCACTTTACACCAAGCTCCCGCCGAGCCGACCCATTGGATTATCACGCCGCTCTGATTTAATGTTTCATTATCTTCCAACTACATCGTTGTTAACACGATAAATAAAGACAGTTTATTATTGAATAGTGCAATATTATTTACATTTCTATATTAATAAACTAAAGTGTGTGTGTCATAAAAACAGGACGACCAAAGTACATACATTGGTATAGTACCAGGCAGAGAAAAAGAGCGCTGACTTTAAGGCTGCGCAGTATTAGAATCGGCAGATTAAAAGAGCACTAGACGTCTGTTGTTGGGGCAAGTCCGCCTATCTATACAGTTGAGCACATAATTTATAAATGGTATACACATTCGTAATACGAAATGTAAGTTGGTAACAAAACAAGTTACTGCGCAGCTTGAATGAATCGCTCTTTTATTCTGCCGGGATCTATACCGGCAAGTGGTTTTAAACCTGTGCTCTCCTGACTATTGCATTACCACTACACCACGTTCGCCTTAATCATACACAGTAGGTAAAGATAGATTTCACGCTTATAACCGATTGCTTGCATGACTACACCCTCACTCGTCTGAATATGCCGACCGGTTAGCGCCCTGCTCAATCACTCGTGGAATACCGCCACGTTTATAATTTATCCGCTTTCTAAGTACACGAGCATTATTAACCACAACATCTACAGTAACAATACATTGTTGCGATAAAAAACGCGACTACAATAAGGACATTACAAAGGTACAAAACACATAAACGAAGTTAAAGTGTAACAATGTTTCTAACATGATCATTTACGATACTTTGTTTTGTTTATGATACGCTATTTTAGTTTTATATTAGGCTTCCTTTGTCGCCTATACCACGGCGAATGTTTCGAGGAGCTCCTTAACTTTGTTCCTATCTCGCCTTTTCGACCGGATCGATAGTCGTCTAATGTATCGATCGGTGCGTCGTTTCTTTGTAGAACAATCGACAAGTGGAATGCTTTGCCAGCCAATGTGTTCTCCCCATCCTATAAAAACCTTGAATCCTTTGGAGGGCATATTGACGGCGACTGAGATAGCCGTAAACTAAGACGGACTTCTTGGACTATAATAAGAAATTTTTTTTTTATTGTGACACGACATTTGACCTCTACCCACCTGACGATAAGCAAGAGGAGGTCCAAGAGTGACGACGACTGAAAAAACCGAGTCAGTTACCATCAGGCAGGTCACAGTCAGATGTCGTCACAATAAATAAATAAAAAATCATTACGAGACAAAATAATACGAAAGAACTTAATTTTAATGAATAAAATAATTCCATAAAATGATTTGAAATTAAAATGAATTTCATGAAATACGAATTGTTGTATTTGCATGCAAATCGATGTATCCTGGGTTAAGTCGTTAATCATTTTAACGGAGTGTCCCCGACGTATCGGTGACATGCATCCCACGCGCGTATACGGGCACACACATTTCATTACAATAGCATATAGATGCGCTGTAAAAGTATCCTATTCAGCCATCGTGACCCCTTTCCATTTGGCTGAGCGAATATCACACAGCTAAAAGGGTCATTTTTCAACAACCACCACTACATTCGCTCGACGATCATTTTGAACTCACTTTACTCGTATAAACTACATTAAGAGTAGTAAGCTGTGGGTGCCCAGTCTGGTGATCCAGGGTAGTACCATCATTGTATAGACCGTGAAGTGAAACTTAGTCGCGTTTCGGAATCACCTTGTTAGTTGCCGGTTTAAATTAGACCGCATAGTAGATGCGAGTACTACTTGCAGATGTTTAACTGTAGTAGCAGTAACCTTTATTCATGGACCGCACTCCAGTTTAACATCAGGCAATATAGAGAAATTTCGTGCTACAGGTTCTGTAACTAGTTGTTGCTAAGCATTTTGAAGTTAAATAGAAGGTGAGAACAACGTAATGGCGAGTCTTATCTGAAGTTTTAGATGTTGTCCCAAGTCGTAACAGCAGCTATTAAGTCGGTAATTAATGTAAATCAGAGTCACTCGAAAATGAAGCAAATTAACAATAAAAGTAAACATTTCTAAGCACCGAGGTATAATATAAACTTTCGAACATCAACATGGTCCGTTTGAAAGTTTAATTACTCCTAAAACTTTAACTAAACATTGATCAACGCTTATCATATTGCACTAACACTAACCAATTAGCAATTAAGCCGTTAGTATCTGCTGTGTATTAATGAACGGACATTGTATCGTGACCACTGAACACACTCGTCTACTAAGTCTACTATGGGGCATGCATATCAACAAGCCTTTGGTAAACATACCAGTTTTCGTTTTTTTTTAATTTTATGAGATTAACTTTGTACAAAAAAAGCAACATTGGCCGGCTGAGGCAACCGTAAACTGAATCATTTTTTCAGTAGTCGGCGCTTTTTGACTTATTCTTGCTTACCATCAGGTATGACAGCATCCCGCCTGGTGGTAGGCTGGGGTACGGTCCATGAATGGAGGTAACTTCTACTACAGCCAATTAACTATAAGTAGCAGTCACATCTACTATGCCAGCCTAGTTGTCACCGGTAACTTACAAGCTGAACCCGAATCGCTAAATTCTTTCCGCCTTTAATCATCTGTGCTAAAACATTTTTTTAATAAAAAAAAAATTAACGTGATGAATATGTCTATTATTTAAAGTTTTATTATGTTTCTTTATTATGACTGCACATGAATTTGACTTAGCTAATAGTAAGCAAAAGGAGGCTCCAGGGTGCTTACTGTTAAAAAAAACGACTTGATTCACGTCTGCCTCAGTCGCCGTTACTATACATTCCAGATGTATTCTTTTATGTGTAATAATGAATTTTGCCTGTCTGTCTGTTTGTTTATCATCTAGTTACCTATTGCGTAATATAATGAGGAAAATTAAAGTCTCGTACAGATTACAAAGCCTTAGGACATGAATTCAATAATGCAACAGATCGCGTGTTTACAAAGAAACCACTTGTAGAGTTAAAGTAGCCGATCATAAATTATTATTCCCATAAACAGTCTATTTTGCGTTTTGTGTTTGTATCTTTATTCGGTTCCGATATCGTTTTAATGTGTAAATCTTACAAGATACAATATATGATGAAAAAATATTATACGCTACACCGAATAATTTACATCTTTGACAAGGCTTTATATATATTTATTTATGGTATATGCATTTAATGTGTATGTAATTTTTATATTATATATATTATTTGTTTAAATTAATATTTATTGACAAAAGGAATTTATAATCGGATATGGATGGATTCATTATTTTCCGACTAAACCAGAGACATCCTCAAGAAATGCCTAGTGCCCAAAAGAGTAGAGCTTGTATGAAAAAAATTGTGGATGTGAGAGAAGCATTGGAGTTGTGTAAGGATCGTGGCAAATGGCGCTTTATTGTCTCTGCCCATTGATTGATTGATTGTTCAAATTTAAATAAAATAAGTTTTATGTCCGTACAATAATTATTTTTTACAGTGGCTCGCCTGATGTTTAACTGAAATGCGGTGCATGAACGGAGGCAACTTCAATAACTAACTGCAAGTAGCAGCAACATCGACTATGCCAGACTAGTTGGAACCGGCAAGCTGCTCTTGAAACGCGACTAAGTTGCTTTACGGTCAAAACTTAAAAGTTGTTACTTAAGTACCACGCCATATGCCACAGTGTTTATTAATCTAAGTTTGCCATGGATCCTGATACAAATCCATTGTTTCCTTCACATCCACAATTCCTAAAAACATATTACCTAATGAAATTTAAACTCGTATCTTATAAGCTCCTTGTCACTATATTTAAGCTTTTATTCATTTGATTTTGGAGTGTCACAAAGCTTTCATTTCTGAAGCGCTCTACAAATATTAGGACAGGAGTTTATCTCGTGTAAAAGGAAGGTAAATCGGCTCTTAACTGTCCCCCACTTAAATGAAAATACATAATAAAATTTCATTACAGGTGTGAAAATTCCGGGTCACGTACAACTGAATACACTAATCGATATTAATAATTTATTAATAAATCTTACCATAACTTGGGCGGGATATAAAATATTTAATATCTACCAAATGATTTGAGCCACGTGAACGTATATTATATACTTGCTTTGTTCTCGTTAACCGTTTGAACACCCTAAAACGTTTAGCACCACTCTTTTTACTTACTCTACTGGAGCGTTAAAAACCGCATTCATACTCACCTGAAAAGAAAAAAGAAATCATTATAATAAAGCAATCATGATGAAGTAACGATAAATTTAAAATAATAAAACGATAAGGGTGTAAACTTTTATTTAATTTTTTTTAAATTGTGACTTGACATATGACAGCACCCAGCTTGATGTTAAGCTGAAGTGTGGTCCATGAATGGATGTCACTGCTACTACAATTCAATGACTGTAAGTAGCCGTCACATCCACTATGCCGGCCTAGTTGGAACCGGCAACTTACAAGCTAATCCCGAAACGTGACCAAATTACTTCACGGTCTATATACTTAAGATTAGTACAGACAGTTGGCCATTCTCCTAGTCTGCCAATCCGGAATAGTACCATTTTTAAGGTGCATACTGTAAAGTGACTCAGTAGCGTTTGGGAATAGCATATAACAGTCGCCTCCATTGCCGCACTCCAGCTTAACATTAGGCGGCGTGCTGTCATATGTAGAGCCATTATAAAAAATGATACGATAACCACTCAACGTACTACAAGTATATCTGTGCGGAAAGAAATATAAAACTTAAAGTTAAAGAATAATAAATTACCAAAGTTATTAATAAACGTCTATGCACAACAAAGCTCTGAACAGCTATTGAAATCTGTACAATGAGAAGTAATTTTCCAAAAATATAACTCATTTTTCTTTGGTACAATTTACTTCTTATTGTATGGCGGTAACAAAGGTTCGGGCCAAGGAGAACTCAACCTGATTTCGACGACGTCACTGCTATCGATAGGTGTTCAATAATGGAAGTGGAAACCCGTGTTGTTATTTCGCTTATATCCTAAATACAACGCTATTAATTACACTTCGACTACAACGATGCCTTAGCTCAAACAAAATTAATCAAGGCGAATAACGATAAGTTACCGCTTTACGTCATTTATCTTCAAAACCACTAGCAATTAACGATTGGTAGAACTTAAGCAAGCTCACGATTTGTTTGCGAATAACTTTAGTTGACTTTTCATTATTATTCCATGACTATTAATTTGTCTAATTGGCATTTGTTTATCTTTAAGCGTAACTTTCGTATGCCGTCTAGGTGCGCCCTTATCGTAATCCTTATTATTCTCTTGGGTAAAAAAACTCGAGAGCAATCACTTTTATTACATTTCACAATTTTACGAGAGTTTCAATTTTTTTTTATATAACATATTTTTTTTACCAACTCAATCTGTCTGCTTCACACAAATAACTTTTTTTAAGAAGCGACATATGACCTCGACTCCCCTGATGGAGGTCCATGAGTTAGGCAGGGGGAGGTCCAAGAGTACCGTCGACTAAAAAACAGTTTTATTTTACAATTGCCAGAGTCATTGTAAGTATATAATATAGTTGTTACATTACTATACTAAGCTACTAAACGTGCTTGTATAATAAGAAAGATGTTCATAATATATTAAAAACACATTGGTACCGGCAAGTGGTTTTGGAACCGGGGGTATACGGTTTCCGTGACAATTGCATTACTACCTAGTCGATCGTGGTGTAGTAGGTACCACGATTGGCTTGGTGGTCAAATGTGCTTATTCACGCATCGCTTAAATATTATAGCATAGGGAGAACGAGCAATGTCAATTACAACTATTGAAAGGCACTCAAATTCGATACAATAAAATTTCACAAATAAAAACAGTATTTCAATATTCGACCGAAAACATTTCCCCGCAGACCCTGATCAAAATTTACGGTGAAATAGTTTAACAATTTTGCGAGATCCTAAAGTGATAAAGTTAGTTGTTTAGTGATTATCCAGGATGATCCTATCCGAATAAATCGAAAACCACGTGGGACTTTTGTATCAAACAAATACAGATGAACTTTTAACAACCAAATAAGGCTGCCTTTCCACCAGAGGTAAGCTATAAAAATTAAGCGATCCTTCCTACTGGTTGATTTAATTGTATCACACAGTCTTGTTAAGTCTAAGTTAGACCAATTACAATTTGATAAACTACAGTAATTTAATTTCTATATAGTCTTTCGTATAGTTAGTTAATAAACAAGCCACATCCATAATTCGTAGAGATAAAGAACTCTTATAAAGTTAGGAAGATATAATAAGTTGTTGATTAAATTACACAGGGTAGCATGAAGATTGTTTATGATTTGTTTTATGTTGGGATCATATATTCTAAATGACGGTTCGTTACGTTAAATATAGCCAGTTTTATGGAATATAAACTTATTATTATTTATCTAAGTAATAAGTAGAAAGAAATTAATTAAATATATAAGTGTGCTTTTATTATTATTTACATTTCTATACTAAGCTACTAAAGTACTTGTATCATAGAAACAGGACAACCAAAGTACATATATCAAAGATACATTGGTACCGGTGGGTGGTCTCGAACTCTTGCTCTCCGGTTTGTGTAACCATTGCACTGCCACTACACCACGGTCGCCTTTTACACGTGTGTGTATAAAAGTGATCAAATAATAAAATCATATTCCCGCAATGTTAGCCACACCACTTTCGTTAAACACGCTTAGTCCATTTATCGCGCTTCATTTCACACAATCCGATGTTACAGATGAGTGAGTAAAAGTATTAGAATGCACCTATTCTCCCGTTCCATATGTATATGCGTTCACTTAATGCTGAATGGACTTTCTTAGTTGGAAGTTAGGCCGGCTTAATGACTGCAAGTAAGGCAACTGTAAACAGGAACTGTTTTGTCAGTCGTCGCCGCTCGTTGGCCTCCTCTAGTTTACCATCAGCGGAACTCGGCAAGTTTAGAGCTGATTCAGAAAGGCGACTGACTCACTTTTTTTTATTGTAACACGAGATATGATAGCACCCTGCTTGATGTTAAGGTGGAATGTGTTCCATGAATGGATGTCACTGCTACTATAATTGAATAACTGTGAGTAGCAATGACTTCCACTATGCCGGCAATTTACAAGCTGATCCTGAAACGCGACCACATCACTTCACGGTCTGTATACTTGTAAGTGGCAAATATCTAGCTCTATTTTTTATTAACAAATATTTGCAATATTTAATAAAATTATAAAATATTAGAAGTAAAAGCTATAAAACAAATATTTGCTCCGCCGGGAATCAAACCCGGGACTTTACGCGCAACAAACCAATCGCTAACCGTTCGTCCACGCCTTCGTCAAACTTCATACTTTTCTACTAAAAATCTTTGGTTAATTGAAAGTAGTCTCAATAAATGTATGACTTTTCAATATGGAGTATATTTCCAAGGATTATTATTTTCATTTTAATGTTTAACTATGAAGTAGTACATTCGAACATAATTTTAGTTAAGTGAAAGATTTATAGTTGTTTTCAAAGATAGAATAAAGCTTGTGGTTGTGATAAAACGTTTTGCAGTACTCTCGTGAGGTACGCTTATGTATATAGCGAACGGTGTGTTCCCCACTTCATTTCCGGTGTGTGGGGAGTCCGAGTAAACACATGGACCGTTTATAGAACATGGCCCCTTACTGTTTATCTCCCACTGTATTTACCAGTTTTCGGAAAAGTAATCAAAAAGTAATTTCCTATATATATATTAGAATATATTAACAACTGAATTTGACATCACCTAAAATGTAGTTTAGTGTAAATACAAATTGTTGGGTATTCTGTTTACAAAGCTAAAACTTTGTGAATAGTGTTGAAGTTGTTTTCGTGCAAGTTCTGAAATTGCCGGCTTCACCAATATCACGTGCATGCGGCTTCAATACTTTGGAAAGTTTATACGGTTATATCAGTACTCCGTGCAAAGCTTTGATTCGATGCGATTGCATTTCCACTCCGACTTTCAGCGTTCAATTCTAGCAATTGATTTCACACTTAAAGCTTTTATTTCCTTTTGCTTCCCAACACTTTATACCTATATTAAATTATTTTGTTTTAAGAGAGGTAGTATCTATTATGTTAAAGAAACATCATCCATCTTATATCCATCATTCTTCGATAAAAAATACAGTTACTTCATCATTTTTTGGCAAACGTGAAGCATCATACGTCAAAGAAAAGGGACGGCGAACTACCTCACTTTAAAGATTCCTATTTTGATATTCCAGGCACAAGAAGCATTTTGCGAAGAAAATAAGGTAATTTAAATTGTTGGCAGCTACGTCGCCCGTCTTCGATATATCAAATTTTACTCTATTTTATTTAGCGCCTGGAATTGGGGCACAATTTAATTCACAGCTTGAAATTGACATTTACCAACAGTACCTATATTTTTATTTTAAATATATAGATTTATATATCGTGTTTCGGATGGCACCGTCAGCAAATTATAGATTCCAATCGTTATCACTAGATGGCGATCGTCAAGACGTCTCTGCATATCCTGAAATTTTCGCACTGACAATGCACGGGGAAGAAAATAAATCTTGCATTAATAAACACAATCCAGACTGGGTCCTTTACCCAGTAGTGGAACATATAACGGCTGATGATATTTTTATAACCTCGGTTTTTAAAACTAAACTACCTATAATGTATTATATCTTGCATTTTGTTGCTGATCTTTTAATATGAAAAGCGACATTGTGCAAATTTAACTGCGTTGTAAAATAAAATCAACTGAATAACAAAGGAAATAAACATTGTACATAAAAGCGTCAAAAACATCAAGAATAATATTAAATTACGGCTGTTGAAGCTTATGCGAGGATATAATAAAGGAAGATACATGGAGAATGTTTCCTTTCTAAACAAGGATGTAATTAAGCAGCCGCCTACCAAAAACAATATCGTATGATACTAAGAATTTAGATTATATGAACAAGATAATAAACACATTGAGTTTCCTTACATAATTTATTATGCGTAAAGCTACACAAAATTAAGTAAGGTATGAAAAGTAAGCGAATAAAAAAACGCCTGAAATACTAAAATAAATAAAATAGGTCAATTTAAAAAAAAAAAATCAATCAAATCACACTGTCGCGCCTTTTTCACACGGGGTTAGGCAGAGACAATGAAGCGCCACTTGCCTCGTTCCTGACACAACTCCCTCGCTTCCTTCACATCCACAATTCTCTTCATACAAGATCTAAGGTTATAATATTATAAGGTGCTAAGTAAAATAATTGAGGATGTAAAGCAAGCGATGGATTTGTGTCAAGATCGTGGCAAAGGGCTCTCCAATGTCTCTGCCTATCCCTATGGGAAAAAAACGTGACAATTTGATTGATTGAGTAAATGGAAATTTCACCGGCACAGTAAACACGAGTTAGAATGTCCATTAACACATTAGCACGGGAGGGAAGACCTCTCTAAGTAATGCAATTATTACACTATGTGCGATCTTGCCTGCATCATACTGACACCAATTAACCACATGAGAAGACATTCACAACTTGTTTGATGTTAGAATTAGAAGTGTAGGCAGACAGCTGCCGATCCGGATTAATACCACCACTTTCAAGTGTATAGACAGTGAATTGACTCGGAATTAGCTAAAGAGTTGCTGATCCAACTAGACCGGCATAGTGGATGCGACTGCTACTTGCTATAAATTAACTGTTGCCTCTATTCAGGTACTGCACTTCACTTAACACCTGGTGGGATGTGGTCATAAGTCATCATCATCAGCCAGAAGGTGTCCACTGATGAACATAGGCCTCCCCTCTAGAACGCTATTCCGATCGTCAAGATGCCAGTTGCATACACGGGTTACTCGTAACTTTCACTACCTCAGTCTACCTAGTGGGAAGCCTACCTACGCTGCGTCTTCCGGTTTGTGGTCTCCACTCTAGAACCTTTCTTCCCCATCGGTTGTCGGTTCTTCGAGCGATGTGGCCAGCCTATTGCCACTTCAGCTTGAGAATCCTACGGGCTATGTTGGTAACTTTGGTTCTTTGGCGAATATCCTCGTTCCGGATTCTATCGCACAAAGAAACACCTAGCATTGCTCTCTCCGTTGTCATAAGTAGAGCCACAATATAAAAAAAGACTTATTACTACGAAAATTCTTGAATAAGAAACTACATAAAAAGTATGGTTGTAAGGGACAATTACACTTCTGCCATTGAGCGGGCCCGTTGACAATTAAATGATTATATTAAGAGTAATTGAGTGTAATTGGGAGGGAAGGTCTGCCAGTCGCCCGCGCTTAGAATTAAGGGTATCATTATATCCGTGTTAAAGTACGCCATGTTTTAACATAAATAGGCTGTCCTATTATTTCATTTAACGATCATATTAATTTAATACCTCATATTTATCTAACCAATGTGTGCAATCCCATCTATACATCCTTACTTATATTATAAACGCGAAAGTTTGTGAGTATGGATGGATGTTTGTTACTCTTTCACGCAAAAACTACTAAATGGATTTTAATGAAACTTTACAATAATATAGCTTATACATCAGGATAACACATAGGCTATAATTTATAAACATATTGTGTGAATAATAAATAAAATAAAAGAAAAAACATTTTCCCATAAAAAATAGCGTGCTCTCAGAAATTTATTGTGGTACCTAAACTATCAAGCTGTTGAGAATTAAAAACAAATTGTCAATTTTGGCATATCAGTAAAAATATATTGCTCAAAAACCTATGTTGTATTAATTAGAGAAACGATTATGTGTCGAGTCACAATAAAATAACTCTCAATTCACAACAAAGATTTAAATCGATTTAAATTTTTGATTAACCCTGCTTAAGTTCGGCTAATCTGTAATACGAAAGTAAAACATATGAAAGTAAATATAAGTCGATATGTATATAAGTCTATTTGTAGTCTATGCCAGATCAATCTCGGTCATAAATAACACCTAATCCAGTAGCTACCTTTTTTCCTTTTAATAAAAGATTTCAGTTATGTTATCCTCATGAATTACCCGCATAATATAATATATCACGTTCTTTCTAACGTAACAAATAATGGCAAATATGACACGAGTACATATAATCATGAAATACTTTTTTATTGTGGCTCGACATAATAGTGTGGTAGGCAGTGGTACCAGGTCTGCCGATCCAAGCTAGTACCACCCCTTACAAGTATACAGACCGTGAAGTTATTTGGTCGTGTTTCGGGATCAGCTTGTAAGTTGCCGGCTCTAACTATGCTGTCCGGTGCTGTCATATGTCGAGTAAAAAAAAACGTGGTGTAGTGGTAATGCAATGGTCACGCAAACCAAGAACACGGGTTCATAACCACTTGCCGGTACCAATGTTTCTTTTATGTATGTACTTTGGTCGTCCTGTTTCTATAATACACGCACTTTAATACAATAATATATAATAGAAAGATATGATAGCACTCCGCTTAATGTTAAGATGAGTAGTACTAAATAGTATTAACTGCAAGCAGCAGGCGCATTCACTATGTAGACCTCGTTAAAATCGGCAACTTTCCAGCTGATACCAAAACGCGACCAAGTCACTTCACGGTCTGTACCCTTGAAACTTTTGGTACAACTCCGGGCTGGGGCAAATGACTACCAACCCTTACTGTTTGTCCCGCTTTGAATATAATTTAACAAAAATAATGATACATTGTTTTCCTTATAATCCTAAATTGCCTGAAGATATTGTTTGCGACGAAACATCATACACAATTTTGTTTTTGGAATTTATAATATTTTCATAATAACAACATTCCGTGACTTTTAATTAAATACAGGGACCGTCTTTTCACGAATAAAATGAAGAATAACTAGATACATAATTCAAAAATAATGAAATTTATAAAAGACATCATTTCATTATAAATAAGACACTTTTTTAAAATTTATTTTGTATAATTTATACGAATTGCATAAATTTATATTGTGGCTCGACATCCACATTTCTCTTGCAAGTATCATGGAAAGTGGTGATTCGTCTCTGCCTATCCATGTGGGAACCAAGGCGTGAAATTGATGATGATGAAAATGTCAGCTTATCGTCTGATGTTAGGAATAGAGGCAACTGTTTATACAGTTAAATAATACGACATAGTGACAGCGACTAAAGCAATTGTATACGAACTGAATTCCTTAAGGCATTTTCTATTAGGTAACCTGGGAGACCTATCCAGTGATTTCAGTGCAGAGAGAAAAAAATAGAAACATAATTTTGAATGTAAAAAATAAATAGCTAATACATACACACTACATATAATAGATACACATACACAATTTAAATACATATCAAGCATTTTCTGATTCTTTGGCATGTGATTGTTTTGGAAGAAGTTTACAAGCGTAGCTCTTGCAGAAACTGGCACGTCAAGGTAATATGTTAGGTCTCAATAAAAAAAGTAGTAGTCGAATTTACATCAGCTTTTTTGGAAACGTCAACTTTCAAGCTAACCCCAAAACGCGACTGAGTCACTTCACAGTCTGTAATCTTGAATACATCAAGTGTTAGATACTAATATCGACACTCTACACGTGTTAAATACTTGTATATCGAAAATCCTCACTATGTTATACATGACAATGAACAGATGTCGGGTGTATGTAAACAAACGCAACCCTGCGTGTGCTGTGGGATAATAAAAGCATCCGAATCCAAACTATGAACCCCTATTTTCTAAGAATAACCATCTCGTAAACATGTGAAGTAATAAATAAGAAATATGTGAACACTTTAACAAAACGGAGACCGTTGAAAGAACAAAAAAATATACACATTGCTGGCTTCATGTTCGTGTGGTTAATTACAACAGTCAATTACGGAGAGATTTTTTTAAAGTGTCTCGACATATG
The DNA here is from genome assembly GCA_905220615.1 of Tinea trinotella. Classification (NCBI taxonomy): domain Eukaryota; kingdom Metazoa; phylum Arthropoda; class Insecta; order Lepidoptera; family Tineidae; genus Tinea; species Tinea trinotella. Next base: position 8,483,654 of record HG992308.1, on the reverse strand, counting down.
ACAGCACCCCGCTTGATGTTAAGATAGAGCTAGAGTTACACAGTTAAATAACTATAAGTAGCAGTTGAACCCGGCCTAGTTGGAACCGGCATCTTACAAGGTCCCAAAGGCGACCAAATCTCGTCTGTTAACTTGTAAGTGGTGGTACTACCCCGGATCAGCGAACTGGGAACCACTGCCTACCACTATTTGATAACCAGACCCAGAGCAACTCCATAAATATTACAAATAAAATCTATAAAAATATTTGCCCCGACCGAATCGGGAATCGAACTCGGGACCTAACGCATTACAAACTAGTGTGCTAATTAATGCGCCACGCTTGTCAAGACAAAGCAATGCGGCGAAAGCCGTCAATCTGACCGCAGTGACCGGGAGAATTGTCTGCCCAACTCCACCGAAACTAACTAATCAGGGTCGCTAACTCGACAAACTCAATTGAGATAACAAATAACTCACTGATAACCTTCCCCTTGTCTCTCGTACCATACATAAACCTAATATGAACAAACGTGTGATTAATTTAATACGTGTATGACGAACTTATTAATTAATTTGCTTGTTTAGGAGTGACAGACATTTTCAGACAGGTGGTAGACATTTTCCCAGCCTGCCAATACGGGGTATTACTATCACTTTCAAGTAAGACCGTGAAGTGACTCAGTGGCGTTTCGGGATCAGCTTGAAAATTGCGACAGCTAAGGCAGTCATTTAACAAGCTGTCGCCTCATCATTAACCACAAACTCTATAAGCTAGAGTGTGTGGTTGGTTGCTGTCATTTTGTCGAGACAAAATGAAAATAAAATTAAAGCTGATTGAGTAACTCACAAACTTGTTACCATTATTACTCTCAAAGTCTTTAATTTAAGTTCGTTCAAAGGCACCAAAATAGCTTTCTTCATATAAAAGAGCTTTTATTATTTCGCTCTCGTTCCGAACAACGTTCGTTTGATTTTTTGAGTGAGAAAATTTGTGCTGAGAGCCGAATTTGCACACTGAAGGTGTGATAGCATTTCACTGGAAATCTTTTGTCGAATATTATTTTGTAATATTAATATTCAACAGTTTGCAGCGGTTGTACGTGACCGGGGGAGTGTTTACAGTGTTTAGCGGAGCGAGCAACCTCCGCGCCATGGAGAAGGCACCCCTTATGACTCCATGCATATGGATGATCAGCTTGCTAAGAATACGGATAATTTAATAAAGAACAAAGTACCTATAGGTATAGTGAAGCAATGAACCCTTTTATAAAGTAGGTCAATAACTGACAGACCCCATCGTGATGTTAAGCTGGACGGAGGCAACTGTTTATACAGTTAAATAACAGCAAGTAGCAATCGCATCTGCTATGGCAGCATAGTTGGAACCGGCAATTTTACGGTCTGTACACTAAAAACGGTCTGCATACCACAGTTAAATACGATGTTTTAGGGGGAATTCATGATACATAAAATGGTGATAACGATTTGTTATTTTGTTACAGAAAAATATTTGTAACAGAGTAGTAGGCAGTAGTGCCCACCCAGTCTGCCAATCCGAGGTAGTATCACCACTTACAATTCTATAGACCGTTTAATGACTAAGTCGCGTTTAGAAATAAGCTTGTAGTTCCAACCAGACCGTGATAGTGGATGCGACTCTATTATGTCATAGACGCCTTTATTCATGGAACGCACTCCAGCTTAACATCAGGCGGGGCGTTGTCATATGTCGAGCTCCATTAAAAATAGCGCAAAGAATGAAACACGAAGTTAACAAAAGCAGTTCGGTGACAGTGTGAATAATAATGTCGCGTCGTGTGTGTAACCGCCGCGTACGGGCGATGATTCTGGCAACATTAACGAGCGCAGTTATCTCGCAGATTAGTATGTGCCCACAAAGGTCATCAATTATGAATATAAAGTGCGTACGAGCGTCGCGACGCCATCATCGCTTCAGTGCTGTACGAAGATTTTTAAATAATAAAGCGTACCTTCCGACCCTTTTCAATATCTAAATAAAAAATGGCGTCCCTGATTAATTTTGTCGGGTTAATTTACGCAATATCTATGATGAAATTTTAGAAGGTTGTTCGTAATTGATCCTGACGTGTTATCAATTATGTATTGAGCGCGGCGCATTGGTAACAAACACATTAGTAAGTACTAGGTTCGATTCCAGGTTATAGTAAAGAATTTTTTATAGCATTTATTTGTAATATTTATTTATTAGTATGTATATCACAAAAAAGAGGCAGAAATTCTCTCTGAGTCTGGTTGTTAAAGAGTGGTAGTTGGTGGTCATTTTGCCGATCCGGGGTTGTACTAACACTTTTAAGTATACATAACGAGAAGTAACTAAAGCGCGTTTAGAGATGTTTTAAGCTTGAAAAATTGCCGGTTCCAACTATGCCAGCATAGTTGCAGTTATCTAACTATAGGCCCTCCGTTAATGGACCCCAATCCAGCATGGATCATACTCATACATCATACTCGATGTAAATACTCGATGAAAAAATCTTTGAATGGCAGTGCATGGAATGGATTTCATTTGTATTTTTACTCGAATGTAGTTAACGGATTGTTTGTTGTTGTGATTACCATGAGTGTATGAAATGCTGTACGGGTCAACAACCGTCGTCCGGACAATGTCTCCGTCACTATTTGCACGACAATAAACTTCGCTCACCCGTGAATTACTGATGAACAAATGTTTCTTTATTCGTAGAATATATTTTCAGAAAATAAATGAATTTAATAAATTAAGAGTAACAATAAATTTACAACCAATTTATTGATACAAGCACGAAAGGTCAAGCTACACACAAATATTGGGCAATAAGTTCTTCACAATAACCACGACACATATAATATCTAAAATAACATATAAAAAATGTACTTTTTATGTATTTATAATTAGTTATTTTATGCTAATTATGCTATTTATTTATGTATGTGTATTTTACTTATACGATAGTGTATTTATTTGTTTATATTTACGCCATATTTTGTTTATTTAACGTTTTCCGACCAAATCGGAGACATCCTCAAGAAAGCTGGGTTGCCTAGTGCCTATAACCGTAGAGCTTGCATGAAGAGAATTGTAGATGTGAGAGATGTGTAGATTGTGTCAGGATGGCGCTCTCCCTATCCCTGTGAAAGAAGAGCGTGACAATTTGATTGATTGATCCTTTTTCCTATTTCAGAGATAACTAGTAGTTAATATCTAGCATTTGTACATTTTTATTGGAACGAGACCATTACCTTACATTACCCCATGGTAAGCAAGGGGAGGCCCAGGAGCGCCGCCGACTGAAAAAATCGTTTCAGTTTACGGTTGCCCAATTGTTCTATGCACCATGCCAAGCAAATAGAGCAAACGTTTAAATTAAATTCTGTCCAAAATTGTTGAAATAGATTCCAAATAGCGCCTTGGTCCAGCGTGAATGTAATCTGATAGCACTTGCAGCTTCACAGAGGAGCCACTACGCGTACTTTAAATCGATAAAATAGCTCTTTTCTTTACTAAAGAACCAATAAATAGACGGTGTATCTATTTATACCCGTTTTATTTAGAGAGTAAAAAAACACTATTTTATTTAGGTATATTGAACTTAAGTCAATAAAGGAGGCCCATCATTTATTGATCCCTCGAAAAGGCGGACAATTTTTATTGTGACTACATCTAACTGGTGGTAAGCAAGGGAAGTTTACAAGAGCGCCAAAAAAAAACTCAGTCACTTCGCCGCCGTCACTATGCCGGTTATAGGCTATAGGCTAAGAAGACATAGGCTGGAATAAAGCAAGCATTTCACTTGTATTCACATTGTACTACGAAGAAAAGACGCACCGAACTTTATAGTTCGACTGCCGATTCGGTTGACAGAATGCTGACGCTTCGCCCGACCTATGCGCTTATCACGGGTATGAAAAGACCAAGGTTATAAGCTACACGGAACATCTTATTTAACTAAGATTCTTCTGTTAAAATTTGGACTAGTAGAAAATCTGTACTTAAACAATGACATATTACTACATTCTGTACTTATCATCCCAATTGAGTTGTGAATTGAGCACGCAAAAGCCGAGCGGGCCGCCCTGTACGCCGGCTGCCGTAAATGTCGTAATTCATCACATCCGTCCATTCCCCGCATTACCTATTAATGCCGTGTGGACCGCGCCTATTTCGCCTTATGTACGTCGCACACCATTATGTTCACTTTATTTACCAATTCTTCACTAACATAACATATAAATAATTCAATTTATAAAAAAAAATACGTATATTTGTTTTTATTTTTCTGAGACGGGATATTAACCTCGACCTATCCGGTGGTAAGAAAAGGACCTTTTTAATATCGCCAATGCCTAACAAAACCGATTCATTTTACGGTTGCTTCAGTCGCGGTTACTATTCTAGCCAAAGGTGCTTTTTCACGCCTTTCTATTCAAGATAAAATAGTGAGAAATCAATCAATCGTTCAAATTGTCACGCCTTCTACCCACAGGGATAGGCAGAGACAATGGAGCGCCACTTGCCACGATCCTGACACAACTCCCTCGCTTCCAATTCTCTTCATACAAGCTCTATGGTTATGGACACTAGGCAACCTAAAAATGAAAAAGCATGTGCTAAAAAGTGTTTCACTTGGCGATTGTTCTACACAGAAACGATGTGTCGAACCTTTTAGTTCGAATGCCCATTCAATCGTATTCTAAAGATCAAAAGTTCAAATCATGGCGCCTTTTAAGGACTTTTACTGGTCGGTAACTAACTGGTAGGTAACCCACAAAGTATAATTTTACTATTTCCATGCTTTATCATTTCTCTTTATCAATAATCAAACTTAAAGTGTGTAATAATTAAAGCATTTTATATTAATATAATACAAGTGTGAATACCGAAAAAGCATTACAATTTGATTGATTGATTGAATAAAAAAATTACAATTGTAAAAAAATAATAGTAATTTTCATTATATTTCGCATTAAGGTGTGGAGGCAGGAATCGATCATCCATAATTCTCTCTCGGCCCCCACAGTCCCGGGTCACACAACCCACTTCGTATTACAGGAATCAATATTTTTGCTTCATTACACTGTCAAACAATGTTACAATTTCGTTTTCCTAACATGAAACTAACTCATTATTTGCAAAATACATTTAACTTTAAAATATATTCAACTTTAAAATATATTTAACTTTAAAATATGATGAAAGCAAACATAAATATATTTTGAAAAGATTAATGTTTTAAAGGCGTGACGAATTCAAAAAAAACGTCACGTTCAAGTTATAATTTTCGTTAAATTTTTACCTTTTTTTTATCTGACCTCGACCTGCCTGATGGTAAGCGTGATAGAGGTCCAAGAGTGCCGACGACCGAAATAACGAGTCGGTTCACGGCTACCACAGTCGCTGTCACTATGCCGGCCTGTACTAACATTTAAATAATATAAAACACTTGTACACTGAAATTAGTGGTTACAGATTACAATGCAATGGTTTCACACAAAAAGTTTGTTGTTGAATATAATAATTTTAAATAAATACATATGCATAACTACCTGTGATGATTTAAAAAAAAGTAACTAACGAAACTCTGTCTCTGTTTCCAGGCAGCGAGAAAAGAGAAAAGTTTTATACCTACATAACACCGCCTCAAAAACTTAGCGCAGTGTATCCAACAGGCTCAATTTTAACATTAGTAATTAAAATTACCCTTATTAATTTAAGAGTAAAATGTATGAACCTCGTGTTGGAATGTTCTGAAGGAAATTAAACGAAAAATACTGGAATTATTTTATTAAATCTATCTTATTAAATAAATGAACGTAATAAATCTATATAATTCTTATACGCCTTAGTTTCTACAAAGAAAGACAGTTTTTATTTAATCCAATAATATAAGAGGAAAAACAAATATACATATTACTTTTTTATGACTGTAAAATGACTGAGGTTTAGGCAGTATTAATAATACATAAATGAATTGGTGTTAGAAACCAAATCAATTAACTTAACTATCATTAACTCGTTTACTATAATTACCGTTGCAAGTGCTAACCTACAATTTGAAAGTTGACCATCATCTAGAAAGCTACGCTAACACACTCGATACATTAAAATATATATATTTATTATACGCGCAACATACAATTTTTTATTGTGACTCGACTTCTTAACTTGTGGTATAGAAAGGGAGGTCAAAAAGGGCCGACGACTAAAAAAAATGTATCAGTTCACGGTTGCCTAAGTCGCCTTCACGATGCCGACCAAAATTGCTTTTTACGCTTCGTTTGAAGGATCCAAGGATGAATAAATAGAACACGGATGCGGGTGTTTCCCCCGACCTTGGTAAGTATTATTTATTTGTTACCTAATACATAAATCTAATCAAATTTTTGAGCGAGTGATTCGGAATCAGCTCCAAAGTTATAAACTAGGCCAACATATTGAAGGCGAATAATGATATGGATCTCACTCCAGCTTAGGACCAGGTAATGTGTGCGGTCATATAGTTATAGTTATTTGAATTAAATTAAAATGAAATATAGAACATAAAACTACACCAATACGAATGTACAAGCAATTGGCACGCGCTGTGAGCCATAAATGAGTTGTCCAATGATTGAAATTGTCGTGGCTACTAAAGCATCGTACTTATTCTGACACTCATATTATGCTTTATTTGCCAATGTTTTTTTAATGAATTAAACAAATTTTATGCGGCTTACTATCGCGTTTATTTTGGTTTTGATTTTACAATTTTTTATTATTCCGACGTTTCGAGAGCTTTGCAGCCATCGTGGTCACGGAGAGACTGAGGTGTTGGTCGTCCTATTGGTTGATGCTGTTATTGTTTCCAAAACTACCCCGTTTCATATTTTGTTTTTCTGTTCCCGGTTTATTTCAATTTTTTGCAAAAATAACTGACGGTGTCATCTGGTTTGGCAGTTTGCTGGACTTGGGACTTGAGTTTGTGAATTATGGGGTCCCAGGTGTTAGATAATCGCCAACCACCTTCTCTATTGAAATTAGGATGCTTTTTAATCTCAATAGCCTCGCGTACCATCCTGGGTATCAGTCGACTTTCCTTTGCGAGGATCTTCGGTTTGTCGAAACGGATGTAGTGATTGGCGCCGTCCTGTTGATGCTCACAAACTGCAGACTTTCCACTACGTTGGTGTTTTATATCCGCGATATGTTCCCGTACGCGTGTGCATATATTTCTTTTTGTCTGTCCTATATACGAGAGTCCACAGTCACATTCTAACTGGTACACCCCTGCATCTTGTAAAGGAATGTTAGTTTTCACAGGTCTCAGGTATTGGTGTAGCTTTTTATGCGGCTTGAAGTATGTTTTAACCGATGCTTTTCTCAATACATGGCCGATCTTGTCTGTAACACCCTTCACATATGGCAGGATGAGGGGGGCACGATCCACTGTCGGTGTTTTCACATGTCCTCTGCGACGAGCGGGATGGATTTTCAGATTGTTGTCAGCAAGAACTTTTTTGACATATTGAAGCTCTTCTCCCAGGTGTTGGTCGTCACAGATGCCACGTGCTCTCTGTAACAAGGAAAGGCCTACGGCAGATAATTGGTTCGGGTGGTGGTGTGAATCACCATTGAGATATTTGTCTGTATGGGTTGGTTTCCGAAAAACTGTATGGCTTACTGTATTGTTAAAGTTTCTGATTATTAAAACATCAAGAAAGGCTAGCCTACGATTCTCCTCTAACTCCATTGTGAATTTAATGCTGGAGTGTATTGAATTAAGGTGGTTAATAAATGCATCAACTTTGTCTATGGGCAGTATAGTAAAGGTGTCGTCCACATACCTCTTATAGAACCGTGGTTTAACTGGTGCTGTTTGGAGGGCCAGGTCTTCGAAGTCCTCCATGAAGATGTCAGCGACCACAGGAGACACGGGAGATCCCATTGCTACTCCATCCACTTGATTGTAGAATTCACCATTCCAGTACAGGTATCCCGATGTAAGACAGTGTTCAAGAAGTTGTGCATATTCTTGAGGGTAATCATGTTCAGTTAGCTTCCTTTTTACAATTCTGATGCAGTCTGATACTGGTAAGCATGTGAATAGAGACTGAACATCAAAACTGACCATAGTTTCATTGTCTCCGAGCTTCAAGGTTTTCAGTTCTTTGACAAATTGGTATGAATCTTTAACATACGCCTGCGTTGATCCCCGTAGCTGTGAGAGTATGTTAGCTAGGTGTTTAGCCAATTTGTAAGTTGGTGTGTCAATTTGGCTCACTATGGGACGCAGAGGGATGTTATCCTTATGTATTTTTGGTAGTCCGTACAGTTTAGGTGGTTTAATGCATGATGTTGTTAATTTGGATATGTCAAGACACAATGTTTCCTGGTGTGCTGCCAACAGATCAGTCGTTTTCTTCATGATCTTATTAGTTGGGTCGGATTTAACCTTTTTGTACGTGGATTCATCAGACAATAGGTTAGAAATTTTCTCATTGTAATCTTTAGTATCCATAATCACCGTGGCATTACCTTTGTCGGCTCTCATCACTAGAATATCGTCGAACCAATTATCTGCCGTAGGCCTTTCCTTGTTACAGAGAGCACGTGGCATCTGTGACGACCAACACCTGGGAGAAGAGCTTCAATATGTCAAAAAAGTTCTTGCTGACAACAAGCTGAAAATCCATCCCGCTCGTCGCAGAGGACATGTGAAAACACCGACAGTGGATCGTGCCCCCCTCATCCTGCCATATGTGAAGGGTGTTACAGACAAGATCGGCCATGTATTGAGAAAAGCATCGGTTAAAACATACTTCAAGCCGCATAAAAAGCTACACCAATACCTGAGACCTGTGAAAACTAACATTCCTTTACAAGATGCAGGGGTGTACCAGTTAGAATGTGACTGTGGACTCTCGTATATAGGACAGACAAAAAGAAATATATGCACACGCGTACGGGAACATATCGCGGATATAAAACACCAACGTAGTGGAAAGTCTGCAGTTTGTGAGCATCAACAGGACGGCGCCAATCACTACATCCGTTTCGAGAAACCGAAGATCCTCGCAAAGGAAAGTCGACTGATACCCAGGATGGTACGCGAGGCTATTGAGATTAAAAAGCATCCTAATTTCAATAGAGAAGGTGGTTGGCGATTATCTAACACCTGGGACCCCATAATTCACAAACTCAAGTCCCAAGTCCAGCAAACTGCCAAACCAGATGACACCGTCAGTTATTTTTTGCAAAAAATTGAAATAAACCGGGAACAGAAAAACAAAATATGAAACGGGGTAGTTTTGGAAACAATAACAGCATCAACCAATAGGACGACCAACACCTCAGTCTCTCCGTGACCACGATGGCTGCAAAGCTCTCGAAACGTCGGAATAATAAAAAATTGTAAAATCAAAACCAAAATAAACGCGATAGTAAGCCGCATAAAATTTGTTTAATTCATTAATCAATGTTCGCGCAAAATCTAAGAAAATACAATGTTTTTTTAGTATGACATATTACTTCACCTCGTTAATTTTTTAAAGCATTTCTTTACTAGCTACTCAAAGCAACTTGTATCATAGAAACTGAGCCACCAAAGGTCCTTACCCCTCAATAGGCAGGTATAAAATATATGTCTACCTGTCAGATCTTTTTCTGTTTCATTCCGTCTACAAAGTGGCGGGTACAAACTAAAGACACATTAGTACCGGCAAGTATATATTTATTAAGCTTCTGCAAAGCACTATTTGTCCTGGGAACCATACCATTACAGCGCTTCTTTATTAGCCATATATGCCAGTGCAAATATTAGTAACTATTATTAAAATTATCATATATGTCAAGAAACTATACTATTAATAGTTATGTATTACTAAGTAAATTGTAGCGTTAATTCTATATAACACTAAAACGATACTAACAGTAGCAAACAAACACAATTTGCAATATACTTTACGCACGCTTGCTTCTTCGTGTTTATTATCTTCAATAATATGCTCGTCGTCGTTTATAATATGAAAGCGAAATATCTTGGAATTTTTATTTAAATAAAAGTCATAATGTGACACAAGAAAGTCACAACAACAAAAAGCAAACTCGCTGAAGCGGATCACATTTTACAGATGACTACAACGATACGTGGAAAGAACAATGAGAAGGCTCGGTCCTATTGTCTTATACGAGGTAATATGATTACCGTTCTACATTTAGGTTTTATTAGGTTTATTATAACAGATATATTATTATTATAGAACCTACCTCATACCCAGTGGCATGCAATCTATGTATATAGTCTTTAAGACTGATGAACCTTTTACTCTTTTAACCTGATAAAAATAACGCAAACACTAACAGCCAGTTGTACCAAAAAAGAATTACTTTATACTTATTCTATTACTTTTACTATTACAAAATCGTAAATTGGGTTGTTATTAATTTGTTAATAATAAACTACAAAAGTAGTTTCAAGAAACCCAAAATGCATGAAGTCCTTTAGCTCTGTATAAAATATCCGTTAAACGTAAATGTGAAGTTAAAGAGTGGTGCAACCAATTTTTCTTTTTTTCATATACTTGTACGATATTTTTTACAAATTCGTAAATTATAATTTTTGGTACAACCAGTTGTAAAACTTACTAAGAAAATACAAAACACGGTTTGTGTACCTGTGTATCTGGTAAGTTTTTTTATTTTTGTCTACCCTACGTAATATAATGAAGCACACTATTGCTTTTATATCTCATTATCTGTTTTACGGCAGCTCGTTGAATCTACCATTGGGACCGAAAAGTTCTCGCATGGAGAGAACGCGTAGAACGAGAAAAGCTTAGACAACCCAGAAGATGGACTAACGACCTGCTGCTAAAGGCAGGAAATCTGTATGTAGTCCTCTGAGGAAATCGCTGGAAGAGGCTTAAGTCCAGCATAAGCCTCTCCCAGTGATACTTTGGAAAACAATATTCGTGAATAAAAATGTTTGTGTACGCTCAATATCTTTCTAATTATTTTAACTCGTCCTCATATCACTTGTCACTTTGCTCCTCTTTCCCCAAAAGCATCAAAAATAGTGGATGCTTCTTTTTTTATTGTGACTCGACATTTGACGCCGACCTGCCTGATGTCCAGGTCAGATGTCCAAGAGTGCCGACGGCTAAAAAACTAGAGTCACTAGAGTCAGTTCACGGTCACTATTCTGGCCAAAAATAGAGTTTTTTCCCTCCAGTCAGTCTCCTCCATTCATACGCGCACTCCTGCCTGATAGCGGGAAGCTGTCATATGACGAACCACAATTAAAAAAACATTGCTACGTGGAGTCTTAGATCTATGGATTCATAATCATTTGTTAAACGAGCATGTTGTTTTGTGCAATGAACTGGATTATTTGAAAACAAATAAACATAGCATTTATTGTTCGAAGTTTAGTTCAGTTGAGTAACTTTACTTACTTCTCTTCTATCTAAACTCGACCGACCTACATTGTAGCCGAAAACAGCATGTACGTAGTTTAGATAAAACCCCTACGTTTGAGACTCGATTTTCTGTTTACAGGATTGATTCGAGCTTATGCGAAACAGCGCACACCGAATATAACTGTATCCGACCCAAATACCAGAGCAATTCAACATAATAGCCCTCGAATATCTAAATTATATTTAGATACATACAGCCCACGTACTGTCTATATTTTATCAATGAGATAAACAGTTGCATACAAAAGTTGGCTTCTCTATAAAACTACTTTATCCGCCTTCAATCGACCGAATCGACAGTGGATCTAAACCGTTCAGCGCGTCGTTTCTTATTAAATATTAAACAATAGATAGATAGCTTTGCCTTGCTATCGCGTTTATCGTGGACGTGGGAATAACCAAAATTAGGCAATAAATATTAAAAACTCGTAAGGTGGTTCGATTTTACTCGGACCCTCATATCTATCATCAAGATCTTTAGCCGCCCTAACACGGCAATCCAAGAAACAAAATCCACAAATGTCAAAACAATATTAATTAAAATTTTCAATATTGTTGTGTTAAGAGTTTACAGAAATTTTTGATGCGCTGTCCTGATTAACAATTTAAAATAAGCTACAATGATCTCGATCTTGGTTCTGGGATTACCAAGCTAGAAGTGCAAGCCCATTAATTTTATATAGCCTATAAAACCTTCCTTAATAAATGAAAATTCAATCATTTTTTAAATGAGATTGTTTGAAAGAGAGAGATTAGCGCGCCTTAATTTCTTCACTCTGTAATATTAGCTTTTATATGTAGATACTTTCATGTTGCAGGGTTATAATAATAGTCATTATAATAAAGTCACGTGCATTGACTATATTATAAGTCAATGCACGTGAATCGTGTGTTTGATGCATTTCTGAGAAACTACTCTCACGACCACAGAATCGATAACCATTATTAATTATTTTTAGGAATGATAGGCAGAGAGTTGGTGGTCATTTGCCTAGCCATTCCGGTGTAGTAAGCATAGTCCATTCACGTGAAAGGACCATTTTTTTTATTGTGACACGACATCTGACCTCGACCCGCCTGATTATAAGCAAGATGAGATCCAAGAGTGACGACGACTGAAAAAACCGAGTAAGTTTACGGCTGCCACAGTCGCCGTCACTATGCCAGCCCAATTCGCTTCTTCATCTTGGATCCAAGGGGCCAGCTCATAAAATGCCGATTCCAACTAGGCCGTCATAGTAGATGCGACTGCTTATTTAACTGTATTCCATCCATCTTTAGCAGGGTGCTGTCATATTATGCCGAGGCACAAATGAACAAGAATACCAAAGCACAGTTTATTATTAAATAATTTTCACTTGTAAACACATCGCATATAACCAGTAAGTAGAATCTCATTTCAGTCTGCGCACGTCCTAAAATTTTAATATTACCATCCTGTACATGAAAGCGATTTAATTTCGGTCGGCGTTAACACGTCGGTTATTAATAATTATAATTTGCGTCGTGCGATATTTGGTTGAATGGTTAACGCCAGTCAGTTTCAGACGGAAACTCCTAGTGACAGGTCTCGAGGCGTTTCTATTGAAGACTTGGTAGCAATCACCTCAACCGTCGGAGAATATTGATCTTATTTGAGCTTGATTAACTCGGACAGTGTTAGACGTTAATAATAGCCCTGCGTTGGCACAACTCCAGGCGAGGTTTTAATGGTACTTTGATACACGACAGCATTCAAAAGTGGCATGTTACGGTAAGTTTGATGACTTCAATAAACAATGTTATAATAGCATCATGAGATTTTCTTAACATCACCGAGTAATCTTTCCACGAGATGTTTACGTACGTGCGTGAGAATTGCTTTTTTGTTGTAGCTCCTGATAATAGCGTTGACAATATGGTTGATAAAGTAACAACAGAACACATTAACAGACGGTCGCGTCGTTTATTACACACAAAAATAAAATGATATCTTTATTTCCGACCCGTAACCTCTTGACATGAAAAAACTATTTCCTAACATCTCGTATAATATATATTACGTAGCCAGGATATTCTCAGGGCCACATTAAACTCAATATGTCGAGACATTCTCACACCGAGACACATGTGCGTGTGACAGGCGCAGATGTCGCTAGCGACTCGTAACCACCACTCTATGTAATTTTACTTGACACCCGGGAACAGCGTCGTAATCTTCGAGATCTGATTTTACGCCACAAACGCTCTATGTGCAAATCCCATTTCAAAAACAAATCCACTTTCAATTGGATTTGCGTCTGTTCAATGAGAGACGATGCCTCTGATGTAGAAGAGAGATTCTTCACTCAATCGTATGCGCTCGTTACTTTTTCAGTTAAATTTTGCAATCTATTTCTTTTTAATATTTATTTTACATTTATATACTAAGCTGCTAAACGCTGCTTGTATCTTAGAAACAGTACGACCAAAGTACATATATCAAAAATACATTGGTACCGGCAAGTGTTCTTTTTCTTCTAAATAGGGAATTATTTTTAAATAATGAGAAACACGCGTCGCGTTTCTTTTTTGTGAACAAAAATAATGAACGCACAGCCTAAAATTATAAATCCACGTCTGCCCCAAATGAAAGTAGCTAACGAAAAAATATGAGGCACATAAGCATCGTTCTGGGAAAAGAGATTTATGTACAATTGAATAACCACTTTACCCCAAAACATTACTTTATTTACTCAAATGCTTAAATAAAAGCACCCTGTGTAAATTTCCTGGAAGATTCCTTTTTATTAAAACTCCGTGATGGCGAACACATTTGTATGCACAATGTGAGGTCAGGGGTGTCGCGTTGGAAACGGAGTCTTGTAGTAAGAACTAAAAGTTTAAATTAACTAAGTGAGCGAGCAGATGTCCCCGATTCACATTCGTAGCAGGTACGGCTGCGGGCGAGTCAATGCCTTGCCACTTCGCCACAAACAAAAAATACCCCTCAATACGATATCCTAAGAATAAAGGACATTTAAATTAACTAATAAAGACAAACAACTAAATTGAGTGCTACGTAAATAAATATATCGATTTTTCAAGAGTTGTTTAAACAATATTAAATATTTATATTTTATGCCTAAAAATTATTTTTGTTTGCAAAGATACAAATACTAATTTACTAGTAGTAGTAAAGTTATCAATAAGTAAATGCATTGTATAGGTAGCGTGAATATAATATTCGATTTTATTGAACAATATATACGAGTAATTCAGACATTGCAAAAGCAGACATTAAAAGTTTGTTAAATCAATTAGGCAACTATAGATAAAACTCAACGTCGAATAAAACATACATTCATACGATACAGACAATATTAAATGTACAATGATTATATTAGCAGAAGCTATTTGCAAAACAGCAGAAGTACCGGAAGTATTAACTAATAAATAAATCATATCTCAACATTAAATAATAAATATAAACTTTTAAAGTGATTTGGATATATATTAATAACGTTTCTATAATAAAAATATTATTTTCAAACATCTGCACAAGTTGATAAACATAATTTTAATTCCCGTGACCCAGGCTATTGAAAGATCCAGCTAATAAATACATACATAAACATCAATATGTAGCCCAAATTACAATACTCTGATATTAAGACAAGGCTTGGATAAACATATAATTACCCCCAGTCCATAAATCTCTGCGTTAATAACAATTTTAAATCCCCCATCAGTTTCCATCACCAGACAATTTTGGATGATTAGTGGGCATTTTAAAAATAATATTGACAATAACAAAAAAATCTCTATGTGATAGATACATAGTAATATTTAAATTAAATTACATCCAGCATCCCATGCCCCTACAACATTAACTAACAATACCATGCCAAGTATTCTAATAATATATACCAGCAGGGTAGGTGTTCCTGTATCGATGACATTGCCGTTACTCACCTGAAACAAAGAAGAAAACAAGAACATTAGAAACTTGAAACTAAAAGAAGGAAATCGTGGAGAAATATATTGTAGGGAAATTTCCAAGGATTCTATGCGTTTGAGATTAAATAACATTATAAAGTATGCTTTAATGCGCTAAATAAGATTCTTTTTTATAAATTAAAAGCTCTTCTGCGGCTTACTATCAGTTGATTATTATTATTATTGTAATGAGATGTTTTAAAAGCTTTGCAGCCTTTTCAGTATGCCGTAATCTTAGACAGGCTGATAATTAATTCATAATTAACGCAATAGTAAGATTTTTATATCATAGTATAATTTCGTATCTAACAAATTGTGAAGAAAATAGATGGCAGCTCCATATGCGCTCCATGCGCTCGTATAAAGATTTTTTTTTGAGGAAAATGTATTGTGTCTAAATTTGAAACGTAAAACGCCACTCAAGGTCTTAATGTAAAAATATAAGTCAAGGATTTAAGCGGTATTCTTTGTACGAAGGGTTAGGAAGTGGAAAAAATCCGAATACATCAATTCACGGCACCTTAACATTCAGTATAGTAGGGTTACACAATGGCACAAAAAACCCTAGCCAAAAAGCCGTGTAAATAAACGTGCTGCCAGTAGTGGGGGACCAAAACACGAAAATTTAGTATCTATAAAAAGAAAATAACGTCTTTTTAGATGTTACCCTTTGGCAGGCGGACGCGGCTTGGGATGAAGATTGTATTCTCAATGTTCTAATCAGGTTTCGTTTCTTATCAATTCACAAAGAGATAGCAGGCACAATAGAGCGCCACTTTCCTCCTGCACTTTCGACCCTGTTACAACTCTTCCGCTTCCTTTACGTTCACAATTATTTTCCTAATACAAGCTCTTATGTTTTGGACACTGTACGATCCGTGCTTTAATAATATCCCCGAATTTAGGACAATTATGAAGGACATTATGATTATTATAGGTGTCAAGCTGGAGTGCGGTCCATGAATGGAGGCAACTTCTAACAGTTGAATTACTGCAAATAGCAGACGCATAGTGATTTCTACATAGAATTGACAACGTTCAAGCTGATTCCCAAACGCAACTGAACTCACGGTTTGTACACTTGTTTGCCTACCACTAATCCACTAATCTGCCTAAACTAATTTTTAGCCGGCATAGTGACGGCGACTGAGGCAGCCGTGATCTAACTAGGTTTTCTCAGTCGTGTCACTCTTGGACCTCCTCTTGCTTATCATCAGGCGGTCAGATGTCGTGTCACAATAAAAAAAATGTCTGCCTAAACAAAATAAAAAGCAATCTATGAGCTACTTCAAATTATTTAAGACAAAAGATTCAATGAAGCTGAAAATTTGCATAATTGTGTGCTGACCACCATGTAATGTAAGATGAAAAGCAACCAGATAGCCCATAGACTCCGCGGTTTGCACTAAGCTGGCACTGGTCCAAATATTTTTCATATACCACGCCCGACGTAGAATGACTTGCCCTATTCATCTCGAGCTGAAATACTCGACTCTAGTACGCTGATTAATAGCAAGTACCCGTATTTACACGTAGACGAGAAAATTAGACCAATTTCATTAATATCTACATATACTAAAGATGTACAATTTCGTCTTTCGTATCGTAATTGTATGCGTAAGACTTTTACAAGTCAATTAGGTTTTATTAGAACATTAGCTTGTAATGAACGAATTGATAACGTCATATGAAACATTTTACAATTGCCAGTGAGAGTGACTCATGCCTTGTATTACCACGAAAACAAACAATGCTATTTCAATCTGAATTATTTATTTTTGGCTTTATAATAAACATGCAAAAATCCATTACTATAATTGTTTATTGCAAAAAGAAAAGAAATATAAATACAGCACGTGGAAGAGAAACAATCACCAAACCAAACACAAATATATCGAAAGAAACTTCTAAGAACTTTTCCAATAGTATATGAAATAGAACTGAATACCCTCTACTAGTGTTATGGCTTGCAAAAGTGAATTTCACATTTCGATAACTTCGATTTATTGTAATAATATGTTTTCTTTCATGTAACAAAATACAATTTTGTGAATTACAGTTATTTTTTAACCTATATTTGTCAATTGAGACCCGACTAACTTATCTGATCTCAATTTGCCTAGTGGTAGGCCAGTGTCTAACAGTGCTGACGACTGAAATTTACTAACTAGGCTGGCATAGTGGATGTGACTGCTATTACAGTTATTTAACTTGTCAGCTGCAGCTTCCGATGTCCATGTCTTCTATACTATCTTTCCACTGTGCCGGGCGTTTTCACTTAGCAGTTTTAGGCACATTTATTAGTAATTTATTCGGTAATAAATAGGATTAGGCATTGGATCGACAACAACAGAGAAATATATGAAATTTATCTTAGAGTGAGCAATAATTTCTGATGGGAAATATCAATTAATTAAGGTTCAGATCATGCAGTTGCATCTACACCGTTTCGACATTAGTTCGTCCGTGAGTAGCATTTAGCAAGCCATCAGATAGTACATAATAACAATTCGGACGTACGTAAACACGGGTTAAGCATCAACAGAGCCGCTGCCTCCGCAAGATAAGCGGCCTAACTGGTCGGAGCACCCGACTTGCTTGCCTTCAAATAATTATGCCACTACACACAAACATAAGCTTGAAAGTGAGAGTCTCGATTTCCTTTAATGCAATAATAACATGACTATACTATTACCAACGTAATGTGCCTACTATTGTTGATAAATAGAATTAGAATGGCCGTATGAAAATAACAATATGTATTTCAATTATAATGTTTAATTTGATTATTTTTTATTTAACGTTCAAAGGTTGAATAAAAGAAATGAAGAATGCTTTTTTAAATTGTGGTTCAACATATGCCAGCACGGTCCATGAATGGATGAGACTTTTTTATTCATTTTTTATTATACATTTCTATACTAAGCTACTTAAGTGCTTGTATCATAAAAACACGACAACTAAAGTACACATATCAAAGATACATTGGTACCGGTAAGGGGTTTCGCACCGGCTTACGGAGCCATTGCACTGCTACTACACCACAGTCGCCTTTATTGTCACATTATATATTTAGGCGCTTTCAGAATCAAGTTGTAAGTTGCCGGTTTTAACAAGACTGTCTGTGGACGTGACTGCCACTTTCAGTTATTAAACTGTAGTAAGCAGTAATCTCCATTCATGGACCGCAATCCAGCTTATATTGACGAAAATTTGAATAACAAATGTGCGACCAATATGTTTTTAATGGCTGCAAAGCTTTGGAAACGAGACAGATTAAAATAATTAGTATAAATGAATACACAGCAAAGCCACTAAAATCGTCTAATTCATAAACACAATGACGTTTTTTTCTAATATTCAACGTAAGTTTTTTTTTTTTATTGTGACTCGACATATGACAGCACCCCGCTTGATGTTAAGCCAAAGTGTGGTCCATGAATGAATGTCACTGCTACTACAGTTCAATAACTGTGAGTAGCAATCACATCCACTATGCCGGCCTAGATGGAACCGGCAACTTACAAGCTGATCCCGAAACGTGACCAAATCACTTCACGGTCTGTATACTTGTAAGTGGTGGTACTACCCCGGATTGGCAGACTGGGTACCACTGCCTACCACTCTTTCATAACCAGACCCGAAGCAAATATCCATCTCTTTTTTTTATTAACAAATATTTGCAATATTTAATACTATAAAAAAGCTATGAAACAAATATTTGCTCCGACCGGGGATCGAACCCGGTCGCTAAACAAACCAACAAACCAGTCGCTAAACCGTTCGTCCACGCCTGTCGTCTTCAAATTGTAAATATTTCTTTTAACTAAACATTTCACGTTTACAAATAAATAAGGTATTTTTTAAAACGTGACGGATTACGTTGATATTGGAAAAGTAGCTGTCTTAAAAACGTTCCTCGTTGAATGCCGTTCTTTTCGAGTTTACACAAATAACTTCTTAAATTATTTACACAAAAAAAAAGTAAGTTATTTTCAGATATTTTTTTATTGTGAATCGACACATCTCCTCATGAGTAAGAGGAGGTCCAAGAGTGCCAACGACTGTGAAAACCGAGTCAGTTTGCGATTGCCCCAGTCGCCGTCACTATGCCGGCCAAAGTTACCATTGCTCTTCTTACAGCTTAATTATAATATGTACTTTGGTGTAGTTTCTTACAAGCACATTTAGCAGCTTGGTATAGCAATTGTAATTCGTATAATTTCACTTTTAAGTAAATTTCTTATACTGATAGAACTTATATTTGTACTTATGCGGAATGGTACGTAGGGCCTTTATTGTGTTTCAAAGTATCGGGCAGTCCTCGATTAACTCGTTTAGTGAAGTGCGACGGAATGGATGCTGGACTTCGCAATCATACGATACGACTAACATAGGGTTGACTGTACCCTTTAAAATACTAGACTTAAAGGGCAAACAAAGGACACTTATTTATATCTTTGTAAATATATTTATCGATACATGTCAAATATATACGACAAACGTGGCGCATTGATTAGTAAAACAGTTTGTGAAGTCCCGGGTTCTATTCCCGGTCGAAGTAAATCATGCAATAACAAAACATTTTAACATTAATATGACAAGTAAAAAACAAACAAAAAACATAATTAAATGAAATCTAATTAAATTTTGTAAATATTTAGAATTATTAACTTAATTAATAATTAATTAAAATTAAATTAACATTAGTCAACAACTTTCAAAACTATTGGAAATCGGAATCGGAAATTCTTTCTTGGTTCAAGAGTTCAACCCTAATTGAAACCTCCAGAGGGTTGCCAGAAAAAGAAACAGTATTAAATTACGCTCCTCTCAAGAAGGTGAAAGTAAATAAGTAGGTAGGTACAAGCAATAGTTTAAACAAGAACAAGTATGTGTCTTATTTGAGCTTGAAAGACAATTTATCTAAACATATTCCACTACAGATACGAAAGTATAACAACCCGAGCGATCGACGCAACGGAAACAAATAACTACTAAATGTCAAGCAATTGAACTTCTCCAGATATATATAAATTATACTGATAATAACTATTAATAAACAACATTAACCGCCAGAGAAATAAACACCGATAAGCCAGTTCAAACTTTTAATAATTACATTATAAATATTAAATATCATAGACAGCACAAAGAAATATATTTGTAATTAGAGATATAGAATTTATAATTATTTGACTTATTATATTATTCGATTATTTAATTTATTGTAATTGACATTATAATATATAAAATAATATCTATACTTAACTGTGACTCGTTTAGCTGGAGTGCGGTTTATGAATAATTGTCAGTAGCAGTCACATCCACTATGCCGGCCTAATTTAAATGGCGCTAAATATAATAAATAAAAAATTAAATGCCTTGTTAGTTATATTGTTTTTACTGATCATTTTATTAAGTATTTTATTGAGATAACATCTGACGTGGACTTGCCCGATGGTAGGCAACAGCAAATGCCTAAAATAAGATGGAAAATTTACCGATCCCTTATGTCACTATTTTATAATAATAAAAAACTTTCATCGATTCGAATAAGTTACTTTTAATACAATAATACAAGTGCAAACCTAAAAACATGTTCGAAAGATTTCACAACTGCCCTTAGTGTATTTCTATCTGAATCGATCGTAAAATCGTACAGATTGCTTTAAGCATACTCGTAAAATAGTACCTATGCTACCTTAGATCGTTGGTAACCACTCTTGCAGTAAAAGCGGTAAAACTAACATGACGGTGGCAGAGGTCGACCCACTTAGGAGCGCTTGAATGTGGAACCCGTTCACAAACACCTCAATGCAATCAAAGCAACCCCGCCGCACGACCTACTAACTTTGTGTCACAACCACGCAATGTTTACATGTTCAATAGCCGAATTTATGTTTCACCTTAAGCTCATTTCGAGGGTTTAATAAGATGACAAAAATATGGATAAACTACTTTACCTAAATAAACTACTTTTATACAAAGATTTTTTTATATTGCTCGACCTGTCTGGAGTGGATCCATACTTGTGACTCGACATCTTCTCTCGACTGTGTTAAAATTGTGTAATGAAGGATACGAGGTGTAAGAGCGCCGAAGACACATTTTTGGCACCGTCACAGGCTACACTGAAAGGATCCAAGGTTATAGGATTTTGCTTGTTCGATAAAGAAACCCCCGACCTGTATCACGAAACTGATAATCGAGGGGTAAGAACAAGTTTGAAGAGTTCTTACTTCTTACACTTCACGGTTCTTATACTTTACGTGCGTATGTACTTAACATTTTTGTTCTTGTGATTTATGTTATTGCGAAACAATATTGAAGGTTAACCTCGTAAAAATGCCTTAGGTTACCATTCGATATTCATTACTACCAACTTATTTATTAAAGAAATTAATAGTTAGAGGTTACCAACGCGGGCAACTGAAACTTTCAGGAGGGCAGTAGAATACTCAGAGGGGATGGGCAAAATAGCAAAAAAAAATAGGCGGTTTCAAAATGGGCGGTGGAAAAATATGGTTGAGATCCTATGTATTAGTAAATGAGGAAGAATTCTTTGGCAGGCCATATGTTCTCCTCTTCCTATAATCTTAGATTTTTCAAACATAGCGTGAAAGCAACCGTAAACTAAATCGTTTCTTTCAGTCGCCGCCGCTCTTGGAAACTCCCATTGCATAATACTAAGGCAAGTCGAGGTCTGATGTCTCATCTCAATAAAAAATATATAGTTAGATGATTCCTATAATACAGTAATTCATTTAAATGCTGCAAGAGTTATATACAAAACATTATATAAAAATGCTAAAGGTCAATTCTAAACAATTGTTATTTTAACCTAAATTATTTAGTTTTCCTTAAACGAAAGATAAAATTAAGAGTGCCCATATTTATTTACTACAATATTTATCATAACTTCTTAATAATGTGAATGTCCAATCACGTCGTGACATGATAGTGCGAACAAATAATTTACTTCGAACGTATGATACGTAATTAACATTAACCTTCGACACAATAGAACAAAGGATAGCTAAGAATCTTTATATCTGAAGCAATTCAAATGTTATTGAACGGATTACGCCCACAGTTTTTATGCATAAGTATAATTAAGATGTCTCATCCAAGTGTTGCATGTTTATTTAGATCAATAGCCACTAGTTTTTATTGCGTTTGCCACTATTGCAGTAAAATGCGATTATAATTTACGATAATCATACTTGGATATATTTTATCTGTGCAAACAACAAACTAATTTCATGTTATTACAACAATGTTTGTCTAGCTTAAAATTGTTTAAACAACTTATGCAGTTAAGCTGAGATAAGATAAAGTAATATTTATGCTAACACGAGAAAGGCGCAACGTCAACATTGATATGTGATATAGAGATATAAATCAGAGTAAAAAGCTGTCGTTGCCGTTTGCACAATATACGAGCATTTACCAGCTATCCCGACAGTGATACTGGAATCAAGCCAATTTGTCATAACAAGAGGTTTGATGTGACTGAAGAACGTAACGAACCGCCCACCTGTGACATCTTCGAGATTTATGCCAATAACTTTTAATAATAAATGATACTTTTGAATAAATTATATTTGTTATTATTACCATGATATAAAACAGTATTAGACGGAACAGAGGCGGATGTTTGTCGTATATAAACATCCCTTAGTTATAAAACTCCATGTTTTAGCTGGGTATAAACGTTAGGGTTGTTTATATAAAATTTTAACAGCATCTAATAATAATATAATATGAGTAACAAACAAATCCATTAGCAAGCGTTCGTCGTGCTTAACGCCGATAAAACCACAGTAATATTGTATTCTTAATAGTTTTAACGGCTTTTCAACACAACTACACATTATTTACCGCAAAGCCACAGGATCGCAGTAATACGATGCATCTGAAACAATTTCCCGTTAAGTCCCTATTTTTATTTAACTTTCATGTTTTGTTGAAAAACTTGGCAGAATATCAAAAAGATAAGCCCGCGGATCTTACTTTTCAGAAAAACTTTATAACAGGCGAATTGTTACACGAATATATAACCATATTATATTTTATTATCACAAATAATATTCTGAAAAAAGGTTGTATGATGAGAATTGTGGATGTAAGAGAAGCGAGGGAGTTGTATCAGGATCGTGGCAAGTGGCGCTCCATTGTCTCTGCCTAACACTGTGGAAAAAAGCATCACAATTTGAATTGAATATTCTGAAAATATAAATAAAACTAATAGAATTATCAATCAGTCGAATGGAACGCCACTTATAGAATTAGTCTGTCAAAATAACAATAAGTTTTATTTAGAAGAACTTATACTTTTAATTAAAGAATGAATCGTAAAATTTAGTAAAAGCTCTTTGCTTAAAATGCTTCAAAATGAAGAATGATTGAAGGCGCAGCTGTTCTGCCTGAACAGTGGAAAGGCAGTTACAATAAATAATACTGACGTCCGTCCCCTACACAATAAATGTGGGGGGGAAATGAAATCGCAATTGTAACTCGCAAGTAATTGTTACTCGTCTAGAGAGCAACTACGGTAAATGATAGTCTTTAACTACAACCCCACCTCCGTTTCTAAACGAGTAAGCTTTTAGTGTTTAACGACACTCGATAAAACGATCCAATTATTGGATCAGTTTACACTGAGACTAAGTATTTCTTAATTAAAATCAGTTTCTTTGGAAAATAATTTGGCCACCTACTTTTCAAAGGGATAAGTAGGCAACGGAGCGCTACTTTCCACTATCCTGACATAACTTTCTCACTTCTACAATTCTTCTCATACTGGCTCTCTATTTATAGCTACTGCAAACTTATGATTAGGATAGTCCCCGAATTGATAGAGTGACCTCTGGGTCGTCCCTGTTTTATTACTCCACTCATTTCTAATTTATAAATCTCTTTTCGAATCTCGTCTCTTCAATCTTTCATCCATCCTTTTAATGTGGCTAAGCCAAAGCAATATAACTGTATTCTTCACTCTGTCCATCATAGTTAATGACCGCATTTCTACAATATTGGACCTACTTTCAAGCTACTTCTGTCATACCCAACAAGTAAATGCGGTCCTACATTGTGAAACTATTTGGACACAATTTGTCTGCTCGACTTATTTTATAAATGGCGCCATTCATCATACTACTTCCATGAACAAAACGGAGTCAACCCTATTTCCGTTGACAGGCAATTGAAGGCAGACAGTTGGTTGGTGAACATTTTTGCCAGACCACCACTTCCAAGTTTACAGAAAGTGAAGTGAGTCGCAATGCCGGTTCCAACTAGGCAGGTATAGTGGATGCGACTGTTAACTTGCATTTATATCAGTATCATATAGCTGTAGTATCAGGCGCCTACATCGATGGACCGCACTCCAGCTTAACGTCAGGAGGAGTGGTATCATGTCGAACTTCAATAAAAATAAATTAATATCAAATAACCAGCAACAATAAGAAAAAATCTGCAAATTTTCAAATAAACAAAATTACAGTTTCAGTTTATTTCTGGTTTCCAGTATATTTCCAAATCTGCGCAAGTTGTATATTAGTTTTTTAGTTCAGTAAACCTCAAATACTCCTGAACATACACGCTTTGTTTACACATGAGTAATTTTCTAATATTAGTCATGAAGCAGATGGTTATTCCTACAGGAGTTTCGTGTGAATGCTTCTTAATGTGGCCAGCATAAATCATACATACACCGTTCTATGTACACACAAGCGTACTCAATTAAGCAGCAACAATTGATCGCAGTATTTGCACATAGTCCTTGTAAGCAGCTCCCGGGAGCACCCGGCCAATCCCGCAAACAAACAGCGCGCAATATTACTCTCCCCACACGACACAATAGTACATATTTACATTCGCTTTAATTAGAAAGTCTCGCGTTCATTAATCAGTTTACTGCTTGTTCTAGAGTTCTAGATTATTCGATTAATTCTTCTCTTGTTTGCGATATATGTTTAAAATTAAAAGTCTTAATTTATTTAGATAAAAATTAAACCCTGTGGTTAGTTTACGAAATCACGAATCGAGTACCTACTACATGTTAATGATACACCCATATAACAATACATTAACTATGGATTGGATATTTACATATGTGATTAACACTTCACCATTTAAATATTTGTGCCACAAAACTAATATACTACATATACAAAAACATGATTCGCTTTTTGCAAAATAAACTAATAATATCTCATTTTGTTTGCGTGTGTTTCGTGTTATTTGAAGCGTTTAGTTTATGCACAAACATGCCTCTAAGATTCATTGGCTAGATATTACAAAAGAGGTAAATGTTAACGAGGTTATGCCTGTTTATTAGAAAAGTAAGCATACGCTTGTGTTATATGCGAATAAAGTTAATCGTTTATAGGAAACCTAATCCGATGCACACAGTTTGATTCAACATAAGTGATGCGAACTAGAAGCTCACCGCAACAATACCGCAAACCGCTGATAAATGACAAACTTTCAAACCGTAGACTGCAGTTAGATAGATTGACGAGTCTATGGCTATGTAGATTATATAGATTTAAAAGGGTTCAAAAAAATCAGATATTTATTATAAAAATCTGATTATCAGATATTTAATCAAGAAGAAGAAAAGGAAGCATTTTTATGTATAATTGGTTTTAACTGTCAAAACGATAAAATAATAAAATATGAGCTAGAGTAGTTGCCAATATGTATTATAAAAAAGTTATACAAAAAAAAATACATATTGATCTCGAAAAAAAATACTTTAAATATGGTAGGCAGTAGTGCCCTATCTGCCGATTCATATAACTGGTATTAAACTAGCAAAGCCTGAGATTTAGTAACTAAAATCGAGACATGCAATAACATATTAAAAGATAAAGTGTAAATTTAATAAAAAAAAGAAAAGCCCAGATATTTATGCAACCATTAAAAATAATACTATATATAAATATGTGATAAATGTGAACAATCAGAATAAAAGTGCATGGTCTCCGGAAGTTGGACTAAAGAGCAGTCGAAGAGGAATGAGAATGTTCGTGGGAGAAGCGCATCTATTTGCCACGGGGCATTTCAGAACGGCACATTCTCACGGGAGCTCGGGAAATTGAGTTCCGTTTTCTAAAAGGATCATAATAGCTTCTGTTATCACGCGTCTAAACGTTGTGATTGTCTTGGAATTCGTAGAAAAAGAATTATTTAAATCGTAACAGACCGTAGATAAATTTGTAATTGACAGAATAAGTCATTAAGTGTTTCAGCGCGGACGGCTGCGTTACTTAGGAACATTAAATTAATTTGTAACTTTCACGGCGCGTACAACAATGGGACCCGCCATTAAAAGCGGCCGGGCTCCAACAAACGA
The DNA here is from genome assembly GCA_905220615.1 of Tinea trinotella. NCBI lineage: Eukaryota > Metazoa > Arthropoda > Insecta > Lepidoptera > Tineidae > Tinea > Tinea trinotella. The sequence continues at coordinate 8,456,875 of HG992308.1, read as the reverse complement.
ATTAGCGAGTGAAACCTGAATGCCTTTGTACTACAGGCGGGAGTTTGTAAGGGAATGCCTCTGAATTATGGCGATTATGAAATTTACAAAGATCTTACAATTTTGGAATCTTTACAAAATCTGCTAATGCGAGCCGTTTGTTGTCGATATTATACAGGTACAAATTGATATAAAGTATTATTGCGGAGACGTGTTTAGAAGAAAAAAACATTGGTTACAAAGATCTATCGTGTCCGGGTCTAAACAAAATTTATTACATTAGCACAAAACGCAATATATTTTTGTTTATCGCGAGATTAGGGGCGACATTAAAGGCCTGTCATCTGCGAGCACTTGACGACATCAAAAGGACATTTTTATTATAAGCCTCACAAAATTTTCCAAGTTTCCACGACATTAATAACATGAAATTTAACTTGAATTAAAATTTCAAAAGTTTGAGATGTTGTAAAACATATTTAACGAGCTTATTAACTTTGTTTGCACATCTTAAATAATATCATTAGCGTAATTACGTCCTTGTATGTTCTGCTAATATTATAAATGCGATTGTTTGGATTCTTTTATTGTCCCTCCACAAATTAAATGCATTCACTATGCCGGCCTAAAAGCCCTTGGATGTATATATATATATATTTATTTTTTTAATATTATACATTTCTATTCTAAGCTACTAAAACTAAAGTGCTTGTTTCATAGAACCAAAGTACACCGTGAACCCGTGCCACTCGGCTTACGTAGCCATTGCACTGCCACTACACTACGGTCGCCTACTAGATTACTCCTTCAATTTAAACCTTTTTATTAATATATCTGATTAAAGTATCGATACATATAAACATATACATTGGTACCGGCAAATGGTTTTGAAGCGGGTACTATTGGTTTGCTGGCACCATTTCATTGCCACTAGACAATGGTCGCCTTCCATCTTAAGTTATATCTCACTCGTAAAAGTAACAAAGTTATATAAGTCAAAATATGCAAGCCACTAGTATCACAATAACCTCTACGAGTAGTATGGAAGTAGTGGTTGCAACTCAGGTCGAGAGGTACTCCAATATACTCCGTGTCCCAACGTCGCGCTCTGGGTTGCTAAGTATTTTGTTTGAGGACACTCGCAAAAGTCAAGGGTGTATTTGTTATCATGGTATATCATCATTTATATTTAAAGGAATTATCTACAGTGATATTTCTTTATACTTTTTATTTATTTTATTATGTATTGTAATTATATTATGTATTTCTAAGAGTGGTAGGCAGTGATTCCCAGTCTGCCGATCCGGGGTAGTACCACCACTTACAAGTATACAGACCGTGAAGTGATTTGGTCACGTTTAGGGGTCAGCTTGTAAGTTGCCGGTTCCATCTAGGCTGGCATAGTGGATGTGATTGCTACTCACAGTTATTGAATCGTATTAGCAGTGACATTCATTCATGGACCACACTTTGGCTTAACATCAAGCGGGGTGCTGTCATATGTCGAGTCACAATAAAAAAATAACACGAAATATGACGGCACCCCGCCTGGTTTTAAGCTAAGGAACGATCCATGAATTACAAGCGGTAATCACATCCTGAAACACGACTGAGTCACTTCAGGCTTTGTACATTTGAAAGTGGTGGTACTGGCCGGATCAGCAAACTGGTGGGTGCCTTACCCGCGCACATATTTTCCCCAACCTTGGATCCTTTAAGAAAGGCGTGAAAAATAAACTCTTGCTGGCAGGCACAGTGACGAAAACTAAGGCATCCGTAAACCGAATCGGTGTTTTCAGTCTTCTACGCTTTCGTACATTCCCTTCATTACCATTTGGCTAAACAAGTTAAAAACATTTCGCGTCAAAAATATTATTAAGAAAATTAGTTACGAGGCTGATTTTCAAAAATAATCACGACGAATAATCGGACAAAACGGCTAATTATTACTCGTATTAACATTGGTAGGCAGATAGACAGTGGTCATTTGTTCAACAGTAGCCGGTTCCAACTAGGCGAAGAAGCACCTTTGGCCGGCATAGTGACGGTAACTGAGGCAGCCATGAACTAACTTGGTTGTTTCAGTTGTCGTCACTCTTGGATCTCCTCTTGCTTATCATCAGGCGGGTCGAGGTCCAATGTCCTGTCACAATAAAAAAAGGCTGGCAAAATGGATGCGACTTGCAAATATTCGTAGTAAAAGCCAGTGCCTCCATTAATAGACTGTTATCATTTGTCAAAAAATCCATATAAAAAGCAATCCGGGGTAGTACCACCACTTACAAGTATACAGATCGTCGCGTTTCGGGATCAGCTTGTAAGTTGCCGGTTCCATCTAGGCCGGCATTGTGGATGTGATTGCTACTCACAGTTATTGAATTGTAGTAGCAGTGACATTCATTCATGGACTACACTTCGGCTTAACATCAAACGGGGTGCTGTCATATGTCGGGTCACAATAAAATAAAATAAAAAATATTTGCGTGGACCTAACACGAATAATGATCGTAAACAAATTTCTTTAACATAGCAAATGTTTACTTGTATTAACGCCTCAGAGTAAAAGGTCATCATTAAACCTCAAACTTATACGTGTTTAAAAATAGCTGAGTACCGCATACTGTGTCAATTAAACATGTACCAGTAATGTGTGCCAGCGACGTCCTAGTTAATAGGAAGTGAGCAAACATTGGTGAGGGGAGCATTAACTGGTCATCGCAGCCGCCGGAGACAACTTTATAGCTGTTTATTAGAGCTTCCACTCAAATGGGATAGAGGCAATTTGTGATCGAAGAACAAACTCTTTATTATTAACCGCTTTCTTTAGCTTTTAAACAAAAACTTATACAGACCGTGAAGTGATTTGGTCACGTTTCGGGATCAAATTGTAAGTTGCCGGTTCCAACTAGGCCGGCATAGTGGATGTGATTGCTACTCACAGTTATTAAATTGTAGTAGCAGTGACATTCATTCATGGACCACACTTCGGCTTAACATCAAGCGGGGTGCCGTCATATGTCGAGTCACAATAAAAAATAAAATAAAAGAATGATTGAAAGAAGATTGACGAAAGGAATTTATAAATTTGATGTGGATGGATACGTTAAATGACTCAACACTTTTCGGCCAATTCGGAGATATTCTCAAGAAAGCTGCTAGCTGAGTTGCCTAGTGCATAGGCACTAAGACTATGGAGTCGTAGAACTTGTATGAAAAGAATTATGGATTCGAGGGAAGCGAGGGAGTCTTGTTAGGATCGTGGTAAGTGGCGCTCCAGTGTCTCTCAATCAATCAATCAATCAATTGTCCTTGTCCATTGTCTCCATTGTCTCTGCCACTGTGAAAAAGGCGTGACAATTTGATTGATTGATTGAAGAAGAACCGTCGAACTAGAATGCTTTATCAGCCTATGCGCTCTTGGACTTCCCTTGGCTTACCTATCATTTGAAGGTCAAATTTAGCATATCAATAATATAAAAAAACTCTGGTTTGGTGGTAGCACAGAGCTCAAACCACTTGCAAATAAAGATGTATACATGATATATTTGTATCTTTGATAATTTTATTCACGCACTTTACTTTCAATGTTACGAGTACGAGTTTAGCATGTAAAGAAACAAGATATATTTCACTGGCTAATAAATTTCACATTTCAGAAACCTTGAAATTCAGCCTTCATACTGTTTACAATGTACTTAGTTTATTGTTCCTTCGTTGTGGCCAGGAGTCGGTGACTATTGTTAACTATAGCTTATTTTGGGACGGCAGAAATAATTCAAAACAGATATAACTTCAAGGGGAACGAGAAGTTTATGACAAATTGTAAAATCGGCGCCCATACGACGCGTAAATGTGCGATTCCTAAACACGCGCCACTTGCAGTGTGTGGTTATTTTTAACAAACCCTTGCATACTGGAACACCGTAAATTAAATTGGTAGACCATAATTGTTGAAAAATATATTTATTTTATATCAATCATTCAATCAAATTATCACGCCTTTTTTCCACAGCGATAGGCAGAGACAATGGAGCGCCACCTGCCACAATCCTGACACAACTCCCTCGCTTCCTTCACATTCACAACTCTCTTCATACAAGCTCTATGGTTATGGGCGCTAGGAAAACTAGCTTTCTTTAGGATGTCTCCGAAATAAATAAATATATTTATTAACAATTTACGAGTCTATTATAGTATTAAATGGTAACTAAATCACTCTAGACGATGACGTCAGGTAGTAGATAGAAATAGAAAATGTAGCAATTCTGTCACCACGATTCTTTTCTCCGGCGACAATAAAACCGATAACACAATTTTTATAAATATTTAAAAAAATGGTGACTCGTGTGTTGAATAAAAATATAAATTTTGCTAGTAACACGCCACACGGAAAGTCAACGCAATTTTTACGGATAAACTTTAAACTTTTTACTCAACACGAATACGAATTTATCGTCATTTAATAATTTTCATTATTTTATGTTAATATTAATAATAAGGAGGACTTTGGTAAACAATAATTAAGATAATATAATTATGCGCCGTGATATTATGCACCAAGTCTAGACTTCTCTGGGATTTTAGCAAAATATAGACATTTTATTCAGAGCAAAGTGCGTTTAGACATGCAATGACTGAAGACGTAGGCGACCGTGGTGTGGTGGAATTGTTACACAAATCGAGAGTACGAGTTTGAAACCACCCACCGCTCCGGTACCAATGTACCTTTGATATATGTACTTTGGTCGTCCTGTTTCTATAATACAAGCACTTTAGTAGCTTAGTATAGAAATGTAAATAATATAAAAATTACAAAAAAAAATATGAATTCAACATTCGAACAACTCGAAATACCAATAATTTTTATATTGCGATGCTACACAATAATCCTATCTTGCTTGATAGTAAGCAACGGAAGTTCCAAGAGCGCCGATAACCGAAAAAAAAAATGGTTCACGACCGTAGTAGCCGTGGCCACAATGCCGGCCAGAATGTAACTTAGACCGTGAATAAACTTAGTTGAGTTTGAGAGCAGCTTGTAAGTTGTTGATTGCAACTAGGCGAGTGCTATTTGCAATTATTTAATTTCACTAGCAGTCGCCTCCATTCATGGACCGACTTCAACCTAACATCAGGCTTAACAAAAATCCAAAGATAGCAATTTGAAATTAATGCACCTTCGAACAATTGCGTATCAAATATTCATTGTCATCGTATAAAATGACTAAGTTGCCAGTAACCAAGTTCATTTTGCCGGGTCACTGGTTTGTAATACTTAATTAACATGTCCGATTCAATGATATAGTGTTATTGGTGAACGCTTGCTTGTGCTTTCACTATTTTTCGCGGTTTAACTCACTCAGCATTTTAAGATGAATTACAAAAATGAGAGCTTATGCAACAAACAGACAAGAGAACCAAATACATTTATTATATTATATTTTTTAATATTAATTCAAATGCAAAATTTTATTTATAAAGACCATATAATTTACTTGGAATAATTTTTAGGAAATTTGATCAAAGAGAGTAACATAAAAAAGGTACTAGAATATCCCTTTTTTAGTAACAAATTTCGGATAAACGTTAATATAAATAATCTATAAAAGAAATAGAGAACTATTTACGAGCCCTCACAGGTAGGCCGCGCCTCTAAGCCTATATATTAATAAGCAATTTGGACCTTATGTCGATAAAATACATACTATAATTACACGAAATTCTTTACTTAAAGTACAAGGAGGTGCGTTGTATAATGTCCGTGAACTCAGTTCGTGAACAAAGGGCGGTATGCGAATAATTCGTTCTTATTATGGTCCTGGGCCGGTGCGAGTTCACCTTGGAGCCACGAACGGGTTCCCGTAATCTCCCCCTTCCGCCGCTGCAGCCAAATATGAGCAGGGAGCAAAACCCGTAGTTTTTATCAATATTAAACAGCGCAGGTATAAAGAGGCATGCCGGTTCTTTATATTGTATTCCTCCAGCCCTACAAACGGCAACGTTTCTTCGTAAATAGGGTACGAACACGATTTGCAATGCCCACGTGTGATTTTTGGAAAATGTTTTCAGACTTTAATGTAGGTTTTATTTTTGTCTACACATGCAACCAAGAGATACAATTTTGGTTAAAGACATGTGTCAGGATTTTATTGAGACGATATGGTGTAATGGACTATAAAAATACATGTAAATCTACTGCAAATTGATTGAGAAATCGAACTTAGTCACTTCATTAGATAAACTGCAATTCGCGATTGTCTGCCGTTGTAGCCTCTCCGATAGGAATAGGCAGACAATGGAGCGTCGTCACTTTCCACGATCCTTATACAAACTTTCTTGTTTCTTTCACATCCATATCCCTAATTTTCTTCATACAGACTAGGGTACAGACTTCATGTGCTGTATGAAGTTACTTAGGACACCTGATTTTTAAGAATGTCCAAAAGTTTGTTTTATTGTTTTATCTTTCCACTTGCCTCTGATTATAAATCTGATTCGTCAATCTTCTTTCAATGTGCCTATACAACCTTTATCAATAACATATTTTTCACTCGGGTATAAAGTATCCAACTATTATCTGTTTAATGACATTACTTAATAAAAAACAAATTCTAAATGATGTACGAAATATAAGTACTAAGTTATTTGTTCTACAAACAAAAGAATGGAAAACATAAAAACACGTTTTATATAGTGGTAGGCAGTGGTACCCTGTCTGCTGATCCGAAGTATACAGACCGTAAAGTGATTTAGTCGCGTTTCGGGATCAGCTTGTAAGTTTCCGGTTACAACTAGGGCGGCATAGTGGATGTGACTATTAAAATTGTAATAGCAGTGACTTGCATTCATGGACCACACTCTAGGTTAACATCAAGCTGGGTGCTGTCATGTGTCTAGTCACAATAAAAATAAGAAGAAAAAGTTTATTTATTTATTTATCAGCGAAGTAGATAATAGTTATTAACTGCCCATTGCAGTTAAATTTATCGAGATTAGTTTGTATTTAAAAACAATAATTTAACGAGGTCTTTGAAAGTATTTAAAAAAAACTCCGCCTCTAAATCCCCCTCATAGGTTGGCGCGATGTATATGCTAAATTTTTAACTTTGGATTAAAAATTAACCTTTATTTTATTTTTATTTATATACTAAGGTACTATACGTACCTGTATCATAGAATCTGAGCGACCTAACACTGAACATACCTACTACATACTATACCAAAGATAGACTGCCGAGTAGTTTTTGAACCGGGGTTTCTAGTTTTGCGTGACCATTTCATAACCTACCACTGAATGACGATCGCATTGCTTATGAAGAGATGAGAGCCGTTATATAGAATCTTAAGCAATCCCTGTTCAACACAACACTGTGAATGTATAAATAGTGGACCGGATGAAGTATTGTGAGTAGGTATATTATACTCCCTCCGCGGGTGCGCCAAGTTTAGCATCTCGGCAGTTGTTTGCAACGTTACAACTGCAAGGGGCCAATGTGTGCTAAAAATAATGGCACATGCATACCACGCACCTTGCGTGTGAACTCTCGACGAAAGTGCACAATGTGTTCTTTTTTTAAATTTTAAATTATTACCAGATACAATAAACAGCATTAATTTTGCAATATATGTATAAAATTATAAGTTTATTTTGCATTTATTTATATTATTAAACAAATATGAAAATAATTAAATGAGCTTTTATAAATAAATATATATATAATTCTGGTAACAATAACGCCATTGATTCTGTCAATAAATATTTACTAGTAATAAACAAGTATAAAATAATAGGCAGGCATAGGTAAACTAGAAAGACTCATTAGAGCAAATATTTCTTTTTATGCCTAATGATTAACAAATCTATTTATTTAAATCCGTTATTGCACCAAAATAAACTTATAAATAGGTACATCGGTGAGTTTAATGCCTGTTAAGCATTCTCTAGCAACTAACCTTTGGGATGATGAGAAATTATGGATAGGAATTATTCCACATATGATATAGGAATTATTCCTAACAGCTATGAAATATAATTTATAAAATATAATACAGAATTTAATTTAAGGTACTTAAATTAATTAGTTAATCGGGACAAATTGGAATGGTGGTGGTCAGACTGCCGATCTGAGGCAGTACCACCATGTGTATAGACAGAGAAGTGACTTGGTCACATTCCGGGATTAGCAGGATTGCCAGTTCCAACTAGCTTAACATTAAGCATGGTGTTGTGATATGTTATTGTCAAAGATACTCAAAAGAGTCTCTTTGACAATAACCATAGCCATCTTGTAAGAAGAGAGTTGTTTCAGGTTCGTGAAAATTTAAGTTTCATTTAATAGAATGAATTGAATTATATATCTTGAGAGATTGAAATGTAAACCCTAAAAAATTGTTTTCTCTATTAATAACAAACAATTGTTTTACAAAATATTGTGGGAAAATATAATTATTTAGTAACCATATAATAATATTATATTTCTTATAGATATAAACATATATATTATATATGTATATTATAATTATTTAAAAACTTAATTGTACAAACTACCTAAGGTGAACTTAATTCCGCTAGAAATTATCTTCCAGTCAAATCCTAAAAACAATAATAGGGATAAGTGTATAATAGAAAGATAGGTGCATTAAATGATAAATATATGAATAGAGATTATAATTAATAAGTTTTCAGTGTGAACTTTATGAAAGAGCTTTCTTTTATAGGCATCACTCGGATAATGAAAAGTGTTTGTTTGATAAATTATTTCATATAATAGGCATCTACCCACTAATTTCTAAATGAATAAATTTATATTATTACAGCTTTCTGTCAATTGTATAAGTATTTACTTTTCAAAGCTATATATTTTTAATATTTGATTTGAATAAAAAAGATCTGGCTAGCATTTCACTATGTAATATGTATATTTACCATCTACCTTACACCACATACAATATTCCAATTACTTTTGACTATATAGTTTTTTGTTTTAACATTTTTATTTATTTTTCTATTTGTATACTAATTTAGTTCATAAGTGTGTGTGTTACTAACAATTATTTGGGCCTAAATGAATGAATAAATGTTTTTTTATTTTTTTTATAGCTAGCACAGTATTACTTTAGTTGGGGGATAAAAAATATTCTACCTAATTTTTTTTTAAATAAAATAAATACCTAATTTTAATTAATATATAGCATGAATGGATAAAATTTAAAACCATAGTTAAGTATTTGAAATCACCGGAATGTTATACCTAGGATTTTTCATTACATGAATAGCGGTCATCAATGGTACACAAACATGCATTGTTTCATTCTATCTAATGATAACATAGGTTGTAAGAAAAGGACAACAATAACTTCAGCTGATATTATGTGATAAAAACAAATTGGCGGGGTCAACTGTTTTTAATTAGGAATTAAACATCGAGATCGATAAATTAATAAGTGACATCTAACAACGGAATGACATAAACAAAGCCAAAACAAAGAGTGCGCAACACAAAATAACTATTTTAAGTTGAATATAATTTAATATACCTACTTAATTAAATCAAAACAATGTGACGTGAATATAAATAAGTTGTTATTCACAATGACATCCGTTTTAAAATATTTTATGTACGATTCTGTTACTTTGGTCTAACTACATAATAAATTAAATTGCCCTCATAGCCGTCGTATATGTTTAATAATAAGTAATGACTTTGAGATAAGATCTTTAAATTATACTTACAGGATAGTACATCCCCTGCGGCGGCAAAAAGAAGGCCCCTGCGCCCCACAGCTTGCCGTTTGTGTGAACTTGCAACACTAAAATTCACTCCACGCACGCCCTTGAGGGCATGAAAAATCACTGCACAATTTGTTATAAGTTTATTGAAAACATGAGTGTTGTATTGTTTAAATTGTATTTTTAATATAAAAATGTAGCGTTGTTATAATTTTAGGTTATGTCGCTTTGCGCGGGGCGACGCGCACTGGCTCTGACACGGTCTGTGTGGATGTGCAACAACGACAACGCGAATGAAGCAAGCAGCAAACGGCGTGGCCCAGCCGCTGAATCGAGAGGAGGAGAAGACCAACATCAACAGCACGCCATAAGTGGAAGCGAGACAACCGTATTGCTATAGCTTCCTACGACCCCTCGTGGAGAGTGTGTAGCGGTCCCTGTCCTTCAAATGGTTTCCATTTCATTCTATCTTTGTATATTATTTTTTTATAGTGATTTTTATAACAAACCTAATTACTTTTATATATTTAATAATAAAATCCGGGTTATTTAATATTTAAAAAACCATGTAATTTATTTAATAGCACCAAGTACTTAGTTAATCAGGTAGACATGTCGCTGAAATTATTCGAACCGTAAATATTTTTGCTATTTTTATTTAGGCACGTGGATAATAAACAAACTAATAAAGTGAAAAAGTAATGTTCAAACACTAATTATGTTCCAGGATACAGTAGCGCGATGAGGATTGGTCATCGCAACTGCCTACTTTGGTTTCTTTCAGTAGGAGAAATGAAAACAAAGGATTATAAATGAAAATAGTAAGGACTGTCAAAAATGGCAAACAACCTCCTTATTTCAATCATTCTATCTCTGTCACATTACCGAAACTGTGTTCGGATCAATGAAACGCTCCCGGGATTCATCTCCCTGTGCCCCCGTCATGTTACGTCCCCCACAAGCACAAGCCCACGAGATTATCTCTACGCGGTTGTCCCGCATTCAATGGTATGAATCGACGTGGTGTTTTAGCTATATCTACCTACATTTTATGTAAAAAAATACAGCTACAATTTGTTACAAGGTGTTCTCTATCATTGAACGTTACTTCGTAGCCTAACTATTTTTTTAAAACTACATAAATACTTTTAATAAGTTCCTTCTACCTAACAGGCAAAAACTAAGTAAAACAGTAATTGTGTTAATACACATCGATATTTAGTACACGAAAGTAATTAAAAGTTAATAAAGGTCTATATAAGTATTAAAGTTAAATAGGTTTACAGAACAAACATTAATAACTAGCTTTTATGTTAAATTCAAAAAGAACGCTTACTCATTATACCTACGAAGGAGTTGTGGTACAGACACACACCATTGTGTAGTTCATACTATAGAATTTTAACAATGTTTTACCCCTACTTGAATTTAATATAAGGGCATTATAAAGTATTACAAACCGGGGGACGTATTCAAACGAAACTAATATAACAAAATATCCTTATAAACCACCATAAATTGCCTATGATATTATTTATTTTAAATATTTCATATAATTAACCTAATTACTAAATATTTATTTATTTAACTAGGAATAAATAACTACTCAAAATGCCCTACTAATACTAACCCTACCTAATTAATCCAAAAACTTTAATTAAACTATGCGACGCCATCTATTGAGAGTTAATAGTACTATTACAATATGTAGTAACTATTCTTCTACGATTATTCCACAACTTAAGTAAAGATGTCGCTAAAAAATCATGAATTAATTTTTTTCCTCTTTTCCAAAAACGAGGTTTACAATCAGTTGGTAGATTTAGATTATATTTTTTATGCATGTTGCCCTATTACTCGAAAACGCCTGGACCCATACAAAATAAGATTATATTGTTTGAAAGGGTATTCTTTCCAGGTGGTACCATGGTCATAAGGTTAGGTAAGGTTAGGTTCTGATGATGGAATCCCACGTATGTTCACCGATTTCTCCGTCCATTGTAGATTTATTTTAAAAATCTTTTTTTCTCGTTTCTAGAGGGTAACGAGTACTCTCAAGGTAGTACCATTGTTACCAAGTCAGAATTTGTTGAGAGGATCCCATATACAGCGAGGGAGACAACTTCACAATTCTCTCCATACAAGCTCTATATGGTTATGGGCACAACCTAGCTTTCTTGAGGATGTCTCCAATTTGGTCGGAAAACACCCTCCTGGGCCTGTCTTGTTTAACGCATTCATCCAAATGAGATTAATAAATTCCTTTCGTCAATCTCCTTTTACTTATCCTTTCCATGTGCCCAAACCATCGAAGCATTCTTTTGTCAACTCTTCTAAATACATCTTCTTTCAAACCACATCCATCACGCACTGTGCTATTCCTCATTCTATCCGCTATCGTTCTCCACATACAATCTTTAACGACCGCATCACTACAGCGTTATTCTACTCTTCTCATGCTTATTCTGCCACACCCAACATTCACTTCCATACATTAATGTACAAGCACCGTATTATAAACAGCCATCTGTGACTTATGGGACATTATTTGGCTGTTCATTATGTCCTTGTAAACATACCTACTTCCCAAGTAAACAAATTGCTTGACTTGTTCCACTTTCTTTCCGTCTATCATTCTCTCAAATTCTGTCATTTCATCCTCTCTCTCCAAAACCATTACTTTAGTTTTACTTACATTCACTTTCATACCTTTCTTTTCTAATTCGGCATTCATAATAGTAACCATTTTTTGTAACTTATACGCCGAAATTGATCTTCGGCGTACGAGAGACATTTGATCACCAAATCGTTCATTCTCAAACCATACTTCCTTTCACGCATCTGTCCATGAATAGATTGAAGAGCCATGGTGACGCTACACATTCCTGTCTGACACCTTTGGAAATGCCAAACCAGTCAGATAGCGCTCCATTAATTCGAACACATGCTCTGGAATCCTCATAGAGAGATTTTAGTGCACGGACCAAATGCCCCCCCACTCAAACCCGGACAGCTGCTGCCACAATTCACTCCTGTTCACTCGATCATAGGCCTTTTTAAGGTTAACAAAAGCACAGAACACCTGGTATTTTGCCTACATTTTTTTGCTGACGCATCTTAGAGAGAAGATTTGATCCATATATCCCATCCTAACCTAACTATGTACGATTTTTAGGATGTATCTGATGATTTTTATCCTTCTGACGTTAATATGTTATCAAATACGTACTAAATACGTACTACGTAGCTTCCTTAATATTCTCTAAGACTATGTTTTCCGACCTCATTACCTCAAAGCCGTTTACGTGGAGCCTATGCTTAGGGCGAGATTTTCGTACTTTTATTAGAAAAAACTTATGCGATTATATATAGTTCGGAATTTATGGTTCTTAGGTTTTTTAGGTAGGTATCTAAATATTTTCGCCATTTATTCGTTTTCACGTGTAACAAAATTACTTATATTTTTTTTACCAGAGAAAAGCCGCTTTCTGGTAGTCTACATCATTTACTCGTATTTAACAGTATTCATCAAACATACTTAATACCGAAAGATATAGAAAACGATAATATTTATTTGGTTGTGTCTCTCTTTATTTTATTTTTTTCATTTTTTTATTTACATTTTTATACTAAGCTACTAAAGTGTTTGTATCATAGAAACAGGACAACCAAAGTACCAAAGATATGGGTGGTCTCGAACTCGTGCTCTCCGGTTTGTGTAATCATTGCACGGTCGCCTTATGTGACCGCCTGGAGTGCGGTCCATTAATGAAGATGATTGTTACTACAGTCAAATGATTGCAAGTAGCATTCGCATCCACTACGCCGCCCGGTCTAATTGCAACAGGCTCCCAGAAAGCAACATCTACTTCTGATTCGACAACTTATCAGGAGAAGCGCCATGTAAATTATTATTGTATTTAAGTAGACCTTTTTATTGATATGTACCTAGACTCTGTCTAAGCCGAAATGACGCGCCCCTCCACTGCATTTAGGCACACGTGCGAATACAAAATACGAATGCAACACACCGAAAATGCAATTGTAATTGGTCATTCTGTTGCTGGTTTGACACAAAAGGAGGAGCACGCTGATGAAGTATAGTATAGTTAGTAATATTTGCATTTACACATTTAAATAAGCTAATAAAGTGGAGGGGCGCGTCATTTATAGTTAGACAAGCTATACCAAGTTTTATACATTTTTGTTCCCTATTTTGTCTGGAAACGTCTATTTTTGTCTCTGTGTAGTGTGACTCTGTGCCTTGTCCGTCGCTCTACATTTTGGATATGCTACGAACTGATAAATCTGAATCTAGCTTCTAACGTATGAGGTGTCACTAGATTGGTCTTTATTGTAGGAGTGACATCTAAATGTCACTCATGTTAAGTAGGAGTGATATATCATTATAAATTTAAATATATTTGTTGGTTTAATTGTATTTTTGTTAGAACGCGCTAACAGTAGTGAGTACACTGTTAGCGGGTTTTTTTTGTGACTCGACATATGACAGCACCCCGCTTGATGTTAAGCTGGAGTGTGTTTCATAAATGGATGTCACTGCTATTACAATTCAATAACTCTAAGTAGCAATCACATTATGCCGGCCTAGTTGGAATCACTACACGGTTTGTATACTTGTATAAGTTAAGGTACTACCCCGGATCAGCAGACTGGGTACCACTCTTTGATAACCAGACTCGAAGGAAATATCCACCCCTTTTTTTATTAACAAATATTTTATTACCAAATAATTATTATTAAATATTACAAATAAAAGTTATCAAACAAATATTTGCTCCGACCAGGGGTGCTAGCCAAGATGTCATCGCTCGGTATCGATTCTATTTCTACAATCGCTAACGCTCAAGCGTTAACGATAATATGTGCACAGCCAAGATGCAATGCACTTAGCGATCGCTTATTCTATGGCAACTTTCGATAACTGTCTATGATTTCGCTCAATTTGGCGAACGGAAATGTCATAAACGTCAAATTCACAAATGGGGAGTTTTGGCGGGCAACTACAAGTGACAGATCGTGCAATTTTAAATAATTGCAAATCTTGTGTTTCTTAAATATAAATGTATAATAATGGTGGTAAAAATGGTTATCAAGTATAGACAAGTGATTTAAATGTGTTTCTTCTTGGTTTCTTTAGGCTCTTTCAGAAGTTATAGTAGTGTTTTCTCCGCTTTACTAAGACCATCATCATTAACCTTATTCTCACCCTCATCTTATATTTGTTTATCATCGGGCATGCTTGATGGGAGGTGAGGAGAGGTCCAAGAGCGCCGACGACTAAAAAAATGACTTCTCTTACGATTCCCTCGACACTGGCCAAAAATGCCTTTTTTAATTTAATATTAGAATTAATACAGTAGATTAAAGTTTAATACTGCTTTCCTAAACAATATGACGCAGTTTAAATTATTTATACCTATTAACATGTAAAATGTACGCATTTTATATGTTAATACAACGCTTACTAGGCATAATAATGTGATTTCCACCGTTTTATTACGATGACTGAAATTATTATAATGTGATTTTTACTTTAAAAAAATGCATAATTAACGATTTTTAGCAAAATTAATCTAATAATTAACAAGAACGCACATATCTTACATATTTTAAATCAGCTGATCGAAAAATCCGCCATTTTGTTTCGTTTTCTACAGCATATTGACGTTCGATAACTTTGAATCGCCAGCAAGCGAACGAGCTGTCAAAAAGTGCATCTTGGCTCGGGTTATCGAAGGTTTTATCGAATCGTTCGATCGAATAGAAAGAAATTGTTGACTTGGCTACGGATTTGAAGATCGTTTCGCTAGACCACGTGACTTTTCGTTAGCAAATGTCATTCCCATACATTTGTGTTTCTATTCTATTGCGATTTCGATTGTAGAAAGGCAACTTGGCTAGGACCCCAGGATTCGGACCCGGGACTTTACGCGCAAAAAACCAATCACTAACCGGCCGCTTTCCAAAAAATCGATTTCCAACAAAAAAAAACCTAATTGGACTGGTTAATTATTGAAAAAGACTTGAATTGATATTTTATTGAGGAATTTGTATAAAATTCCTGGATTAGGGAACCTGATGATTAAACCTCTCAAATCAGCTATAAAAGATATAAACTATAAAAGATATAACTATAATGCTTTAACTTTAATTGTTTTTTACTAAGCCTTTATAGGCCATTATCAAATCGAAGATCTAGAGTAACCGACGATGGACCATGAGGATTCAAGGGAAATGCAAATCGTTTTTTTTTGTTGTTTTTTAAATTCAAATCAAAATCATTTATTTAAAATGTAATTAAAATAATAAATATGTACCTACCCATATAAGTGGATCGATTTCCTCCCATTCTTTATGCCATTCTCTTAACAACAATACAACTCTTAATGTAAGGTTATAAGAATGTTTAAACATTCTTCCGTAGTTAAGTTCAGATATTGTAAATAAATAAATAGAACACACTATTAAAGGACATATACAAAGGACGCGCAATTATAATGCACGAGTTACGCAATAAATTCTAAATTTAAAAGCATAATTCGCAATAGGTATTTAATGCAATAACAATTTCCACAAATAATGGAAATTGTGGATTACATTTATATACAGATATCTATTATTCATCAATTTAATCATTTTAATTTAAAGAATATTAACATAAAAACAAAAATATCGTAATGTGTATATAATCATAAAAATATAAAATTAAATAAAACAAAATAAAAACTTTAATTCCTTTGCCGGAAAATCGAATATTAAAGAAGTAATAATAACTTTGCACTGAAGACTAGGATGTATGGACAAAGAATCACTTGCATTTAATTAACCAAATAAAGTATAATTTTCATAAATAAAATAAATTTATTTGTTTTCGTTTGTTTGATTTAAAAAAATATATATTCAATCAAGCTCTCTTTAGAAATAACTGTACTTATCTAATGCCTATTATAAATAATTATTAATGGAAGGTTTGGCGGAAACTACATCTTACAGATTGTGTCAATTTAATTTTATCCTTTCTTAATTAACTTTGTCATCATCATCAATTTTACGCCTTAACTCCCACTGGGATGGACAGAGACAATGGAGCGGTTCGGTACGATCCAGACACAACTCTTTTGTTTCCTTCTCATCCACAATTCTCTTCAGGCAGACTCCTATAGTTATGAACACTACGAACTCTGCTTTTTTTATTATTGTCCCTGATTTGATTAATCTCTTTCATTCTGACTAGAAGATTGCTCCTTTTCTATTCCTCTATTCCCTATTCCCAAATCATCGCATTTCTCTAATAAATCTTTCTCATTACATCTTCTTTCGAATTACATTATATAAATAGGTACTAGTTATGGATTTATTAGCGTGTTTAATATTTTATTCATTCATAAATTGAAGATTTGATAAACAACTAAAGATTTGGCTGTATGGACTAAGATGCCTTTGCCTTCAATTGAACAACATTAAAAAAATATACGACGACAAAGGTTTTTTATTGCATTAACAATTTTTACAAATAATAGAAGCAAAAAAAAAAGAATCAATTGAATAAATATTAATGTATTGAAATTATATTCAAAATATTTATAGATAATAGAAGTATCATAAGCCATAGATTTATGATTGATCGCGCTACGACGTCGTAGCGTCAACGAGACCAGTCACAAATCTATGATAAAATTTCTTAATATATCATAAAATTATAGAATTAATTAAAAGAAAAAAGATTATCTATTTCATTTCTTTGCAAGGAAATCTAATATTAATTACTACTAAAGTCTTTACACTGAAGTACTTTGCACTGAAGACTAGGCTGTATCAATTAAGATTCCTTTGTCTAAAATTAAACAAAAAAAAATATTTGGCGGGCAACTGCAAGCGACAGGTAATAAATGCAATTTTTGTAACACGGCGTTCTTACGGGGCGATTTTAGTTGATCAATATTTATCATTTAACAAAAAATCGAAAGTAAATATTGACTGTAGCGTTCTCACGGTTCAATAATAATCGACTCAATATAACACGTGTTATTACACTATCTGTCCATTTTAGCATTTTTCTCGTGGATGCGGACGCCACAATTCACATTTTATGTTTAGACGAGTCGATTCGCTGTCAGCTATTAGTTGAATCAATAAAAGTAGAAAGGTCTTTAACTTTTGTTGAATCAATTTTTATTCCATCAACTTGGTTGAAAGTCAGTTCAGACGGTTCAAATCGCGAACGATTTCGCAGTTGATCAACTCAAATCGCCCCGTGAGAACCCCCCATTACTTCAATATTAATGTGTAATATCCATCATCATCATCATCTTTGCTCTCATATAACGGATGAAAGCTTAATTGGTTGCAGATTAGTTTTCATATGTTAAAACAATAAATATTTGTGATAAATAAAATACCTTACCATATTTTAAATAATCCCTTTTATGTTAAGTGCTCTAAGGATATCTGTAACAATAAAAACTATATTATGTACAAATAAACATGATTTAAATCCTGTAGCATGCCGTCTAAGTCTATATAGTCTTTAAGACTGTGCCTATCTTGATGAAATTACGCATAAGTAACATATTTATAAAGACAAGTTCTGTGCCAACAATCTGGTAATAGTAGAGCTTGTATAAAAATAATTGTGGTTGTGAGGGAAACGAGGGAGTTGTGTCAGTGATAGTGGCAAGTGGCGCTGTCTTGGCGCGACAATTTGATTGCCACAATCTTTATTGAGAAACAGATCAAATTAAAAGTATATTAACTATATTTAAACTATAAATAAAAAATATCATTTAATGACGTCGCATTAGATATAGTTCCAAGAAGACTGGCAACATTTCCCCTTTGTATAGCAAGGCAGAAATAATTGCCAGCCTTCCTGTCTCCAGACTTCTCCGTCAACCGCTTAAACAACTCCTAGGCCAGGCGCCTAGCTGAAGGTCCCCAGGGTACATCATCGTCTCGGCCCCAAATGGCGCATATTCGTAACCAGTATCGAGGTTGGTGTATTTGGGCAGTTTGAGGTTCTCAGCAGAAATTTGACTGATTGATTGATATCACTGCTGGCTACTGTTAGAGTCATATATAATATTAACTTATAAGAGTGGTCGACAGACAGTGGGGGTCATTTTCCTAGGCGGCTGATCCGGAGTAGTACCACCACTTTGAAGTGACTCAGTCCCGTTTCGGGATCAGCTTAAAAATTGCCGGTTCCAATTACGGCGGCATAAAGTGGATGCGACCGTTACTTGCGATTATTAAGCTGTGCTACTACACATTGTCTCTATTCATATCGTTTCTTTGGCAAGCAACTAAGAAAACTATAAATTGACTTGGTTTTCTCCTTGCTTACCCTTACTTAATAAATAAATCTAAATCTAATCTCATCTTAATGTCGCGGAACAATAAAAAAAACGACTAATAATATTTTTTTATAATAATAAAGATTTTTAGTAATAATTATAATTTTAATCTAATACTACTATACTAATACTCGTCTTTATAATTTCAAATGTAAATAGTAATTATGGTCAATAATACTAATTAATAATTCCTACGTGGATAGGCAGAGACAATGAAGCGCCACCATCCACGATCCTGACACAACTCTAATAATAACCATAAATCAAATTATATATTAAAGTAAATATTAGGATTATGTAAGGAAGCACTACTTAATTAATTTGTTGGTTCCATAGTCCCTTATTAGGAGGGCGGCAAAGTTCAATCACTTGTTTTCAGAATGTTAATTAATCTCTAGAGATTAAGCTGTAATTAATTAATTGGTTTTCGTATAAATTATACGACAATATACAGCGGGTGGACAAAATAACGTGAACACCTTATAAATATACAAAATATTTATTTATAATTAAGTACATGCTGGTGGTTAGATCCAGAATCCTCGTTAAGCATTTCTGGATATAATTTTTTAAAGAAAAGATCGTTTTGATTCCTATGGCGGGGTAGCGATAATAGTTCATAAATCTATTAGAGCCATTCCGTAGGCATTCTCTGCCTGACTGGGAGGAAAGCTTTGATATAGAAATAGCATGTTTGTTTTTAATTTTTTACACGCTTTTCGAGATACCATAACTCTTGTTTCTTTAACATAAACACGATTTTTTATTTTGACCTGACATCTGACCTCGACTTGTCTTGTGGTAAAGATAGTGAAGTACAAGGGCGCCGAAAACCGATTTAGTTTACTGTTGCTTTAGCCAGATTTTTCATTTCGGAGACTACCAGTAAGTACATAAAGCCTACAACTCAACAAAAGTGATTTAAGGCTCAACTGCAAATTACTGTAAGTAGCAGTCACATCCACTATGCCGGCCTACTTGGAACTGGCAACTTATAAGCTAATCTCGAAAGGCGAATTAGTAATTTATGGTCTATGCACTTGTAAGAACTACCCTGGATCGGTAGACTGGACAAATGACTACCAAATTACTCCTCATTACACTACCTTATACCTACATCTCTTTATAATTATGATATGGCTAAACATTACAATTTACATTACAATTTACTACAGTATAGTCTCGTAATAATTAACAATATTGTAACACAAACTTTTTATATGAATATTTAACAAACTTTAGTTTAGAACGATTTAGGGTGAAATTAAGGAATCGCACTAAAAGTATATTTTTAGATTATAATCTCTACGAGTATTTCACAACAAGCAGTCACCGCACAAAGGGAAGTGGTCATGAGCCTCACGCAACCGCGCTTGGCCGCACTTCAACTTTATTACCCAAATGTGACAAGGCTTACTTATTCACTGATTAACACTACAAAAACATAACACAATAATGTTATCAATGGATTCCTAGTTGTTATGGGAATATTATTATTCAAAAATATCTTAAATAAGCGGCTGACGGAGAAGTCTGGAGACAGGAACGCTGGCAATTATTTCTGCCAAACGTATTAGCCTTGCTATACAAAAGAGAAAAGTTGTTAGTCTCCTTGGGACTATCTCTGATACGACGTCATTAGATGATATTTTTTATTTATAGTTTAATTAATTATAGTTAATATACATTTAATTGTATCTGTTTCTGAATAAAGGAATCATAAAATAATATGATTGCCTACTCGTATGAGCATAGCATAACAAATAAATACAGAACATGAAAGATCAATCAATTGATCAAATTGTCATGCCTTTTTCCCACAGGGAGAGGCAGAGAAAATGGAGCGCCATTTGCCACGATCCTGACACAACTCGCTCGCTTTTCTCACATCCACAATGAATATATATATAAAAGATATACCAATTAAATATGAATGGAGAAATAGAGCTTTTTTAGAGACTTGACAAGAGAGACATAATGCCGGGTAAAAAATAGGTATGTTAATGTGATCAATCAATTATTCAAATTATCACGCCTTTTTCCCACAGGGATAGGCAGTGTCAATGAAGCAGCAATGCAGTGTCAACCTGACACAACTCCCTCGCCTCCCTCACACCCACAATTTTCTTCATACAAGCTCTACGGTTATGGGCACTAGGCAACCCTCTCTATCGCGCACTGTGCTATTCTTTCCGCTATCATCACTCTACATACAGTCCTTTAATACTCGTAAAGCATATGAAAAACGTAAACTTACTCGTATTTAGGGATTTTCAAACAATTTTCAAATTTCAAACAAGGATTCAGTCAGATCCTCAGGGCTAAAGCCTGACATCCCACCAACAACGCGAATTATATGCTCTCCTTCCTGCTAATAGATCACAAGAACCTCGTGGAATGAGCTAATATTTTGTAGACTTTTGTAAAAATATATAAATTATGATAAAATTAACCTAGATTTTTATATAGTAATCTATAAAAGTTTAGCCTTGAGTTAGTAGTCTACTATCGTAGCCTTTATTTAATAAGTAATTAAGCTCGCTAATTTACTGTTATATTTATGCAATAAAGAATCATTATAATTAACCAGAAATAATATTTAATTAAGTAGTAGAGACTATGAAATCTTTGCCTTAAATATTCACTACATATTTTAAGCATATACATTCTTGAAATATGCAGAAGTCTGCAGTGCCATAGAGCTAAAGAGAATTGTGGATGTGAGGGAAGCGTGAGAGTTGTGTCAGGATCGTAAAAAGTGGCGCTGCATTTGTCTATCACTAGGAAAACTGAGACATGATAATTAGATTAGTGAAGAAAGTTATTAAATAAAATGGCGTTGGGAAAGCTTTCCACAGCTAAGCTAGTATAAATAACGTATCTATATTGTATTAATGTAAAATGTATTCCTAAAATATAACTTTGTAAACCTAAAGCAGTTTGAGATAGATATATTGTTACAAACAGCCAAGCACCGAGCGTTTTCAAGTGCCCCTTCAACTTTGTAAAAGGTACCTTTACCACGATCATAACACCCGTTTTAAACATCAAAGCAGGTGGTGTATTTCTAAGCCCTATGTGGTCACAATCACAATTCACCTCATACCAGCTCTATGGTTCTATTCACTGCGGTTTTCTGTTCTATTGTGTTCCATGAATGGAGACGACTGCTACTACAGCTAAATAGCAGTTACATCTATATGTCTGTCTAGTTGGAACCGGAAAGTTACAGGCTGATCCCGAAACTCAACTAAGTCGAAGTGACTGGCTCTTTCATAACTATTAGCAGCTGTACACGAATGTCTTTTCAAGAACGTCCCGGGTTTGAACAAGGAAAAATCTTCTGTGCCATCCCCGTTTTATGCTGACATGGATAAAAGGGCTCTAGGTGTACTTTATGGCCTACAACAGAAAATGTTTCGAGAAACCCTTCAGCCTTGTTCCTAACTCGTATTTTTACTTTTGCGATACAAGTTAGGAAAACGAAGTCTATTTTTGCAGTCGTCGGCAAAAATTTGTACTTTTGGAATATAATCGAATAGTTCTATTAACCTAATAAACGTGTATCAAATAGATTGGGACACTTAGAAAAAGTGTTATCATATTTTATTTTACCATTCAATATCACACATTCCTAGATAAACTAATAATAAAAACAAAAGAAATAATAAAACCTATAAATTAAATTGTCATTAAATATATTATTTAGGTAAGATTATTTATAAATAGATTTTAGTTATACCGCAGCAGAATGAGGCACCTAGGATTTGTAGTAAAGATCGAGAAAATGTCAAGTTACACGGCCATTGAGATCTTTTTATTGAGATTTGACATGATAGATGATAAGCTGGAGTGCGGTCCATAAATGGAGACGACTGCTACCACGGTTAAATAACTGCAAGTAGCCGTCGCATGATGGCCTAGATGGAACTGGTAAATCGCAAGCTGAAACTGAAACGCGACTGCGTCACTTCACGGACTGTACAATTGAAATGGGTGGGACTACCCCGGATAGACAAATAGGGCAAATGACCGCTATCTACTGCCTACGACAGTCACAACTCAAACTAAATACTATAAAATAATACCGCACCTAAAAGAAACTATTTACTTCCACCTCTGTCACAAATCATAAACATAAACATCAGGAAACAAATAGAGAAACAAGGGAAACCTTTCCAGTTAGTGAAATTGCAAAAGGTGAAATAATTGACAGGTGAATGTCTGAAATCCTGTCAGATTCAATTTTATTGGCTTTTACGTTCTATTTTGTTTTATTTTGCCTAGTATACCCGCGACTTCTTACGTCTTGGATCTGACAAAATGTAACAATTTATTTTATTTATAAACAAAAACATTATAGCCCTATTTAGAAAGGCGAACTTAAGCCCGTTAAACATAAACAGAAGCATCCGCATACTGTCGACCGAATCGGCAGTCGAACTAAAAGTACTGGAATGTACGTACTCGTAAATTGTAAATAGGTATAAATTCTTTTTGGTTTAAATAATTAATACATATACATTTTCTATGTATGTTAAAAATCTGTATACCTACGTTTTTTAACTCCGTGCCTATCATCACGTTTCATTTACCATCATTTTTAATTAAGACTGGGATAACAATAAATCCTATATAGGTACTCCATGATGTCCTCTAATCAAATATCAATTATCATCTTAATCCGTTTAGACAAAAAAGAGCTGTTTGATTATCTTTATACATTCAATCAATCAAATTGTCACGCGCTTTCTCCTACAGTGACAGACCAAAGGCTTGTATTTTTATAAATATTCTTTAAAAAAAAAAACAATGAATCGATTTCAAAAAATAAATTCATAATAATAATTTCGTAGTTGTACTAAATAGTTGTAGCTATATATGTATATTTGTATTATAACTAAAGCTGAAGAGCGGCCAATGAATTGATGCGACTGCTGTTACAGTTAAATAACTGCACGCCTCCACTATGCCGGCCTTGGAATCGGTCACGGTCTTTACAACTGGGCAATTGACCACCAACCGTCAATCTATAATTCTTAAACTATGGTAGTTATAACTATTATTATTATGTCTTTGTTGCTTTGGTCTTAAAAATAGACATTTTCTAATATTGGACCTACCACTGATACTGTCTTAATATCCTAAAGGTTTGGCTGTCAGAGAATGCCTAACGGCATTAAGTCCGCCTTTGTACGTAGTGCAATTAAGTTTAAAATAACTAAATTAAGAAATATATAAATGGCCATTTATTTAAAAATCCACACAAACGTCTGTACGTGTATGTATTAATTTAAATTCTGTACACAGGTGTCATAAAATGTCGTTGTGAATATGAGAGCAATTCTGAAAGACACTAATTTGCATTCATGATTTTTTAAGTCACCAACACAATTGAGCTTTTATTATTTTGAGCCTTTTTAATTCACGACCCGGTTAGCATTGTATACCAACCCGAATAACACACCAGTCTGCCACACTTAAGTCCCGGGTTGGATTCCTAGTCAAAGTAAATTTTGTCTAAGAGCATTTATTTGTAATAATATTTAATAATTCTGGGTCTAGAATAATAGAATGTAATAGGTTATAGTAGAATGATTTTTTATTGTGAATCGACATCTGACCTCGACCTGCCTGACGGTAAGCATGATGGAGGTCCGAAAGTGAGGACGACTGAAAAAACAGTATCAGTTTACAGCTGCCTCAGTCTCCGTCAATATGCCGGCCAAAGGTGAAGAAGCACCTTTGGCCGGCATAGTGACTGATAATGAATGATGATTATAATTAAATTATATGTGGAATGTTTTGGCAGAATGTGAATGTTGGGTTTGGCAGAAGAAGCATGAGAGTAGAATTACGCTGTAGAAATGCGGTCGTTAAGGAGTGTATGTGGAGTGACGATAGCGGATTAAATAAGATGTGGTTTGAAAGAGGATGTAGTGACAAGGATTGACAAAGGCATGCTGCGATGGTTTGGGCACACGGAAAGGATGAGTAAAAGTAGATTGACAAAAAGAATTTATAAATCTCATGTGAATGGATACGTTAAACAAGGCAGGCCCAGGAGGGTGTTTTCCGACCAAATCGGAAACATCCTTAATAAATCTAGGTTGCTTAGAGCCCATAACCGTAGAGCTTATATGAAAAGAATTGTGATTGTAAAGGAAGCGAGGGAGTTGTGTCAGGATTGTGGCAAGTGGCGCTCCATTGTCTCTGCCTATCTCTGTAGGAAAAAGGCGTGACAATTTGATTGATTGATTGATGTTTTGGGAGCCCATGTGTGTTATACCCTGGGATCCTTTATAAGGCTTATAAAATATCTGTTATTTATCCTTTACCTGTGACAATGGAGCGTTTATGGGTGATACGAAGAGAAGTTTATTGTTTCTTTACGTTATTATCTCGTTTAGATGTTACGACATAATATTAAAGATTTTTCGTGGTTTATCTTTCTATTCTTGTTACACGATTTTATATGCTAAAATGTAAAAAGGTAGCTAATTCTATTTATATACCATAACCATAGAGTTTTTATGAAGAGAATTGTGAATGTGAAGGAAGCGAGGGAGTTGTGTTAGGATCGTGACATGTGGCGCTCCATTGTCTCTGCCTATCTCTGTAGGAGGAAGGCGCGACAATTTGATTGATTGATTTCTATTTATATATTTTCCTTTGTATATTTTTTGTATATATTTTGTATATATTTGTATATATTTTCCCCTCTTAAGTACAACAATAATTAAAGCTCTTAACTATAAAAAAATAATTTTCGTCCTATTACTTCTTATATCATATCTTACATTTTTAAGTAGTGCGTATAAATGCACCTTTGGCCGGCTTAGTGACGGTGACTGAACCAACCGTATAAGACGGTTTTATCTTTTTAGTCGTCGGCGCTCTTGTACCTAACCTTTGCTTACCCTAAAAAATACATATACATAGTTATTTTTTGCCAAGATGATAAAAATATAAGGATGAGTGAAAGTAGATTGACGAAAAGAATTTATAAATCTCATGGGAATGGATACGTTAAACAAAGCAGGTCCAGAAGGGTGTTTGCCGGCCAAATAGGAGACATCCTTAAGAAAGCTAAGTTGCCTAGTGCCCAAAACCATAGAGCTTGTATGAAGAGAATTGTGAATGTGAAGAAAGCGAGTAAGTTGTGTCAGGATCGTGGCAAGTGGGCTCCATTGTCTCTGCCTATTCCTGTGGGAAAAAAGGCGAGACAATTTGATTTGATGTTTGCCTATTTCTGAGGGATTTTTAAAGTTTAGTGCACTCATGAGTTTTTGGTTATTCAATAATTATAGTAAATATGTATTTAATTACTAATTTATACAGTATTATTTATTTATTATATTTACTTTCGCTATTATAGATCTTAGACTTGAAACAATTGAACAAAAGACGCATACCCGATCTGAACACTGCTTTGACAAAGGACGTTTGTAAAATAAAAGTAGTTTTGTAACATAGTTATCCTTGTTGGAAAAGAAGATGTTTCTTTAGGTGTCATATTTTCAACTGTCCAACTCTGATCAAAAATAGTAAACTACTTTGGCAAGAAGTTAAGGATTTTTTGTACCTAAACTATTGTTACATTATTCAGTGGAATAGGCTTGAAAAATGTTAGTTTTTGACATCAAATTATGAAAACTGAAAATCACACCCTATCACCTATTTTCCAAACGAATGACAGAACAGAACTAAATTGACATATGACATAGCAACCATAACATTCCAGTTAGAGACATCACATTTAGCGAGATAAGGTATAAACCAGCAGTTACGTGTAAAAATAAAAACAGTATCCTACGCGTAAAGTCCCAGGTTCGATTCCTGTTCGAAATAAATATTTCTTTTATATCTTTTATTTAATAATTAGATTTAATAATTACTATATTTTCTTAACATTTCTATACTAAGCTACTATAGTGCTTGTATCATAGAAACAGGACAACCAAAGTATATTATATCAAAGATACATATATGTTAATAAAAAAAGAGGTGGATATTTACTACGGGTCTGGTTATCAAAGGTGGTAGGCAGTAGTGCCCAGCCTGCCGATCCGGGGTAGTACCACCACTTACAAATATACATTCGTTATGATTTCTTTTAAATACTTCACCGTTTTTCTATAAGAACAGTACATACAACACGATTTTTTTTCAACACGCATACTTAGGAATGCGAGTTCGTAACCTTGAACATGGTCAAGGTCTCAATTTTAGATTAGGCGGATTTTTAGATCAACCTTAACCATAAAAAACTGTATAAAGAGAATTGTGTGATAAAAGGAAGCGAGAGAAATATGTGTGAATCGTGAAAAATAGAGCATCGTTGTTTTTGGACAATCCACCTCTAATAAACATTTGCGACGGGTATACTGAATGCATAATTTTATTCCTTGCCAAACTTAGATGGCTAACTTTAAAGCAGTCTCATCCGGGAGCAAGCCGGAAACAATTGCATTCGAATACGGTCTCAATAATGCAATTGAAAACTTTAATTAAATTTTAATGGATAAGAAATGGCTTAAACATTTAAATTTACTCAAATTCTTATCCATTTGAGATCTATTTAGATTTTCTTAGCAAAGAAACGATTTGTATCCATTAATATAAACTATATATATGTTTGTTTTTTACTTTGTTTCTTGTTCTATAAAACAAAATCTACTTAAATCAATAAAATTTTATTTCGTACAGTGGTATTTTCGGTTGTGGTTTCGTTAATTTGACCACAGTTTAAAAATATATAAAGCTGGATTTGCCGGAGCAACATCTAGATCCGGAGATCTAGGTGTTTAAAAGTAGTGGGCGACAGTTGGTGGTCATTTGACTAGTCTGCCGATTTAGAATACGAGCACCTCTTTTAAATGTACAGACTAATTGACTCATTCCCTTTTCGGAATGAGATGAGAGTCGCCCAGCTCCATATAGGCCAATGGTGGATGCGACACTTGCAGTTACTTAATTGTAGTAGCAGTCGCCTACATTCATGGATAGCACTCTAGCACTTAAATCATTCGTAGTCACAACATAAAAAAAGAATTTGAAGGGGGTTTTGGAGGAGATATTTTAAACACATTTTTTTGTTTCTTAGAAATAATACTTTTTACTTTTAATTTCTACTTTAGAAAAATAAATAGCAATAATACACAAAGGTTATAAATGTTGTTTTTTGAACTTTAAATCTAATTGTAGGCTGCTAATAAAACGAAGGTATTCGTAATAGAACAGAGAGGAAAACTTATAATTTTGTGCCTGAGGCGGGGTTCCAGGCTCGCTAACTATGTCCATGTTTACGAAAGAACAGCTTCCCAAAATTAATAATGCCTTGTTAACTCAAATTTCACAAGGATTTAACAATATTGTAATAATATAACTTTTACAGGATTGCTTAAGGTTCCATCTATTGACTTTCTTATTTGTCAGCAGAAGCGGTCACTTCGACTTGCCGAGCGCCACTTGCCACGATCCTGACACAACTCCCTCGCTTCCTTCACATTCACAATTTTCTTTATACAAGCTGTATGGTTATGGACACTAGGCAACCCAGCTTTCTTGAGGATGTTTTCGATTTGATGAAAAACTCTCCTGGCCCTGCCTTCTTTAACGCATCAATCCACAACAGATTTATAAATTGCTTTCGTCAATCTACTTTCACTCATTCGTGTACCTATATGGACATTTTCAATCTCGATTTGATGCTTTATTTTAATTAAGCTTACCTATACTATGTATGTAACAATTTCATGTGTCATAAAGAATTTTAAATAAAAATAGGTTTTAAATCGGCCCATCCACCACTTACAACCACAGACCGTGAAGTGACTTATTCATGTTTCGGGATCAGTATGTAAGTTATCGGTTCCGACTAAGCCGGTATAGTAGCATATACTAGTAAACTATGGGTAGCAGTCACTCCATTAATGGACTGCACTCCAGTCTAACATCAGGCAGGGTGCTGTCATATGTCGAGCGACAAAACGACCAGAAAATATGTCTGCATATGTATGTTTTGTTTTATTGTTAAATTGCTTGGGCTTGGAATCCAAAAAATGCTATGAAAGTGCTTGCAAACATAACAAGTAAGTAACTTGAGATAACTCTTTTTTCACCAACTTTTATTTACTTAGCTGCTACGGAGAAATTAATATTAACAATAAGTCCTAGAAGTTATAATTCACTCTTCGTTAATTAATGTTCAACTTGTTCAATTGTTTAGTGGAGTGGTAGGCAGATGGTTGTTGGTTATTCTTCCAGTCTTTCGATCAGTCGTAGTATAGATCCCGGCATAAAAAAGGAGCATTGGACGACTGCGGTGTCTGCCGCAAGTCCGCGCATATATTAGAGCCGTGCATATAGTTTTTATTTTTTACTGTGACTCGACGTCTGAATACGACCAGCCTGATGGTAAGCAAGAGGAGGTCTAAGAGTGAAACTTAATAATATTTTTAAATTCCTACACAATTAGATAAACAAAGTATGTAACAAAACAAGTTATTACGCAGCCTGAATGCCAGCGCTATTTTCCGGGATCTATACCACTTATGTGCCACTTATCTATACCACTACTTTAAATCAATATTAAAAAATAAACGCTATAGTAAGCCGCATATTAATTTAACAATAAAATAATACTGTTTGTTAAAGTTTGTGAATTTATTATTCAACTTTTAATTAGAAGAAAATTACATTCTGTAAATATTATATTTATTTCGAGGTTTTCTTTTGAATAGATCTCATGTAAATGGATACGTTAAACAAGGCAGGCCCAGAAGGGTGTTAGCAGACCAAATCGAAAACATCCTCAAGAAACTAGGTGCCCTAGTGCCCA
This sequence comes from Tinea trinotella, assembly GCA_905220615.1. Classification (NCBI taxonomy): domain Eukaryota; kingdom Metazoa; phylum Arthropoda; class Insecta; order Lepidoptera; family Tineidae; genus Tinea; species Tinea trinotella. The sequence continues at coordinate 8,426,946 of HG992308.1, read as the reverse complement.
TAAACATAGAGATTGTATGAAGAGAATTGTGAATGTGAAGTAAGCGAGGGAGTTATGTAAGGATCGTGGCTCCAATGTCTCTGCCTATCTTTGTGGAAAAAAGGCGTGACAATTAGATCGATTGATTGGTTGTTTTCTTTTGTGCTCGACATATGGCAGTACCATGCCTAATGTTAGGTTGTAGTGCTATCCATGAATGGAGCCGACTGCTGTTATATACAGGTAAATTAATATGTATTCACTTCCATACATGGTGTGGGGTGTGGCAGAAGACGCATGAGAGTACAATAGAAGCTTTCTTGAGACATCCTCAAGAAAGCTGGGTGGCCTAGTGCTCATAGCCCATAAGTGTATGAAGACAATGTGCGGAAAGCGAGGAAGTTGTGTCAGGATCGAAGTGGCGCTCCTTTGTTTCTGCCTATTCCTGTGGGAAAAAGAGATGACCATTTGATTTGATTGATAAGTACAAATATGAGTTTACTATAACGGCCTGTCGGGAACTGGGTAAGTCTCCAAATTAATTCTCAGTCATGCCTAAAAGTGGGTCGTACTACCCCGGATCGGCAGACTGGACAACAGAACACCAGTCTGCACTGTCTGACAACTCTAAACATCCCGACCCGGAGCAATATCTATCTATTTTTTTATTTTATTGTGTCACGATATTTGACCTAGACCCGCCTGATGATAAGCAAGAGGAGATCCAAGAGTGACGACGACTGAAACAACCAAGTTAGTTCTCGGCTGCCACAGTCGCCGTCACTATGCCGGCCAAAAAAATTTTATTTTATATTTTTAAACTGTGGTCAAATTAGCAAGTAACAGCCGAATCCACTATGTCGGCCTATTCAATACAGAGTAGGTACTGTGCAGAAAGCAATAAATGTCCTTTTAATTATCATCATCATTAAAATCTCTTTTTTCTAGAACCCTTTTGATCACAGGTCCTGTATAATTAATTGATTCATTCAAAATAATAATTTTCTCCAATAAAACATTTAGCTGAATGAACGTTTACAGTAAGTATACTTTAAGGGGGGATTTCTTCCTGTATATTATGTTTAAATATAACATTAATTAATTCGTTGTTACCGTTGTAAAATAATACAATAATATAACCTGTTTATATTGCGTAAATTGACCATTGTTATTTCTTAATTAAAAGTTCCCTTTGACGTGTAACTAAGTTGAGTTTGTTTATTGTTAAAGTTAAGAGAGTTTATATTACCTATATAAATAAACTTTAATATTTATACAATAAACATTATTAAGAAAGTGTTCTCAGTACCAAAATGGATGTTATATATAACATTTTTGCGGTATAAATATTTGTTTTATTTGATATATTATCTTATATCAAATAAAACAAAGCCCGATATTTCGAAGCGGGGAGACACGCGAAGAACGTCGTGTTGGATAAAAATAATTAAGATATACGCGACGATAGTAAGCCACAAAAATATTTTATTTCATAAACAATGTGGGCGCAATACTTCAGAAAAGATATTAATAAAAATATAATTCTTAGTTTTAGAAATTTATAGGATTCGTATTTAAATATTGCCTAAAAAGTTAGTTGCGTGTAGCTTAAATTAAGGGTCAATTATCGTATGAATATAAATTTAAAAGAAAAATTAAACAATCCATAATTTATTAAGTTTATTTGGAATAAAAATTACCAAAATAAGTATCACCTTGAGAAATTCAATATTTTTTTCCACAGCTTTATGTTCTGCTTGAATTTGTATATCTGACCTCGACTTCCCTGGTACAAGGAGAAGCTCAAGAGCATCGACGATTAAAAAAAATATTCAGTCTGTCTACAGTCACAAAATCTTTATTAACTGCACAATTATTTATTTTGCTATAATTTATGTTAAGCACTGTACATACACCTAGTGTTATTTGTGACACAAAGACCACAGAGCAGTTACAAACAGAATGGTAGATGAACTTGGCATATGAGAGGACAGGCCATCGCTCGAGGCTTCCCTATATGGATACCCCCTTTCAGCGCTGCTATGAAAAATAAAGAGCGTTTCACAAAATAGTAACAGGCGCTTGAAAATTTAAACACTGAGAACTATTTATTATGTTGTGTTATTAATCGATGATTAATAACACAACACGCGTCATCTGACCTAACAGTGATAGGCAGACAGTTGAAAGTCAATTGCTCAGTTGATAGTAAAATGCTCAGATTGCTCATCCGGGATAGTGACTTAGTCGCGTTCGGAATTAGCCTTAACGTGTCCGGTTCCAACTAGTCTTGAACCAACGACTGCTTCTTGGCTTCTTGCAGTTATTAACCAATACTAGCAGTTTCCTCCATGCAGGGACGCAATCCAGCCTGACATCAGGCGGAGTGCTGTACCTAATATGTCGAGCAACATTTAAAAAAATGCCTAAGGTAAATTTACTTAGTTTACATTCGCATCCGCCTTAGTTGTCGTCACCATGTCGGCCAGAGGTGCTCGTTAACCATCAAAAGGTTCTGACATATGTCTGGTCTAGTCGTGAGAAGATAGGGCATTTATAATACTTACAGTCTTAAATATTAATTTACAAACAGAGAAATAGTATTTAGACTTTAGACTAAACATAATTTTTTATATGAACACGTTTGTTAGGACGTTTTAGTGTTAAAGAGTATTGTGCAGACTGTTAGTAATTTTCCTAGTAGGTATGCTCATCTGGCATATGTATAAGTGTGTACAGACCGTGAATGACTAGTCGCATTTTAGAATCAGTTTGAAAGTTTCCTGTTCCAACCAGGCTGGCATAGTGGATACGAGTGCTGCTTACAGTTATTTAACTGTAGTAGTAATCGCCTCCATTCCTGAACCGCACTCCAGCTTAACATCAGGCGAAGTGCTGTTAAGTTGAAGTGTAGGGCGAAAAGCCTTAAGTCCAATAAAGTAGTTTATTTACTTAATAAATTCGTTTGTGTAGCTACACTTGTGAAATAGAAACCTAAGAAGGTTTATGTTGTTAGGATTAAGCATTGACTATATACAAATAGATACCGCATAGTAGACAAAAACTGTCAAACGGGTGAGTACTGCAGATCCATTCCATTTTTTTAAATAAAATGTTAAGTAGTCATTTTGTTTATAAAAAGACATATTATGACCTTTTATTGGCAAAAATATTTTTCATTTATTTTTGGGCGACATAGTGACGGCAACTAAAGCAATCGTAAATTGAAACAACTAGCGGCGCTCTTGGACTTAACCTTGCTTATAAGCAAGTTGAGGTCAGATGTCCACTTTACACGATCCTGATACTACTCTATCGCTTAGATATACCTGTCAAGTGTTGAATCCTTGTAACGACTTGTAGATAATCATTCATCATCATCAATTGCCACGCCTTAATTCCCACAGGGATAAGCAGAGATACGATTCTAACACAATTCGTCTTTAATGAAGATTGAGAAAACGCAGAGAAATTATGCCGGCTTTAAGGACGACCAAAGTACGTATATATATCAAGTATACATTGGTAAAAAAAGAGGTGAAGGAAGCAAGGGATTTGTGTCAGGATCGTGGTGAGTGGCTCTCCATTGTCTTTGCCTATCCCTGTGGGGAAAAAAGCGTGACCGTTTGATTTCATTTGACATTAGTGCCGTGATTTTGTTACAAGTGGATTCGGACCGCAGAATCTTTTGGTATGTGAGACCCTTTCACTACCACTGCACCACAGTCGCCTTAACACTAATTAGATCTCGTTTTTTTTTTGTATTAGAGTAAACTCCATGCAAAGAAGACTGATAATATTTTCTTAGATTTTGCGCGAACATTGATTAATGAATTAAACAAATTTTATGCGGCTTACTATCGCGTTTATTTTGGTTTTGATTTTACAATTTTATTTTATTATTCCGATGTTGCGAGATCTTTGCAGCCATCGTGGTCACGGAGAGACCAAACAAAACCAAAATAAACGCGATAGTAAGCCGCATAAAATTTGTTTAATTCAAGAAGACTGATTTTCTTTATTAGCACGATGAAATGGTAATAAAATATAAATGCAAAATTGAATAAAAACAGCATTGCCACTTTTTGTGGTGACGTGTAATTATCAATCAATCAATCCAATAGTCACGCTTTTTTCCACAGAGATAGGCAGAGACAATGAAGCGACACTTGCCACGATCCTGGCACAACTCTCTCGCTTTCCCTACATTCACAATTCTCTTCATACAAGCTCTAAGGTTACTTGTAATTAACTCATAGATATTCTGTTCCTCTGTTATTTAACTGAATTAAAGCTAAAGAACTCTGCTAATTATTCAGGTGACTTAAAGTGTGGCCAGCATAGTGATGGCGACTGAGGCAGCCGTGAACTAACTCGGTTGTTTCAGCAGTCGTCACTCTTGGAACGCTTATCCTCGTGTCACAATATATATATATATATATATATATATTCATATTATTATCGACTTTGGAGTCAATGAATGTGACGTATACTGGAAGAACTAGTTGGCTAAGGGAGGGAGAGGGAGCTCTGGTGGGCGAGGCCTCTTCCCTCCAGTTATATTAATTGTGGATGTGAAGGAAGCAAGGGAGTTGTGTAAGGATCGTGGTTAGTGGCGCTCCATTGTCTCTGCCTATCCCCGTGGGAAAAAGGCGTGACAATTTGATTGATATATATATTATTATATAAATTGAGCCAGGTTTTTGTTTTATCTAATGTTTGCTATCGTTATGCCGTCCATTAATCTTCTAGTTGATACCTAAACTGTGTCAAATCACGGTACTAACTCCTGAAAGTGCAAGTACCTCTTACTGTAGAGCGGCAAACGACCACTAACTGTCAGCCTACCACTCATAAATAGATATTTATTTGCGTTTGCAGGGTAAAAATTAATAGGTTTTTGGTAATATAAAATTATTAAAATAATTTTAAAAACAAGCGAGTTTCGTAAACGTAGAGATTATATAAATAAAATTGGGAGTGTGAAGAAAGCCAGAGAGTGTCAGCATGTGGAAAGTGGTGTATCATTGTCTATGTATATCACTGTGACAATATGATTAATAATGATAATAATGGAGAGTGTTTGCAATATAACTTTATAATTATAAATAATATCCTTCATTAATTTTCAGAAGCATTTTCCTCAGGGCCGGATCTACCATATGGCTTTTTGGGCTTCAGCCCAGGGCCCCGTAGATTCAAGGGGCCCCCAGCTACTTCAAGTCAAAGTCAAAAATAGACGATAATGCGAAAAACTCCATAATTTTATAAAATTAAACAGATCGTACAGTTTGCAGCCCTGCAAATCCTGCGATTAATCAAACCTATTTAATTTAAGTCTACGGTGTTAGTACTTCGAACTGACTTATTTTTTCTTATACTTTGAGTAATTAGGTGGGCCCTAAGTAGTATTAGCCCAGGGCCCCCTAAACTCACGGTCCGGCCCTGATTTTCCTTCATGATTTAAGTACTGTTGCCTCAGAAACAAATGAATTAATACTTTGTAACGTGAGTTTTTGAATTTAACAAATTTTTGCGGCCTACTATTGCGTTTATTATGGATTTTGATTTTACAACTTGGACAGTCTGTGACCACATTTTATTCAAAGCTATCGAAACATTGAAATAATAATTTAAAAAAATTAAAATCGATAATAAGCCGATTAATAGATAATTGAAGCAATTGCTACTATAGTAAAACAACTGCAAGTAGTAGTCGCATTCACTATGCCGGCCTATTTGGAACCTGCAAATTACAAGCTGATTCCAAAACGCGATTAAGTCGCTCTGTACATCTTAAGTTTGAATGGTTTTGTCTTTGATTTGATCAAGGAACAATAATCTGGTTAGTTAAAAAAAAAACTAAATGAATTACAGTAATCCTTTTCAAAAGATATACAAAGATATGTATATATGCGAATTGTAATTAATTAAATTCTCCGAAGCTAATTTACAGGATGGGTACTTCAACTCGCAAATTAATTACAGAATTACTTATTAAGAAAGAACGGCCTATATTTTTGTTTAAAATTATACAAAACTCAAGTGGGTAATTATGATTGAAACATGAAATTTTGAAGGATAACAAATTAGATTAAAAACACACACTGAAATAAAATTTTATTAGAGCAGGACTAATTTCTTGGTGGTGATTATTTATTTATTTAGGTAACAAACAGTCATACAAAAGAAGAACTTATATAATAATATGCTAAATGAAGACCTTATAGTGCCGAAGATTAAACTAATACAAATGTAACATACATATATACATAATATATACACATATAGTAGGGGAACGAGTTAAAGGAACGCGCGAGGAATGCAGTTGTGACGTCATGGTCACGTGTCTATTATGAATAGTGAAGTAACATGCAAAATGTCGATAACAACAAACACACACTTTCCTTAAAATGCAAATAGATTTTGTTATTAAAAATTATAAATGTGTATTAAATTGAAGTATAAACATTAGACAGCAACAATTTTTAATGAATTGTATATTAATTTAATTTTGAGAATAGTGACTGCATGTTTTTTTTTCTTTTTCACACATTTTAATCACGTTTCTAATAATGGTTCTTGCCTGAATACGGATGACGACTCTCTTTTATTTAATTAACTCACTAGTTTTTCAATAATCAAACAAAGAAAATTTGGACACGATTTTATCGATATTAAATGACATCGCCGAGCTATGAGCGTCACTAAAAGTGGCCACTAAGATACGGGTGGTGGTCGTTTCACGCCCCACCGCACCTCAGCCCCCGAATTCATTTAGCTTGTTCCCCAATTATACATATATACATATTTAATATTTTTTCTCATATTCCAATGCTAGTATTAATACTTAGTGTATTTTTGTAGCGGCTGCCTGAATGAGGAGGAAAGCTGTTTCCTCCTCATCCGCATGCGCTTTTCAGTTGCAGCAGTGTATCCGAAGCGAGAAAGTCGTCGGCAACGTGAGAACGCTTTCGGAGGTCTGCAGGAACAAGAAGGGTCTCCTGGCCTTTCTGAAAGTGATCGGATGGCTCCTGAGCAAACTGTTGAGCTTGACACAAAGAAGCCGCGAAGGACTCAAGAGCGAAATTTGGCCCGTAAATAAAAATAAGAACAATAATGCTGTAGGTATATTATAAAGTATTATCCTGGCAATGTGGGACGTGGACCCAGCAGTCAAATAATTGAACGATGACAATATCTGATTCTGACGCGAGTGAAAAGACGCTGACGCTGTATAACGAATGACACCAGCCCTTAGTCCTCGGTTGACCAATGTGCTGGCGAGCTTTTCAACTAATAACTGTAATATGACCGATTCGTTGTCTCGCCTAACAATGTGACAATCATAGAGGCGAGGTGTAGCCAACATTTTAGGAATAAGCGATAAGTCCGCCCATGAAAATTATATCGCCGTACGAATGACAATTAGTACGAGAGTAAGGAAAGGAAGTAAATATATCTAGATTGCCTGCATTAGCAAGTATTAAGTGTACAAAGTATTAAGTGACTAAGTCACGTTTTGAAAGTTGTCGATTCCAACTAGGCCGGCATAGTGGATACGACTGCTACGATAGTAAATAAATGAATAAAAGAAGTATCTGTAAATGTACCATTAGGTTGCAATGGTTTACCTGCCACGATTTCACGTCATGAGACACTGTTTTTATTACGCAGATGAAACCTAGTTGCTAGTAAAATATATTTTAGCGATCAAATATCAAAGTAAAATTTAATATTGACATTTTCTCCGTGTTGATACACTCATACATAAACTACTGAACTCAATTTTGACGAAATATAGAAAAATCCGATTATAGAGCATATAGACTTAGAGAGAGAACTGCGTGCCGGATAATCCCTGAGATTTGGAATTTATCCGCATTGATTGAATAACCTTTTCATATACTCGTATATCTAAAGGTAACTTGTTTTTGTTATGAATCCGCACTATAATCTCTTTGTAAGCCTGTTCTGTTCAAGTACTTGTTATATAATATTTAGAAGTGGAAATTCAATGTTTACTTTTTTTATTTATTATACATTTCTATATTAACTATATCATAGAAACAGGACAACCAAAGTACATATAACAAAGATACAATGGTACCGGTAAGTGGTTTAGAACCCGTGCCACTCGGCTTACGTAGCCATTGCACTGCCACTACACCACGGTCGCCATAGTGTGCCATATGCCAAACTAGAGCTATGATAATTATTAAAATTAAAATTAATGTTATTGGAACGAGATTAAGAGAGAGTTTACTGTTCAAAGAACTAAAATAGGAGCAATTACAGTTATAGGAACAACAATAGGAGCGATTACAGGAACGAAAAGATTAAAAACACTTAATTTAGATTTGTTTAAAAATACGAGTAAATGAAAATGATTTCAGGTCTTCCAAAACCCAGCTGTTCATACACACGTTCCCCTATATATAGGTAACTAAACAAAAATAGATATTAATTTATAAGTTAATGAAAAGTAAATTGATTTCCATATTTATTACTTATATAAATATGGAATAATTGTAACCCAAAACAGTGAAAATAGCATTGCAAAAAGTAAAAAAAGAATATATTAAGTACGAAAAATTAGGATCGTTGAAAGTAGCACGTCTATCTGTGTCTTTCTCATGTCTCTGCTCTTCCCTGTGGGAATAGATTAATAAAATTTAAATGGTAAGGATTTACGAACCGAGACAGTCTTTAAAAAAATATATTTAAAGTTCGAGTTTTGTATAAATAATATTTCAGACATTGTGTTTAAAAATAAGGTCTAATTTAGTTTAAATAATTTGCGAAAATTATTACGTAATTACCGTGCTCGGTTTGCTGAGCTGTAATAATTGAAATGTTTCACATTTCACAGCTTTGGCTTTCCTCATGCATATTGTGCAGTAGCACATTACGAATATATTTAAATATTTGTACATTTAAATTTTATGGTTATCTGCATTTCATTTTGTTGCATAAACATTTATGACGCTTACTGTAATATAAGCTGCATTTTTTTTTATTGAGTCACGATTTCATTTCTCAACTTACAAGGAGACTGCAAGATGAGAAAAGTCACTAACGCGACTGAAAAATCCGGCTCAATTTATGTCTGCATCAATTACGGCTACTATTTCACCTGCAGGAGCTTGCTTAAGGTATCCAAAGTTATCCAAGATGGGCAAACACATGGGCTGGTAAAGTATTTCACTTGTCAATTGCTCTACAAAGGAACGACGTGCGGAAACTTTTCTTTGACTTCCGTTAAAACAATAAATAAAAAACATCAGTTTATAAGTACCAACAAAAATCATAGTAATAAAATTAATATTTAATCATATTTATAATATAAATCGGTTTATTTTATAGACAAGTATCCTAATAAATTAAATAGGTATCTTAATAATTTTGAGTACCTAACTGGTATATTTATAACGTATATTATTTTATTTTTATAGATGTAAAACGTAACTTTAAAAAATATTTAAAACTTAAGTACCTAATAAATTTTTACCTTAAATAAATTGTATACACAAAATTTTGCAGCTTGGGTAGGTAGGTACGTGCTATAGGATAAATTTTTTGTTCAACTCTTATATACTTATCTTAAATATTAGAGATAATATTGTTTCTCATACATTCAACATTTATTTTAAATCCTAACTGACCTATCTATCCAACTTACATGGTTATTTTTTCGTTTATTAATACATCTGGCCTCAACGTTTTTGATGGTAAGCAAGCGGAAGATTAAGAGCGCAGATGACTGGGAAAGCCACTCGAATTGACTGTTGACTCAGTCACCGGTATTATACCGGCCAAAAATAAGTGTTATAATAAGTAAGAAGTGTTTAGTATTAAGAAAGCGTTATGAAAATTGTTGGAGCCTCTTTTGTATTATAAAACAAGGGTTACTAATGTGAGCAGGAAAGTCGAGGAGGGCGAATCGTTAAGATTTCTGATAAGCAAATGACGTCATCACGTGATCGCCACAATTTAACCAAACTTTTAGAATACAGTGAAAACTACGACGAATTAAATCATTGTTATTATTGACTTTAACAATCGAAAAAGGCACAAAAGACGTTTGTTATTTCATACAATAAAAACACATTGTATTTTATATGAAGAAAATGTTATTATTTTCATAACAAAGTAAATTATATTTTTCCCTCAACAATTGTTTATTTTTAGATACATTATCTACTAATAATGTTGTTTTATTTTTCTTTTATTTTGTTTTGATACATTATTAGCTTTATGACATCAAAAGATACCCTAATTATAAAAATAATAATATTTACAAGAAACATCCTCGAGTAATAAAATTAATGGCCAATTTCATTTGCTTATCAGAAGAAAGAATATTTAAAAGATGGCGGTCTCGGTCGGTCTTTTGAGCTTTTGTTTGCAGCAAAGTGACATTAATTAAAGTGAGATATAAACCAAATTAAACCAAGAGTACGTCTTTGTTATTTACATTTAATGCCTAGGTAATTAAATACCTCGTCAAGTCATTAGTGTCATACTGTTGGGTGGGTACTTAAAACTTAGTTAGTATTGATGAGGGGCTCTACTGAACAATCCTTATATGATTACTATACAATATATATACGAGTACCTAAACGATATACTAAAAACTATATATACTATATGTACGTACATGTATCACCCAGGCTACCTCCTTACGCGCGGGAAGTGCGGCTCTTTCTGCTGAGAACCTCAAGCTGCGCAAATACGCCAACTTCGGTACTGGTTGCGAATTTGCGCCGTTAGAGGCGAGACGATGAGCTCTTGGGGACCTTCAGCTAAGCGCCTGGCCAAGGAGTTGGCCAAGGATTTGTCCAAGCGGCTGACAGAGAAGTTTGGAGACAGAAAGGCTAGGAATTATTTCTGCCAACGTATTAGCCTTGATAAAAGGGGAAATGTTGCCAGTCTCCTTGGAGCTATCTCTGAATTGACGTCATTAGAAGATATTTTTTATTTTTAGTTTAATTATAGTTAATATACTAACAAAAATTATTACATTTAAGTAGATTTAAAAAATAAGTATATAATAAAATATCAAAATAATATATTTAGATTTAGCAAGCTTTAAAGCAAATAAAATCATTACCTCTTTTTAGTTTTAGCGCGAAGTGAACTAATGGCATTTTAAAGACCAGTCAAAATGTCAAATAGGCTAAAATATAAATTGAAGTTTAACCGAGGTTTAACCATAAATCTCTATTAAATGGTGAACGGCGAGCATTTAATAGCAACGGTTACGTCGAGGTAAGTCTATAAGCTGCGATATCCAACTTTGTAAGGATTTAAACTTCATAAAGTTATTTTATTTATAATAAATATCTGCAGATAACTTTGAAAGTTACTGCCTCAATACAGTTGATTAAGTATTAGATTCTCACACCCCCGACTAATGACAAAACTTTTGCACGATTGCTGCCATCGATTTATTTCTTTCCTTTCATTCTCTGGACACCTTTACATTACTAAACTTCTTCATATTATTAACCCCCGACAAAAAAAGATGGGTGTTATAAGTTTAGCGTGTCTGTGTATCTGTCTGTGGCATCGTAGCTCCTAAACGAATAGACCGATTACGATGCGTTTTTTTATTTGAAAGTTGACTTGATCGAGATAATTCTTAGCTACAATTGATGAGGATCTGATCAGGGGTTTCAAGGTCATCAGTTCGTTTTGTTAACTGCGGTAGAGATATTATACGCATAATCGGTATTTACTTTACTTTTAAACATATCTGTGAGTGTTTAGCTGTGCCGTTATCAAATTGAAGACCTGGAGTAATTGATGGTGGACCATGACTAAAGTCTTTCAAGTGTTCAAATCGGGGGTTCCATTAAAATTTTAATTTTGATTTATTTAATGAAAAGTATGTGCAGTACTTATACGTTTCACAGGTATACGCACATTAATTACATACTTTAATTGCACAACCAAATTATCAACTATTTATTTTTATTTAATTATTTTCCATTTCTACTAAAGTCCTTGTATCATAGAAACCGGACAATCAATGTACAATACATTGGTACCGGCAAGTGGATTTGAACTCTTGGTTTGCGTAACCATTGCTTGCACTACACCACGGTTGCCTAGTAAAGACGACTTGTAAGAAAAATTATATTATTATATAAAGTGAACTTTATATAATATTTGTGAGTTTATTATATAATTTATCTTAAACACTGGAGGAAAGGGCGTTACTATCTAGTTTGAGCCCTGGTTCAAAACAATCGTAGGTCTGAAGCTGCATTTATTGTGTTTTTTCCATCCTATGACCTTCGATATTTCGAGCGAAGCGTCTCAGGCCGGCATAGTTACGACGACTGTGGCAACTATAAACTGAATCGTTTTTTTTTTCAGATTTCGGCGCTCATGGATTTCCCCTAGCTTACTAACACGTCAAAGTCAGATGTCGCGTATTATTCAAAAAATTAATAAAAAATGGATTATTAAGTAGTAAATTCGACTGTGGATTGAAAGTGAGTTTGATTGTTGTATTAAAAATTAATATTGGTACATATACATTTATAGAGATATTTGTTATGTATGCATGCGTAAGTTATTGGTTATGTTGGTGATTACGTTGACTTGGGTGTTGTGGGTATCGCGTGTGATAGCTTCTTGATGGACTTATCGAGATAAAGGACAGGAAGGACGCGGGCTCGCGTGCCGACCCAAATTGCTTGCGAAAATTCGCTTCCTCATTCTGCAGACAACCGATTACATACCACAAAAAGTCCACAACAAATTGGGTGTTATCCCTCTTTGTAGGCTTTTAATAAAAATAAACTAAATAGAAATATTTTATTTTAGACAATATTTAATTTTATTAGTTTTAATAATAGTAGGAAGAATGTATTTTTAACTATTACTTGGTAATAATTTACAAATTTGTTTTTATTTTTTGTGGCTTGACATATGACAGCACCCCGCCTGATGTTAAGCTGGAGTGCGGTCCATGAATAGAGTTGACTGCCACTAGAGTTAAATAACTTTAAGTTGTTATTCACGTTTCGGAATCAGCTAGTAATTTGCCAGTTCCAACTAGGCCGGCATAGTGGATGTGACTGCTATTTAACTGATGAAGTAGAGTCCTCTATTCATGGACCGCTCTCCGGTTTAACGATAGGCGGGGTGCTGTCATATGTCAAGCTACAATAAAAAAAGGAAAGTCCATGACCATGACTGTCTACACGCGGTAGACAGTCATGGCCGTTTCTCAATCTCTACCAAGCATTTGTGGTTGACATATTTGTATGTACGTTTTGCTGTCCACAGTATCCACAGCATACTTAAAGCATTAAGTTAAAGTCAACTTAATGTGAGAAAAATTATATAACTAGTCATATTGATCACTTCACACTGGCGATTAAATTTCTTTTGTAAGTGAAGCATAAAATTATGATAAACAAAAAAACACTCAAACAATATTTCGGAACATTAAAGAGAGAATTCCTAACCACATGGGATTAAAGTCGTAATAGAGGTCATGTTCCGCGGGTAAATAAGAAAGGGAAACATCTCCGCAAATCCTTTTTGATTTTCCAGCAAAAAATATGTTGTCTGGGATTATGTTCGGACGTTGTTTGAGTACAAGACCAACTCTGTCCTTCTGTCCCTTACGAACTTCATTCCCTTGTTTAGTAACAGATGTTGTCTTCAAATTAATACTTAAGTACCTAGGTTGTTTTCATTATATTACCCTCAAACAGATGTCACAAAGAAATACATTTTTCATGCGTTAAATCCTTTTAGAGAACTAGTCATGAGAAAAGCTTGAAGAGCTGCAGTTTGTGAGCATTAACAGGACGACGCCATCCGCCATCCAACCACTACATCCGTTTCGACAAACCGAAGATCCTAATAAAAGAAAGTCGACTGATACCCAGGATGGAATTAAACCGGGAACAGAAAAACAAAATCGAAACATCAAACAGGATAGTTTTGGAAACAATAACAGTATCTACCAATAGGACGACCAACACCTCAGTCACTCCGGCTGCAAAGCTCTCGAAACGTCAGAATAATAAAATAAAATTTTATAATCAAAACCAAAATAAACGCGATAGTAAGCCGCATAAAATTTGTTTAATTCAAAGCTTGAAGACTTTAAACGGGTCTTAAAACCCGCATATTTAACCGGCATTTTGACTTCGATGAAACCGGCAATTAACGCGTAGCCAATGCGACACGCGGGTTAACACACCGCGGCCATAATGTACAGCTCGTATCAAATTTTAATACAGACAGCTTTATATTCTATCTGTACGTAAATAATTTATTAGTGTGAACAATCCTATTTATTGTGTATTTTAAAATGAATATATTATAGTAAGTAGCAAGTACCGTGTTTACCATAAGGCACACGGGGCCATACCCAGGACCCCGAAAGGTCGCTATTGTTTTCGCTAACACGAAAAAATAAGTAAATTGGTATAATTCTATAAAATATATTAATTTACGGCAGGCCTAGGAGGGTGTTTGCCAACCAAATCAGAGACATCCTCAAGAAAGCAAGATTGCCTAGTGCCCATACCCATAGAGCTTGTATGAAGAGAATTGTGAATGTGAAGGAAGCGAGGGAGTTGTATCAGGGTCGTGGCAAGTGGCGCTTCATTGTCTTTGCCTATCCCTGTGGGAAAAAGGCGTGACAATTTGATAGAATGATTGACATTCCAATTTGCTGTCACACAATTATTATAAAAAAATCTAAAGATTTTGCCCCGCAATTACTTTTATACTTTCCAACGCGGCCCCAGATTATGCGTGGCCAGGGGTCCTGGCAGACGGCCCTAAGCTAGTAAAAAGTATAAAGTGTCCTAAGCTAGTTACAAATACTTCCTATCGTGAGTATGTCACGTCCGGGGTTCAGTTGTTATAGCACCAGTTGCAACTACAGCCCGTCTTAATGATGATGGCTTAAAAGTGCTGTAGGCGATCGCGTTCATTGAAAGCTTTGTTATTTATTTATTTAGCTCTTTATTAAATAAATATATAAGCTTAGAGGCACACAAGGCGGCCTTATGTGTACCTAAGGTTAACCGGCAGAGAATATCTAGCAGCATTAAGCTCGCCTTTGTACATTATTTAATTTTAAATTATTTATTTTTATTTCTTAACTAAGCTACTAAAAGCGCTTGTACCGGCCAGTACCATTGAACCGTCTGTTTTCTTACTACCTATTCACAACCACTAGACCACGGTCGCCTTTATTATGGAACATAGTCAAAATTTTAAAACTTTTAAAATGGTATGATAGTGAAGTGATTTATTCGCGTTTCGGAACAGCTTGTAAGTTGCCGATTCCAACTAGGCCGGCATAGTGGACGTGACTGCTACTTACAGTTATTAAATTGTATTAGCAGTGACATTCATTCATGGACCACACTCCAGCTTAACATCAAGCGGGGTGCTGTCATATGTCGAGTCACAATAAAATAAAATGATAATATGAACACAATATATTATATTGAATCACACAAGGATTCAATATAATGTATGGGGAGAACACCAGTAGGAAGGGCTACTAAATTAAGAGCACCAACGACTGAAAAATGCGACTTAGTACACGGTTGCCTTAGCCGCTTTCACCATGTCAGCAAGAGAAAAATGAATTAAATATAATATATTTTTTCTTTTACAAAACACCATTAAAACTACAAACTACAATAAATTTTTATTGTTACATACATTATAAAAAGTTTATGTTAGCTTGCAAGTTTATAAAAAAACTTTTATAAAATCTAAGATCGCGTGTTTGTTACAATTAGGCAACTTTTACTAATCACTCCAGATTATCGCGTAAATGTTATCCTTGACCCTCTTATAAATGCAATACTGGCTTGTAGATAACCCAATTATTACTAAGTCCATAAAATGTATAAGTTTAAAAAAATATCGTTTATCTTTACTAATTAACTGACCTTCTTATGACAACTATAACAACTATAACTTATACCTGCATGACAAATTAATAAACAACTTTATACATTTTTTTTAATATTTCAAATAAAAAATAAAAAAAATGAAATGTCCAAAAATATCATTCATAAGAATCCTACGATTCTTATGAATGATATTCATTTGCTCATTTTGTCGACCTGAAATACTATCACCACTATCAAGCCTACAGATTGTAAAGCCACTTAATCACATTTCGGGGACAGATTAAAGTTGCCGGTTCTAACTAGGCCGGCATTAAGGATGCGATTGCTAAAGATGCGACTGCTACTTTCAAAAAGTTCAGTCTCTCCGTGAGCACGATGTGCAAAGCTCTCGAAACGTAAAAAAAAAATTTGAAAAATGTAAAATCAATAACTAAAAATAAACGCGATAGTAAGCCGCATAAAATTTGTTTAATTAATCAAAGTTCACGCAAAATCTAAAAAAATACTTCCAAAACCTGTAGTGGAAATAATGGAATTTACTTCAGCTTAACATCAGAGTGCTGTCATATGTCGAGTCACAATAAAAAAATGTAAATGAAATAGCAAAATCGACGCGTGCACATTGGTTAACTGTGACTGGTGATCTTTGTAATATTTAATAATTATATATTTTTTTTGTAATATTTGTAATATTTAATAATTATATTAAATATTACTTATATTAATTAAATAATTATATTAAATATTACTTATAGTTGTCAATGAAAAAACAGGTGGGTTTTTGCTCCAGGTCTGGTTGTCGAAAAGTGTTAGGCAGTGGTGCCCAGTCTGCCAATCCGGGGTAGTATACGGACTGTGAAGTGACTAAGTAGCGTTTCGGGATCAGCCTGTAAGTTGCCGGTACCAACTAGGTGTAGTGGATGTTACTTGCAGTTATTTAACAGTAGTAGCGGTAGCTTCCATTCATGGACCGCACTCCAGCTTAATATCGGGCGGGGTGTTTTCATATATCATGCCACAGTAAAAAAAAAACATTCAAACAGTGATTAATGTAAGTAATGAGCCACTGAATTTCATATTTTGTAGTAAATATTCAAATAACATTTATAATTATAAGGTATTCTTTATATTTACAAATTAATGTGCTGATTAAATAAATGCTCGATATTATGTTAATTGAAAATTTTAATTTATATTTAAATTTGGTAATTCATTTACAAGGAGGAAAATTATTTCATTAACGTTTCCTTTATTAATACTAATTTTAAAAGCGTCACTCTAACATAAATTGCTTGCTGGAATAAATTAGATTATTTTTAATAAGAAATTATTTGATGAATGACTTAAAAATAAATTTGAACATTTATAATTAACATAAATGATAAGTATTTAAGGAAAATGGAAGAATATTTATCTTAGGCAAGGTATATTTTGTTTATTTATAATCATAAATCAATAAAATTCTTTAACTCCCATAGGAAAAGGCAGACACAAAGGAGCGCCAATTTTCATGATTCCAAAACATCACTCGCTTACGTTACATAATACATTTATCTAAATCTATTCAAGTTACTTGTCCTATGATTGCCAGCCCTGTTTTTTACAAATGTCCCCAATTTAATAAACATTTTATTACAATTAGTAGTATGCTTTAGACTCAATGCTTCTATTTTATGTTGCACCTACCTCTTACAAAAAAGTGCGTTATATTGTTCCTAAGGTAGCCTAGTAAAAATGCCTAGCGGCATTAACTCCGCCTTTGTACCTAGTGCAAAAAGTTTTTAAATAAATAAATAGAAATTATAATTTAGGGCAACCGTGGTATAAAGGTGGTGCGATGCTCACGGAAACCGAGAGCCACCGACCGGTTCAAAACTACTCACCGGTAATACCAATGTATTTATACATGTACTTTGATCGTCGCTTCTATGATATACACTTTTAGTAGCTTTTGTATATTTGTATATAAAGTGTATAAAATACTATATGAAAATCTATTCTAAAGGAGTAAACTTAATAAATATTTATTATTTTATCAATTATACTTAATCATAAGACCAATTCATTCTATCGCAGGAAAAAGGTAGTTTTATAAAACTTGTTTGATTAATCTTCTTGTACAATCGTGTAACTTTTAGTAGCAAGTGCATAAAGAGAATAATATCGATCTAGCGTGTGCGTAATTGCTGAAGTTAATCGCACTGAAACATACCATTTTCAACGTCTAAACTATCCCTCGGCACTGTATTTATTACTAGAAAATGCTTTGATTATAACTATACAGTATAAGAGCCTTTGATGGTGACCGATATTAAATTTTATCGCAACTAACTACCATTTTGGGGGAACAATTCTATGTTACGTAGTTATCCAATTCTTCTTAATGATATTTATTTATTTACATTTCTATACTAAGCTACTAAAGTGCTTGTATCATAGAAACAGGACAACCGAAGTACATATATCAAAGATACATTGATACCGGTGGGTGGTCTCGAACTCGTATTAGTAAAAATATTAGCTATATGTTTTGTAGATTGATTTTACAGTTTACAAATTTTAATAAGATAATGTTGTTTAACATCAAACGAAGCAATAAGATAATCGTAGCAAAAAGCCATTGGGCTCTAATGACATTTAGTGCAACAGAAAGGGCTCATTTGGCATTGGCATTGGCATTTGATTTACTATTCCTATTTTTTTTTATTGTGACTTGGAATTTATTGTGATTCCAAAACATTGCTTGCAACAAAACGAGTGCTTTCGTTACATAATACATTTATCTAAATCTATTCATGTTACTAGCCCTATGATTGCGAGCCCTGTTTTTTACAAATGTCCCCAATTTAATAAACATTATATTAGTAGTATGCTTCAGACTCAATGCTTCTATTTTATGTTGCACCTACCTCTTACAAAAAAGTGCGTTATATTGTTCCTAAGGTAGCCTAGTAAAAATGCCTAGCGGCATTAACTCCGCCTTTGTATCTAGTGCATAAAGTTTTTAAATAAATAAATAGAAATTATAATTTAGGGCAACCGTGGTATAATGGTGGTGCAATGCTCACGGAAACCGAGAGCCACCGACCGGTTCAAAACTACTCACCGGTAATACCAATGTATTTATACATGTACTTTGATCGTCGCTTCTATGATATACACTTTTAGTAGCTTTTGTATATTTGTATATAAAGTGTATAAAATACTATATGAAAATCTATTCTAAAGGAGTAAACTTAATAAATATTTATTATTTTATCAATTATACTTAATCATAAGACCAATTCATTCTATCGCAGGAAAAAGGTAGTTTTATAAAACTTGTTTGATTAATCTTCTTGTACAATCGTGTAACTTTTAGTAGCAAGTGCATAAAGAGAATAATATCGATCTAGCGTGTGCGTAATTGCTGAAGTTAATCGCACTGAAACATACCATTTTCAACGTCTAAACTATCCCTCCTTCTAACTGTATTTATTACTAGAAAATGCTTTGATTATAACTATGCAATATGAGAGCCTTTGATAGTGACCGATATTAAATTTTATCGCAACTAACCACCATTTTGGGGGAACAATTCTATGTTACGTAGTTATCCAATTCTTCTTAATGATATTTATTTATTTACATTTCTATACTAAGCTACTAAAGTGCTTGTATCATAGAAACAGGACAACCGAAGTACATATATCAAAGATACATTGATACCGGTGGGTGGTCTCGAACTCGTATTAGTAAAAATATTAGCTATATGTTTTGTAGATTGATTTTACAGTTTACAAATTTTAATAAGATAATGTTGTTTAACATCAAACGAAGCAATAAGATAATCGTAGCAAAAAGCCATTGGGCTCTAATGACATTTAGTGCAACAGAGAGGCCTCATTTGGCATTGCATTTGATTGAACCCCGCTTGATGTTAGGCTGGAGTGTGAATGTCACTGCTACTACAATTCAATAACTGTAGTAGCAGTCACATCCACTATGCCGGCCTAGTTGGCTTACAATTACAACTTACAAGCTGACTCCGAAACGCGACCAAATCACTTCACGGTCTGTATACTTGTAAGTGGTGGTACTACCCCGGATCGGCAGACTGAGTACCACTGCCTACCACTCTATAAAATTTAAAAGATCTGAAATTTTAGGTACTTATAAAGACCTATCAATTGTACGTTTAAAATGGAATAGTGAAATTTAAGTAAGTTTCTTTAAAATCATTTTAAGGGGTCTGTAGCACCAACTGTCAATAAGATTAATCATTGTTTTGTTGTAAGAATTCTTAATAAGTTATGGGTCTACCTAAGTATCTATATGTATAATTATATTTTGGATTTGTGATGTTAGAAAATACAGAAAAAAACTGTAAAAAATAATTATTAAAAAAGCTCTTTTAAAAATAAGTAAATACTTTTTGCGTTTAAAATAAGTATTGTTAAATAAAATTGTATAGTTCATGTAAAAGTCGGGTTCATTCACTCATTTCTATGGAGAAAACCTTGTTAGTCTGAAACGTCTTTTAGGATCCTTTATTAAGCCATTAGTAGCCTGTTTATCGGACGTAACTATATTAAAACAAAACAAAGAATAATTAATCTATTTAAATTGCTCTGACTAAAATATTTATTTGGTCTGTTAAATCTAAAGGTTATAAATCATTTTAAAATCATAAAATAATAAGATCTATTAGATTTTATCTATCTGCTGTCGCGCTTTGTTTTTATATTTTTAATCCGACGCGACTTTAGAAAAGCTTTTTGGTCGCAGTAAGAGCGAGGTGTTATGGAGACAATAGTAAGCCGCAAAATCATTTTGTAGCATAAACAATGTTTGCAAACCTTTAAAAGAGCAATATTATTTATTTTTGCTAAACCTGAAATACTTGGAAAAGTATTTCAAGTTTCTAATAGCATGTTTTGCGCCACCGTATATTTATAAACATGAAATATTCTCCAAGGCTGATATTAGACGTATCCAAATGTGATAAAAGGTACATGTATATATGTGGTTACCCTTGCGAAAAATTATATTTTCAAAGAATCAAACTATTATCCTCGAAGTAACAAAACGTGACGTATTCAAGGAATTGTTTAACTAATGGTATTGGCCAATGTCGTAACTATAATGCCGTGATGTGCCGTCACAATAAAAATTACAGTTAATGAGCTTCAATCTCCTTTCACAAACTTCTTTTACTCGACTAACAAGAATTGTTGATACATTTTCAGTGGTTCTACTTGCATTTTAGAAAATAAGGAAAAAATAATGATAAATATTAAAATGATTCTTCCCTTTTTTGTTTATTTATATCTACAGTTCTTTCTTCCTTTAATACGGCTTTTACCTTAAAGAGAGTCTTATTAATAACAAATACGTATAAGGAAAAAACATCTTATGAACATACGACGAGACGTGTGGCGCATTGGTTAAGACACCAGTACGACGAGCAATTCCCGGGTTCAATTCCCGGTTGAAGCACATATTTGTAATATCCAATATATATTAAATTATCCAATATATAATAAGTTAAGAAAAACAAAATCGAAAAATCATCCAGATGTTTAACAGTGGTAGACAGAATGTTACCGATCCGAAGTACAACCACTTTCAAGTGTACAGACCGTAAAATGACTCAGTCCTGTTTTAGAATCGGCTTAAAAGTTTCAACTAAGCCGGCCTCTTGCAGTTACTACGATAAATATTAACTCCATCAGGCGGCCATAATAAAAATAAGTTTCTTCTCATATTTGTTCCAATCAATTATTAAACGTTACAGCTTCTCTTTAACTGTATTTTGTACAGTAAATAAATAACATTAGGGTCTCCTAAGGGACCTTGATGCGCGCCACTTGTTTTTGCCGTTGTCGTTATTGGGGGCAAAATGAAGGACATTTATTCGGCTTACGTACTATTAGGTCTAAAGCGGTGTGTCTGGATAAAGTTTTAAAAATGCATAACTCATGCTGACATGGTGACAAGCATAGACAGTCGGTTTTTTCTGTTGTCAAAGATCATGGATATCTATTATATTTGCTTACTATCAGGCATGTCGCGATACAATAAAAAATGACAATAATTAAAGTTATCCGACGTGTGCCTGATGGTACGGTTGCCTCAGTCGCCGTCACTATGCGTCATAAAAGGTATTTTTTATGACATGCTTGAAAGATCCAAGGTTATGGATGGAGAGAACACATACGCTTACAATTTCTTTTCTTCATCTTTTATTTTTATTTGTGCTTTTGATATTTAATATGATTTGGTGCGTGGGTAAAATACGACTTAGTACAAAAAGTAACTGAGCAAACTGTAAAATATAACAGTTACCCCGTATCTCAAGTACGACACACGATACGTATTCAATCAAAGGCATTAAATAATATCTATTGTGATATTTGCAATTTATTTGATTTGTTATATTTCCTCGACCCGCCCGATGATAAGCAAGAGGAGTCCGAGGGTAATGACAACTAAAGAAAAGCTAAAGAAGGAAGTGAAGAAAGACAAGTAATGTCAGGATCGTGAAAAGTTTTACTATATAAAAAATTATACAGTAATAATGCTTACAATGGAATATGCTAAAAAATATGAAATAATATTTACAATAGGACTAAAATCAAAATTGAACAAAAAAAAGACAAAAAAAACCTTAGCTATTCTTATTGGGTTTCTTTTTAGTTTTCTTTTGTTTACTACGTAACTATTTATCAAACTCGCATTTATAATTTTAATTTTCACGCAAGTGTACTTATAACAGTGCTTCGTCAAGACACACGAACTTTTTAGAGTTTTATTTATCACCTATGTATTTTATTTGTACGTACGAAAATGATTTTTTATGCTACAATAATCTTATTATCTAGCTTACTAGAGACTTTCAAGTGTATAGACCTAGTTGGAACCGACAACTCACAAGCTGATTCCGAAACGCGACTAAGTCACTTCACGGCCTGTCCACTGTAAGTGTACAGACTGGGCACTAGTCAGTCTTGGCACCACTCTTGGAAAACCTTGCCTACCAGTGTTACAATTATTAAACTGTAGTTAGTCGCCCCTATCCTTGGACTGCCCTCCAGCCTAACCACAGACAGAGTGCTGTTATTATGTAAAAGTACAATAAAATAAAATGCCAAACATGAACTTGACCTTATCACAATATAACAAACTATAACTAAATAACTACCCAACTAAGGTGAATGAAACAAAGTAAGTGATTGCATTTTCGTAATGTGGGTGGGTGGGAGTCGAAACACGATTACCTTTCAGAGTTCGTGTGGCATGAGTCATGAGAACTGTGATCAGTGTAATATGTATTATTATTCTTATTGTGACACAACATTTGAACTCGACCCGCCTGATGTTAAGCAAGAGTAACAACGACTGAAACAACCGAGTTAGTTCACAGCTGCCTCAGTCGCCGTTATAGTCTGTCTAAGCCGAAATGACGCGCCCCTCCACCGCATTTGCGCACACGAGAAAACATAAAATATGAATGTAATTGTAATTGGTCATTCAATCGCTGGTTGGACACAAAAGGAGAAGCTGATGAAGTATAATAGTATAGTTAGAAATATTTGCATTCACACATTTAAATAAACTAATAAAGTGGAAGGGCGCGTATAGTTAGACAAGCTATGCCAGCCAAAAGTGCTTCATCGCATATTATTATTATGTTTATGTTTATGTCATTATGTATACGTTCTGTAAACTATGAACTAAAAATAAATATAAATACATAACTCGTTTTAATATATAGATATATGTTTATTATGTAATTACTTTTGTTTCTGCACCCTACCTACACCTATTCAGAGTCCATTACCCCAAATATTAGGTTACATACATGTCCAGGTCTATGTCCAAAAAATGTATATGATGAATAAAATTGTCATACATCAAATTTACTATTTTGTTAATAACTATTAGTATATCAACAAAATAGCTAATACTCTTCTAATATTCATGGAACAATCAATAATATTCCCTGTTACATCTCCGAGCGTCAGCTTTAAGCATCCGTGCATTATTTATTACCATTTGATTCAGATTGATCTTCGTCACTCTCGAGGTTGGCAAATATATTTCCAATATTTCCAACTAAGAATGGTTCAAACAAATAAAATATTAAAATTTAAGATATATTTTTATCCATGAAATATTACTTTATTGAATGCAAAATGAAATTCTCGCAACAATGCTATAAGAAAATTTTTCTTTGTGTTTTCTCGAAGTATGGTAGATACAGCTAGCAAAATTCATTTCTAGTTACAAAAGAATTGTTTGCTGACGTTGCTGTTATCACAATAGTTTATTTCTTTATAAATTATATTTATTTGAAGTTGTGCCAGGATCGTTGCAAGTGGCGCTCCATTGTCTCTGCCTGAAAAAGGCGTGAAAATATTGATTAGATTTATTCGTATTAGGTATGTGTTTGTATTTTTATTTTATTTTTATAGGGAATAACTGTTTACATCTCCCAAAGGTTAACTAGTATAAAATAAAAAGTCCTTAAATAAACTAGTTTATACAGGGTTACTTGTAACTGGAAGTTATATCCGTCAAGAGCTGATAGGGGACTGAAATGCAACGAATTAAACCCCAATATTGAGGGTGCTATTAAAAATAAATTGTAGCTGGCACTTCAATTGAACTATAAACATATTAAAAAGTACTTACTTCAACAAAATATTTAAAATAATAAGCGATTTAAGAGTAACATCTTACTAATATATTCATTATAAGCTTCAAAAATGCTCCTGTTTACAGCTTCCGGCGGATTATACGTCGATATTCTTATTCTTGTAATTATTCTGATGTCAAATGGTATTATTAGTCTCATAGATACATAGATTAATAATTGGTCGCGCATTCGATTAATCTATGGTTTCATAATTGTATGTATTCTATTGTATACTTTAATTACCTATTAATCGGGAAACATTTATCAAGCATGTTAACAAATTTATTTTATAATGTGTTAATGTATTCTTTGTTGATAATTCTAAATAAATATTATTCGTTATTATTATTTTATAGGTGAAATGTGTGAATTAATATTTTGTACCTAATTGAGAAGCGTAGTTAGGCGGAAGTCCATTAATTGCGTTAATTGAAAACCAATTAAAGGTAATTAATTGAAGTTAATTATGAGGTTACTTTGTAGACGGCTCAAATATAATATATCAAATCAAATAGTTTATACTTTATAGCATCAATCAATCAAATTATTACCCCTTAATTACCACAGGGATAGACACAGACAATGGAGCGCCACTTTTCACGAACGTGACACAACTTTTTCACTGCTTTCAAATCCATAATTCTTCTTATATTTATGTATTACGTGTCAAACCGCTAAATTATTATTTTTTAATTGTGACTCGACATCTGACCTCAAGCAAGAGTGGAAATAGCTACTCAATATCACTATGCCGGCCAGAGGTGCTTTATCACACTTTGCTTGAAGAATCCAAAGTTACAGGATGGGGAGAACACATGGAAAGGCTCGGTATTGTCGATTGTTCTTTAGTTTATTAATTGTATTTCTATTATTATAATTCTTCAATGTTAGAATATTTCAGGAAAATATTTTCTACTTTCTGATTTTCAATAGAGGAAAAGTTTATAAAATTCAAATTCCAAATAGTATTTCAGGTCGTCCTAAACCAGTAAAAGTTATGCTGCGAGAGAGGAGATTTTTCACATAAAATGCTACGAGCACTGAATGTAGGTACATACGATTGCATCCGACCTACTGATTCATTCATCAGAGCCTTTTTTTTACAACGACGCAGTTTGCAAAATATTCACAGACTCGCTGATTAAAAAAGTCCTGTGAAATGAAAAGGATTTTCTGGGTTAAAGCTGCTCTGCGGATCTTATTTCTAAAGATATCATGGCGATTTATGTTTCTAGGTTACTCCTTGTTATTATGCAAACTATATACTTTTTAATTACTCTCTTTTTTATTATGGCTTGACATATCATAGCGCCCCACCTGATGTTAAGCAGGAGTGCGGTCGATAAATTGAGGCGACTGCTACTATAGTAAAACGACTGCAAGTAGCAGTCTTATTTACTATGCCGGCCTAGTTGAAACTTACAAAGTGATTCTGAAACGTGATTAATTTACTTCACGCTATGTATATTATACACTTGTAAGTGGTGGTACTACCCCGGATCGACAGACTGAGCACTACTGCCTACCACTCTTAAACATATAGATTAATTGTTTGTGATACATTATAGGTGTAGCTTATAATATTTATCTAAAACGTCGTCAATATAAAAGAAAAATTTAATAGGTACGAGTATTAAACTAAAATCGTCACCTAATCACAATTACTGGCAATTGTGAATGTGAAGGAAGCGAGGGAGTTGTGTGAGGATCGTGGCAAGTGGAGCTCGATTGTCTCTGCCTATCCCTGTGGAAAAAAGGCGTGACAATTTGTTGATAATTTATTGAGTCTTACAGGAATATTGATGTAAGATCTACGCTGAACTAGGCATGGTTTATGTATTTCAGAATACTATACAGTGCTAGGCGTGACAATTTGATTGATTGATATACGGTGCTATATATACATGTATACAGTGCTCCTGTTCAGTGGTTAATACATTTGTATCAACCACATAACCCTTTCCGTACGGCGCACGCCAATTGGCGTAAATTTTTTCCTATTTACCGTACGGCGCACGCCAATTGGCGTGCGAACTAAAATGATGATATCTTCGCGAAACAAGTTTTGTTGATAATGTCCTTTCTATACAAGCTTATATACAATGTTCTTAATAATATACTAGCCTTCGTTTTGTAAATCACGATATTTAAAAATATGATCTTTTTTATCCACATACGGCAAACGTAAATCAGAAATTGACAACATTTTGTCTGAACATGATAATGAAATAATATCTATATATATAAAAGAAAGTCGTGTTAGTTACTTCACTTATAAATCAAGAACGGCTGAACCGATTTAGCTGAAAATTGGCAGGGCGCTAGTTTAGAGCCAGGAGAAGGACATAGGATACTTTTTATCCCGTTCGACAGCATTCCCGTGTGACTTGACATGTAACCTCAGTCACTATAAAACGTGGTATAACAAAAAAGAATCAGACTTGGAATAACAAAATTTACGTATAATGACAGCTATGTAATGACGTATGGATGACAATTTGATATTTGTAAGAAACCTTTATATATAAAAATATATTGCTGTTCGTTAGTCTCGCTAAAACTCGAGAACGGCTGGACCGATTTGGCTAATTTTGGTTTTGAATTGTTTGTGGAAGTCCAGGGAAGGTTTAAAAGGTGAATAAATATGAAAGCCCTATGTAATATACAGCCGCTTGCGTGACGCACTTACCTACCGATATATCGATGTAGAAGGTTAGTTTTCCAGAAGGAGTGCTCTGACAGTTTTGACATGTATGGGGGAGTTGTAGACAAAGTTTATGTGACCCCCAGCTAAATCACAAATTTTGACATTTGACATTTTTAACTGTCAAATTATTTTTTCTCTGTGATCCTTTGCTCGCTGACGGAATTTTTTTTTGCGCAATCGATTAATCGTCGAACCGTTACGTTAATTAAACCGAATCGTTAATATGCAAAAAAACTTAATCAGAAAATGTTGACGGAATCGGACATTTTCGATTCCCAAACATACAGGTCAAGTTAGAGATACAACTGTCAAGTTAGAGAAACGATTTTGACGTCAACGTGTTCCCACTGAATCACTAATAGAGCGTAAGAACTCGAAATTTTTAATTTCTCAACGTCTGCGTCGCTATCGAACTAATCGTTTTTCGGATTTTTTTCTACATTTTTTGTTCATTTTGACCCCTTAAAAGACCTCCAACATAGGTGTCATGTATAACGCGTTTGTCCACCGCGTGACAGTGTCTGTAAAACAGCCATAAAAATCCCTGTCAACTGAAAATCACGGTAGCTCTAGCGTTGGCTTCATCTAGAATAGCTGCGACTCTGCTAGAAGGGCGGCAAACTGCACATTCTGCCTCGAAATTACCATTAAACATGCAAATCAACGAAACACCAATTTGTAACATCACCACAAATAGCGCAATGGCCTAGACCCTACAGGTATGCAAATTGATTATTTGGGATTAATGCACAATGACCCATAAGAGGTCACTGGAGGCACTGGACAGAACATTGAAAACAAACAAAAAAATATTTTTGGGGGGCCATGATTCTGTTGTCAGGTAATATTCATCAGACTCTTCCAGTTATTCCCCGATCAACTGTTGCTAATAAACTAAACGCATGCCTAAAATCATCGAATTTGTGGCGGTACGTAAAGACACTCTAATTAACAACTAATATGCGAGTGTTTTTGCAACAAGATGAAACTGCAAATGTGTTTGCGAAGCAGTTGTTAGACATTGGAAATATTAAGTCACAGTGGGCACCTCGATTTTCTGTCACATCACATCACAGACTTAAAAGAGGATTTTATTCAGCGTGTTTTTCCAGATATAGCGCAACAGTTCAATAACCATAAATGACTGGGTGAACGAGCAATATTGGCGGGGAAAAATAAAGATGTCGAGGATCACAATGCGACCATTAAGAATTTTCTTTTGGGACAGTTGGTTTCCTTTAAATCAGTCGACGCCGTTATGAACCAGGATGAGGTAGTCAACTATCCCACGGATTTTAAATTTACTGAAATTACCTGGATTACCACCTCACGATTTGCAGTTAAATGTAGGATCAGTTGTCATCATGCTGCTTAACCTCGACTGTGCATTGGAACAAGACTGGCTGTGAAAAAGGTGATGAGTAATATCATCGGGGCAACCATCATAAAAAGAAAACACAAAGGAGAGGATGTCTTGATCTTGCGTATACCGATGATTCCAACAGATTTACCATTTGATTTTAAACGTTTACAATTTCCAGTAAGACCACCAATAAATCGCAACGCCAGTCGTTGGAAGTTTGCAGAATCCACTTGGAGTTTCCCTGTTTCGCGCATGGACAATACGTCGCGTGTTCGCGCGTCGGAAAACCGTCATTTTTGTTTATTTACGCACAACAAAACAAAACAAAAAATATAGTTTTTTTTAATTGATTAACAGACTGTATCATAACTGTGCACGTCTGTCAATAGCTAATTAAAACCTTATAATTTCATGAAAACTCTGTTTTGTAAGTAAGCAACATCATGTGTAATTAATCGAAAATAATAATAATATTTCATTCATACCGAGCATTTTTTTAAATTAATTATGGATTCCTTTTCTTTGTTTTAAGTTTATTTTATTATTAAAAAGTTTAGGTATTTTATTCACCGATTGTGGCGGTACGAAGTCTGCCGGGTCAGCTAGTAATTAAAATAAAACATATTTATGTTCCTCATAAATATCGGTCGCATTTATTGATAGATAAATATAATGGCAGATAAATCATAACATGTCCGAATTTGTTTGGTGATGATATATTTTTTTGCCAGGGATCTTATACAAAGTCGTTATTATTGAATAATAATGACTTTGTATTTATGCAATTTAATGTATATAAGTATACCGTCACGGTATTTTATACTTTGGGGGATTCCTGTGGTAGTGCCTTACATCATACCGACATCAAGTTCAATGCCACTACGATTTGCATGAAGTTACCTCGGGTACCGCAAATATTTCACAATGGACTCGCTAGGCGAGTTAGCGGCATTACAGTTTGAAATCAAAGGACTCGCTAAGCATTAAGAAAAGATAAATTTAAGTTTTTGCTATTTTCGAGGTCAAATAGTTATTATCAAACGGACATGAATAGCTTGGTCACATAATTAAAACAAGTAATTTAATGTTGTAAAATTTATTAATTCAGGCTGATACCTTAAATAACTAATTATAATTCCTCTAAGAATTTCATTGTTATGTTTATAATAACATAATATATTATAAATAATGTTAAAAGTTGTTTTGTTAAATAATTTATTGCTACAGGTTTTTTTTGTCGGTGACTCTGATAGTGTAACAAAGGCAACTCTTTTGAATATGAATTCTTTTTGTTACTTGCGCCATTTCTCGATAAATTTACTAATGAAATTATAGAAACGCTTTCTTTAGATAAACATGGTTGTTTGGTGAAAACAATTACTTTTTTAATTACTGCTTGGTTATAAAAATGAAAAAAGACAACAAATAAAGCACTGCTTCTTTTTTACCCGAATACGGCGAAGCACCCGATAATGGGGAATGATTCAAACATAATTTTTATCCAAAACTACTTGAAATACGTATTTCATTATAAACTATAATACACTTATTCAAATTATATTTACGTGTGTAACACAATGACATAAGATGGAACCTCTACATATTAAAGGCGGTAGGTTAAAATCTTAACAAGTGATTTTTTTTTTAAAGCGGATCTGCAAACCTTTTTTTTCCACAAAATTATAACCCCGAAAAAAATGTAAGTTGTTTATTTATTACACAATAAATATCGAATAGTTTGCACATAACAATATCAGATGAGAATATTTTCTTGATTTTTGTTTTAGAGCGTGATTTTCCAGTACGCTCAAAATCTTAAACCCGAAGATTTTGAGCTTACTTTTTATTAACGTAACTTCTCTAAAGGTCTTGGCTTGAACTTGTGACTGTGAACGTCATTGCCGCTTCTTTTTAACCCCCGACCCAAAAGAGGGTTGTTATAAGTTTAGCGCGTATGTGTATCTGTGTGTCTGTCTGTGGCATCATAGCTCCTAAACGAATGGACCGATTACATTACGGTTTTGTTAGTTTTAAAGCTGACGTGATCGAGACGGTTCATAGCTAAAATTGATGAGGGTTTTGAAGGTCATCAGTTCGGTATTTACTTTTCAACATATCTGTGACCTCACGTTTAACACACATGTATATGAATATATGTGTGTTTTAACTGGTACCACTGAGCTACTCTGATGATAAAGCTCGAAGGTAGGAGATGAGTAAATCAACAAGAGATAGAACTGCTTTAACTAAAACGTTTACTTACTATGAGCTTTTAGCTGGGCCGTTATCAAATTGAGGACCGACGCGACGCGAGAGGTCCGCGGAATGACGTATTAAATTACACAAATTGTTTAAAAAAAACTAAAATATTATTAAATTAAACAATTTAAATTTATAACCAAAATTATTTAAATATAATTTACCATAGATGGTAAATTGACAAAATGTTTACCATCTATGGCGTAAATAAAATCTTTACCTACGATCGGCGCACGCCAATACGCGTGCCAGCGATAATAGCGGGCCGTACGCGGGTATAATCTGCGTTGTTGAGCGTCGTGTTGAAAGGGTTAAGTTTAATTAGGCAAACGTAATATTTATAAACTGACCAAACTCAATGTATCATTAACTAAACTGTCATTTTAATAAGATATAAAAATAACTAAAAATAAAGGACGAGTTTTTGATATAAGTTAAAAATCGAAAATGCGATACCTGAAATTTATTTTGTTACTATCAACTGTTGTTCTGTTTTAGAATATTCTAGAGTTTGTAGACAGTTTATGACATCTCTTTTACATTTAATTTATGTAGCTGTTTCTTTTACATTTTTTAAATAGAAATACCTTTATTATTTTATACTTGTATTGCAGATATAGGTAGGTAGGATGATAGAAAATAAAAAAGCACTATCAAATTCTTGAAAAGTACCTGTGCTTTTTGTATGTTGCTTTGCCTTTTGCAAAAAGTGCACTCCAGATGAGGAATTGCCATTACGATGTTGACACACTTAGCTCGCATGCATAAGCACCTCGTACATACACATTACACATTCCGCAATGTCGAAATTCCTGCCAAATGTTACAAGGGAATAGAGAAATTCAAATAAACAGAATATTAAAAAGCTGGGTGGCCTAGTGCCTGTATGAAAAGAATTATGGATGTGAGGGAAGCGAGGGAGTTGTGTCAGGATGGTAGCAAGTGGCGCTCCTTTGTCTCTGCCTATCCCTATGGAAAAAAGGCGTGACAATTTGATTGATTGATTTGTTTTATACCTCTGAACTGTGCTACTAATTATACTAATTGTGGAAAGAGTACGACTAAAGTACATATTTCAAGGGTACTAATACGTGGTATTAGTACCCACAACAGCTTCCCGGAGGGAAGCTGTTGGTTTGCGAAGCCACTACATAAACAGTACACCACGGTCGCCTTAGTATTTAAAAAAATATATGTTTCATCCTTACCTTTTTAATAAGTTTCCTTACAACTCTAAAGAGTTCTAAAGGAAGGTAAATAAAAAAATCCACAAATTAGATATAAAGAAAAATAGGTTTAATTTTTTTTACGTTTTAATACTAAGCTACTAAAGTGCTTGTATCATAGAAACAGGACAACTGATGTACATATATTAAAGATACGTTGATACCGGTAGCGGTGGGTGATTTCGAACTCGTGCTCTCAGTTTGTGTAACCATTGCACTGCCACTACACTACGGTCGCCTTAATTGATCGACCTTTTCAACTTTTTCAACAGGGTCAAGTTATCAAGGTGTTACCTTTACTCTTTTAACTTGATACGTGAAGGGTGACATTCGAAACTGGGTATTCATGTTTGTATACAACGGGTCTAAGTTTGCAAAATGACGAAAGTTTGTTTTGTGGTGGTTGAAGTTTTTACACGCCACTGTCCTCATTACTTATTTATACCTTTTTAACCCCTCGACTCGAAAAGAGAGGTATTATAAGTTTGACGTGTCTGTGTATCTGTGTGTCTGTCTGTGGCATCCTAGCTCCTAAACAAATGGACCGATTACGATGCGGTTTTATTGATCGAGTTGGTTCTTAGCTACAATTGATGAAAATCTAATCAGGGGTTTCAAGGTCGTCAGCTCGTTTTGTTAGCTGCGGTAGCGATCTTAGACGCGCAATCGGTATTTACTTTACTTTTAAACATATCTGTGACCTAACATTTGAAACACAAACGTATAAACATACATGGGTGTCTTAACTGGTTCAATAACTCTAAGTAGCAATCACATCCACTACGCCGGCCCAGTTGGACTAGGAACTGGCAACTTACAAGCTGATCCCGAAACGCGACAAAATCACTTCACGGTCTGTATACTTGTAAGTGTTGGTACTACCTCGGATCGGCAGACTGGATACCACTGCCTACCACTCTTTGATAACCAGACCCGAAGCAAATATCCACCTCTTTTTTTATTAACAAATATTAAATATTTTATATAATTATTAAATATTACAAATAAAAGCTATAAAACAAATATTTGCTCCGACCGGGAATCGAACCCGGGACTTTACGCGCAATAAACCAATCGCTAACCGTTCGTCCACGTCTGTCGTCGACATCAATATATAATATAAAGACATCAATTAATATTTTAAATCTGCCACGGCATTTCAACAGGAATAGGCAAAGACAATACTGTGCCACATTTCAAACCCTGTCACACTCTTTCAACTAGAGACGCTATCACCAATATAATTAAGTATTGATTGACTAATGCAATATTAATTAGCCAAACACTATGTTGCTCTAAATAATTAATGTTAAAATCGCTCGCCGGGATTTCGTTTGCGTCAGCGAATAATCAATAATTTGAGCTGCAGAGCGGAAGTCAATAAAATCACGTTGCACTATTGTAGAGAGATTAACACGCCATCTTTAATACATTAGGATTTTAAAAGCTACAAAAATGTTTCATTAATTTTAATAATTCTTTATTGTGCAATACAATAAACTTGAATATACCATAAAACTTATTAAACATTACCATACTAGTGTAGCATCAACATTATACTCGTAGCGTAGTGAATTTATAGAAATCAATTTCTTTCATATAATACAACCATTGGGTAAAAAGGAAAGCGAAATTATTATTATATATATGAATTACACTATGTACTAACTAAATTATTTTTTAATATACTATATATTTATGTAAATTTATCTTACAATGGATCACCAATATTATTTTCACCTATATGCTCTAAATATACACCTATATAAATTTAAATATTCAAGGATTAAGGTTTGCCAGAATATAATATTTTGTATTATTTAGTAATAAAGGAGTAGTACCTTTGGTCGACATAGTGACAGCGACTAAGGCAGTTGTAAACTAAGTAGGTTTTTTCAGTCATCGACACTCAAGTAGAAATGTGATGTCGCTTATAACAATAAATAAATAATACAAAAATAGTAATAAGAATCGCTTTTCGTACAAACAATGGAAACGCGCCTAGAGTTTACAATATTGTGTATAATCCACGAAAAAGATTTTGGATTACTAACTCAGTTAAAAAGGTATATACAAAAAGGTCAGTTGTTAGTCAGTTGTGCTATGAAAATCTCATTATTGTCCGTTCTACAATACTTTATTTAGATAATTTTTACCTATTAATTTTACTGAAATACGAGTATTTGTAAAAAAAAACTTATGTAAGGTTTCAAGGCGCCTATTAGTTTAAAACTTTTATACCCATTATTGGAGATTAGAACCTTCAAAACACTCCAGATCATCATAAAGGCAACCGTAATCTAAGATAGCTTTTCAAACCCTCTCTTGCTTACCATCAGGCAGGTCCAGATCAGATGTAGCGTTTCAATAAAAAATAATATAAAATAAACATCTAAAAATCCGAAAGATAAAACGTTGTATCATCAATTATTTTTAACCTCAAATTAAAACTTTTTTAACGTAAAAAAACCTCTGCAACCTCGACAACGTTCTGCCATGTTTTACATTTTTTAATCTTTGTAATTACAGTTTACGTACATGCAATTTGTATATATTTTTTCCTATATTAATTGCATACGTGCAAGATAATGCTGAGGTCAAAGTGGGTAATTAATTGGGTGAATTTCTACTATTTAATGCTAATTACGAGATTTAAATGCGATTGCGAGGTACTCGTGGCTTCAGGTTTATTCATTCAACTATACTGGATTATGAAAAATAAACCGCTGCATATGCAATAAAATATTTTAGTTATATATTAAAAGTATAATACTTATATTGCACTATTAACAAAGGCGGTCTTTATGCCGTTAGATATTCTCAGCCAGGGATCAAACATATATATTGAAAGGATGAAATGAATTAAACCAATAGTAAGCAGCTAACTATCGCGTTTATTTTTAATTTTTAATGATTGTAATGAAACTGTCGGAATGATTTCTTATTCCGACAATTCGAGAGCTTTGCAGCTCAGTGGCGTGGCTGCTCACTAACTGCGGCGACCGTGGTGTAGTGGTATTGCAATGGTTACGCAAACCGAGAGCACTGGTCCAAACCACTTGCCAGTACCAATGTATCTTTGATATATGTCCTTTGGTTGTCCTGTTACTATGATACAAGCACTTTAATAGCTTAGTATAGAAATGTAAATATTAATAAAAACTAAAATGCATTTTACTACACTAATACTAACACAATACATTGTTTTCCATTAATCTAGGCGCCTTCTAAGATAGGATAGAATAACTGCATGTAGCAGTCACATGCACTATACCTAGCTGGAACCAGCAACTTTCAAGTTGATCCCGGAACTTTTAAGTGATGGTACTAATCAAACCCTGGATATCCATGGCGAAATGGCGCTACGGTGGAAAATAGCGCTATGGCGCTACGCGGGTCGTCCTGGCTCACTACAGTCAAATTAGCTTGGAGACGTAAGAGCGCGTTTCCATTAGGTCGTGGCGATAGATAAAGATGTTACGCGCTCTTAGGCGTGTGTACTACACACACTACTATAAATGCAAAAACGTCTCCAAGCTTATTTGACTGTACTCTCCTATTTAGCCACCTCTAGTGGTTTGTGTTCTGTGCTCATAGCAGTTCAAGTTATTGCACATTATACTCGAATAATATAAACTTATTCACAGTTTGTGATGTTTAAATTGGAAATTATAATAACTTATTGAACAACTGTATCAAATATTTTACCCTGTTGTTATTTAAAATAATACTAATTTGAATAAATTAATATATTCATTTCAGTATTTATTTTTGTAGCCTTTATTATTATAAGATATATTCATCATAACGAACTTAATAACCGACACTTTGGCAGGAAAATGTAAACGGTAAATCTTTTTCAATGCTGAGACGCGACATTTGACATGGGGCCCGATTCTCTTAATTACATTTGACGTCGATTCTAAATTCTAAGAATATGGATAAGATGTCTCTTAAGTTCAAATTCTTTGGTGAAATTGTGTTGCACTGATATTTGACATCTTTGTAACCAATCAGCGAATAACAAATCAACATTTTATTACGTTGATTGGCCACTTGCGACCGCGGCGCGATTTCCTTGATTTTTCGTCGACATAATGTATTAAGAGAATAGGCATAAGGGCCCCTGGACTTGCCTGTTTGTAAAATTAGGGGAAGTCCAATTAGGAAAGTCCCAATCAGTTCACTATGCCGACCCGGAGCAAAAATCTGCTTCTCTTTTTAAACATATTATATTAGTAATGTTATATTTTTAAATTAAACATTACATATAAACAAATCTTAGCTTCAACCAGGAGTCGAACCCGGAACTTTTACGAATAGTGGACAAATGCGGCACGCGTTTCGCCATTTTTTTTATACCAACTTAACATGCACGCTTCTATTCCCACATAAATGGGTAGAGACAATGTAATCCGTCAATTTTTGTTGTTGTGTCAAATGATGTTGATAAATGTGTATGACTGGTGGAACTCTACGTAGAGCATTTCGACCAACAAAGTTCCAGAGGGTTCATTGGCGACTGAGGCAGCCGCGAGTGACGATTTTTTCAGTCGTCGGCGCTCTTGGACTTCCCCTCAGTAAATCGAGGTCAGATGTTTAGTCACAATAAAATATTCTTACTGACAGGGATGGGCAGAGACATAAATTTCATAGACATAATCAGATACTCTGTAGGATACTATAATAATATAGAAATAACTAATGACATATAACACCGCTAATCCTTTACAGGGATCGAAGCCACATCCCTTGATTAAGAGAATTTACCTTACTTAGGGACCCTTATCATTCACCTGTGTTTAAATTTTAATAATTATTGAATTTATTAACTATGAATTACGATTTACACGTATTTTGAAATAATTTTAATGTTCATTATTTAATTTCCCTTTAAAAAGTGTAAACTTGGTTACAGATCATTTTTTTAAAAGTGGTAGGCAGGCGGCCCAACGTAGGGGATGCAACTGCAATTGCCATATTTAAATGTAGTAGCAGTTACCGGCATTCATACTAACAGTGATTTAAATGTAGTATCAATCACCTCTGTTCATGGACCGCACTTCAGTTTAACAGCAGTCGAGGTGCTATTATATGTCGAGCCACAATAAAAAGATATAACGTTTTTTATACATTTTTTTAAATCAATTTTATTAGGGGAATTACGCAAATAAAATGGCGATGCCATTCCCATTATAAACTAAACCTAGACTATTTACAAATACAAGCTCATACAGATATAATGTGGATAAGGCTAGTAATACAAAACATAAGAAACAATTCACACGAAAATAGAATCCAACGAACAAAAATAAGTTATTAAACCTATGATGCATTGGGGTTAGGGTCCCCTTTTTTATACATAAATATCATAAGTTTATATGTAGATAGCTAAACGTTGAATTCATATATACAAAACGTTTTATATAGCAAAACGTAGGAAATGGCACTTCCGACGAAATCGAAATCTTCAAATCAAATAAGGTAGATTTGGACATTTGACTTTTAATAGTCAAATTGATAAACTTTAAGCTCCCCTGATTTGTGACGAGTATTGTAAAACGTTCCCGAATTAATTAGGTACAGTAAACAGGGTCAAAGAGAATTTACAGAAGAACTTTTAATTACATTTTTTAAACATTTTTTTATATTTTCATATGTATGACATGAAGATATTAAAAAAAATATAGAATAAAATGGACTTTGAACATTTTGCCAATGGTAGTGCTATTTAGGAGTATTAAGCAGACTATAAAATGACTTAGTCGTGTTTCAGGATCACCTTCAAAGTTACCGCATTTGACTAGGCTGCAAGTGCATTTAAACCGGTAGCTCTCCGTTTAAGTGACCGTTGCACTACCACTACACCATGATCGCATTGCAATATGCCAAAAAAAAAAATAACAATTACTAATTATGTGGCACGTGCTTTGTGCGTCCTCTATCGCCTATACTACGGAAAATGTTCCGAGGAGCTTTTTAACCTTTCCTACATCATCTTTTTACACCCGTGAAAAGATAATACTCGTATATGTATACCATGTATCCTTGATACTCGTACTTTGGATGTTCTGTTTCTATGATACAAAGACGTAGCTTAGTTAAGAAATGTAAAAGAAATTACTATGTGAATTAAGGAAAATAGTTTGTAAACTTATGCAAAAAATACATCGTATACAATTTTTGGACATAGTAGATGCGACTACTACTCACAGTTATTTAGCATTAGTAGCAGTCTTCTCTATTCATGGCCTGCTCTCAAGCTTAAGTAATGTAAGGCTGATAGCGGGGTTATAAAGCCACAAAAAACAGGACCTTACCAAGCGACACTCATATTATGAGCGCCATATAAATTAGACCCAATTAAAATATCCTTCGCAAAAGCCCGTAAGTAAGCTAAAAGCTTTCGGTACGCAAAATAAAAACGTCTTCGTATCGTCAATGAATGCAAACGATGTTTTATACCCATAATTATACCATGATAAGGTATACAGCCTTCCGTCGACCTCGCATTTGCTTGGTATTTTGGTGCAAATGCAGCTAACACCGGAAAGTACTGCCACAGACTTTTTTCTATGTAAAACGTATTGCTTCCTTAACGTGTTCATTGTTTTCTTTATTCGGATTTTTCATTCTTTCAAACGGATGTGTTACGGACTCCCTAGGACATAACATTCTGCCTGTACACAGCACGCAATTGCCGTGCAATTTGTTGTCACTTAAATTTGTTCAGTACTACGGACAGTTAATGAATTGTCTTACTATTTATTACCGTTTTGTGCTAAAATATTTCTAAGACAGATTATTTACACTTGGACCCAATTATTACGCATCAGTTCAGGCAAGCAATGAAGCGCCTCTTTCCACAATCCTAACCAAACTCTATCGATTCCTATCGACATCCACTATTCTCTTCATACAAACTGCTAATTAACAATACTTTTTTCCAATGCATTCTCTTTTTTTGACAGATATACCTATTTATGTAAATTATTGTTATTATTTATTTCTTTAATGTAAGTAATTTTTAAAAGGCGGACCTAAAGCCGTAAGGATATTTCTGTCAGTCAACTTTTGAGTTGTGCAAAGAGAGAAAAGTACATAGATACACGAAGAAAAGGGCATAAATACAAAACATGGAAGAAATATAATATGAAGATATACAATAGGATTAGTTATTTATACATAGCAAAACAACGTGTGTATTTTAATATAAATAAATTAGTCACTACTTAATTGTCCTGGCTGTCACTACTTGTGTTCCTTCAGTTGCATCACAAGAAAAATAATATGTTTATTTTTAGTGGCACCATAGATCACCATTTTCATCAAACTCTATCCAGCG
Source organism: Tinea trinotella (assembly GCA_905220615.1). NCBI lineage: Eukaryota > Metazoa > Arthropoda > Insecta > Lepidoptera > Tineidae > Tinea > Tinea trinotella. The sequence continues at coordinate 8,387,476 of HG992308.1, read as the reverse complement.
GTTTATCGGATTAGTATAGATTTGAAATCTTTAAAACACTTGGAATTGATATTGCGATCAAAAGGCACTATAATTACGAATGTCTAAATAATAATTATTTAAACCAAGTCATTTTGAATCACAGAATGTTAGATTGGATCAAAAACCGTAATCTATAAGTAGAAACCTAAACTAAAATGACATCAAAGTTAGCAGAGTAATGAAAGGATTTTAGTTTGTCTTGTGCCTACTTATATTAGGTGTAAGCTTACTTAAGCCGCTTCTGTGCTTCTAACCTTTTGTAAAGAAATTCAACATTATTTTTTTCTCTTACGTTTTGTTCAAATAACTCAAAATTACTTGAGTCTATTAATAATAATGTTTTTGTTAATATAACGCCCATTTAACATTTTAATGTAAAAAAGTTTTGTTTTCTTGGAATAAATACTCTTATCATATTATATAATAGTAAAACTGCCATTTATTAATAGGGCAAAATAACGTCTATTTAAATGTAAATATATATTATATCGCCCATTATATTAAATATTTTTACAATATAATTAATTTTAAATTAGGTAATAACAATAAAATTGTCTCGCCTTTTTGCCACCGAGATAGGCCACTTGCCTTTTTCGGTGGAGCGCTACTTGCCGCGATCCTGACACAACTCCCTCGCTTCCCTCACATCTATAATATAAGAATATAAGAATTATACAATTATTTTTATACAAGCTACGGCTATGGGCACTAGGCCACTCAGCTTTTTAATAACATTAGCGTTTATTATAAATTTATTTATTGTAAAATTTATAATAATACATTTATCTGATGTGGAGCATCCAGTTAATCGATGAAGACCCAGAAGGGTGTTCTCCGACCAAATCGGAGACATCCTCAAGAAAGCTGGGTTGCCTAGTGTCCATAACCGTAGAGCTCATACAAAGAGAATTATGGATGTAAGGGGAAGCGAGAGTGCTGTATCAGGATCGGGGCAAGTGGCGCTCTATTGTCTATGGCTATCCCTGTGACGCTGAGGGAAAAAGGCGTGATATTTTAATTGATTAATGTTACAATAATACTGTAGAAGGTTTAAAAAAAGTACATTTTTTTTTCAATTTTTTATAAAGAAAGTCAAAATGCATCAGCTTATTTTAAAGAGTCAAAACAAGATTAAATTGAATACAGAGAGTGCGAAAACCAACAATGTTTTCAAAGTTCAGACTAACTTTACGTAACACTAAAGTTTTTACTATAGCTAAGTAACGTTTTTATTACCACATTGTAACAAAAAGACTTAGATAAAGCTCATACTAACCGTACGTACATAGATAATATAGATTTAAAATTAACTTTGTAACACATAATACATTCATCAAGCAAGATAGGGATTTATAATTTTAAAAACAGAAAATACGTTTTATTTATTAAAATGAGACGCAATATCTTACTTTGAATTGCCTTATGGAAGAGAAGGTACAAAAGCGCCGATGACCGGTTCATTTTACAGTTGCCACAGTAGCCGTCACTATGCCGACCAAAAGGGTGAAAATAGCTGTTTCACGCGCGTCCTCCTAATAGAGGGTTAAAAAGGTTGTAGACCTTACCAAAATATATAATTAAAAACAAAAAGCTAACTATTTTTTAATTAGTATATTGCAAATCGAAGATATTCTCAAAAAACCAGAGGTCCGCAGTATAAAGAGAATTTTGAATGTAAAGAAAGCAAGAGAGTTGTGTTAGGTGCATAGTGGCATTCCGTTGCCACTGCCTATCCCTGTGGAAATTGAGGTGTGACAATATGATGATATATTATATTGCAAGTAGTATTTTTTTACTATATGTTTAAGGTATTTTTACTATAAATATAAAATTAGCTTGTTATTTTTAATAAGTAATTTATAGACGCCAAGATTTGTTCTACAGATAAAAATGGAAGACTATAGTACTCCCACTCTTTCACTGTTTGCTAAAAGAGGTTTTGTAGATATTCGATTAATTTTAAGAACACTTTGCAAGTTTACTTAAATCTCAAGATTATGAGATTTACAGTAATAAACGAATTACTTTTAAGATAAAATATCTACATCTAAGAGAAATTTATATAAGAAGAAAAATATTAATCACGTTCGGCTTTTGATCAAGATTTCTGAGTGCCATTCTCAGAAATGTTTGAAAAACGTACCTAGGGATTAATTTTGTTTATAAAATTCTGTAAGGTAATTTCTTGGGCGGGTTTGAAAATTAGAAAGAGAGAAAGCCGAAATAATTTTGATTTTAAAGGCTGGGAACAGCTTTTTTTATATACATTTCTATACCAAGCCACTAAAGTGCTTGTATCATAGAAACAGGACAATCAAAGTACATATATCAAAGATACAGTGGTACCGGTGTGTGGTTTCAAACCTGTGCTCTCGGCTTGCGTAACCATTGCACTGCCACTACACCACAGTTGTAAAAAAAAGGTATAATCAGGAACAGTTTTTGTACTCACAAGTCATATATGATTTTCATAAAAATATTATGTTTAAGGAGTCATAAATATATGCCTGACGACCATGCTACCATGGTTACCACGCCCGTCCTTCACTTGTCTATCGGGTTCTATTCCCGGTCAATGCAAATAAAAATATTGATAATTTAATTTGTAATATTTTGACATCATTATTATTTTCTCATATCTATAAGTAACAAAGCCTTAACAAAGCCCAAAAAGTTTTAATCGGTTTTAGGCTCAGCCATCTCACTCTCAATAATAGACTATACTCGAAAATCATGGTTTTTTGGGCATAACTCTAAACCTTGATCTCATTCACGGGTCAAACTAGGGAGAAGGTATGTCCAGAATCAAATTTAACTGAACTAAGCTGTACCTCTTCGTATCTTGTTAGATTTTATATTACCTAATTATAACTAACTATATTTAGTATATTCTTGGATTTTGCGCGAACATTGACTAATGAATTAAACAAATTTTATAAAACGAATTAAACCGAGAACAGAAATTCAAAATCAAAACATAAAACGGGTTAGTTTTGGAAACAATAACAGCATCAATCAATAGGACGACCAACAACTCAGTCTCTCCGTGACTACGATGGCTGCAAAGCTCTCGAAACGTCGGAATAATAAAAAAATGTATAATTAAAACCAAAATAAACGCGATAGTAAGCCGCATAAAATTTGTTTTATTCATTATAACAATATTTATTATTGATATTATATTTAGAGATTCTTATTAGTCCCACTTATATGTGGGCTTTCTTATTACATAAATAATAAATTAGTTACGAAAATATCTCCAATTTGAAATAACATTTTAATATAAGGAAGACGTATATAATAATATTTGTATGAAACAAGTTCGGATTTGAACAAACGACCGAGATTTGTTCTAATATTATTCCACAGGCGTTTCATATACAAGAAATAATCCGCTACTTACACGTTACATATTGCTTGTATTTATTTACATAATACGCTTCTTTAGTTATTCTGAATATTGTTTCTATTCAATATTATCTTATTTGTAATATATGTTTTTAGATTTTAATAAGAGTTTGTATTTTGTTTCTAATCTTTAAGGATATATACACCTTATTTTCTAAGATTTTGCGCTAACATTGATTAATAAATTATGCGGCTTTCTATCGCGTTTATTTTACAATAAAATTGTAAATACTAAACCAAAATAAACGCGATAGAAAGCCGCATAAAATTCGTTTAATTCATTGATATACATCTTAATTTAGGTGTATAGCTTAAGAGTGCTGACCCGGGGTAATTAGATGTAAATACTGTTATGTGTCGATATCAACTTCAAACGATTCCACTCCATAATCAATATCGCACTCCAGGACGCCGATTCTCTTAATACATTATGGCGACGAAAAAGCAGAGATCGCGGTCGCAAGTGATCAAACAACGTACCCCTATAGATTTGTTATTCGCTGATTAGTTACAAAGATGTCAAATATCTGTGCAAGTTCCTTATTTCGCTGTCGTGTATAAAGAGAAAAGGCGCCCTCCCTGCTTAACATCGGGGCCCTGCTGCACCCAGAGGGGCTAGGTAAAGGCGAGTATGATGGCAAGATAGGATCAAGATAAATGCTTTGCTTGGAACATTCTCCGTGGTCTAGCACGCAAATTGCAGAACACGCATTCAATTATAGTTATATATTTCATAAAGGACAACATAGTAAAGGATAACATAGTATTTGTATAGGGACTTGGGCATAATTGTATTAACAGTTGCATATACTTTTAAAAGAAGTTGAATGTACAAAGATTACTATGTAATTGGAATATATCCTTTATTTTGCATAGTTCAGGTGTGCATAATTATTAAACTATAATTATGACAGTTCAAAGCAGAACTGTTAATAATCCATATCTTATTTTATAAATAATTATGGATTAAAGCAATTTTTTTATTAATTTTATTAATACAAGTTTTGAAACTACCATTTATATATTTTTTCATCATTGGACATTACAAAAGTTGTACATAAAAGCTCAAAATGAATGATGTCCTTTAATACGAGTGAATAGTTATTTATATTCATATAGTATGTTTTTTATCTGAATGAATAATTTTTCTCTTATTAAAAAAAATATAATAAAATGTAATCAGCCGCATTTAAGCCGAAACACCGCAAACGATAGAAGTTCAATCGGATATATTTTATTAAAGTCGTATTTTTGTTATCTGATTGTATTATTAGGAGATGCGAATCTAAGTGTGAAAAAAACTCAAGTAATGTTGTAATAACCTACTTGCAACTACTATCGGAATAAAACTAAAACTGCACTCATGACTTAAAGTCACGTTGCGATCATAATATATTTCTATCATCTATAAAGTTATGTCTATATTCTACCATAGAGTTATAAGTAAAAACACAAATAAGACTAAAACGAAACCTAAAATTGTTGAAATAAAAGATTGGTTCTTATATTTTATTAATTAAGCCGCGACTTCTGACCTTGACTTGCCTGATGGTAAGCAAGGGGAGGTCCAAGAGCTCTTATACAGTTGCCGCAGACGCCGTTACTATAAATAAATAAAATCATTTATTCTCAGACTACATAGGCTCTAATTGTTAGTATGTAATACACACACTTAGAACTAAATTAGTATACAAAAAGAAAAAAGTTCCCACTTAACTTATTCTATGCCAGCCAAAGGTGCCGTTTCACGCTTTATGGATCCAATATTAAATACAGAATGAAGAGAACACAAGGGCTGTTAAATTATTCCACTTTTCCATTGTTCCAAAAAAAAAAAAACAACGCGCCGAACCTTTTAGTTTGACTGCCGATTCAGTCGACAGAATAATTTGATGCGCTGTTTATAAATTAACATTTAATTAAATATTCGATCATTTAAGGAATTCTATTTGATAATTTTAAAATAACACGAATTTCAAAAGATATTCAGATATTGTGAATTTGTTAAGCTCGCCTTGCGTATCTACGCCCACACTTGGAGGGCACCTTATATTGCATTTGAGAGAAACATGGTAAATAATTTAAGGTAAGAATTCGTGGGTGGGCGCTGAAGTAAATTTTATTCAAAAACATTCGATTATTAAAGAACGTCAGATTATAATATACCCAGTCTCTATATAAACGTCGCTTCTCGTCGTTTGTAGGCGTAAATCTTTAAAACTACGCAACGGTTAATAGGCAGAAAAAGTTTAATTACATATATCTCACATGGATATTATTAGGTAGTAGAGAAAAGCGGAGAATTTCAAAGATTTGTATGAAATGTGATATCGAAAAAATCATTTCTTTATGCTGATTAAAATAATGATAGATTAGATAGAGAAATTATGATAGATTAAAATAATGTACTACAAAATTGTATATCCTAAACTGATCTACAAAAAAGTACGTGAGTATAATGTCTATCTCCAAAGGATAACCCACCCACAGTAACCATTTTTATTCTTTCACATATTACAATAAAATAATGGATTATTTATGAAGTTGTTTTAAACAACATCCTTAAATAATATCATGAGCCTTCTATTAAATTTACTCTTTATATTGTATTACTTACTAAAATTATGTAGGCTTACTCGTGTATAATTTACACCGTTCATCTGTTCATGTTAAAGATAACATAATTATACAGTATAAATAATATTTAGATATTCTCATAATATAATAATATTTCTTCAAAGTGTTTTAGGGTTGAAAATTTTAAATTATAATTTGTATTTTTGCTGCTTTAATTAAAATATAATAATAATAAATCTAATAGCAGCACCCCTCGTAGCCTACGATCTGTCGCGTCGATTCTTTGTCGAATAATCGACAAGTGAAATATGGTTTTCAATCCAATATGTTCTTCTTACCCTAGAAAGCAGACTGTAAGATGAGATAAATTTTTCAGTGGTCGACGCAGTCGACCTGGCGGGGGCGGAGAGGGCGGCCCGCCCCGGGCGGCACATTTAGAGGGCGGCCAAATTTAAAAAAACTAAAATAAATCGTTAAAATTTGAACCTGAAATTCATATTTTTGTTGTACCTATGCAGGGCCGTCTTTACCCGGGGGTTCAAGGGGTGCGGTGCACCCGGGCGCAGAGTTCTAGGGGGCGCATGCCGACCGCGATAAACTTCGATAGGTACCTACCACACAGAGACCATGCGAGCGGAGCCTTGACTTAAGGGGGCGGCAATTTTTTTCCGCCCCGGGCGGCTGACCCCCACGTTACGCCACTGGGTCGACGCTCTTGGGCGTCTCGGAATAAAAATGTCATGGCATTGATGTGACCAATTGTCCTTAAGTCCTTATCCGACAAAGATACAAGAAAGTGTTTAATAGGCATAGCCGATCGTAGTGTAGTGGCAATGGCCATGTAAACCGAGACACGATTCCAAACCACTTGCCGGTATCAATGTATCTTTGATACCGGCCTGTTTTTATGATACGAGTACAAGCACTTTAAGCCACATAAACATTGTAAAAAAAATAGCTTACATTAACATTGAATCCCTACTGTCTTTTCTACAACGTGGCAAAAACACGTTTTCATAAGAAAACTACATTTCCAACTACAATTCATTTTTGTATTTTATGATTGCACATGTTTGTTTTCTATATTAGATGTAAGCTTGTAGGAATTGTTTTTGTATTCGATAAAAACATTTTACATTTTCATTCTTATTTATTTATTATTCTATAATGGAAACCTTCAAAGAAGTTAATTTCATGTTTGTATTTTTATGGTCTCGGACTTTGATGTTCCAGTTTTATTATAATTCTATTTATATTCTATCTAAAACAATGTAAAGAAAACACAGGTACATGAATAAAATATTTTTTAACTGACAAGAAAAAACAATCTCTTAAATCCGTTATTATAAATTCAAAATAAATTTCAATTAACTTAAATCAGGTTAATTAAATTAAAGTTATTTTCAACAGAACAAACAACTTTTTCCCTGTTTTTAGTAAACCTTTGAAATGTGCTTGACAAAATGTGTTAATTTTTTTTGCGGGAACATATAGAAAAGAAAAAGTTTAATTACGAGATAGCTTTTTGTTTCTTTTTTTGTTAATTTGTAAAATAGCGGATGGATAGCCGGTGGGAGGACGTTAAAAGCATCAGCACAATGGATGACTCTCAACAATGCAGGGTAGGCTGTACTCTTTAGTTGAGAGTCCCCACCACCCCACCCGGCACAGAGCTGTGTTTACCACCCGCATAATGTGAAAATATAAACAGTTTTATATGCAGAAAGTAAGCAACTATAAAATACATTAAGCTAAAACTATAACAGTTTTATAGTACGAGTAACTTCCAAGTTTCCTGCATTATATTATATATATTTCACCATAACTGTTTGTTTGTTTTAATAACATTTTTTATTTTATTTTCGACTCATTTATTAAAATTTAATCCTTAACGTGTTGAAGTCACTTCACTTCGTGGTTGCTAGACTTTGTTATAACTTTAAAACAAATGCGAAACTTTAACATCATAGTTTTTAAGTAGTCTTTATAAATGCGATTAAAACGTATATATAGTATATAGAAAAGTTGCTGTGGTTTTTATGGTATCTCTTTAATTGCTTAGTTACATTAGTGTGTATAGTATTTTTAACGACGAATTCGATACCAGAATAAATAATGCGTAAAAGGAATCGTAAAGAAATACCCAGCGAAGCATTGGAAATTACCAATAACAATACAGACAGATGAACAAAAATCTTTATTGCACACTTTAAAGAGTTTACAAAAAATAACATGTCTTCTATTAGCTAACTGTGAAGCTTGTAAGAGTGCGGCTGATGCTGCTGCCACAGAGCTGATGACTCTATAATTATCTAAATCCTGTAATTCAGTGACAGACTATAGGAATCAGATGTGTATGATACACCTTTAATGTTTCAATGCATGTATGATTACTGTGGTGAAATTGGATAAACACGCGTGTACACCAGTCAATTGTGACCGGGATAGGACCCGGTGTCTGTCACTTAACGCGCTACCGCTCTGACCACTAAGCCTCATCAGCCTATGTGCTTAACGTCGAAATTACTCCATCCTATTTGTCATCGTGCAATTCTTCTAACTCTTCACGATATAGTGCAAATATTAATTACGATTTTTTTATTATTATAGAATTTTTGATGTTATTTATGTATTTGTGCAGACTTTCGAAAAAGTTCGCAAATTGTATAATTCATTTTCATTAAAAACAAAATGTCATTTTCAAACACATTTATACTTTTGTTTTTATATTCTATTTTTATTGTCAAATAAATTAGCCTTCTTTACAATTTCAATGGATGCGTTTCATTTATCACGTCTTTGACCCAGTGCCGGATTAGCCACGTAGCAAGAGTATCGAATGCTACGGGCCCCAGGCTCCAACGCCTGTCTAATCGTAATAAAAAAATATTATTAATTTAGATAGGAGCGTAAATTAACTTGCATGCCTTTTTCAATCGATATTAAAAGTGTTATATCTATTAATTTGCCCATATTAAATCCAGAAAAGTATATTCGTAACAGCTTTGTTTTATTTAATACCCTTAGCTTGAGAACCTAAAGCAAACCAAGGGCCCCTTGACAGAATTTGCTATAGGCCCCGCGCTTGCTTAATCCGGCACTGCTTTGACCACGTAGCGTCGAATATTTATTTTGATGTTATTATAAAAATTAAAAGACAAAATCAGTCATTTTACTAGCACGTCGGTTAACCGCGACTGGGGATTGAATCTATCTGTGTCAGTATTAGATATGTGTGTCACTTTATTTCTATCTATTTTTCATAAATAATTTATATGGATTTGTTTATTAGATGCTAATTAGATGCCCCTTTTTCAGTGCGAATTTTGATCACCGCTTTGTGCCTGCTTGGTTATGCACATCACTGAACAAGAATAATCAATGTCAATCACTATGTGGAAATCATTGAATATCTCACTTGATGTGCTCATTCGTCCGTAACATGGAGATGCCTATGTAACAAATATGTACTACAAATGTAAATAGATACTACAAATAGTAGTAAAAGGCGACCTATTTGAATACCAGCTACTTTGAAACTTAAAGAGTGGTAGACAGCGGAACATAGTCTACCGATTCAGGGTATATACAAGTATACAGAGTATACAAGTATACAAGTGCAGTAACTTAGTCACGTTTCGGAATCAGCTTGTAAGTTGCCGGTTTCAACTAGGCCGGCATAGTGGGTGTCACTACTACTTACAGTTATTTAACTGTAGTAGCAGTCACCTCCATTCATTACAAGTATACAGACCGTGAAGTGATTTGGTCACGTTTCGGGATCAGCTTGTAAGTTGCCGGTTCCATCTAGGCCGGCATAGTGGATGTGATTGCTACTCACAGTTATTGAGTTGTAGTAGCAGTGACATTCATTCATGGACCACATTTCGGCTTAACATCAAGCGGCGTGCTGTCATATGTCGAGTCACAATAAAAAATAGGACCGCACTACAGCTTAACATCAGGCGGGTGCTGTCATATGTCGAATAACAATAAAACATTTTTTTAAATGAAACTCGACATCTGACCTTGAATTACGTGCTGGTAAGCAAGAGTAGGACCGAGTGCACACGATTCAGTTTACTGCCTCACTCGCCACACTGAAACGCGACTGTATCACTTCACGATCCTTAAATTCGTAATTTGTTTATAGTCGAATAGTGTCTTCATTGTAAATAGATTTAAAAGTTGTTGGTAATGAAATAGTATACGAGGATAGTTTGCAATAGTATAATTTGCAATCACGTGCATAAAATGTTTGCTGTGCCAAAACGAATGACAGGAAACAAAAGTACTTTCACAGTTGTAAATGAATCAACAGGTTGACAACAAAATAAACTTGAGCCAAAACCATTGTTTACCTGTTAAAGTATCACTCGAGCACAAAACCTATTTGAATAAACTTACCTGTGTTTTTTAAAGTTGTAAATTTGTTCAAAATGTAGTTCAAAACAGCAAGCGTTGTCAGGACAAAGTGCTCGTAGTTCCCGCGTCTATTCGCACACGTGACAACGGCTGTCGAAAGGCGAGGGCGTGCGAAGTGGCGCGCATCTGTGGCGGCACTACTGGGCCTCTCCGCCCGTCCTAGCACCGCCCGCCCTCCGCCGCCTCAACAATTCCTAGCTGTGATTAATAGGCAAGCCACCTGCGGAACCTTTGTATGGTTTATTTGCCCCATTTCTAAAAAAGAATAATAAATACCAAACTTCTTGATGTGAAGCGGAAATATGAAGACCTTGAGCATGCTATCAGGGAGCTGAGGCTCCCTGCCACTCTTCTTGACCTACATGTTGAGTACAAGTGGATACGCCTGTCTCTGGATAAATTACGTCCGCATTTTTACTTTGCTACAAATTTATATTTAGTTTTACATTGAATTTAGAAATTTAACCTTTCTACATTGTTTAATCTTTCAATTTGAGTGGGAGTAATTATTGTTAATAAATTATCAGCCATATTCTAATATTAATAATAACATAAAATTATGTTAGATTTAGTTACCATGTTAATGCTTCGTTTGATTTATAATTAGTTAATCTATCTCTTCAGACAGAATATTTAAGTAATGCTTATTTAGCAAATAGATATAAACATTTATAATCAGTCTAACAACGTATTTAGGTATTAACTGCATATTATATATTTGTTCTATGAGCTTTGTTTAGGTGTCAGTGTTACTTTGATGTTTATTTTTTAACTAAGCTTCTAAACTTGCTTGTGTTATAGAAATAGGGCGAACAAAGGCGATGGAGGCGACCGTGGTGTAGTGGCAGTGCAATGGTTACGCATGCCGAGAGCACGAGTTCGAGACCACCCACCGGTACCAATGTATTTTTGATATATGTACTATGGTTGTCCTGTTTCTATGATACAAGCACTTTAGTAGCTTAGTATAGAAATGTAAAAAAAAGTTACATTGGTGCCGGCAAGGGCTGAGGGCTCAAAACCCTCAACCAGGAGGTGTATGTGACCATTCGTCTATGATGATATAACTAATATAATAATAGTATTATTAGTTATATCATATTATATCATAAAATAATAGCCTGAAAGAGTTGCGTGAAAGGAAGCATGGTTTGAGAATAAATGACTTGGTGATCAAATGTCTCTTGTACGCCGACGATCAAGTTATCCTTGCATCTTCGGCGTATGAGTTACAGAAAATGGATACTATTAATAATGCGGAATTAGAAAAGAAAGGTATGAAAGTAAATGTAAGTAAAACTAAAGAAATGGTTTTTGAGACAGAGGATGAAATGACAAAATGTGATATAATGATAGACAGAAAGAAAGTGGAACCAGTCAAACAATTTGTTTACAAGGGATGGAAAGTGTGATGAAGATATTGAAAGAAAAGTGCAAAAGGGTAACGTAGTGAACGGTGCCATCCATAGTATAATGAACAGCCAAATGATGTCCCAGAAGTCAAGGAAGACTGTTCATAATTCGGTACTCGTAATTCGGTACATTAATGTATGGAAGTGAATGTTGGGTGTGGTAGAAAAAGCATTAAAGTTAGAATTAACGCTGTAGAAATGCGGTCATTAAGGGGTGTATGTGGAGTGACGATAGCGGATAGAATAAGGAATAGCACGGTGGGCGGTAGACGTGGTTTAAAAGAAGATATAGTGACAAAGAAATGCTGCGATGGTTTGGGCACATGGAAAGGATAAGTGAAAGTAGATTGACGAAAGGAATTTATGAATCTCATGTGAACAATGTAGGCCCAGGAGGGTGTTTTCCGTACAAATCAGAGACATCCTAAAGAAAGCTAGGTTGCCTAGTGCCCATAACCATAGAGCTTGTATGAAGAGAATTGTGAATGTGAAGGAAGCGAGGGAGTTGTGTCAGGATCGTAGCAAGTGGCGCTCTATTGTCTTTGCTTACCCCTGTGGGAAAAAGGCGTGACAATTAGATTGATTGATTGATAAATTATTGGTGACTGGATTGCACTCCATTTTTGTTTTTATATAAAGTTTTATTATTATTCTCTAGTTGAATAACACTTATATAACTAATAATAGTGAATAAATCATTATTATGATAAAATGACAAACATTTTGACAATCTTAACTTTTGTTCTGTAATATTTCCTAAATCGCCTCATTGCCTTCCATGAAAATCGCTTCCTATCCGCATAATCGGGTAGTCTCCCGTTATGGATTCTGTACAGATGATTTATTGATAAATATAAATAAAACTTCATTGCACAAACTTAAAATTGTAGGTATTTGGGAAATTGAACAAATAAATGGGCTAGGTAAATTAAAAATATCGGCGATTTGAAAATGGCGTTAGTTATAAAAGCGATAATAAATAAAATTAAATAAAACAAAAGATTTTTTTAGTTGAGCCCACTTAACTATTACGGATCTTTTTTTTTATACACATTATATTGTATGTCTGATGTATTAGGAGAAAACTATTGAGTGGGCTTCAGATTGCAGAAGACAACGTGGTAGGCCCAAATGAAGATGTCGAAATGAGATAGAATCCTACAATAGTTTATGGCGAGAGTGTCGTGTGTCATGGAATAAAGAAAGTAAGGCAAAGGCCTTACTTTCTTTTTGGGCTAAGGCTAAAAGCATTTCGGCAATTAAATAATAACAATAATGTTGTATTAGTAATTAAAGGATGAAAGAAAACGACTTCAAAGCCTTGTGAGCGTAAACAAAACCGAAATAAGAGTATAATTCGAATTATATTATATTATATTCGAATTATATATGTATATTGTAAACCATCGCTTTATAAATTAGGAAAAACGACATTGGCTGTGAAATGTTTAAATAGAAACAAAGGAATCGTAATTATTTGTAAGCCCTTTTGGCAGAAGTGACTTTATTACGATAAAAGTAGAAAGTTCCCTTTTATGATGTCGACGACTCCCTCGACTTTGGCGCACATTTGCGACGGAACAGTGCAAAACTTTCTCTAATTAATTACAGCAAACAGAATCAAAGCGAGATTTGTTGCAAACAATTAATTACGCAGTTCGTACAGTTATATTGAATATGTACTTTACTTATTGCTTTATTGGATCAGCTTCAAAGTTACCGATTCCAACTAGGCCGGCATAGTGAAGGCGACTTTTACTTGTAGTGATTGAATTGCAGTAGCAGTGACATCCATTTATGGACCGCACTCCAGCACATCAAGCGGGGTGCTGACATATATCGAGTTACAGTAAAAAAAGGTATGAACAGGCGTGGACGAACGGTTTAGCGACTGGTTTGTTGCGCGTAAAGTCCCGGGTTCGATCCCCGGTCGGAGCAAATATTTGTTTCATAGCTTTTATTTGTAATATTTAATAGTATTAAATATTGCAAATATTTGTTAATAAAAAAAAAGAGATGGATATTTGCTTCGGGTCTGGTTATCAAAGAGTGGTAGGCAGGTGGTACCCAGTCTGCCGATCCGGGGTAGTACCACCACTTACAAGTATACAGACCGTGAAGTGATTTGGCCACGTTTCGGAATCAGCTTGTAAATTGCCGGTTCCATCTAGGCCGGCATAGTGGATGTGATTGCTACTCTCAGTTATTGAATTGTAGTAGCAGTGACATTCATTCATGGACCACACTTTGGCTTAACATCAAGCGGGGTGCTGTCATATGTCGAGTCACAATAAAAAAAAATAAAAAAAATACTTGTAGTCATGGTAATGATTGTCAGGAATAAATAAGAACATGATACCTGACAAGATTATGATTTGGACCGTATAACAACGTACGAGTGTAGTATAGTAAATTATATGAGGTATAGGTAGTTATAGACAAAGCTATTCGGTAGGCTCTACCATTGGATAATGCGTTTATCAGATCCCAAATGTAGGTCTAGGTCCTTTCGCCTACAAAGCTAAAGATATGAACTTTGATATAAAGCTAAACTATTCGTTAACCTTATCTTACAATCTTAGATCTACATATTAATTTGGCTTATTCATAAATTTAAAAATAGGTATTTGGTACGTGTCTATAAGGCATTTTTTTATTTATTGTGACTTGACATTGACCTCGACTTGCCTGATAGTAAGCAAGGGGAGGAATAAGAGTGCCAACGACTGAAAAAAACGACGCAGTTCACGATTGGCTCAGTCGCCGTCACTACGTTTTTTTATATGTATTGCAAAAGAAAAACAGTATCAATTATAATAGGCTAGGGTAGTGCGGTGTGCATGCTAGTAAACAAATATATTATTATTTTAACAAAATAAGCTATGAAAAAAAATACAAAAACTTACTACTAGTCAATATCGTCAACCAACTTATTGCCGTTTTGTACAAAATAAATTAAAGTCTTTTCTATCTATTTTATTTGTAATAATTAAAGTAATAATCAGCGATGGAATCGATGAATCTTTACAAACAGAAACAGAATATACAGGTATATACTGTAAAACTACTTTTGTTCGGTGCAAGCGCACCAAACATTACGTGACGTATTGACACAGATTTGACGCCACATAAAGCATAAAACATCGAGTGGTGGCTTGAGAGAGTCAGTGCGACTAACAAGTGTCCGCGTCCACTCAAACCGTGAGTTCCTAGATTAACAAGTGTCCAGGGCCACTCCATCAGTAAAATCCTAGTGTCCGGGTTAAAGCAGAACATCCTTTACCAACAATATCATTTAGCATAGAACATTTAGCATAGTGTAGCAAGATAAGTGAAATAAACTAAAAAACAATTAAAGTGGTATTCCTACTTTCACAACCCACACACCTGCCTCAACAACTTTAAAGCTTTAATATTTTAAAATAAAGTTAATTAAATAGAGAAACGAAATTGATCTAGATAATGGCATACGTTCACGTTGCTCTCGGAGCATTGTGTGTGACGATATAAATGCATCTATTAAGAGTTTTTATTAGGTACATTGACGATATCGTCAGACAATTACTATATTTTCATAATCATTTCAAGTCTCAATTTCCACAAGAGGCAAAAACAACGGAGCACTTTCCACGATCCTGACACAACTCTATTGCTTCTCTCACATCCACAATTCTTTTCTTGTGTGCATGTGCATTTTCTTTTACTAAAGTCCCTGATTTGATCAATAAACAATCTTTTCATTCATATTCCGTTTATCTTTGCACTCGCCTCTCATATATAAATCTCTCTCGTCAATCTCTGTTCATCCATTCTTTCAATATGCCTTTTTCAATCTTTGTCGCATACATCTTCTTTCAAATCACATTTATCACGCACATTTTATCATTTATCTTAATTTGTTTAATTTAATTATTGAACAAATTACGGACAATATAAATAATCGAAGATTTAGAATCTGAGCGGCTCACACTACAGCCACACTATTCTCTTCGCAATTGCCGCAATATTACCCTAACAACCACACAATCCCCTACTCGCGATATTCATCGCGTTGCCCCGATGGATGACAACAATGTAACTTTGACTCGCACTAAAAGACCGACATAAAATACATTGCCAATCAGGACGAGCAGCATGACGAGTAACGCAGCCACACTATGTCTTTGCCCATTTCCTCGCTATTTCTCTAGCCTCTCGTCGAGTGTGTGGCCGCGGGATTATATATTTCGCTAGATATGGCAGTGGTGGTTTCGGTGGTGGTATTCATAAGTCTCAAGAAGTTACATATCAAATTAAGGTCAAGGCCAAAGTGGCCAAAGTAAAGGTTCATTTCCTTAAAAAATCATTCTTTCAAGCATATTTTATATTCTAAATAGTTTTGAATTTTTAATGATTTACGACTGTCCCACGACAAGTCATTTTTTTTTTCAAACAGATAATGTCATAATAACCTGATATTTCTTATTTATTATTTATATTATTAATTTTCTGTGTTAAACAGAATTTATTTTAGAATTTAAGAAAAATTCGCGTTTATGCTCTCCGTGACCACGATAGCTGCCATGGATGTTCAAACATCGATGGATAGTTGCAAAGCTCTCGAAACGACGGAATAATAAAATGGTAAAATCAAAACCAAAATAAACATGCGATAGTAAGCCGCATAAAATTTGTTTAATTCATCAATGTTCGCGCAAAATCTGAGAAAATATCTTTCTGTGTGCTTTCTTTCATGTCATACTTAAAAAAATATTGAAGTATTCTTAGTTAGGACCTAATTGTTATGCTTCGGACAAAATGGGAACATGATACACACAATGCTGCACCCTATTAGATGATTGTGTTGATGACGTCGGCCTTTTTATTCACGTCGAGTGATGAATCACGTAAATAGAACAAATACTTTGGCTATTTGCAAATGTGTTTCGTTTTACCTAAACAACTACTAGTTGTATTATTAGTTATATCATCATAGACCGATGGCATAACTGTAGTAAATGGTCACTCAAACTAGGAGCTCCGGGTTCAAAACCAGTACCATTGTGTTTGATGTATTTGATGTACAGGTACTGAAAACCGATGACAATACAAAAATCATTATTTTTTTTGGCCGGCATAGTGACGGGAACTAAGGCAACTGCGAGCTGACTTAGTTTTATTTTTCAGTCGTCGACGTTCTTGGACCTCCTCTTGCTTAACTTTTTATTTCACATTGTCATATAAGCGTGTTTTTTACTTTTTTTAACTATTTTAACTTTTTATTTTTATTATTTTATGTAGAAGAAAACAAACTATAGTTTTACTACTAAAATATTTGCAAATATACAAACTTGGTTTAGAAAATTCCGACTTTTATGTGTTGAAATAAACGGCCTAGGGAACCACCCTCGTGCGCAATTACTGCCCGTTATTTCCGGCACCAATAGAATATGACCGAAAATTACATAGAGGACTGTGAAAGCTTTCATGATTAATGATAAGTTAAGACACTTAATACGAAATAAATTGGATAAGAAGTCGCACAATTTACTAGCTTTTGAATTTTGATTATTTATTTATACTATGTACACTTTTATAAGGTTTGTTTTTAGCAAAACCTGTGCTTTAACAAAAAAATGATTTTTTATTATTATAGTGACACATCTGATCCCGTCTAATGATAAGCAGGACGTCCAAGAGTGCAGACGACTGAAAAAACTGACTATGTGCCTTTATTTAGACTGTTATCTGAATAAAAGC
This sequence comes from Tinea trinotella, assembly GCA_905220615.1. Lineage (NCBI taxonomy): Eukaryota > Metazoa > Arthropoda > Insecta > Lepidoptera > Tineidae > Tinea > Tinea trinotella. The sequence continues at coordinate 8,369,894 of HG992308.1, read as the reverse complement.
GGTAACTAATTTTTGGACCATGAGGATAAAGGAAAAGGTGTGACAAATTGGTTGATTGATTGATTGTCAGAGAAAGATGGTGCAATAACTAAAACGCCCTCGAGTTGTATGTACGTGACCTTTGGCTAGGTAGGCATCATCATTCATTCGCTGATGATATGGTGATTTCGTCAATTTAGTTTTGCAGCGGAATAGAAAAAAAAGAAGCTCTTGAACATCCCCTAGGCATACCAGGCTCGTCAAAGTCGAATATCGTGTACATAAAGAAACAGTTTTTTTTATTGTGACGCAACATCTGCCGCCATTTGCTTTATAATAAGCCAGGCTAAGAAGACTGAAAAGCGAGAACGACTGAAAAATGTGAAAGCGACTGAAACGTCAGAGAACTAGGTTATTAAAATAAAACAAAAATATAATTAATACATTATATTAATAATACCTACAGGCCACATGTACTTATTATTGAAAATTAGTAAATTATTTACACAAGATAAGTTTACAGTAAAAGAACACATTGTTACAAAAAAATGATTATAAATAATTATTTAAATCATAATCGAAATACATCAGTATATAAATTGCTTAATAAAAAAATTAATCTATAAAATTAAAACTTAAAGTTATCTTATTAACGAAATAAAATATTTTTAGCACATTATCGTTTTACCATTAACCGACTATTACATATTTTGAACTAAAATCGAGAATAAAAATATTTTTTAACATTTTTATACCAAGTGTTTGTATCATAGAAACTAGGTGACTATAATATATTATACAATGGTACAGGCAATTTCATTGATTGATTGACAAGCTCTACGGTTATGGGCACTAGGCAAAGTAAGTTTTTTTTTATTGTGACTCGACATATGACAGCACCCCGCTTGATGTTAAGCCGAAGTGTGGTCTATGAATGAATATCACTGCTAATACAATTCAATGACTGTGAGTAGCAATCACATCCACTATGCCGGCCTAGATGGAACCGACAACTTACAAGCTGATCCCGAAACGTGACCAAATCACTTCACGGTCTGTATACTTGTAAGTGGTGGTACTACCCCGGATCGGCAGACTGGGTACCACTGCCTACCAATCTTTCTACTTTTTACTTTTATTGTTCCAAAACGTTATACTAGCGCTTTACTGAGGAGAGACATGTGAACTAAGACTGCAAATAGTTTAATATTTTATTTCGTTAAATAATTCATATGATTTATTTAATTTGGAAACCGAATATTTGCCACCGAATATTGTTCGTTATAGAGACGATATAAAGTCTAAAATATCATACAACATCAAAGCGGGGACAAACCTCCGTCCAAATGAAATAAACCTAAAATTACACTAAAATTATTGAGAAATCAATAAAATATATTTTCTTTAATAAATAATTCATTTATATCATAGTAAAATGGCACGAGTTGTGTCTATATAATATAAAGGCACTTTTATATATTGAAGGCATATACGTGTGGACTAGAGCTATTACGGGGTAAAAGGTTTAGTAATATAGTGATAAAGGCCGTCAAAATAGCACTTTAAAACAATACCATACCATTGGCATACCATACTTTTGACAGCTCGGATATTACTGGCCAACTGATTTACCGATTTATAGAATTATTAGATTGAAGAACATCATTAATTTTGTATGGGGATTTGTACTTAATTGTATTAACAGTTTAATATGCATTTTAAAATAGTTTAATGTACAAAGATTACAATGTAATTGAAATTTATCCTTTATTTCGCATGGTTTAGGTGTGCAAAATGATCAAACTATAATTATGACAGTTCAAAGCAGAACAAATATGGCGTTGATTGACAGATAATACAGAATCCATATTTTTCTTTTCAAATAACTCAATTGAACAGCAATTAAAAGCAAAATTGTTATTAGTTTTATCAATGCAAAGTATCGAAACTTCCATTTATATATTTTTTCATCATTTCATTACAAAAGTTGTACTTACATAAAAGCCCAAAATGAATGATGTCCTTTATAATTATTAAAAGCAAGTACAAAGTTCAAAGCAAGTAAAAACCTTCTAATTCATAAATTGATTAAACATATATGTAACCTATATGTATGTAAAACCAGTTTGCAACAGTGCATTTCAGCTGTCAAAAGTAAATATACAAATATAAATAGTATAAAGATGCATGTCTAATTAATTGGTCAGCTATATTATTCAATACGGCCGTTGTTACTGTGCTGGAACCTTGTCAAAGTGCTAAAATGTGACGTATTCAATAATTGTTTTGCTGACGGTATCACTATGACGTCATTCAGTCATGTGACGTCACGATCCAGTGCCGGTGATAGCATAGGTGTGTTAAATAAAATATGGGTTCCAGTTTGAAACGTCTACTAATAGAGAGAAAAATAAATTACAATTTAGTGTTTTGCGGCTTGACGTCGCGTTTATTTTTATTATTTTGTTCCGAAATCTTCGTTGCTTTATCGGCAATCACTATATTACCTTAGTAAATAAGTAAATATATTATTTTATATAATAGAGACATGTACTTAAACTAATGTAGAACCACACATTTCACAAGGCACAATCTAACAGCACTCATTATTATATTATTTCAAAATATTGTACGCGTTTTAATAAAAAATACATTTAATAAAAATAAATATACTAAATGTTATTGTACTAATATCATATCAGTATTAGTAAAATAGACTTAATACACGTTTCATATTGCTGTAACAAGAAGGCGATTTGATTGATTGATCCAATCAAGTCATCTTGATACCACAGGTTTAATCGAAGCTTCTATCCCTGTTTCATTTTTCCAATAACCTCCGGTTTATAAATCTCTTTGGCAGATTTATAAATAAAATTTACTTACGTTATCGTTTCTCTCGTGTAGAACTAAATGTTTAGTGGTTATGTCTTTGTTTAAATTTTTAATATAGAATTTATTATGGATCACAGTAATATTAAAATATGTCAAAATAATCAACATGAATCGTGTATAAGCCGCTTAAAATATTTTTTGTATATAAACCAACTAATATAAAGAGATGTAAATAATATCAATCCTTAATAAATGTTTAGAATGTCAGCATATTAAAAATACACAAGAAGACGCGTAAAAAAGTCACCAAAACACAGAACTACATCAATGGCAAAGAATAATTTACGTGAGACAACGTCGGACGGACAGACGCAGGGCGACGACAACGTCACTGTTCTCAGGTCTCATTGTTTTGTTCACGCGTAGTATCTTTCGATTAAAAGAAACGTAGTCTTATCATAATAAATTAACGGCTACTTTTTTTGTCGTGATTCTTTTATGTCGTGATTAAGCCTAAAAATTGACTACAATTCGTACAATGTAAACTAAGCTCTAATTAATGCGTGTAAAAGCACATTTTCTATAATCATTACTAAAATAAGTAAAATTTTAAAATGCAACTTTTCAATGACATCTAAATAATCTAAATTAGTGGGTTTGTTTTCTGTTGCGCTTTACTTTGACTGGTAATGGGTAAGTCTATAAACGACTGAAACAAAATCGACCTCGCTCAGTCGCTATCACTACACCAAGCAAAATATTTAAATATTAAATCGTCGCGTCGTACAAATGAAAGATGTCATTTTAATTATCAAGTTGCAAATAATAATAGTACAAATCATGCGATTAAAAATAAGTACATAATTTATAAGTACAAGCATACATTGCTGTTATAAAAAACGAAACAAAAATTTTGTAATTAGTAAAAAATGGCGCATACATAAAAAAAAATGTGTATACTCATATTATATAAAGAGCTAATCTAACGTTTGCTTTATTCAAAATAAATAATTTAGCTGCATTTTTAATTAATTTGTCTGTAAGTTGGCTAAAACTCCTTGCAAATAAACAGTAGTAATATTGTATAGATTAGTAACTAAAATAATATGTTGGTAATAAATTTGAAGAATTTATTACCAACTTTGTCACCAAATTTGTCACCGATATCTAGCATTGCAATAAATAACCCAAAGCAAAAAGGTTAAAGTGGTATCGAATCCATTAATAAATTGCCCCCCTGTGGGGCGTGGGCCCCATGTTGGGAAACACTGGTATAGGTGGATTGCTGTGTATTGTGTATATATTTATTAAAATTATACGTTTAAAATTATTACCCATAGAAATAATAAAAAATGCAACTAGATAACTTATTGTTAGCATAAAAACACCAGTAGAAAATTATGACATTTCGTTGTTATTAAAGTTTTTAAGCAGTGTTATTACGCAATTTAGTTTTTATTATCAAAATAAGGCACTTGGCAAGGCTATCGCTTTAATCGCAAGGCTATAAGGCTTCTTGTACTTTAATAATAAACGATTTTTGGGCCATTTTAGCCTAAAATACTACTTAGGTTAAAGCCACTTTTTAACCAAATAAAGTTGAAGTTGGATCTAACTTTATTTTTTGATGTATGAGTCTTGTCCCAAAAAGTACCCTAGCCATTTTTACGTTTAAATGCGAGGATCTACGTTATTGAGTTATTTAAGCCCCCAACAGTTTATTTTCCTGCATAAGTTGGATTCTTGAATGTAGATGTCGCTTGCTTGTAAATTGGATTTTCACCCTGCGAAAAGAATACAGTTGAATTTAATTAAACAATAAATACAATGAAAATTTACCTATGGATTAAATAAAACACTATATCTATTATTATAAAAGATATCGCAGTTAGGTGTTTCTTAGGTCTTTAGAATATAACTAGGAAATCGCCAGTTTGCGATTTGGGGGTTGTACCACTACTACTGGATCAGCTTAAAAGTTGCTAGCATAGACGACTTCTACTTGCAGTTATTACACTGTAGTAGCAGTCATCCATGCATGATCACTATGCCAGAGCAGGCCACAGAAGTTTTTTACTACTAGTACATATCATGGTAAACTGCAAGAGAATACCTAATCGCATTAGGCGTCCGTGGTGTAGTGGCAGTGCAATAGTTACGCAAACCGAGAGCACAAGTTCGAGACCACCCACCGGTACCAATGTATCTTTGATAAATGTGCTTTGGTTGTTCTGTTTCTATGATACAAGCACTTAGTATAGAAATGTAAAAAAATTAAGCTTGACAACGTACTATAAATTACTGTATCTAACATTAGTACATTAGTAACATTAGTAAAAAAAGAACACGTACCGTATCCCATTTGGCCATCATGCGTTCCTTCTCGAATCGGGCGAATTCCCTCCTATCATGGATAGTCGTCACCATCTTCCACAGCATAAGTAATGCTAATCCAACTAACACTATGGCAGCAATCACACCGAGCACAATACCCAAAATGAATACCTAAAAAAATAAAATTATTATAGGAGCATTTCCTCGTGAAGCGGAAACGAAAAAAGTCTCCGATTTCAGTTTTTTTTAAACTATACTACCCGTATATGTCCTTAATACGGATTTATAATATTTTTACATTGGCAAGCCTGGTATACTGGCATCTTGGCAAGATATGTGTCTGAAGTTTTGAGTCATCAGTACATCTTGTGAGTGGAAATCCTACGCTGCATTTTCCAGTAATGGCGCTGTTTAAAAATCCATCTACACTGGTTAGGTTTTAATAAATAAAGTTGGCAACACTATACAAACATCGAAAGGAATTTAGGGGAATTCCCAATAAGTTCGAATTGCATTTAATTGTGGTGCCAAGATTATTATGTTATCGCGAGTTGAGCTTGCTTGGTGCTTGCCCATAGGTGCACGGCAACGCCTGAACCTTCAGAAGCTACGTGGTCTTTATATTAAAAATATCATCAATGAAATTGTCAAACCCTATTACCAGGCTAAGACAACTGCTGGCCTTATTACTTAAATAAATGTATAAAAATACTGACCTTTGGCGGGCACTCGCGTTCTTTCTGCGCTCTTATAGTTAAGTGGTGCGTCTCATTGTATGAATAAACATACACATACAAACAATTCTCGTCGTCGTAGAAACTGCACAGATGCTCGTTACGTGTTTCGTTCGCTGTTCGATAAAGAAAAAAAACTAATTAATTTAAAAAAAAAATTATTTTATTGGGGCTATATTTATAGCCCCATATTTATAGCTATATTTATACACCCAATAAATACTACCCCGAATTTGTAAATTGGGCAGATGGTTTACCGATATAAGTCTGATTCTTAGTTTATTTATTTATCACATATTTGCCTCATTTTGATTTTAAATATTACAAATAAATGCTATCATACAAAGCTTTACTCCGTCAGATAATCGAACAGTTACAGTAAAGGACTGGTGTGTTCACGAAGGCTCTACGCGGGTCGTCGCCATGTAAATATTGAGCTAATTATGCACACTACTGAAACATAGTAGGTGTCATAGACTTTAATGTGTGGCGATCCGTAACGTATATGCATCTCTCTCAACTTTTCTGCATACATGCAATTTTACTACATGCGACCATGCTCTCTAGTGGTAGCAAAATCGTCACGCAAACGCAGAACCCCCGGTTCAATACCACTTGCCGGTACTTTGATATATGTACTTTGGCCGCCCAGTTAGTATAGGTATGTAAAAGAAGCATATAAAAAATACCTTACCTTCGATTTTTCCTTCAACTATAATGGGCTGGAGAGTACAGTTGCCGCATTCCAAGGTACCTGGCTCTTCAGAGTATAGGTCACCACGCTTGTGAACTTCGCAAAGGACGCAGTCTTTGAATTCTGCGCAACGACCAGGGCATGTCTGTCACGACATAAAAATAAATTATGTAATAAATGACTAACAAAATTATAAATACATAAAGATTTGCGTTGTTATTATTTTTAAGTAATTAAAATTTAAAAAATATATTGTAATGCGGCATGTGACCTCGACTTGCCTAAGAGTAAGAAAGGGGAAGTACAGACCACTGAAAAAACCGACTTAGTTTACGGTTGCTTCAGTCACTGTCACTATGTCGGCCAGACGTGCATATTTACGCTTCGCTTAAAGCTTGGATCCTTGAAGGTTATAAGATGAAGGAATGCACATGCTGGTTAAGCATCTCACTTGTCAAGTATTCGACAAAGAAATAACTACACAAATAAAAGTTAAACTATAACTTGTCAAAGTATGACTTGACAAAATTATTGTCGAGTAAACTACTCGACAATGAATCTATAGTTTATAGTTTCATCGTCTCTGCCTATCCCGGTAAAAACTAAGACGTGATATTTTGATATTATGATTTACTTCTACCTTACTTCTCTCAAAACTCATTGCGAACAAAAGAAAAGGAAAGGTCGTTATAATGTACTTACTGGACATTTATCGCAATATTTGCCAGAATACTGCCGTGGACCACCAACGTTACACACGCACTGGCCGCACACACACTGGCCATTGCCACCGCAAACTTTGCCATTCTCTGTGAAAAAAAAAACAATAAAAATTGCGAAACTTAAAAAAATACGTTTATTATTGAAAAAAAAAAACATCTCTGAAGCGACCTTAAAGGTAATGGAATGAAAACTGTTTGGTCTCCGGTTCAAAACTACGATTCAAGCCGATGTTAATCAATGTTCTGGTTGTCATGTTTCTATGATACAAGCAAGTTTAGTAGCTTAGCAAAGAAATGTTTTCTTAGATTTTGCGCAAACATTGATTAATAAATTAAACAAATTTTATGAAGCTTACTATCGCGTTTATTTTGGTTTTTATTTTACAATTTTTTTATATCCGACGACGTCGAGAGCTTCGCAGCCATCGTGGTCACGGAGAGCTGCTGTTATTGTTTCCCAAACTACCCTGTTTGATGTTTTGAGTTAGTTTTTCTGTTCCCGGTTTAATTTAATTTTTTGCAAAAAAAACTAAAATCAAAACCAAACTCAACGCGATGGTAAGCCGCATAAAATTTGTTTAATTCATTAGAATTTACATTCTATGTTAAAAAAGTTAGGTTGCCTAGTGCCCATAACCGTAAAGCTTTATAAAGAGAATCGTGGATGTGAGAGACGCAAGGACTCCCTGTGTCAGGATCGTGGCAAGTGGCGCATCACTATCTCTGCCTATCCCTGTGGGACAAATTTGATTCGTGGATATATGTTAACATCACTTACCAGGCGAAATACAAGGCTTCACATCCTTCAAGCATTGGCAAGCAGAGCCAGTATAGTTGGAGTGACATTCGCACTTGCCACACACGCATAAACCATGGTCAGGGCCAGAACACATCTGTCCTTTATTCATATCACATGTAAAGTTGTCGCACTCACAATATGGACCAGATATCACCTAAAAGAAAAAGTTATTATATACTAGAGTAGTTATACCCAATGCCAGCACCCCGCTTGATGTTAAGCTGGAGTGTGGTCTATGAGTGGATGTCACTGCTACTACTATTCAATAACTGTAAGTAGCAATTATATCCACTATGCCGGCCTAGTTAGAACCGTCAACTTTCAAGCTGATCCCGAAACGCGATCAAATAACTTCACGTTTTGTATACTTGTAAGTGGTGGTACTACCCCGGATCGGCAGACTGGGTTCCACTGCCTACCACTCTTCAATAACCAGACCCAAAGCCCTACCTCTATTTATAGAGGTAAAAGTCGGTTAAATACCTCTATTTAACCGACTTCAAAAAAGGAGGGGGTTCTCAATTCGACCAGTATGTTTTTTTTTATGTTTGTTACCTCATAACTTTTGACTGGTTGAACCGATTTTAATAATTCTTTTTTTATTTGATAGCTGATGCTTCCCGTTTGGTCCCATTTTAATTTGGTCCAGTTCTGATAATGGCATCCATGAGAAAATCATATAAGTCTTAAATTTTCAACATTCTAATTTATGTTTGTTGGCGGATAACTTCGTTGTTTACGAACCGATTTTAATAATTCTTTTTTTGTTAAAAAGAAGATATTTCAAAGGTGGTCCCATGATAAGGAAATCAGGGTTTAAACGACTTCAAAAAAGGAGAAGGTTTCTAAAATGACTGTATATATCTTTTTTATGTTTGTTCGCGGATAACTTCGTTGTTTATGAACCGATTTTGATGATAAGGGAATCAAAGTTTAACCAACTTCAAAAAAAGAGGAAGTTTCTCAATTCAGCCGTTTATATTCGTTGTTAATGAACCGATTTAGATTATTCTTTTTTTGTTGGAAAGAAGATATTTCAAAGGTGGTCCCATGATAAGAAAATCAGGGTTTGATGATGGCAGACCAGAGAAATCGAGGGGATTTCATCGTAGGGGCGACTAGTGCGTTTGTTAAGTTTTTTTTTATTATGTCTAATCGTTTCCGTCTATCATTTTCCGTCTGAAGTAACCGTCTTCTCTTCATTCGAGAAGCATCCTTGCTCGATCTAACCATCACTTAAAATCGTAAAATAAATTAATTTCTAACAAAAAAAAAACCGACTTCAAATAGTAAACTAAAAAGCAAAAAATAAATTTTCTTCGCACAAAGTAATACGTATTTTCATTTAGTTAAATAGAAATGATTAAATAATTACTTTATAATTTTGGATTCGGTGCCAAGTCAATGCTACAACAACTTACTACTATATCAAATTACTAAGTACACACAATATTATTAAATATTCTTATAAAAATATAAGAATCGGTACCTACTAACTATCAAAGTAACTTTTTTAATATTATGTACCTAAATACTGGCTTACAAACTACTAGTAAATGAAAACGAATTATGAAAGGACACTGAATACAACTTAGACATATAGTAGCTATTTACATAACAAATGTACTCAAGATATCAATGTTGAAATAAATCAAAAGAAATTTACTAAAATGAAATACTCAAAATGGAATCCAATGGCATTTAAATTTGAATAACTATCCAATACTTATAATAATAGCATGAACGTATTAAATTAAAAAAAATCACAAAATCTGTTAGCAAAACCAAAACAAGGATAATAAGGAAGTACTGATAGTTACCACAGAACAGATATTTCGTGATAATTACCTACTAATATTATCGTCAGTTGTTAGAAAGATTCATCTATACACAGTTATTGTTTTACTTGGCACCGACTTTAAAATTATAAAATAATTATTTAATCATTTCTATTTAACTAAATGAAAATACGTATTACTTTGTGCGAAGAAAATTTATTTTTTGCTTTTTAGTTTACTATTTGAAGTCGGTTTTTTTTTTGTTAGAAATTATTTTATTTTATTAACTTTTCAATACTTAAAAGAGCAGTTTTTAATTCATCGATCGGTTATTATTTTTTGTTAAAATTAATATTTCAACCCATGGTAAGTATAGTCAGTCAACCATGTAGTCAGTCATTATTTTAATTACTGACTTCATTTTATCCTACATAAATAAGTTACTTAGAACTAAAAACAATGAAAAAAAAAAACAAAAACAAAGGAATGCTTCGATAGTTTGGGCACATGGAAAGGATGAGTGAAAGTAGATTGACGAAAGAAATTTATAAATCCGATGTGGACGGATACGTTAAACACGGCGGGCCCAGAACCAAATCGGAGACATCCTCAAGAAAGCTAGGTTGCCTAGTGCCCATAACCACAGAGCCTGTATGAAGAGAATTGTGGATGTGAAGGAAGCAAGGGAGTTATGTAAGGATCGTGGTAAGGGGTGCTCCATTGTCTCTGCCTATCCCTGTGGGAAAAAGGCGTGACAATTAGATTTTTTTGTGACTTAGAACTAATTAAATACGTATTTACATTATAAATAACACAAACCTTATCAGGATCATCCATTTTGTTGCAATCGCACTGACCGCAGATACAAGTGCCCCGGTTAGAGCACAACGGCCCAGAGGTGCTATTCAATGGTCTGCAGCCACGCTCCTGCTCCAGTGACACACCACCAGCGGCGGAACATTCACAATTCTTGCCAAACCTGCCAGGGTTGCAGAGGCATACGCCACAAGCTAACACTCCTTGGCCACTGCATACGGTTATATCATCTCTGTAGGCCTGGGGATGAATATTAAAGACTTCATGACTTAAAGAGCTTCTGACATCACATAAAAAATGAATTAGGCAAATTTTATCACGTTAATTTTGGTTTTGATTTTACAATTTTATTTTATTATTTCGACGCTTTGAGAGCTGCTTTGTACACATCGTGGTCACGGAGAGAACACGATAAAATTAAAGAGGAATAATAAAATTGTAAAATCAAAATCCCATAAAAATTGTTTAATTCATTAATCAATGTTCGCGCAAAACCTAAGAAAATATGTTAATGTAATTTAAAACAAAAGGTTTACGTGATTCTACATCACTAAAAAGCCACTTACATGATGTCCAGGATGTTCGCAGGGGCAATCACACAACATCTCGAGTTCAACTATAAGACTCTCCGATATACCCACGGGTGATATCTGGAACACTTGCTTCCATTCGCGTGGATCTTTGGGACACTCCTTCAGCGTAATGTGGGCAGTGAATTCAACTACATCGCCAACCTAAAATATGACAATAATAATTTGACAATTAAAGTCGTAACGACTCGACTTTTTAACCTGGGTTATACCGAGTTGAGGCCTAAACCAAGTTGGATCGGTTAACATCTACAATAAACCGATTATTTTTAGATCAGACTAGATCAAACTATTTATATTTAGATCAGACACTAAATTTATTTAATCATACATACACATCCGAAATTCTATAGTAAACCATATTGTGTATCAGGTAATTTGGATTGTCGAACCGAATTTGTCAACTCTGTTTGTGAACCGTTTGAATCGAATTCATCAATTCGGTTTGCGAATCGGGTTTATCGGGTTTTTTTTAAATCGACCTAACTCGGTTCAGAAAATTCGAGATCGTCCCATCTTTAACCCTTTCCGTACGGCGCACGCCAATTGGCGTAAATTTTTTCCTATTTACCGTACGGCGCACGCCAATTGGCGTGCGAACTAAAATGATGATATCTTCGCGAAACAAGTTTTGTTGATAATGTCCTTTCTATACAAGCTTATATACAATGTTCTTAATAATATACTAGCCTTCGTTTTGTAAATCACGATATTTAAAAATATGATATTTTTTATCCACATAAGGCAAAGGTAAATCAGAAATTGACAACATTTTGTCTGAACATGATAATGAAATAATATAATTAAAATAAAACATATTTATGTTCCTCATAAATATCGGTCGCATTTATTGATATAGATAAATATAATGGCAGATAAATCATAACATGTCCGAATTTGTTTTGAGATGATATATTTTTTTGCCAGGGATCTTATACAAAGTCGTTATTATTGAATAATAATGACTTTGTATTTATTCAATTTAATGGCACGGTATTATATACTTTGGGGGATTCCTGTGATAGTGCCTTACATGATACCGACATCAAGTTCAATGCCACTACGATTTGCATGAAGTTACCTCGGGTACCGCAAACATTTCACAATGGACTCGCTAGGCGAGTTAGCGGCATTACAGTTTGAAATCAAAGGACTCGCTAAGCATTAAGAAAAGATAAATTTAAGTTTTTGCTATTTTCGTGGTCAAATAGTTATTATCAAACGGACATGAATAGCTTGGTCACATAATTAAAACAAGTAATTTAATGTTGTAAAATTTATTAATTCATGCTGATACCTTAAATAACTAATTATAATTCCTCTAAGAATTTCATTGTTATGTTCATAATAACATAATATATTATAAATAATGTTAAAAGTTGTTTTGTTAAATAATTTATTGCTACAGGTTTTTTTTGTCGGTGACTCTGATAGTGTAACAAAGGCAACTCTTTTGAATATGAATTCTTTTTGTTACTTGCGCCATTTCTCGATAAATTTACTAATGAAATTATAGAAACGCTTTCTTTAGATAAACATGGTTGTTTGGTAAAAACAATTACTTTTTTTATTACTGCTTGGTTATAAAAATGAAAAAAGACAACAAATAAAGCACCGCTTCTTTTTACCCGAATACGGCGAAGCACCCGATAATGGGGAATGATTCAAACATAATTTTTATCCAAAACTATTTGAAATACGTATTTCATTATAAACTATAATACACTTGTTCAAATTATATTTTCGTGTGTAACACAATGACATAAGATGGAACCTCTACATATTAAAGGCGGTAGGTTAAAATCTTAACAAGTGATATTTTTTTTTAAAGCGGATCTGCAAACCTTTTTTTTTCCACAAAATTATAACCCCGAAAAAAATGTAAGTTGTTTATTTATTACACAATAAATATCGAATAGTTTGCACATAACAATATCAGATGAGAATATTTTCTTGATTTTTGTTTTAGAGCGTAATTTTCCAGTACTCGGGTTTAAGATTTTGAGCTTACTTTTTATTAACGTAACTTCTCTAAAGGTCTTGGCTTGAACTTGTGACTGTGAACGTCATTGCCGCTTCTTTTTAACCCCCGACCCAAAAGAGGGGTGTTATAAGTTTAGCGCGTATGTGTATCTGTGTGTCTGTCTGTGGCATCATAGCTCCTAAACGAATGGACCGATTACATTGCAGTTTCGTTAGTTTGAAAGCTGACGTGATCGAGACGGTTCATAGCTAAAATTGATGAGGGTTTTGAAGGTCATCAGTTCGGTATTTACTTTTCAACATATCTGTGACCTCACGTTTGACACACCCATGTATATGAATATATGTGTGTTTTAACTGGTACCACTGAGCTACTCTGATGATAAAGCTCAAAGGTAGGAGATGAGTAAATCAACAAGAGATAGAACTATTGTGCTTTAACTAAAACGTTTACTTACTATGAGCTTTTAGCTGGGCCGTTATCAAATTGAGGACCGACGCGACGCGAGAGGTCCGCGGAATGACGTATTAAATTACACAAACTGTTTAAAAAAAACTAATATATTATTTAATTAAACAATTTAAATTTATAACAAAAATTATTTAAATATAATTTACCATAGATGGTAAATTGACAAAATGTTTACCATCTATGGCGTAAATAAAATCTTTACCTACGATCGGCGCACGCCAATACGCGTGCCAGCGATAATAGCGGGCCGTACGCGGGTATAATCTGCGTTGTTGAGCGTCGTGTTGAAAGGGTTAATGACAACATGACAATAAAAAGATTTTTTTTGTGACTCGACATATCACAGCATCCTGCCCGATGTTAAGCTAGGATGCGGTTCATGAATGGACGTGACTGCTACCACAGTTACATTACTGCAAGTAGCAATCACATCCACTAATATTACAAATATTTGTTAATAAGAAAAGAGGCGGATGTTTGCTTCGGGTCTGGTTATCAAAGAGTGGTAGGCAGTTGTACCCACTACCCAGTCTGCCGATCCGGATTAGTACCACCACTTACAAGTATACAGACCATAAAGAGATTTAATCGCGTTCCGGGATCAGCCTGTAAGTTGCTTGTTCCAACTAGACCGGCATAGTGGATGTGACTACTACTTACAGTTATTAAATTGTAGTAGCAGTGACATCTATCCATGGGCCTCACTCCAGCTTAACATCAAGCAGGGTGCTGTCATATGTCGAGTCACAATGAAAAAATATATATATAAAAATACCTTGAGTCCGTCACATTTGTTTGTCTGTACACTCTTCTCATTGCCCAAACATCTGGAATAATATTCAATTTCTATGGCATTCGATGAGTTATCCTTCATTTCGACAGTGGATGTGATTTTCTGTAAAAAATATATATGTAAAAATATATAAATATATACACAATACGACGAGTTACTTGCCGGTTTTAATGTATCTTTGATTTTAGCAACTTTAGTTGCTTAATATAGAAATGTACAAAAACAATCGTTACAGAACACCTAAGTTCAAAATTTGACAATTTGATTGATTGACTGAGTGTAGAATATTTTATCGTGGTTTGATATCTGTAGTTTATTTTATAGGTCTAAAAGCGCCGCCGACTAATAAACCGACTCAGTTCATGGTTACCTCAGTCACTTTCGCTATGCCGGCCAAATATGTTGTTTCTTATATGTAGATGAAATGTAGATAAAAATGTACTTACATTGTACTGATCCCTAACAAGATCGACAACGTTGGAGGAGTCGTCGCTGAGAATTCCAGAACTGGAACCTTCCACATGTTTGCTAAGTTGTTCATAAACACTATACTGTTCACTTGTTACAGCGAATATAACATTGATTGCATGCTCTTTAACCTGTGAAAACAACAAAAAACAATCCAATCAAAACTAGTATCAATCAATCAATAAAAAAAATGGTTACGCCTTTTTTTCACAGTGGAGCGCCACTTGCTACGATCATAGCATAACTCCCTCGCTTCCCTCACAACCTCAATTTTCATCTTTTAAAGCACTAGACATTCTTTGATTTTTTTTATTGTGACTCGACATCTGACCTCGGCCGATGATAAGCATAATGAAGGTCCAGAAGCGCCGACGACTAAAAAAAACAGTCAATTCACGGCTTTCACAATCGCTATCACTATGCCGGCCAAAATACCTCGGATTTGGTCGGAGAACATCCTACTGGGTTTGTATTAATCCACATAAAATTTATAAATTCCATTTGTCTTCATACTTTCAAACATCCTTTCCATGTGCCTAAACTAGCGTTCACTGTCTATACAAAACAGTAAATAGACTGTAGTAATTGAGACACGTTTTACGCCTATTTGTTGCCAGTTTTAACTAGACCGGCATTGTAGACGTTACTTGCAATTACTTAACAGTATTCGTAGTCGCCTATAAACATATTTATAATGAACGACTGAGGCAGCCGTATAGAGAGTAGGGTTACCATCAAAGTCAGATGTCAATACACAATTAAAAAAAAAACAACAAAAATACATTATATAGTTCCCATAAATTAAATGCATACCTTGAGATTAATTTGTGAAATACTTGGATAGTCTTGTAGTGTTGAATGTGTGTATTCACCCTTATAATCCAAGTGACATTGCCCATCGTTCGGTTGAATAATACCACCCAGCTGTAATAACATTGAAACATTAATTTAAAGGCGACCGTGGTTTAGTGGCAGTGCAATGGTTACACGAACCGAGAGCACGAGTTCGAAACCACCCACCGGTACCAATGTATATTTGATATTAGTACTTTGGTTGTCCTGTTTCTATGATACAAGGACTTTAGTGGCTTAGTATAGAAATTTATAAAAATGTTGTTTTGTTAATTACTAATTATGTGCACGATTGTATTGATAGGCGGACTTGCACCCACCGCAGTCTACCCTTTTTTATAATCTGCCAATCCTTATACTGCGCAGTTCAGAAGTCAGCGCTCTTTTTATCTACAGGGATATATACCCGGTAGATAAAAAGACTACGGCGCCACATACATACATTACCATCTGTTCCCTCATAATTTTTAAACAACTTATTAAATTTTCTTAGATTTTGCAAACATTCATTAATGAATTAAACAAATTTTATGCGGCTTAATATCGCGTTTATTTTTGCTTAATGATTGTACAATCTTCACGACCACGATGGCTGCAAACCTATTCCACAAGTGTACATACCGTGAAGTGATTTAGTCGCATAAGTTGCTGGTTCCAACTAGGTCGGCATAGTGATGCGAGTGCTACTTGCAGTTATTTAACTGTAGTAGCAGTCCAAGGTTATAGGATTATAGAATGGAGAGAACATATGGGATGGTAAATCATTCCATTTGGTGATTGTTTTACAAAGAAACTACGCGACTAACCTTATAGCTCGACTGCCGATTTGGTCGACAGAAAACGGATGCCTTCCCCTTTTTTTTGCTACATAATTTAGTAAAAGAACACTAACCTTTCCATCACCAGCATAATGGAATCCAGCATCAGTTGAGAAGACCAGCAGTCTTCTAGCTTGATCGCGCCAACCGATCTCACGTTTACAAACAATAGCTTGCATAATAGCATCAAAACCACCTTCCGGTGCATCAAGATTGCCGGACACGTTAGCACGGCTTACAGCTTCCTACAATTAAGATAAATAATATTAGATATGTATGAAAGTGAATGTTGGATGTTGCAGAAAAAGCATGAGAGTTGAATTGACGCTGTAGAAATGCGGTCATTAATGAGTGTATGTGGAGTGACAATAGCGGATAGAATAAGGATAAGAATAAGTAAGCGCAGTTCGTGATAGATGTAGTTTGAAAGATGTAGTGACAAGGATTGATAAAGGGGTGCTTCAGTGATTGGGGCAGGTGGATAGGATGAGTAAAGTAGATTGACGAAAGGAATTTATAAATCTGATGTGGATGTTTAAAAAAGCTAGGATACTTGGTGCCCATAACCGTAGAGCTTGTATGAAGAGAATTGTGGATGTGAGGGAAGCAAGAGTGTTGTGTCAGAATTGTAGACATTGAAACGTGACATTTAGTTACGAGTATATATGTTTTTTTATTGTGACGCGTCATCTGATCTCTATTTGCCTGATGGTAAGTAAGAGAAGGTCCAAATTAACAATTCTAGTGCGTTTCTAGGCTGTTCCCAAAATTCTATATATTATTATTATTAAATATAATTTATAAATTACTGGTTATTAAGGAAAGTTGGATAGAATTGTGGATGTCAGGAAAACGAGGGAGTTGTGTCAGAATCGTGGCAAGTGGCCGTCCATTGTTTCTGTCTGTGGAAAAAAAGCGTGATAATTTTTATTAATATTTGGATGGAATAAAATTTAATCCGTTCGATTCCCCGTCGCAATTAACCGATGTGCACGCGAAGAATTTGTTATCCTATCCAATTTTTATTACGAATTAATACAGCAATAATAATAGCATTGGAATTTACCAAAATAATGAATCGTACTAGCTTAAAAATACATAATGTATACATACCACAAAGTATTCGGTGTCAGTGCTGAGTGGCATAGCATTTATATAACCATATGGAGCAGTGCAGTTGTCACACGGTGATTTTAAACTGTAACAAAATCATATACATGAACGAAAAAAAAAATTAAGCGGCTTACTATCGCGTTTATTTTTAGTTAATGATTTCTCTGTGTCTCCATAACCACGATGGCTGCAAAGCTCTCAAAACGTTGGCATAAAAAAAAAGTAAAATTAACTGAAAATAAACGCGATAGTATAGTCCGCGTCACGTAAGTTGGCAAGATTTTAACGTAGTGGGGGAACGTTTGCGCTTCTGGCCGTGCAATAAAAAAGGGTCTCTTTAGATTCATAAAAAATAATAATAGTAGTTTTAGTGAAAGTAGATTGACGAAAAAAATTATAAATCTGATGTGCATGGATGCGTTAATCGAGGCAGACCCAGGAGGGTGTTCTCCGACCAAATCGGAGACATCCTCAAGAAAGCTAGTTTGCCTATTGCCCATAACCACAGAGCTTGTATGAAGAGAATTGTGAATGTAAAGGAAGCGAGGGTGTTGTGTCAGGATCGTGGCAGGTGGCGCTATATTTTCTCTGCCTATCCCTGTGGGGAAAAAGCGGGACAATTTAAATGATTGATTTTTGAGTTAATCGCGAACAGACAGACGCTGCGGGGGACTAATATTATATATGTAGTAAAACTATTAGAATGATACAAAAACCAGTGGTCAAATTTCATTGCACCGCAAGTGTACGCGGGAGCGAAAGGAGAGTGGATTCCACGCGCGAGTTGATGATCGACTGGCCAGCCAATTGCGGCGCACGGCACTTTGTTACTCGTCCATTATGCTGGCATACAAATTCTTTTCGTCTCAGAAAAGTATGTTAAAGTTGATGTTAACAAGGCATTTTAATTAATACATAGGTTTATGAAAACAATTAAAAATCTAACCTCTTAGGTACTGTCGACACATAAGGCATGACGAGTTTGTCTACAAATGAGCCAAATCCAAGTCTAAAGTTGGATGTGATTTGCTTCATAGTTGTTGACAGTAGACTGCCAAGTTCTGTTAATTTCTCTTTGTCATTCTTCATGGATCTACTCAAGTCCATAAGGTAGTATAGGTCAACGGGATAGTCCTGGGCTTGGGAGTAGGATACGCTCAGCTCTTGCATCTGATCTGCAAATTATATGAAAATTAATGTAAATTCAAATCACTATAATTAATTAATTAAACAAATTGGTTCTCCTTTTTCACAGGGATAGGCAGAGACAATGAAGCGCCACTTGGCATGATCCTGACATAACTCCTTCGCTTCCCTCCCATCCACAATTCTCGTCATACAGTCTCTATGGTTCCGACCAAATAGGAAACATCGTCAAGAAAGCTGAGTTGCCTAGTGCTCATAACCATTCAAGGCAAGGCAAGGCAACTCAGGTTTCTTGAGGATGTCTCCGATTTGGTCGGAAAACACCCTCCTGGGTATGCCTTGCTTAACGCATTCACATCAGATTTATAAATTCCTTTCGTCAATCACCTAAACCATCTAAATTTATGGCCAGGAAACTTATGTGAGATTAGTAAACTTACTCATTCTAAGTTGTAATTGTACTCTTTGTGGTCGAATTTGTACGAGGTCTTCATCCCCACCGTAGGCACCAAAAGCACCTGCAGCAGAACTTCCACTGCTGCCTTTTGATGCAGCACTCGAACTTGAACTACCACTCATATAACCAGCTGTGAAAAACAAAATACTGATTTATTAAAATCTCAATCTGGTTAAAACGGAATTATCAATTTGAATTATTAATTTTATTTGTAATATTATAAAATTTATTTAAATTTACTAATATTTATTAGATTTTGCGAGAACATTGATTAATGAATTAAACAGTTTTGCAGTCTCTCCGTGATCACGATACGATAACTGCAAAGCTCTTGAAACGTCGGAATAATAAACTAAAATTGTAAAATCAGAACTAAAATAAACGCGATAGTAAGGCGCATAAAATTTGTTTAATTCATTAAATATTTTTATTAGTAAAAAAGAGGCATATTTTTGCTCTGAGTCTGATTATAAAGAGTTTTAGCCAATGGTGCCAAGTCTGCCGATTCGTGGTAGTACTACCACTTACAAGTACTTATACAAATGAGGAAGTGGCATCGTGGATTCAACGCATGATTCAACTTTGCCCCTTCGAGTTAAGAATTTGCCCCCTCATATCAATTTGCCCTGGTACTAATGTATCTTTGAAATATTTACTTTGGTCATCCTGTTTCTATGACAAAGTAAAGGCGACCGTGGTGTAGTGGCAGTGCAATGGCAACATAAGCCGAGTGGCACTGGTTCAAAACCACTCACCGGTACCAATGTATCTTTGATATATGTACATTGGTTGTCCTGTTTCTATGATACAAGCACTTTAGTAGCTTAGTATAGAAACTTATAATAAAAAAAATATATTTGAACTAACCTCTACTGAATTCCCTATTATACTTAGGGTCTAGAGAGCGTTGGTTATCTGGATTATAGATGAATGCTTCATCGCATCCGGCTGTACCACGTTCCATTGACGGGTTAAAGCATCTTGGCCGATTGAACACTTCCGCATAACACCAGGAGCAGCCAGATGTTCGTATGCAGTCGCCGCAAGTAGTCTTACTTGAGCATGGGTTCTGGGCAAGCAACTGTGCAGCAGTCTGACTCAATCCCTCCTTTACGAGGATAGTCCCGATTATGAAGAGAGACAAATAATATTTCAAACTCATTTTTGATTCTTGATTTTTTCCTAAAGTAATTAGATCTCAATCTGAAACAAGAAGTAAAAATGTTTTGTTAATTTATTTATTTTAAATATTTAAAAAGTTTATGCACAATAAGGGCGGACTTAATGCCAAAGGCCACTAACTCACTACCAGTCAAACGTTGGGATGTGCATCGAACAATGTAGATTCTACCTCTAATCAAAGTAATAAATTAAATAAATACATTGTAATTATTTTATACAAATAAAGGTAAATAAATACATCATAATAATATAATATATACAGAAATAAACATAAATCACATATAAACAAAGTCTGTCACTGCCTATCCCTGTGGGAAAAAGGCGTGACAATTTGACTGATTGAATGATTTAAACAAACATATTCTAATACTGAGGTGCCTACAACTGAAAATACCGTATCATTTTACGGTTGCCTCAGTCGCTCTCACTATGCTTTTCAGGCTTCGCTAAAAGGATTAAATATTACAATATGGGGAGAACACATGGGTTATCAATAGTAATCTTCAACCAACGCATTTTTTATAAAGACAATTGTCTTTTTCACGCTTCGCTTAAAGGTTCCAAGATTACAAGATCCATTAAGAAAACATATGGAATGGTAAAGCATTTCACAGAAACGCGCCAAATCTTTAAGTTTAGACCACAAAATGCAAATGCTTAAAACTACTTATATCACAAATATGTCACCCACCCAACACCTGGTCAAAAACTATTCCAAACACAATTTATAATTTAATCATAACAATAACTCAATCCTTTTCATGTTCACAAACTTTAATTTTAAGCACATTTCACATTATAAGAGAATAAAATTAATATTTAAAGTAAAAGTATACAAAAATCCAATCATATGTTTATAGGTCTCTCGATACGAAACTCGTCGCACCTGTGGGCGGCACGAGCGGGAAAGGGCGCCCGCCCACGCCCACTGTCCGCGATAAAACGAGGTCACTACACACAGTGCTATAACAAATGCTTAGCTAGACATAATTTACATCAATTTGTTTATGTAAAGCAGGGCTTAACCATGGAGTGAAGGAAGCGAAGAGTATTCCGTGGTATTCAAGTGGTATTCCGCTGTCTGGCCATTTCTAAGGGAATGACGTGTTAAAGATATTAAGGGTGTCTCAAGAACGCTTCCGAAAATAAAATACGGAGGTATTTCCGATCCTAAAAAGTTACCAATTTCATAAAAGGGCAATTTTTACTTGAACTTCACAGACATTGTCATATAAATACATACCAAATATTTATATATAGATATACAGATACACCTATAAACACAACTATAGGTAGTAGTTACAAATAATTATAACACAATAATCATAATCAACATTGATAGATTTTTCATAACATTTTGTTCGCTTTTTTGCTAGAATAGACCACAGTGTACAAGACGTAGGAAGACCCTACCGGAGACCAGGCAAACACCGGAACTTTGCGTCAAAACTCTATTATTGAGTGTATGCACCAATAAAAACTGAACGTTACAAGACACAATTCATCTAATATAAGCATTATCTGGCCGGCGTAGTAACGGCGACTAAGGCCGAACTGAGTCGGATTTCAGTCGTCGGCGCTCTGGAGTTTTTTTTATTATGGTAAGAAAGGATTCTTACCATAATAAAAAAAACTCTGACCTCGACCCGCCTGATGGTAAGCAAGAGGAGGTCCAAGAGTGACGACTACTGAAAAAACATGTTAGTTCACAGCTGCTCCATTCGCCGTCACTATGCCGGCCAAAGGTGCTTCTTCACGCATCGCTTGAACAATCCAAGGTCATATGAAGGAGAGAACACAGGAGAGGGCTGGCAAAGCATTCCACTTGTCGATTCTTCTACAAAGAAAAGACGCACCGAACTTTTTAGTTCGACTGCCGATTGGGTCGATAGAATGCGGATGCTTTCCCCGACCTGTGCGGGTATTACGGGTGTGAAAGGACGAGGTAGGAACATACTCCTTGGTATAGGCGATAGAGGACGCACAAAGCCGCCATGGCTCTGCGTAGATGCAGGGGCTCCAGGGTACGCGTGACCTCTGCATCGCCTATTTATAACTATTATTATATCATTATCAATTGTGACTTTTCAATTTCCACTTGGATAGGCATATACAAACGGAGCGCCACTTTCCACAATCCTGACACAACTCACTCGCTTCCTTCCTATGCACAAATCAATGTTTAAATATTAAACAAAAGACACTACAAACAGCCATTAGCGATTACCTCATGTTTATATTAAGTTTGATTTATAAAAATAACGTAGAAATAAAAAATAACTGCAACATAGTTGATAAACATTGAATAAATAGTGTTTTAAAGTGTCGAGATTGCGAGTAGCGGCGGATACACGCGTGACTAATTGTACAGAAAATAACCTCTGCCGATGATTCCAACGTAGTCATAGCTTCTGAGAAGGAATCCTAAGTGACATCACGAATGAATAAAGTCAGAAACGTAACTTCTCAAAATTAGCATAATGAACATAATAGTACAACCATCGATCTTTTTTTATATTCTATACTAAGCTACCAAAGTGCTTGTATCATAGAAACAGGACAACCAAAGTACATATATCAAAGACACATTGGTACCGGTGAGTGGTTTCGAACCCGTGCCACTCGGCTTACGTAGCCATTGCACTGCCACTACACCACGGTCGCCTTTTAATAGATACACAGTCCCAAACAAAATAATCTCATAAAAGTGTCCGCGCGTCAGAATTCACTTATTCTACACTAATACAAACTGTGGAAGTGAATTGTAAACTGAACCTTACCACATTGTTTTAAAGTATAAACTTGTCACGAATGTAATGTCACATAGGTACATCATTTCGAAATGAGAACAAATGCAAGTCCAACATCAATCGGACTTGCATTTGTTTTGTCGCTTTTTAAACGGCAATTGTGCATCTATATTATATATGATCGAAGAGTACAACAAAACAAATATGAAAATTGCCTGTAAAAAGAAGATAAATACCCCTTTTGAAACCACTTGCCGGTACCAACATATTTTTTATATACGTACTTTGGTAGTTTTGTTTCTATGGTACAACCACAGTTAGTAGCTTAGTACATAAATGTAATTAAAATCTAGGCGGGACAATCTGATGGAATATAAATGCGATTTATCTAGTAGAGTGGTAGGCAAATAGTTAGTGGTCATATTAGCTCAGTCTGCCGATCCGGGGTAGTTCCACCACTTTTAAGTGTACAGACCATCGATGATACAAACAGTATCGACTTAGTCGCGTATCGGGATCACCTTGAAAGTTACCGATTTCAAGTAATATATTAATAAATCAAACTGTCACGCCTCCTTTCCACAGGGATAGGCAGAGACAATAGAGCGCCACTTGCCACGATCCTGACACAACTCCCTCGCTTCCTTCACATTCACAAATCTCTTCATACAAGCTCTATAGTTATGGGCACTAGGCAACCTAGCCTTCTTGAGGAGGTCTCCGATTTGGTCGAAAAACACCCTCCTGGGTGTTATATAGTTTATTATATGTGTTATATAATTATTGTTTTAAAAAAACGAACTAAAGTTTAATTGACCTCTGGTATAATTTACAAAATACCTCGAAATAACACTTGCACATATCTTACATTCTTTTAAGGTAATGTATTCGTATTTACAAAAACAAGTTTAATAATCGTACATCATACAAGGTTTCGAGTTTACTCACAGCAAAAACCTGTGATTCTGTAGGTCGGCGATTACGTCATCGTAACCAACCAATACGAATTATGATGAATCAATTTTTATTGTTGACCTAATAAGAACTAATGTGACAAAATGCAAAAAAATGACTACAATGACTTTTTAATCATAACCGTAGGAGCTTGTATGAAGAGAATTGAGAATGTGAGAGTATATTAGTGGGATCGTGGTAAGTGGCGCTCCACTGGCCCTTGTCTATCACTGTGGGAAAAAGGCTCAACAATTTAACTTGTTTATTTATTTTACTGCCTTTTCTATTTTACCTGTGTTTTATTTACACTAGTTGAAAAAATACGAGCTTCATAACTATTACAAATCAATTTTAATAACAGTTCTTATAATTGTGTAAAATCAGGGCAATTCAAAATGAACTTTGTTATTATTTAATATAAGACAAATTAATAGTTTTATTTTTTATTAATGAAGATACGGTTAGCGTTAAGATCAGATTCTAAATGATTCAGATAATATGAATTTAAATCTATAACTTTCAACAATTATGCATTGATTCGTTGAATATCATGTTTGCGCAATACAGTATTAATCAATTTGCTAGACAAAGCAAAAAGTCTGGAATGCCCCTTCCTGGTCGATAGCAACATTCAGCGGGTTTCCATAAAAGTGACGATAACGGTGTAAGGGTAGCCTGGCGCAGGTCAAAGACCCCGCTCAGACTACGGGCGCCGTATAATGCACCTTGGATAAGGGAAGCGACTTATTGAAGTCTAAAAATATATTTCGTTCAAGTGTTACTCTAAAACTCTTTTGGTTAATTAGCAACAATAATATAACAATCAATCAATCAATCAAAATGCCACTACTCAATTTATACAGACAGGCAGAGGCAATGAAGCACCACTTTCCACAATGTTGACATACTCTCTCGCTTCCTTTAAGTCCATAATTCTCAGCATACAAGCTCTATTAGTTTTGGGCACTACTGCAGAACCCTGCTTTTTTTCTCGAGGTTTTGGAATTTGGGAAAAGGTTTGGTGCCCGCTTAGGGTTGAATTTTGGGACACATTGTATATATATATATATTTTAAATATTACAATCAATAAATCAAATTGTCACGCCTTTTCCCACATGAATAGGCAGAGACAAAATATTGGTAAAAATGTTTCAAGAAAGGTTAAATTAAGTACTTACGAAATATTTAACATTTAAACTACTTTTACTTTGTGGATTGGTAATTGAGTTGAAAAAAAAATATTTATGTACACTATACACAAATTTAAATGAATACTTGTTATTGCTTTATTAAAGGTCTTTGAAGAGAAGTCTCATGGATATGTACATTGGAGAATATGGTTCTTTTTTTTACTCACAGTTATTGAATTGTAGTAGCAGTGTCATTCATTCATGGACCACACTTCGGCTTAACATCAAGCGGGGTGCTGTCATATGTCGAGTAACAATAAATAAATAAAATTTTAAAAAAGTATGGGAAATAATATGCATGATCCATGCACCACTCAGATATTGAATTGTGACATTTATGTGACAGATAACATGTGACAAATTTTATAAAATATGTAATAAACTAATAAGCTATATTATAATCATTTTTGTTAAATATCTCACTGTTGCTTTTGGATATCAAAATGAATAAGTTTAAGGTAAGGAAATTCATTTTGTAAAACAAAACAGTGATTGATACAATGAGGAGTGTTCGTTGATTGATTTTTAAAAACCAAAATAACATTAATTATACTCATTGGGAATAGAGGAATGCACTAAACCGCATCAGAAAAGAACACAAGTCCTTATAAAAAGACACTCCTTTAATCAATCAAAAAATCAAATTGTCACACCTTTTCCCCACAGGGATAGGCAGAGACAATGAAGCGGCACTTGCCACGATCCTGAAACAATCGATCCCTTGCTTCTTTCACATCCACAATTCTCTTCATACAAGCTCTAAGGTTATGTTAATCTTCCATTAAATTATTAATATCAACCCAATAGGGAAGGGACCGTGATCTTATAGTAGTGAAGTGTTTATATCAACCAAGTTCTGTGTGTTTAGCATTAATTACTGATACATTTATACTTGGTTACAAACATGTTTAGTAGCTTAGTATATTAAACCTAATTTTTTTTGTAATTTAATTATCTCATTCTGGTAAGGCAAAGAAAACTTAAACTCCATACAGCCTAAAATAGTTATAATGTCTTCATGGAATGAATGATAAAGATGAAACATGTTAGTGTTTTATCCCTTATATGCGGGTGAAGATGATGGTTTTAGTGAAGCGTTGAAAAACTTTTACTAAAACTTTTCCAACAGAATACAAAGAGACATGTTACACAGTTTTAAATCACTTGTCTATACAAGATAAACTATAACAATTCCACTGTTATTACACATTAATATTCAAGATATACTAGGTTTAGAAATAAATTTAAATTATATGAACTGTCACTTGAAGTTGCCCATAAAAATTTCTTAGTATAGAACTGTTTAGAAGTAATAATAATAACTATATGACTATATAAACAAACTATTACTTAAAGGTAGAACAATTCTGTGTAATAAAAAACCAGTAAATTGATGTCTTATCAATGCAATTAAGGACTTTTTGTTGTATTCTTTCATACACCATTTTATAATAATAAAATAGAAATTTCTATCATATAAAAAATAAAGAGGATTATTTAACATTTTGTGAGATAAGCTTTATGTTAGATAAATATAATTTTACTTCATCATAAATGAACAAATCTGTTTATTAAATATAGGACAGTTACATTAAATAATAAGCAATAACAGTTGATTTGTTTCTAATGTATATGCAGTATTCAGGTCAAGTTTTGGTTGAACTACAAGCTACAAGATGAATCCCTGTCCCATAAATGGATTGTATGAACTAATTTTCAATTTACTCACCAGTCTTTGGATTTAATGTATTTTGTGCATAAAAACACGGTTCATTTTAAGTTTATAATACACATTGAAGTATTTATTACATTTAAAAAGTTAAATATAATACATTTAAACACAAAAGTCCGAAAATTCAAGAACTCGGCAACTATTATTACTCATGCGCCGCTCCCTCCCCGCGCAAACTTCCGACTTCCTTTTCTTGAGTTTCATCGATCTCTTTCGGGCGCTCAATAGCGAGTGATGTCTTTTTGTTATGTCGATCAAATATCGACAAATTAGGGTCCTTTTGCAAAATCACCTACAAAAAAGACAAGCTTAGAATAATAATAATAATTTTTGGGTGTTTCTAAATGCACTGAGAATCAATCTACGCCAAATGTATGTGCCCTGCGAAAATTTTTGATATGAACGTATTTAGGAGGCCACTAAAAAAAGCAGTGTAGTGGATACGCATATGATCTCCTGAAGGCTGGAGAGCTACAGGTCCTAGAATTGTTATTATTAGTTAGATTTAGTTAGCAGAGAATGAACATGAAAGTAATTTTTTTAGTGCGGTCACTAAGGAATGCATGTGAGGTAACAATACCAGATAGAGTGAAGAATACAGTTGTATGTGATAAATGTGATTTTAAAGAAGATGAAGTGACGAAGGTATATTGCGATGGTCTAGGCTTGATGTCATTGAAAGAATGGATAATAGGAGATCGACGAGTGATTTATAAAATGGGGAGTGGAAAGGTAAAAAATGACCCAAAATATTGCTAGTTAATCAGATATTTTTTTTAAAAGCAGGGTGCTGCATGGTTTATAACCATAGAGGACATACTAGGACATGCCATGGTGTTCATAACCATGGAATTGTGTAGGTGAAAGATGCGATAAAGTTGTGCCAGAATCTTGGAAAGTACCGCCGCGTTGTCTTGGCCTATTCCTGTAATATTTAAGGTGTGACAAATGACAATAAGGTCGACAATTGACGACAGGCGTGGACGAACGGTTTAGCGACTGGTTTGTTCCGCGTAAAGTTCCGGGTTCGATCCCCGGTCGGAGCTAATATTTGTTTCATAGCTTTTATTTGTAATCTTTAATAATAATAAATATTGCAAATATTAGTTAATAAAAAAAAAGACATGGATATTTGCTTCGGGTCTGGTTATCAAAGAGTGTTAGGCAGTGGTACCCAGTCTGCCGATCCGGGGTAGTACCACCACTTACAAGTATACAGACCGTGACGTGATTTGGTCACGTTTCGGGATCAGCTTGTAAGTTGCCGGTTCCATCTAGGCCGGCATAGTGGATGTGATTGCTACTCAAAGTTATTGAATTGTATTAGCAGTGACATTCATTCATGGACCACACTTTGGCTTAACATCAAGCGGGGTGCTGTCATATGTCGAGTCACAATAAAATAAAATAAAAATTATAAAAGGGCAAACTGTATAAATAAATTAATTATCCATGTGTTAAATTTCTGACGGAAACGGTAAAGGACATAATTTATTTCGGGATATTTTTGTACTACTTTTGTAATGCCCAATGACGACAAAATATATAAATGGTAGTTTCGATACTTGTATTGATAAAACTAATAACAATTTTGCTTCTAATTGTGTTGTTATTTGGAAAATTAAAAATGGATTTGTATCGTTTTGAATCACTAAAACACACCATATTAACAGTTCTGCTTTGAACTGTCATAATTATAGTTTGATCATTTTGCACACGTAAACTATGCATAATGGAGGATATTTTTCAATAACATTGTATACATTAAACTATCACAACGTACATTAAACTATATTAAAATGTACATGCAACTGTTAATACAATTTAGCCCAAGTCCCAATATAAAATGTCCTATCGTTTGTTTTAAATCGATATCGATATCGATCGATATTAAATCGATAATAATTAATTTTTATTACTACATCACTGAAGTAACTACCAACCTTATAAATATAGACGTTATACCAACATGCATATATGTCATCTTAAAATGTGTTTATTGTAATATTTCTGTAGTTTAGTATCAAATCAAGTCAACTCCATTTGAACAAAAATCCTGCTAGACGAGTTTTTGTGTTCTTTAGTAATGCGCACCCAAAGAAAACACGTGCTTTTGAAAGGTAATTAAAATTAGTTTGTTATTTACGTTTTTCTACTTTAATTGGTTTGCCTAGAACATTAAAATTACAAAATCCTTCAATTAATTTTGGATTTGACTTACTTTGTTACCAACCTGTGGATTTGACTCAATTTGATAATTAGGTTTGTGGATTTGACTCTGTTTGATTGTACATATAAGGGATCTAGCAAGGTTTTGATAGTTAGCAAATGGAAGAGCAGGTGTAGACAACTTTGGTAATAAAAGACAATGTGATTTTTAATTTCTATTAGGTTCACGTGAAAGAAACATTTACAAACAATTTGTCTGTTTGTAAATTATTTTTAAAAAAGTATTTTAAGTAGACTAAATCTAAATTGTATTGTAAATTATGTGGATATTTCTTTATTACCAGCACCTGCATTTCATAAGATTGGTCATTTTTTGAAATAGATTTGTGGTGGAAAATAGTATCTTTTTTTCTTAAGGACATGCATTGGTATTAATGATGTACCAGATCATTAAAAATGTAGATCCGCGGATACGAATACAAATCTTTACTTTTTTACTCAATCGGTGTTGGTGCGATAGTTGGCCCAACAATCAAAAGTTAAAACGGTGGGAAATGTTTTATATCGTATTTTTACGATTTGTCCCGGCTTCGATTGATGACAGGCGTGGACGAACGGTTAGCGATTGGTTTGTTGCGCGTAAAGTCCGCAACAAACCAATCTCCCGGTCGGAGCAATTATTTGTTTCATAGCTTTTATTTGTAATATTTCATAATTACATTAAATATTGCAAATATTTGTTAATAAAAAAGGTGGATATTTGCTTCGGGTCTGGTTATCAAAGAGTGGTAGGCAGTAGTACCCAGTCCGCCGATCCGGGGTAGTGGTGGTACTACAAGTATACAGACCGTGAAGTGATTTGGTCGCGTTTCGGGATCAGCTTGTAAGTCGCCTGTTCTAACCAGGCCGGCATAGTGGATGTGATAGCTGCTTACAGTTATTGATTGTAGTAGCTGTGACATTCATTCATGGACCACACTTCAGCCTAACATCAAGCGGGGTGCAATCATATGTTGTCACAATAAAAAAATATATGTATATTTTACGCACGACTCAAACATCGAAATAGTACGTGAAATTTACGACTTTTTATATATATCTAATACTCTGATTTTGTCTGACGACAATATTACAATACATGATGAGCTCACAAAGTATGAACCCAGATCAATCCCGCCATTATTTAACAACAATAAAACACCAGGGAATCCCCTTCTTTGTGCTTAATACGATAAAAGTTTCTAATTAGGGGGTACAGTTAATAATTTATTTATTTGTTAAAAATTAAAACTATTTTTAAAATAAAAAATATGATAAGTAATGGGCATTTTTTTATGAATTGTTGTTACAGTTACAAAACACAATTAAAATAAGCAGCCAAATTCTCAAATTCTTAATTACTCCCTGTGCTTTGGAGGACAAGCAAAAACCGCCCGCACTTCTTCTTAAAAATCTGTTAAAGAAGTGAAAACATGTAAATCCATTAAGTGCAGCGATATGCTTGCCACCTGTTCAATTTATTAAAAAAAACAGGCAAGGAGTGGACACTGTTACCACACCGCAAAGTCGTGAGCATATTTCGTTTCAATTTGTTATTATTACTCCACCGATGGTACTAATATTGTTGAAATTAAACAAAAGATATTTACTAAGATTAAAAATGGCCGGCAATTAACGACATCCCGACTTCAACTACACTTCACAAAATGGTTGGCAACCTCTACTCCTTGCATGTATGTTAGATGAAAGGTAAAAGTTTTCATCCTATTTTACTTAAATTTTGTAACTTTCTATTGTGATCTTTGCTGTGGTGGCTTTCTTGCTAATTTGGGAACAGTTTCAACAATTTTGTTGCAGGTTTCGTACATTATTTATTTTATAATTAAATAAAAATACGCAAAGGGCACAAAGCGCGACGGTAAAACTTTTTGCAATAAAAACAATATGGCTTATTTGTCATTCAAATTAACGCTTGCTGATTGGCTAGAAAAGATTTGACTTATTTTGATATTGAAAAGTCATGGATATGTCTTCTTTTGATAATAATAGCTGGTTTAATTTATGTTTATCTCTTCAAATATGTAGATTTGGCTTCTTTAGGTAAATTTATATTGTGAATTTTAACACGAAGAACAAACTTGTGTACTTAGTTGAAAAATAACAAAATATGGATTTGACTTCATTTGATACTACACGACACATTTATAAATAATAAATAACTTTAAAATCTGTTTTTTATTCAGTAAACAATTATTGGATTACATTTTGACATATGAAGAGAAAACCTTAATAAAATATTGAACGCAGTAATTCTTTTATACTGTTGGTAGAAAATATGTTTTTGTTTTGTTATGTTGCCAACCTGGCAAATTTTCAGCCAATGATGTTCTTTCGTGTCCTTTCTTCAGTGGAGAAAAGAATATGGCCGACATTTTGATGTTGCTGTCATGAAGAGTTTCCCGTGACTAGAATTATTAACTTTGTAGTTCTTCATGCACGGTTATAAGTTCCAAAAACGTGTTTATTTTTATCGTGTAGGCAGTGTTTAGTGTTAGATATTTTATAGTTTACAATGGCAGCTGATCGAGAGATTGCTGCCGAGGACAGCATTAGAGTGGTGTGCCGATTTCGGCCACTCAATGACTCTGAAGAAAAGGCTGGATCCAAGTTTATTGTGAAATTTCCTTCAGGCTCTGATGACAACTGCATTTCAATAGGGGTGAGTAAGATTTAGGTTCCTCTTCATACATCTTTTTATCATCGCCCTAAATTAGATCACGATGACTAATGCGTTGCGCCTTGTTCACCTGCTATTAAATAGCCTTTCTTTTCCATTCCGCTCCGGTGATTACAATTAGATTTGTTAAATTTAGAAATAATTTCCTTCATATCTTACGTAAACATCTTTGAAAAGCTTTGTTTTGCTAAAAATCAATACAAATATAATGACGACCTTGACGTATCCCTATAAGTTTTCTCTGTGAATTGCTGGTGCCTTATGTTTGTAATTGTTCTTTTAAGGATTAGGATATCGTTTTTCCTTAATTCTAAATCTTTTAATGATAATCTAAATCCGTATTAATACATAATTAATGTAACAATTTATCAGTGAGCTGATATATTTCGAATTAGTAATTAAAATATTCATCAGTATTTTTTTAAATATAATAAATTATATAAATATTTGATTGCTTAAAACATCCATGGCAATATTTGGTTAGTTATATTTCATATTAAGGGTAGTTTAAGATATTTCAGTAAATATGATTCATAATGAATTTTAAATGTACAGCTATTTTAAATGTGCCACTTTACAATAAATTTATTGAAATTATACACTTACAAGGTTTCACTTTAGTTAATTTTGGTTTAAATTAGCCATAATTAAAACTTCATTCTGAGAAACTTTTGGAAAAGATGTAGTTTTTGTTTACAATGAAAAATATATTTTATTTTATGAATAATATATGTATTTTTGTTGATGTTATTGCAATGTGTTTCTCATTGCATGATGTCATCTTGTTTATCTTGGGATTTGCTATCATAATAATTTGGTCATATTTACATTGTTGGTAGATAATTCATTTTTCAGTACAGTACAATTTTTAGTATTGTACTGTTTTATATGCCTCAATTTCAATAGATATGAGACCATCATCATATTTATAGAGCCAATTAAAAATGTAAGTTTCAAAATATAGTAATATAAAATGTTATGAGTACACAGTTACACTGCATTTGCATGATAATAAACTATAAATAATTAATTCGTTATAACACAAACACTTAAAAACTAGGTTTAATATCATTAAAATTATATAATAAATTTACTTTATGTCCATCATTCACATTCCATGTTAATGCCACAACACTGGGTTAATATAATAAGTACTTCATTAATAAAAATTATACAAGAATACTATGATGTAACATTAACCTGTGGTAGCAGTTGCATCCACTTATGGATTTTAATATAGTGTATAGTTGCCATATAGTCATATATTTCAACAATATAAATATATTATATTTAAGCTTAAGTCGAAAATAAAACTTTTGAACACTATTTTCAGAAGTTTAATAGATATGAATTTAATAGACAAAATAGACAACTCATACCTCCGGCTTCAAACATAATAATTTTTTGCCTTCTGTACAATTTTGTTGAATTGAGTTTAGAGGTTCGCGACTAGCCAATGATATAGAAAAGACATTGAAATTACACAGTTGACAGTAAACTTGGTTAAGGTCTTACTGCAATCTGAATTACAAAATTAGGCTTTACAAAAAATTCAGGATTGCTTTGCTTGCCTTCCTTGCTTTAATTCATTAGCTATCATCATTGGTGAAGGTGGATTCCATATATTGGAATTGACTTATTAACCATAATGAATAATGTACACCATGCATGACTTAATCTATAACATCACAATTACTTACAGGGCAAAGTATATTTGTTTGACAAAGTATTCAAACCTAATGCAACACAAGAGAAAGTATACAATGAGGCAGCCAAAAGTATTGTGTCTGATGTCCTCATGGGGTACAACGGCACTATATTTGCTTACGGCCAGACTAGTTCTGGCAAAACACACACAATGGAGGGTGTCATAGGTATGTATGGGGTTTTAAAAGTTATTGAATTGCATTCCGGAGAGTAAGCTAAGTATTTGTTGAAATTAATGTATTTTTATTGTATGGGTATTTTATGTAATAGATTTCCATATTTTATATAACTTGAATGAAATGGTATCGAATTTAAAATATTGGAATTTATACATATAAAATATCTTTACAATGAATTGGTTGTATAAGGAGATAATATTTTTAAACATACAACCACGATCAATTATTGAATGGAATCTGCGTAAAACATACAAATAATATTGAATCTTAGACCCTTGCATTTTAACAACTGGTCCAGATATCTTTCTTGATTAGGATTATATTCTAGTTAGATTTTATTACACAATCAAAAGTGTATTACCGAGAGTGCTTTTAAGAGCCAAGTAAAAGTTAGTACAAATATTTATTACATATGGCTAAAGAACACTTATTGCAAGATACATTGTAACATCATAGTTTAATAATTAATGTGCTGTTAAATAGATAATTGAATTAAGTTCTAGGAATTCTCTCATAAAGATTTCTTATTGTTTTTTTTTATGAAAAGAATATCCACTGAAATGTAAGAAATGGCGCAAAAATTTGATTGATAAATAACTCATTAGAATCACCTTGAATGTTTCTGGATTTCAGCAAATCAATCTACTGCTTGCAGAGATCTATCTGGGGCAGGAGTTGTTTTATATTGTGTTCATATTGCAACTTAATGTCGTGGTCATAATTATGTTGTGCCAATCTCTCTCTATTGTTCTCAGTGAATTCAAAGTTATAATGAACAATAACTTTGTTCATTATAACATACTATTTATTAACAAATAAAGTGCAAGGTCATCTCACTTTAATTTGTATTGTTATGTGTTAAATAAAATGTTTACAGAATCATTGATGCTATAATTTTTATTGCAAAATAATTACTTGTACTTGTTTTCTAAAATAATAAGAAAATGATCTTGATATCAACTAAGTCCCCATAGTGGGCAATTATGTAATTGAAGTAATGCGGTCCTTAAGGAGTGTATGTGGAATGACGATAGCAGATAAAACAAGGAATAGCACAGTGCGCGATAGATGTAGATTGTAAGAGGATGTAGTGACAAAGATTGACAAAGGAATGCTTCGATGGTTTGAGCATATGGAAAAGATGAGTGAAAGTAGATTGACTAAAGGAATTTATAAATCTGATGTGGATAGATGCGTTAAACAAGGCAGGCCCAGGAGTGTATTTTTCGACCAAATCGGAGACATCCTCAAAAAAGCTAGGTTGCCTAGTGCCTATAGCCACAGAGCCTGTATGAAGAGAATTGTGGAAGTGAATGCCTATCCCTGTGGGAATAAGGCGTGACAATTTGATTGATTGATTGAGTAGACATTCATTTATAGACTGCACTCCAGCTTAACATCAGCCTGGGTGCTGATGTATTATGTTAAGTCGCAATAAAAAGAAAACACTAAACTTGATTTCATATGTTTACAGTAAAGCTTTGATGGTCAGTCTGAGCATGCTGGTTATGGGGTACTTGCCCCATACAATCAATGCAATATTGGCATTATGACTGAATTAGGTCCCAGATCAATGTACTAAACATGTATTAACATTAATTATTTTTTGGTTACAAATCTGAAATATAAAATAATAGTTTCTTTTACAGAACCATTAATGTAGGTTTATTTGTTTTGTATAATGTTACAATTCAGATTACAATACTATTACCTATGATAACTTTTTTATGACTAAATTAATAATAAAACATTTTTAATATTCTTTTTTTTTCTTGTAGGTGATTCAGGCAAACAGGGTATTATACCAAGAATAGTCAATGATATCTTTAATCACATCTATGCTATGGAGGAGAACCTTGAGTTTCATATCAAAGTCTCATATTTTGAGATATATATGGACAAAATTAGGGATCTATTAGATGGTTTGTATATTTTTTTGAATGTATATTAATGAAATTAGGGGTGTCCTTCATGTTGTTTATTTCGCTATGAAATTGATAAGAGCCTAATGAATGCAATAATTACAGCATTTAAGGATTTAAAAAAAATCAAAATCATGTCTTAATTTCCAAAAAGATAGACTAAAACATCACTTTTCACAATACTAACTAGGCTGGCATAGTGGATGTGATTGCTACTCACAGTTATTGAATTGTAGTACAGTGACATCCATTCATGGACCACACTTCAGCTTAACATCAAGCGGGGTGATGTCATATGTCGAGGCACAATAAAAAAACTGACACATCCTTTGTTGCACTCACATTCACAATTCTTATTATGCAGGCTCTATCCAGAATATAATTATAAATTTTGTTTTAGTGTCAAAGGTAAATCTCAGTGTGCATGAGGACAAAAACAGAGTTCCATTTGTAAAAGGTGCTACAGAACGCTTCGTTTCCAGCCCTGAGGAAGTTTTTTGTGTTATTGAGGAAGGGAAATCAAACAGACATATTGCAGTTACCAGTAAGTGTTACATTCCTTAACGGCAGGGCCGTCATTACCCGGGGGTTCAAGGGGTGCGGTGCACCCGGGCGCAAAGTCCTAGGGGGCGCATACGAAAAACTATCAGTGTACCCCACGTATAATTTAATTTCAGAGGAATAAGTGAAACAAAAAAATTATATAGCGTTTTTTTTGTTGTCAAAACTGGGGGGCGTAGGCTGACTTTCGCACCCGGGCGCCAAATATGCTTAAGACGGCTCTGCTTAACGGCATAGTAATGACGACTGACACCTTTAGTCACTATGACTACATAGAATAGATGGCTGTTGGAGTCAAAGTTCTTGAATGGTGGCTTCATACAATAAAAAGCATCATTGGACGTCCACCTAGAAAATAAACTTACAACCTGCTAAAGGTGTCAGAAAACCAATGGATACATGTTACTTCCAGCAGTCCATTAGGGATATTGCTGAGGAAGGCTTATTTTTAGCAGTGTGGATGACTTTTTTTTATTGTTACACGACCAGCCGCCGCCACTATGCCGGTCTAAGGTGCTTCTTCACGCATCGCTTGAAGGATGGAGAGAACACATGGGTTGGCAAAGCATTCCACTTGTCAATTGTTCTACAAAGAAAAGACGCACCGAACTTTTTAGTTCGACTGCCGATTCGGTCGATAAAATGTGGATGCTTTCCCCGACCTATGCGGGTATTACGGGTGTGGAAGGACGAGGCAGGAATAAGGTTAAAGAGCTCTTCGGAACATTCTCCGTGGTATAGGCGATAGAGGACGCACAAAGCCGCCATGTCTTTGCGTAGTTGCATGGGCTCCAGAGTTCGCGTGACCTTTGCATCACCTATAATTCGGACAGCTCGGTGTCCAGCTACTAATAGCTGTAAGAGAGAGAAGTGAAAATTATGTCCTAAATCCTTTTGGTCTTGTCTATGTCTAATTTTATCTTTTATCCAATGTGTATTTTTGATACATTTTCGCTTTATTACTTAGTTATTTAGTCCTATGTACAAACTGGGCCAAAAAAGAAGCAGTGTTTTTTCGTTTCGTAAACTATGTTTTTTTTACAGACATGAATGAACATTCATCCAGATCTCATTCAGTCTTCCTTATTAACGTCAAGCAGGAGAATTTAGAGAATCAAAAGAAATTGTCTGGTAAACTTTACCTCGTGGATTTAGCTGGTTCAGAAAAGGTAAGCCCAACGAGAAAACAAATAAAGTTTTTGTAATTGTGTTTTGGTTTGGTAGATAGGTTTTCTTTCTGATTTTTACCCGTAGACTTCATTTGAGGTATCTGCTTTGTTGAAATCAGTTCTAAAATAACTTTAGAACTGATTTTACAATTCAGTTCTTAAGTTAAATTGAATTTATTGAATATATTTTCTTGTTTAACTGTAAATTTTTATCACTAATTTCCAACGAAACCAATATTTCCAAAAAAAGTTAATTTTTTTGTCTAGTAACATTAATGAATTTGACCATTTTATTTGATATTTCAGTAATATTAACAAATAATCGTGCTTTAGTGTTATAATAGTTGATATTGAACCAATAAATGTCAAAAATAATAATAAATATTAAACACCCTTTGATTTAAATAGTTGTTTTTACTTGTCAGGTATCTAAAACTGGTGCTGAAGGGACAGTCCTTGATGAAGCTAAAAACATTAACAAATCACTATCTGCATTGGGTAATGTTATCTCAGCATTAGCTGATGGTAATAAGTCACATATACCATACAGAGATTCTAAATTAACACGTATATTACAAGAATCGCTCGGTGGCAATGCAAGGACTACGATTGTTATTTGCTGTTCACCAGCGTCCTTCAATGAGAGCGAAACTAAGAGCACACTGGATTTTGGTAAAAGGTAAAAATATGCTTTTTTTATTTCTTTTAGATAGGGGACTTAACGCTCACTAGGTAGGTAGGTCATGTAGGAAGAACATTTTATTATGTTATTATATTTTTGAAAAATCTAGTTACTGATTTAAAATTAGCCAAGTTGTCTAATAAATGTTTGCATTTAAAACAAAATGTCCTAACTTCCGTTTAAAAAGTTCAAAAATATAATTTGAATTGAAATTTCTTAATGTATCTTATCTAATGAATTAAACGAATTTAATGCGGTTTACTATCGTGTTTATTTTTAGTTATTGATTTTACATATATTTTTTTCATTATTCCGACGATTCGAGAGCTTTGCAGTAGACTTGGGTAGTTCCGGAACGAGTCACTAAAATGATATACTTCCGATCCTGGTACTACACCACTCACTCGTTCACTGCAAATTCAAATGTGTCTCTAGTTCATTTCGTTCCGAGTCATGCATCGCATATCCACTCACTCACCACTCCTATGACGGAACGAGATATAAACACATCGTACATTCGTACGGAATCGTACCTCGTTCGTTACTCGTACCTAGTATTTTCGCGTAATACCGTGAAAGTATATTTTATATATCCATTGCTCTCCGTGTGCACAAGAAAATATTTACACCGCGTGCATTACCAGTAATGGTAGTAAAGTATGTTGAAGAGAGCAGCAACTCGTCGTCTTTTTATAACGTATTTTTCTAACGAATATTTGCAGTTTTAAATTATGCGGATTGGTAATTGTGATTATAATTATTGTTTATTATAGTTTCTGTGTACATTTGTGAAGTGTATGATCTAAAATAATTCTATAGAAAGGATATCTTGATTTTTCAGAACAACTGGAGCTTTTCTTTACCGAATGAACTAACCGAATGCGCTTCCTTGAACTAAATGAGCTAGTGAACTAAATGAGCTAGTGAACTAGATGAGTGAACTAGTTCCGATGGAAAAAATATACATATCACTCCGTATCATTTGATGGAAGCGTTTTGCGCATGTATACTTTGCAGCTATGTAGAGCATCTTATCTAAAAATTGTGAACAAAAAACTATATTAAGTAGCATCACTATTTAATTATTAAACACATAATACGAATAACTATTATATCATAAGTAGATGTTAAAATTAAAATTGAGTACAGTAAAAGTGCAAGTCATGACAATTACGCAACATACATACCTATTAGGCGGCTGTGTATGTAGCAACTCGTAAGCCCACATCATTAAAGTATGTATATGGTGGACATTAGTTGCCTTCACATGTAACCCTGCGGCCACACTCTCGACGAGGGGCGAGAGAAATAGCGAGGTAAAGGCGTCCGTGGTGTAATGGCAGTGCAATGGTTACGCAAACCGAAGAGCACATGTTCGAGACCTCCCACCAGTACCAATGTATCTTTGATTTATATACTTTGGTTGTCCTGTTTCTATGATACAAGAACGTTAGTAGCTTAGTATAGAAATGTAAATAAAAAAAATATAGTGTGGCTGGCTGCGTTACTCGTCATGCTGTTCGTCCTGCTCAACGAACGATTTTTTGTCGGTTGTTTTAGTGCGAGTCAAAG
Organism: Tinea trinotella; assembly: GCA_905220615.1. Lineage (NCBI taxonomy): Eukaryota > Metazoa > Arthropoda > Insecta > Lepidoptera > Tineidae > Tinea > Tinea trinotella. Next base: position 8,330,004 of record HG992308.1, on the reverse strand, counting down.
TTACAATGCGGAGCAACGCGATGAACATCGCTAGTAGGGAAGTGTGTCTGTTAGGTCATTTGCCCGACCTGCCGATTAGAGATAGTGTCACCACTTTCATGTGTACAGACCGTGAAGTGACTTAGTCGCGTTTTAGGATCAGCTTGAAAGTTGCCGTTTTCAATTAGGCTGGCATAGTATCCACTACCATTTGCGGTTACATTCTCCTTCAGCCGGCATATAACAGAACTCCACTTAACATCAGGTAGAGTGCTGTCATACGTCAAGCCACAATAATAAAAATCTAAAGCAAATGCCGACTCCGAGCCTTAGAGCCGTTTCACACGGTTCTACTCTGCCGCACGTCCAATAACACGCAAGAAGTCGCAGCAGGAACGTTTAGGTGACGCGCCGTGTAAAAGGGCACTTACGTAAATTAATGGATTTGATATTATTGCAGAGCTAAAACCGTCAAGAATGTTGTATGCGTCAATGAGGAACTTACAGCTGAAGAATGGAAGCGACGTTACGAGAGAGAGAAGGAGAAGGTGGCTAGGTTGAAGGGCAAGGTAGGATATAATTTAATTTAATTAATAGTAATTTTAACATTAGTATTTGTAGTTTTGTTGATTCATAACAGGAAAATACATTGTCTTCTGTAATTTTGAACTTTAATATTAATTCAAATTTGGTGTAATATTAGTTTAATTAATTTATGGGCAAAAAAACACAGATCCTTTTCTCAAACATGTAGGCAATAAGATGAAATCAAATAAAATTGTCACGCCTCCAATTTCTTAGGGACAAGTAGAGACAATGGGATGGCACTTACCACGATAAAGCAAATTTCATCATCAAAAGACATCCTCAAGAAAGCTGAGTTGCCTCGTGTCCATAACCGTGGAGCTTTTGTGGAATTGTAGATGTGAGGAAAGTGAAGGAGAGTTATATCAGGATCGTGGCAAGTGGCGCTCCGTTGTCTCTGCTTATCCCTGTGAGAAATAGGCGTGACAATTAATTAATAGGCGACCGTAGTGTAGTGGTAATAGGTACGCAGACCGAGAGCAAGGATTCAAAACCACCATATACTTTAAAGGTACCAATGTATCTTTAAAGTATGACAACCAGTCCTGTTTCTATGATAAATTAACACGCTTAAAAGCATGTAGGAAACATTAATTATAAACACACTTTGATATGTAGGTGGAGAAGTTAGAAGCTGAATTGAGCTGCTGGAGGTCTGGTGAGACAGTGCGTCCAGAAGATCAAGTCAATCTTCAAGAAATCGAGGCTGTCACACCTATCACATCGTTCATTGAAGAAAAACCTGCCGTGGCTGTAAGTTATCTATGTACTTATCTATCAATAAATGACATTATCAGATACAAAATTAGACCACACGAATGGTGTAATAAATGATTTCTATACTTTCATGTCAATAAATAAGTTGATTTAGTTTACTTGTAGATATTTTCAGAATATTTATACCCAAATTAGCAGACAAACAAGACTGCAGAAGCTAAACACTGTCGCATTTCATGATCATATTGAAAGTTGCTCGAATTCAACCAAGCCGGTATAGCGAACGGGACCGCTGCTTGCAAAAAGCTATAGCCAATTCTTGTCGTGAGCACGGCTTTAGCTACAGAACCGAAATGTGGATGCGAATGAAATATGCTTATTAACTGGTTAAATGGTTTAGGAATCTATTCTTATCATTAATTTATGTCACGTCAGTTTGAAACCGTCTTAGCAGCAGTCTCCTTCGTTCATGTATCGTATTCCAGCTTAACATCAATATTACAGTTTCAAAATATCGTAAATTATTATTGTATGTTACTAATTTCCAACTCGCTAAAATAGCGTAACAATAAAAAATAACCTTGGAAATTCGGGTTAATTATAGTGTTTCGTTCAAACGTAATCTACAATGTTCTTAATACTTTTTTTTGTATACGTAGCTATAATGCCTGCTTTGTCTTAAATAATGATTGTCTAGGAGTAACTTTAAATCGTGTTGCTAAAGATTTATTTCATGCCATTTTTATTTTGTAAAATTTTATAGATTGTTTTTTTTTTATCGAGAGTCGATATAGTTTAATCTCGACTGCCTGATGGTAAGCAAAGGCAAGTCTAATACGGCGTTCTCATGAGGCGAATTTAGTTGTTCAATATTTATCGTTATAACGAAAAATCGAAAGCAAATATTGACTGTAGCATTCTCACGTTTCAATGATAATCGATTCAATACACACGTCTCATTAAACTATCTGTCCATTTTAGCATTTTTCGCCATAATTTACATTTTAGTCATATTATATTTTACAAATAAACAAATAAGCACAGTCTGTACAAATACAATACAGACTGAACCGCGTTGATTGACTGACTGATTATTTAATGCGAGTTGAACGAATAAGTTCAGATTCACTGTCAATTAAAAATTGATTCAATGAAAGTTGGAAGGTCTTTTACTTTTGTTGAACCTGTATTTATTGCTTCAACTTGATTGAAAGTGTGTTCAGACGGTTCAGACGGAAAACGATTTTGCAGTTGAACAACTAAATTCTCCCCGTGAGAACGCCGTATACGAGTTGGTCTTGTCTAGCAAGTCTAATGGTTGCCTCAGCCGTCACTATACCGGCGATATAAGCCGCATAAAATTTGTTTAATTCATATATCTTAAAGTAACTTTACATCGGTTTATAGGTCAGTTTAAAAGTTGCCCCTTTAACTGCCGGCATTGTGAATGCAATTGCTAGTTGCAAGTTATTTAACGGTAGTAGCATTTGCGTCTATTCATAGACTGCCTTCCAGCTTAACATTAGGCAGAACGTTGTTATACCCCGCCCAATATAAATAAATAACGGAGGTTTATTTTGAAAATGTCTCAATAAAAATTTTACCACAGCCCATTTTACCTGTCGCTGTGTCGAGTTCTGTCGAAGAAGCTGCAATGCAGGGTAAACTTGAAGCCCTATACCAACAGCTGGATGACAAGGATGAGGAAATTAACCAGCAATCACAACTTGTCGAAAAACTCAAGGATCAAATGATAGAACAGGAGGAACTTATTACATGCACACGGTAAGTGAGGGTTTTTAATTGAGACACATTTGACCTTGTCTTTTCTGACGGTGAGGTGACGGTGACGACTAAAAGAAACGTTTCATTGTACCGTTGTCTCAGTCGCTGTCACTATACTGTTACTGGTTTGACTATTTGTATTGTCTAATCATCATTAGCCTAGAATTTTCCTATATTTTTATTGTGTCTTTTATGGAAATTATTGGAAGTAAAACAGCACACTACGTGTTATCAATGTATTCGATCCTCGACTGCCGCATTCAGTTGTGCATCCACTGAATGCGAGCTCTTAAAACTACCCACATATTTATCAATTTTGCATGAACATTGATTAATGATAATGGTCTCTCGTGACCACGATACCAACAAAGCTCTCGAAACGTTGGAATAATAAAAAAAATACATTAATCAAACAATCAAATTGTCACGCCTTTTTCCCACAAGCATAAGCAGAGACAATGGAGCGCCACTTGCCACGATCCTGACACAACTCCCTCGCTTCCTTCACATTCACAATTCTCATAATACAAGCTCTATGGTTATGGGCATTAGGCAACCTAGCTTTCTTGAGGGTGTCTTTGATTTGGTCGGCAAACACCCTGGGCCAAGAATATTACCGAAATATTGTGTCTTCAGACTAGATTTCGGTGTACGGCGACCGGGAATAGTATCCGACACCTAGCATATGCAGCTGGATTCAATTCCCAGTTGCAGCCGTCAAAAGATGTGACCAATCATTTCTAATTTACTTGTATATAGAAATAGTACTAGAAGTGTATATCAAGATCAGCTTGAAAGTTGCTGGTTCCAACTAAGCGGAGTGTTTACTAGTTGCGACTGCTACTTGCAGTCAATTAGCTGTACTAGCAGTCACTTCAATGGACCTTATGCATATGCACATAAGCTTAATATTTTAAATTTTAGTTCAAATATTGAAGCCGCTTAATAATCAAATTTAATTTTAGCCGTGATTACGAGTCTCTTCAAGGCGACATGAACCGCATCCAGCAAGAGAACGAGGCTGCTAAGGAGGAGGTGAAGGAGGTTCTCCAAGCCTTGGAGGAGTTGGCTGTGAACTATGATCAGAAATCACAGGAAGTGGACAGTAAGAGCAGGGAGTGTGATCAGCTTTCAGAAGAGTTGCAGACAAAACAGGTGATCCTTTATATTGTTTTTTGGCATATACAACTTCTAGTACTATTTCTATATACAAGTAAATTAGAAATGATTGGTCACATCTTTTGACGGCTGCAACTGGGAATTGAATCCAGCTGCATATGCTAGGTGTCGGATACTATTCCCGGTCGTCGTACACCGAAATCTAGTCTGAAGACACAATATTTCGGTAATATTCTTGGCCCAGGGTGTTTGCCGACCAAATCGGAGACACCCTCAAGAAAGCTAGGTTGCCTAGTGCCCATAACCATAGAGCTTGTATGAAGAGAATTGTGAATGTGAAGAAAGCGAGGGAGTTGTGTCAGGATCGTAACAAGTGGCGCTCCATTGTCTCTACCTATCCCTGTGGAAAAAAGGCGTGACAATTTGATTGATTGACTATTGCTATATACAAGTACATTGGAAATGATTGGTCACATCTGTCGGCTGCAACTGGGAATTGAACCCGGTGAACAGATCTGCCTATGCCCGTAGAAGTTGACTCGCGATATATTTTTTATTTGATACGCGACATCTGATGTCGATTTGCTTGATGATAAGCAAGGGGAATTCCAAGAGCGTCGACGACTGAAAAACCGTCTTATCTTACGGTTGCCTCAGTGGCCTTCACTATGCCGTCTAAAAATATATTCTAAATTGTTGTTTAATTTCAGACTGCGTTAACAAACGCAACAGCGGAACTCCAACAACTGCGTGATATGTCAGCGCATCAACGCAAACGCATCGCTGAACTGCTCTCGAACTTGCTTCGTGATCTTGCGGAGATCGGCGCAGCAGTCGGCGGTACAGAATTAGATCTTAAATTGAATGTAGACACTGTTGGAAAGCTGGAAGAGGAATTCACTGTCGCTCGGCTCCATATAAGCAAGATGAAGAGCGAAGTGAAGAACATCGTGCAGCGCTGTCATACGCTTGAAACGGCCAATATTGATGCTTACCAGAAGGTATTTTTTTTATTAATGATAAGTTATGCGAGAGAGTTTTGTTAGGATCGTGGAAAAGCGTGCTCCTTTGTCTGCCTATCGTGACAATTGATAATGATATTTATGTAGATGCAGTTGGTGTAATTAAAACTAATGATCAATTTGCCTTGAATTTTAGGAGTGGTAGACACATTTGGTATTTATTTACCCAGTTTGTACAACCACTTCTATACTTCAACGATCTATACTTGGTATATCTATACGATCTATATATGGTATCTATACTTGGTATAGATCGTTGAAGTATAGATGATTCAGTCGCGTTTCGGGTTCGACTTCGTCAGAAAGTTTAGTAAAGTTTTATACTGCTTTACTAATGGTTGATATACGGACGTAATTTATTTCATCGTTCTTCCATTTAAGAGATGATAAAATAACCACGTGAAGGATCATCTTTAGCCGGCATAGCGACGGCGACTAAGGCAACCGTTAACTGAGTCGGTTTTTCAGTCGTTGGCGCCTTCAGACCTCCTCTTGCTTAGTATCAGGCAAGTAAAGGTCAAATGTCGAGTCGCTTTAAAAAAACTATTAACCTGAAGAGTAGGGGCTAAATGAATAAGATTCATATGCCTGCCTATATATGATTAACATATATTTTTATTGAGACTCGACTTGATGTGGTCCATGAATGGGTCACTGATTAATAACGACAAGTATCACAATCACAGCCGGCCTAGTTGAAACCGGCAACTTACAAGCTGTTCCCGAAACGCGACTAAATCACTTCATCGTCTGTGGTCCCACTGCCCCAGATCGGCAGACTGGGTACCACTGCCTACCACTGTTTTATAACCAGACCTGAAGCAAATACCTACCTCTTTTTTTGTTATAAACAAATATTTGCAATATTTATTTGTTTGTAATAAATAAATATTACAAATAAAAGCTATGAAACAAATATTTGCTCCGTACGGGAATCGAACCCGGGACTTTACGCGCAACAAACCAATCGCTAACCATTGCGCTACGCCTGTCGTCAAAACAACATACATCAAAACAAATTCGCAGTAAATCCATTATGCACGTGAATTAATTGAGTGTTATCAGTTTGTTATCTACCCTCTATCGGTCCTTAAACCGTAACTGTCGTCATTAAGGAAGCGTGTAATGAAGACGTGCGACATAGCACGTTACACGTTTAAAAGTTTTATACATAAATACCTATGTTTATTTACTTATTAACTAAACCTTTAATTATATAATTATACAAAGGAAACCTTGTAGAAGCATAGGTTAGACTAGGATAATGCTTATTTTTATTGCACGTATTTTAAAAATAATTGTGACGAAAAGAATTTATAAATCTCATGTAAATGGATGCGTTAAACAAGGCAGGCCCAGAAGGGGGTTTGCCAAACAAATCGGGACATCCTCAAGAAAGCTAGGTTGCCTAGTGCCCATAACCATAGAGCTTCTATGAAGAGAATTGTGAATGTGAAGAAAGCGAGGGAGTTGTGTCAGGATCGTGGCAAGTGGCGCTCCGTTGTCTCTGCCTATCCCTGTGTGAAAAAGGCGCGACTGATTGATTGATTGATTGTGTACATAGGAAAGTAAATAGCTTAGACATTATCAAGCAGAAAACCTTTATTATTGTAAACGATTATTGGTTTGGAATGAACTAACGGTGAACTTAGAATTTATTGCCGGTTGACAGGCTTTGTAAAAGTGTACGTTCATAGTTCGGTTATAATGCGTGATTGATAACCCTTGCAATACAATAAATAAATATTTTTTTACAATAATAACGACAAGCGTGCCGTATTCGTTAGAACCCAGTCCGTTACGAGGAAGTTCCAAGTTCGATTCCCGGTCAGAGTAAATATTTGTTTAATAGATTTTATTTGTAATAATGAAATATGACAAATATTCTTTAATAGAAAAAAGAGGCGGATATTTGCTACGGGTCTGGTTGTGGTAGTGTGTGGTGCCCAGTCTGCTGATCCGGGGTATCACCACTTACAAGTGTAAAGACCGTAAGGTGACTTAGCGCGTTTCGGGATCAGTTTGTAAGTTGCCGGTTCCAATGAGGCCGGCATAGTGGATGTGACTGCTGCTTACAGTTATGTAACTGTGGTGGCAGTCATTTCTATTCATGGACCGCACTCTAGCTTAATATTGTGAAGGGTGCTGTCACGGTAAAAAAAATCAATGAGAATGTGTGAAAAAAATAAAAACAAACAATTCCAATAAATCTGTTAAACTTTTATAAAAAAAATTTATAGATCGAAGAATACGAACGAACACTTGGCGAGTGCCGGCTGCTGATTTCTCAGCATGAAGCGCGGTGTGCATCCCTTGCGGAGTCGATGCGGGAAGCAGAGAACAAGAAGAGACAGCTCGAGGAAGCTGCTGATGGTCTGCGTGAGGAATGCGCTCGTCTGCAGGTATGGGGGACATTAGATCTAGATGGAAATTCGCAGAGAAAGGAGGAATTGTATTTTTTTTTTACTTGGACAGCTACCTGGACTTGTCTGATGGTAAAGGGAAGTCTAACAGTGTCGTCGACTGAAATAAAAATGACTCGAGTAATAGCTGCCTCAGTCGCCATGATTACCAATCGATCCAACGGTCACGCCATTTTCCCACAGGGATAGGCAGACAATGGAGCGCCACTTGCCACGATCCTGACACAACTTCCTCGCTTTCTTTGCTTAGCCATGATTATGCAAGACAGAAAGTAATTTTTACAGGATCCAAGGTTACGAGATGATGATTAATGAGAAGTATACATCGTTCGGTAAAGAAACGATGCGCCGAACAATTAATATGAAGACCGAATCGGCTGTATGGCTTCATGGCATTCCTTCACTGTATCAGCTATTGTTTTAAGTTTTCACCATTATACATTGTCTAAGAGTGATAGGCAGTGGTTTTCAATATGCCAATTCTGTGTTGTACCACCACTTACAAGTGTACAGACTGTGAAGTGACTTAGTCGCTTTTAAGTTGCCGGCATCTTGTCGTTTGGAATGGCGTTCTAAATGGGAGGCCCATGTTCAGGAGTAGACGTCTACTGGCTAATTGATGATGAGCAGTCGCCTCCATTCATGGATAGCACTCCAGCCTAACATCAGGCGGGGAGCTGTCACATGTCGAGCTCCAATTAAACAAAACTCTCAAACCATGGTTGCTCAATAATTATTGTTATGTATGTATTAGGCGGCTGAACGCGTCCACGCAGCGGCTGCTGAGGAACGTGCTGACTCTCAAGTCCGTGGTGCCCTTGAAGCTCAATTGGAACAACTCCGTGCTACTCACACAACTCAACTTAGTGCATTGAGAGACGAGCTCGCCGCTAACCAGAGACAATACCAAGAGCTCAAGGAGTATGTATATTTTATATTGTTTTATTGTGGCTTGACTTATGATTAGATGGAAAACTTTTTTTCAATTTTTAATCATTATACATTTCTATACTAAGCTACTAAGGTGCTTGTATCGTAGAAACAGAACAACCAAATTCCATATATCAAAGATACATTGGTACCGGTGAGTGTTTTCGAACCCGTGCCACTCGGCTTACGTAGCCATTGTCGCCTGATTATATCCTGCATCCCGCTTGATGTTAAGCTGGAGTGCGGTCCCTAAATGGAGGCGACTGCTACTTGAGTTAAATAACTGCAAGCAACAGTCGCATCCACAATGCCGACTCGGAATTGTTTCACTATTTTAAAATGTAAAAACTGTTAAGCGACTCGGTCGTGCTCGAAGACGTCTTGAAAGTTTCCTAAATGAATTAAAAACAGAATGATTAAATCATGTTTTTTTTTAATTGTTAAACGAGGCCGACATAAGGGGTTGTTTTCCGACGAAATCTGAGCTGGGTTGCCTAGTGCCCATAAATGTAGAGCTTTTATGAAGAGAATTGTAAATGTAAGGGAAGCGTGGGAGTTGTGTTAGAATCGTGGCAAATGCCGGTCCATTGACTGCCTAGCCCTTTGGGAAAAGGCGTGACAATTTAATTGATTAGTTTATTATTGTAAGCCACCTGCCTGATGGTTGATAAAAACCGATTCTGTTTACACCGTTTCTTCAGTCATAGTCACCTTGCCAGACCGAGGTTATTGGATTAGGAAACCACAAGGGCTGGTGGGCTGGTAAAGTATTCCACTTATCGAATGTTCTGGAATAAAATGACGCGCCGAAAGTTCCACATTCGATTTTGATTATAGCTAAATATAGTGGTTTTTAATTGTAATACATAGATAGATACAATATTTATAGATATTACAGTCTGGGGTAGACGTGACACTTCTGCCGTTTGCATTGACTTATTTGTTGTCCATCTATGATAGTGTAATCAGTTATCTATTTTCCATTGAATTTTTATTGAATGTAGATTAAATACTATCAATAATATCGGTACTTAATCAAAATAAACAATAGAATGATAACCTTAAGTCAATGATGAAAAACATTTCTTATAAAAATGTTTATATTATTGTGCAAGATACTAAAATATGCATTTTAGATACAAAAAGATATTTGTCAACTTGCATGTTTTATTCTCTGGACATCAAACCAATTAAATTGTCACGTCTTAATTTGGTAAAGACAACGGATCGCCATTTTCAACCACTTTCCATCCTGGCTACATTTCTAGAAATGTAGCTGCTAATAAATCATTATTTTTTCTAAAATTATTTTTGGCATAAGGCAATGTCACTGTTACCTTATAAAACAGTGCAATTGGTACAAATATTCGTTCGGCTGCAAATGAGATTGAACCTGGCCTTTCGTTCATAGCGTAGCCGCTGTGACCATTGAGCTACTTAATGTCATTGAACTTTTAATGTCAGAATAATAAACACTTTCGCCATGAAAGGCGATATTTATATTTTATTAAAAAAAATTAGAATAATACAAAGGCGAATTAAACATATTCTCAGTTGCTAAATATTGTATATTTTATTGCAGCACACACCAGGAGCTGATCTTGGCGCGACAACAGTTAATGGATGACTACGAGAAACTGAAGCGCGAGGAAGCCGACAAGTCCGCCAAACTAAAGGAACTAATGTTAGTGTCACCAAGACGTACCCTAGACAAAGCCGAGAAAGAGATGGCCAATAAAATGATTATGTTAAAAGAGGATAATAAATTCAATTTTAAAGAATTGATATCCTCGCCCAAACGGGAGAAATTATTTTATGACGTCGCTACGGAGAAGGCTTCGGCCGGGGAGGAAAGGTCGCTCTCGGCAAACCCCAAACCATTCCGCCATTCCTGTAACCTACATCCCCTACAATTGCATTTGCTCATCTCTGTAACCATGATACTGCTAACACATCGCTATCCGCAAATAGTCATTTTGGCATAAAGCCACGCTTCCCATTATGTCTGCATGTCTACATTCACTTACACTGTTCTAATCAGTGCCTTCTTCTAGTCAAGAGTGATAAACTATCAATAATTTGTAAGTGAGTGAGATTTGTGGACAATGCTTATTTAAGTGCGCTGCGTTAGCGACGAATGCGACACGACGCGACTTTATAGTTTAGCATGTCGCGTCGCGTTCGTCGCTCACGTAGGACACTGCCTTACATTTGAAACAGAAATGCAATAATATTTAAAATTCTGAATTAATGTAAGCTTTTTTCTAAATAATTCTATTTTTTTAAATACAAAGTAACTTATAAAGTATAACAATACTAGTCTAATTTTAATGCATTTATAACGTTAATATATTAAATAATATCAGTATTATAACGGTTTGTAACATTGTTACTAAAATGTTAGGAAATTCATCGATGTACCTGATTGGTTGGCATTTATGATACAATATATCTTTTACGATGGCAATAATATGGGCTATAATATATCATAAGACACTAGAACTGATATTTGTGTTCTTATAATTAGCCTTTTAGTACAATTTGTAAGATATGGGCTCAAAATTTATCTTAGTTGTTTAACTGTAATATCAGAAAGTGTAATTGTCGAATTAATTCGCATTGGTAGGCAGACAGTTTGCGGTCATTTGCCCAGTCTGCCTACGTAGGGTGGTTACCATCAGTGGTGTAGTTGCGTTTCGGAATCAGTTTGAAAGTTGCCGGTTCCAACTAGGCTGGCATGGTTGATACGACTGTTTCTCACCATGGTGGTAAATGGTGGATACGATCATACGAGCTCAGTTATTTGCACTTTGTGACCGTGAAGTTAATGAGGTCTAATTTATTTATTTTAATTTTGTGTTGTGATATTCTAGGCTTTATAAAAGTCTGCATGTTATCATTTCCTGTGTTGTATTGTGATTAATTGCTTTTATTTATTTATTTATTTTTGCATTAAGGAATGCTATACTGATAGATATTAACAGTAACTCAGTTCCAAGGTTACATGCGACCGTGACCTAGTGGTACCAATGCATCTTTGATATATGTACTTTGGTCGTCCTGTTTCCATAAAACAAGCACGTTTAGTGCTTAGTATGGAAATGTGAGAAAAGATTCAGAGTACTTTGTGACAGAATTTTGTTCGCTGAAACAGTGAAAAACTTAATATTCTTAACAAATTATAAAAATTAAAGTACAACTATAATACTAGTTATTAGTAACTGTAGAGCTTGTATGAAAATAATTGTGGATGTGAGGGAAACGAGGGAGTTGTGTCAGGCTCTTGCCTGTGGGGATAAAAGCGCGACAATTTGATTGATTGATTGATATTACAATAGTCGTGCCTAACATTGCAACGGATAGTGGGGGTATTTGAATTATCTGTAAACGGTGTATATTAAGGGTCTTTCACATTCTTCCCTCTGACCCTGTTAGCTAAGGGTAATTGGAAGCTGTTTTGCTTGAATCTGTTTTACAGTTTTTTAATGAAATGATAATTTTTAAAAAGCCTGTTATGAAACCATTACGATAGCGTGTATGAAGAGATTTATGAATGTGAAGGAAAGTAGAGAGTTGTGACCGAACCGCACTTACAATTGGATATTTTTTATGTGATCGTAATTTGACCTGATGGTAAACAAGGGGTGATACAAGAGTGCCGGCGACTGAAAATACAACTAATTTAGTCGTCGTCACTATACTGGGGGTGAGCCAACATTTGTATTGTGCGTGTTTTCGGAGCTGAGTTACTGTTATAGTGATTTACTGTTATTTAGGTGTAATATTACTTGTTCTGTACATATAGAGATAATATTTAAAAAATGTACAGAAATTGTTGAAGTATTTTTAATATGAAGTATTTTTATAATTTATTAGTCACTTGTTAGTTATAGGTACAATGTTGCTAAATAGTTATTAGTAATACGTCAATATGTAATTTTATAAGTACAAAATATATTATTTTGATATACGTATTAATATGAACAATATTAGGGAAATATTTTTGATAACTAAAATCATTCTACACATTCGCTGGGAACAATTTTAATAGCTGCAAGTTCGCATCATAATATTGAATATAGACTTTAATGCATTTGAAATAAATGTGATTATTGATTAATACCTCTCGTTCAAAGTTTTTTACGCTAAACGTAGAGTCGAGTAACTATCCAAAAATAACCCTTATTTCTAAAGAGATAAAACGCTTGTATACTGTCTGCTCCTAACAGCGTGCGCTTTCATTTTTAGCCTTTTTTGTTATCTTTGCATCCTTTCCAATCCACATTCCTTTATAGAGAGAGTTAGGCATGCTTATATCGTCCCGTGATCGATGTTCGGTTGCCGAAGAGTGATTGTCGCCTCAGAGGTTCGTGGGTGACCGCATTCGAAAAAAATAAAATTATAAAATTTTGAAAATAATATTTTGTGGATGAATTTTGTATTATACATTTCCCAGTGCGTTTGGATAGAACGTTTCCGTTTATACAAAATTAAAACAGCCTTTAAAGTGTCATTTTCGACTTGCGGTCACTCTAAAACTTAGATTTTATTTAAAGAATTATAGTTGTGATGTTTAATCTAGATATAGCCAATAAATTTTAATTTTAAACAATTATAATCTAGATGGGATTGATCAACGCACCTCCGCGAACCTCCTAAAAGACTGTCACAACTCGAAAATAATAATCTTCGAGATATATCACTAGTGTGTCTTTTTATTAATAAAATTTTATTATGTCACCAAAAATATTTCTTTCATAAAATATAGAGTTTGACGACCCGTTTGACATTTCATAGCAACTATATGTAAAATTTAATAATTAGATTGAAAAGATTAATACATTATTTTTGAAAAACGACTTATTTTAAAGAGTAGTAGACAGACAGTCCGCATTCATATGCCCAGTCCAAGCATTTCATGTTTGCCGATCCAAGCATTTATAAGCGTACCATTTTCAACTTGAAATTTACCGGTTCCAACTAAGGCGGCATAGTGCGATTGCTACTTGCAATAACTTAACTATAGCAATCGGCTTCGCACTCCGGCTTAACATCAGGTAGGGGTTTTATGTCGAGTCAAAATTATAATAAAATAAATCTTTATTAGATTGTCTTTATGTACCCTAAACAAAAGCCGTCGATTTACGAGTTGTGTCAGTATTTTAGGTAGCGATTTAGATGTTTTAAAGTGGTCGTAGTCTGTAGACGTTCGTATTGTAATGCCTTCCGCTTGTTTCAATTTTTTATTTGTCATTTTATTCCGCACGTATCCCATTCATATTCATTCTGCCGGGGGTTGGCATTATGCGAGAATTTGGGCCTCAAATACTGTACAGCGGACATGGATATGGATGGGTGCGTTTGTGATTAACATCTCACTGTTGCAGGTAAAATTTCAACATTAGTAACACATCTAATTCATTCAAATAAAAATTGTGAAAGTTTGTGAACTGGTTGGTTCTGATGTCGAATGGCAGTGGTTGTCTTGACCTTGATTTGCCTAATGGCAATCAAGGGGACGTCTAAGAGCGCTGACGACTGAAATAACCGTCTCATCTTACAGTTGCCTAAGTCGCTATCACCTATGCTGGCCAAGGAAAATCTAGATAACATTTCTTCACTAAATAACGTTCAACGTGAAAGCCAAATACACCTAACCAAAATTCTTACCATTTGTATTGCTAATTAAAATAGTTTTATTTATTTATTAAGGGCTACAAACTAACTTTTAAATCCGTAATACTAAATGCTTTAAATAATAATTATAATTAATACTTTCTTAGATTTTACGCGAACATTGATTAATGAATTAAACAAATTTTATGCGGCTTGCTATCGCGTTTGTTTTTTTTTGTTTTATTATTCCGACGTTTTGAGAGCTATGCAGCCATCGTGGTCACGGATAATAAAAGAAAATAAAATTGTAAAATCAAAACCAAACGCGATAGTAAGCCGCATAAAATTTGTTTAATTCATATAATTAATACTGTTAATCGTTTACTAAATGAAAGGAAAAATCAATCGTAGTATATTTTCATTTTCTCCAATGTCGTCGTATTTATAAAAACGTTGAATAATAGTTTTTATTATTTACACATTACATCTGACTGACTTGCCTGATGGTAAGCAAGGAGATGACTGAAAAAAAACAGTTCAGTTTACGTTCGTCGTCACTATGCCGGCCACAAGTGCCTTTTCTTGCTTTGCTTGAAGAATCCTTTAACATAGGGGCTGGTAAAGGTTATAGCTAATATTATTTAATAATGTTGCAGCCAAAGCGTGGAGCGCCGTGAGCAGGCACGTGCTGATCTCAAGGGCTTGGAGGACACCGTTGCTAAGGAACTCCAGACTTTGCATAACCTTCGCAAGCTCTTCGTGCAAGACCTGCAGGTAAGGATTTTAAAAATTATTATTGTGACTTGACAATGACATTATATTAGGTTGATATTAGGTTGAAGTGCGGTCCATGAATGGCGGAAATAAAACCATACAGTCTGTGAAGTGACTCGGTCACGTTTCGGGATCAGCTTGTAAATTGCTGTTTCCAACTACGCCGGCACATTGGATGTGACTGCTAATTACAGTATTGAACGGTAGTAGCAGTCACCTCCACTCATGGTCCTCACTTCAGTCCTGACAACATTAAGCGGGGTGCCGTCGTATAATCTCAGGTCACATTAAAAATAAATCGGCTACAAAACAGCAGACCGCCGACCCATGGTTTATAGACCATAGTGTGTTTTGAATGTGAAGTAAGCAAAATAGTAGTGTCAGGATCGTGGACAGTGCCGCTCCGTTGTCTGCATATCACTGTGGGAATTGAGGCATGATTGTTTGATTAATTCACTTTTTCAATAACTTATGTTTCCCATAAGACGTGAACAAAACTAATAACGTGATTGTCTCTTAGGCCAGAATAAAGAAATCAACCAACTCCGAGGAAGGTGGTGAAGAAGAGGGAGGGTCGTTGGCACAGAAACAGAAGATCTCATTCTTGGAGAACAATCTAGAACAACTTACCAAGGTTCACAAACAATTGGTCCGCGACAATGCAGATTTGCGGTGCGAATTGCCCAAACTGGAGAAACGCCTACGTGCCACGATGGAGCGAGTGAAGGCACTCGAGACCGCACTCAAAGTAAGACTTATGTATAATTATCTATTATTATCTATCCGTTGATTAGATTTTTTATTTAATAATAATTATATCTTGCATAATAGTTTCATCATAATTATCTCTTTATTTATCATGTTTATACAATTTATCTAAGACAGAACGCACGACTCCTGTTTTCTTAGGAGGACGTCCATTTGTAAGTTTATTTTTACCCCAAAGTATAAGTATACAGATTGTGAAGTGACTTAGTCGCGTTTCAGGATAAGCTTTTTAACTTCCTGGTTCCAACTAGGCTGGCATAGTCAGTGTGACTGCCTACTTATAGTAATATAACTGTAGTAGCAGTTAACCTCCATTTTTAGACCCCACTTCAGCTTAACATCAGATGGAGCGCAGTCAATTGTTGTTAATATGGGTTGTTTTTTT
Source organism: Tinea trinotella (assembly GCA_905220615.1). NCBI lineage: Eukaryota > Metazoa > Arthropoda > Insecta > Lepidoptera > Tineidae > Tinea > Tinea trinotella. The sequence continues at coordinate 8,313,901 of HG992308.1, read as the reverse complement.
AAATTGGAAAGACGTCAATCTTTTTTTTATGGTGAATTGACATATGACACCACCCTTGGCGTCAGTGTTATTAGATCGCTAATGTCGACTACCATCAGACCGGCCTTTTTTTATCTATATTTATTGGGATATTTTGTCTAACGGTTATTCTTATCACAGTCTTTGTATTGTTTTACCTTAAAACTAATCAAATGTTTTATTATTGAAATCAGGAGGCTAAAGAAGGTGCTATGCGTGACCGTAAGCGCTACCAATTCGAAGTGGACAGAATCAAGGAGGCGGTCCGAGCCAAGAATCTCGCTAGGAGGGGACCACAAGCACAAATTGGTAAGATTAATTTAATAATATAACATACCTATTCTGATCGAAATAGTTATTTATTTATTTATATTAAGACACACCAACAGTGATACATGTATAACTCTTATAAACTAATAAATATTATAAAGAATAACAGACTTACACTACCACCAATTATAGGCGTGTAGTTCACGTATATACTTGTTTATAATATCCTTATGAATTTAAAAGGAATAAATTATGTTTCAAATACGGTCGTGAGTACGGGGGACGCAATAAAATGCTTTTACTCTGTCAATGTTTCTTAAAACGCAAGTGTCGGTAACAGAATACAAGAGATGTTAAACGGGCGAGGTAGCATTGATTTGTTGTTTCGGTCACATGCTACCATGTTGTTTGTCTCTCATAGGAATTGTCTGTCCGCACACGAACTCTGATGCCATCTCAGACTCTGATTCTTGTATCATCTTATTATGATATATGTACATATATATTTAAGCGAATAACAAAACCAGTAAATAACTATATACGTGAAAAGACTGAGGCAGCCGTGAACTAAGTCATTTTTTTGGTATTCGGCTTTCTTGGACCAAATCGAGGTCAGACGTCAAATCGCAATAATAAAAATACTCACCTATCTAATTATGTCATCATATTTTATGTCATGAAATAAACTATTGCCGACGAATTTGGTTTATACTCCAGCTTAACATCAGGTGGATAACATCAGTTAAATGGTAAATTGTTTCAAATGTAATTTGTTTACAGCTAAACCAATACGTGCTGGTGGCGGTCACTTGATCGGCGGCGCTCCCGGTGTGGTACGGCCACCACCCCAGGCTGACATCAAACGCAAGTCCATAGTTGTCGGTGGACGAGGTAAATATTTAATTTATTATTCAAAACCTATAATATTATGATTCTATTAACAGCTATGTCTTATATTGCCAAAATATATCATGGGAATATATTATTGGTGTTGAAGCAAAGATTTGTCATATTTAATAATTAATATTATATATAAAAAGAGATACAAGTATACAGACCGTGAAGTGATTTTGTCACGTTTCGGGATCAGCTTGTAAGTTGCAAGTTCCATCTAGGCCGGCATAGTGGATGTGATTGCTACTTACAGTTATTGAACTGTAGTAGCAGTGACATTCATTCATAGACCACACTACGGCTTAACATCAAGCAGGGTGCTGTCATATGTCGAGTCACAATAAAAAAAAGATGGATATTTGCTTCGAGTCTGGTTATCAAAGAGTGGTGGGCAGTGGTACCCAGTCTGCCGAACCGGGGTAATACGGACCGTGCAGTAATTTGATCGCGCTTCGGGATCAGCTTGTAAGTATCCAGTTGCAATTACCCTGGCAGCCTGATTCCAACTGGTGTGTTAACTAATGCGCCACGCCTTTCGTCAGGTATTTTAACTTCATATCTAAATAATATATATTTTTGTCCTTTTCAGATGAAAGTTGAAGAAATAGCTGAAACGACATAGAGAATTTAAATGAAACTTAATATAATGTACACCATACAACCGCTTTGTTACTCTTAAAGCTATAATAAAGCCTAAACTAATATATTTTAATAATTTAGTCATGTTTGTGTAGGCTTAAATTTATATTACCACTTAAAAGCAGTTATTTGGATGTAGCTTGACCTAAGTACACGAGTTGGTATTTGAATAAATACCTATTGTAAGTTAGCGACTAATCGAATCTATTTTTGGCGTTATCGATCCTCTAAAATATATCTTTTCTGGCGATTCCAAGTCATTATACTCTGAGGCGATCAATTGAAAATTTCTGTGGATTCGATTGATCTTTAACTTCAAATGTCTTTCTGTCGATTCGATTTATCGCTAACTTTAGATTGGTTTTTGTCCAAGGCTCTCTTTGCTCCCAGTTGTAGGTTTCATATAAATTCACTAAAAGTATGTTTAGGCAAAAATAAAGTATTAAATGTAAGCCTCCCAAAGCTTTCGACTCGCTATATTTTTATTACTCTAACGATGCATATTTTTATCAAATGACAAGAAAGTATTAGTTTTTATTATGGGACTAGAGTGCTTAATGTATTTGGAGCTTACAATATTTATGTGAACATACTAAGAGAAATGGATGCGTACGAACGATCGATATTAGTACAAAGCCGGCATAGTGACGGTGACTGCGTCGGTTTTTCAGTCGTCGGTGCTCTTGGACTTCCTCTTGCTTTCATCCAAGTCGAAGTCGAATGTCGCGTCTGAATAAAAATAGTCCGAGAGGTTTGTCGGCTGGGCCTACAAAAAACTCGACCCGTTTATCCGGAGATAAAACCTTGTTTTTGTGGGCCTAGTTATTAATCCATGTTACCAAACCAAATACGATTGTGTTTAACAGGAGGCGTAGTCCATTTCCTATCGATTGTAAAAAAAAGGTGTAAATTTCAGATGCATTAATAATCATTAACTTTAAGGTTATGCTGTGAACTTGCATCATAGTGCATACTGCTGCCGCACAAAATAGAGCTCTACTTAGTAAAATATGAAAAAATAAAATACAAAAAAATAAGTGTGGTGGCTTCTGCATACCAGTGTGCATCTTGAATGTGTAGATGTAGATTAAGCTTCTTTAAAATACTAGTTAGGCAGCAACTGGTCCATCACGAACTGGAGCAAAAGGAAGCCCCATATTTTGTGGTACCAGTTGTGCTCTAACCCAACATATATATTTTTATATATAATGTGATAAGCCTTGTTATGTGGAGTTCTTAGCATTTAATTGAAATATCTCTGCTTAAATTGGACCCCCATGTAAAGAAATAAAACAGGATTGAGAAACGGTGATTGGCATAAACTTATTGCAATTGTAAATTTTCTTGTCATGACGTACATGTTTAGTCTAGACCAGGAGATGTGGCTGCTGCTTGAATACTTCTGTAGCAGCAGGGTTGACTAGTCAAACTCTTATCGCTATTGGATAATAATAGAGGGCGACCGTGGTCTTGTAGTAGTGCAATGGTCTCTAAACCACTTGCTGGTACCAATACTGACCGTGGTGTAGTGGCTGTGCAATGGTTACGCAAACGAGAGCACAGGTTCAAACACTTGCTGTCACCAATGCATCTTTGATATATATACTTTGGTTGTCCTGTTTCTATGATACAAGCACTTCAGTAGCTTAGTATAGAAATGTAAATAATTTAATAAATATATATGTATTTTTTATTTACATATCTATACTAAGCTACTAAAGTGCTTGTATCATAGAAACAGGACAACCAAAGTACATATATCAAAGATACATTGGTACGTGTGGGTGGTCTCGAACTCCTGCTCACCGGTTTGTATATTCATTGCATTGCCACTACACCACGGTAGCCCTAAAAAAATTATTTTATTAAACTTAGGTCGTCCAGCTTCTATGATACAAGCATGTTTAATAACTTAATATAATAGTTATGTAAAAAATGCATGACATAATTTGTATTCGATTCAATTAGCGATAAGCGTTTGACTTATAGTACTTCCTTAACATCAGTCAAGTCTGCGTGTTCTCGATTTGTTTTATTTGTTCATCATGGTCCCTGGACGGGGTGTAATGGATGACGGACTAATTAGGATGCAGTTATTGTAGCATTGGCCGGTTGTGTGCTTGGGCGACTTGCTGACATTAGCAAGTTCACAGCTTGCAGGCACAAAACTTGTCACACGACTTTCCAATTTAGTGGGTGATTTTTGTATTCCATTTACGAATATTAAAATCAATTTCAACTAATCAAAAATGGCTTTAGGTATTCTTTGGTCTAAATATTATTTTATGCGTTAATTTGCAACGATATCAACTGCAAAATGGAGCTTGCAAGTAACGCATGTGGTATTTTTTTATAGTGACTCGACATATGACAGCACCCAGCTTGATGTTAAGCTGAAGTGCGGTTCACTGGATGTCACTGCTACTACAATTCAATATCTGTAAGTAGCAGTCACATCCACTATGACGGCCTAGTTATAACCGGCAACTTACAAGCTGATCCCGAAACGTGACCACTTACAAGCTGATCCCGAAACGTGACCAAATCACTTCACAGTCTGTATGCTTAGTGGTGGTACTACCCCGGATCGGCAGACCGGGTACCACTGCCTACTACTCTTGTAATTGCATGCGTGCACGTTGGCCAATGTGTGTGCTCAATTTATCCAAAAGTCATTTGTCATTTATTTATTTTTGGAATTTACAATAAATTGCTTGTTTTATACTTGGGCACAGTTATTTGTTTATTTTGAATGCATGCTGATTAATGGTAAACTTAACAAATTAAATTTTATGCGGCTTACTATCGCGTTTATTTTGATTTTACAATTTTATTTTATTGTTCCGACGTTTCGAGAGCTTTGCAGCCATCGTGGTCACGGAATTTGTTTAATTCATTAATCCATGTATGCGCAAAATCTAAGAAAATACTAAACTTAACAAGTATGAAACGCTCACCTGTTGGTGAACGCTTGACAAGTCTGCCGACACCATTTCCAAGTATAAAGACCGTGAAGTAAATCAGTCAGTTTGCATGAATGCTTCTTCAGTACCCTAATCCTAAAGATGCATTTGCCGTCTTGCTTTTATTATTTCATTGAGAATCGACATCTGACTTCAACTTGCCAGCATACAGACAACATCTGTCGCATCCACTCATGGAACGCACTCCAACTTAACATTAGGCGGTATGAGGTTATATGTCGCGCCAATATGAGAATAGTAGTAAAAATAAATGATATTTGGACCAAATAGTGCCTAGACCAATAATTTATCAATTAATTTTAATGCCAATGCTTTGTCAGTTAGTTTATAAATAGTCGTTGTTTATGACATAGCAGTTGTCGTTCGTTTCACCTTAGCTTACGTGTATATGCACATTTTCTAGCGTTTTGCAATTTTTAGGTGTCGCTTGAGGGCCGCAATGCGTCTTTTACATACCAATGTGTTTATTTTAAAATTTAACATCACATTTTAGTTACGTTTTAGGCTGAGTTTTATTAGTTTAATTTGAAATTATTATTACACTTTTTTTTTGTAATTTGATATTTATTTTTAAATAAGATAAAAATTCTAAAATGACTAATCAGTGAAAAAAAAATGTTTTTTTTATTTTTTTATATATATAAAATGAATTTAAGATGATTGTTTATTAAATAGCTTCTCAAAATTACACCAGCTTAATTTTAGATCTGTAATTTTAGTACTTATTAAACGAGAGGGGTTTTGGCGCTGACATCTGCGAACCAAAGATGACGTAATAATGCCCAGTTAGTTACAGCTGGTTCCAAACTATGGCGTCCCTGAAGTTAGCTGCACGTGCGACATCACGCAGGTGCAGTATAGCTTGGACTACTAGGAGCTCAAGCAATACCGTTATTATATGTATTGCGCATGGACTTGCTCCTAACTTCAGACACGCCATTAAGTTTGACTTGTATTATTCACCGTGCGTCGTACCAAAACTCATTCTTGTATTGCAATACGGTTTTTGTAGATGTAAACATGTAGTAAATTATTTGACACTTAAGTTAGATACTCGTTTTATTAATATATTATACTTTTATTTATATTAGTGTTTCGTAGACCAAATTTTTTTCGGTTCACTTTTGAAGTGTAATACGCTTTTTTACATTACCTCTATTTACATAATTTTATAAACATGATCAAATAAAAAGTATATTTTCTTTATTAAATTGGAGATATATATGCAAAGATACATTCCACAGGGAACGCCGCCGTTTGTATCTTTGTTTTTTTTTTCTTTTAAGTTTAGATTGTTTTGTTTTGTTGAAGCTTAGGTAAAAAGTGAATGAGGCTATCCTCGGTTGACTTGGTCGCCCGTGTCTCGTGAGCGATATGCGGAACCCCAGACCGGCTTGCCTTCGCACCAAGTGATTTAGTTTGTATTTACGTCTTTTGTATGATGTATTTAATATATCGAAAATTCTCATAAAGAGCGTTTTCTTGATTTTATTTATTACGGAAATAAAATTATGAATTTAATTTGCTACGTGGTGTTTTATTAATTAACCTTTTGAAGAATGTTATGCCATAGGAGAATGAGAACATGAGGGGCGATGAAGCTTTCCACTTGTCTACAGTGCGCCGAACTTCTGCTACCAATTCTGTCGACACTACCTAATCTGCCTCCAGTACATTCTATCTGGACTGCTGAAATAACAATAGTGGCAAAATAACTAATATCTTGACTTCCTATATACGGATATATTTATCAAGAAGGCTTATATCTACAATTTTAGCAGGCGAGACCATTTACGAATCGATCTGACACGTGACAATTTGGTTGGGTCAGCTTGCAAGTTGCCGGTTCCAACTAGATCTACTATTTATAGTGAATGCGACTGCTGCTTGTTCAATTGTAGTGACAGTCGGATTCAACTAGGCCGGCATAGTGGATACGACTGTTACTACAGTTGGAAATAGCAGCGGAACAGGCTGCCGTGCTCACCACAATAACAATTGACGACAAGTCACGCCTGTCGTCAATTGTTATTACTACTTAATTATTTAAATGTAGTAGCCCAAAAATTTGGAAAGAATAGAATCTGTGCTAAAATAAGAACTAATTTATTGTTATTTGTCTCATTTATATTATGTTTATACCACGTGTGACTGAGAGAGACAACTACTTGTACTTCCTTACGTTAAATTGTTGGCACTACTTTTTTGCAAATACAACCACTTCTAATACTGAAAAATTAAAAGTCACGTGGTAGTAAGAGTAGCGGCATAATTGTTCAGTCATCTTTTTTTGAAGTATTTTAATGTCATCTGTTATTCTGTCAAATTAGGTTGTTAAATGATCATCAAAACTAGTGACAACGAATGTAAAAATGTATATTTTTCCCTTTCTAACTTCTTCTTAATGCCATAAGTGAAAATAGTATAAACGGTTGTTTTGTCGCTATTTTAGGGCTCCTTCTGTTACTTAAGTCCATATTCTTTGGTAGTATCAAATCGGAGACATCCTCAAGAAAGCTAGGTTGCCCAGTGCCCATAACCACAGAGCCTGTATGAAGAGAATTGTGGATGTGAAGGAAGCAAGGGAATTGTGTAAGGATCGTGGTAAGTGGCACTCCATTGTCTTTGCCTACCCCTGTGTGAAAAAGGCGTGACAATTTGATTGATTGATTGGTAGTAGCAGTCATCTCTATGGACCGCACTCCAGGTAAACATTAGACTGAGTGCTGTCATATATCGAGCCACAATTTATAGTAGGGGAGCCCAAGAGGCTAATCGGGGATTTACTCGAGCGTCGTAGGGACCTATTAAATATTAAAGTTTAGGTGATAAAAAAATTTAAATGTTATGTGGGTTTTTGGTTTTAGCGGTGGGGGAAGGGTGTACGGATTTTCAAAAATGTAAAAAAAAACAATTAAAAAAATATACTCGAGCGCGTCAGATTTTGATATTGTATATACTCCACGTGTCCATAATACTGTAGGTATGTTAATCTGACGGTTTGCATGGTGGGGGTTGCAGTACGGAAAGGTAGAAAAACAAAAAAAAAAATTTGCTCGAGCACGTCAGACATTCAGAGGGAATGTTAAATAAGCCCCACAGAAGCTCCCATTCAAAAGACTGACCATTCCGACATGACGCAAGTTCGTGGCGGAGTTTTGAAAATGTAAAAAAAAAACGTTAATTTGAAATACTCGAGCGCGTCAGTCTTTTATACAGAAGGTTCAGTAAGATGACCCAATTGTACTGACCCTTAATCTGACAATTATCTGAAGGGATTTCGTTAATCTGACAATTTGAAAAAAAATACGAAAATTTTTTTTTAAGGTAATTGTTACACACTCACTATAGCACACTAATCGCGGTATAGTTTAGACTATTTCTCTCTCTTTCACTCACAATCACTGCCCACTTTTACTAATAAGTAATAATATGTCAGAAACTGTGTGGAATATGAGCTATATTATTGTAAAGTTTCAATAAAATTCATTTAGTAGTTTTGCGTGAAAGAGTAACAAACATCCAAAATGATGAAATGACCGCGCTCGAGAATGTCAAGGTGACGTTGTTTTTTTTACAAATTTGTGACCTTCCTATTCACTTTCGTCATACCCGAATCAGATTATGAAAATAGTAGGGGAGCCCTAGCCTCTTGGGACCCATCGAACGTCGTAAGGACCTATCGAATTTTAAAGTTTAGTTGATATAAAAAATTAAATGTTATGTACTATATACCCTTTTAGCGGTGGGGAAAGCGTATGGAGATTGCCCACACCCACACTGTTGTGGAAATAACACCAACAATGGTGCGAAATGCCACACAGCCCATGTACCGGCGAGGATGTGCATCGAGCAAGGCGGAGCACATTTTGAACCCTTAATGTAAAATGTTAATTATTAATTGTGACGTTGTTATTTACGAAAAAGTATATATAATTTATGGTTATTAAGATCTTATTAAGATAAGATCTTAAAATCTTCTTTCTTGTACAGTTTATACTTTTTTACATTGTACATTAGGTCAAAATGTTCATAGGCGTTCCATAAAATTTATGTTCTATGTAATTTACTGTTTAATTTCACTGAAACAGGGTTGGCACATTATTGAAATAAATATTTTATAAGAGACCATTTAACACCTTTAAGGGGGTTCGGCTTTAGGAGGTGTTTTGTAACACCCTGTATATTAAGACTTTGCGAGAGAGTAATAGATAAAGAAGAAGTGAAAGGGAACGAGAGACGCGGATTGGGGAATACATGCTCTACTGCAACTGCTCGCACAAAATTTATCAATTTTTGCTACTTCGGCTTGTTGAAATTGACAGAATATAGTTTTTTAGTAATTCTTTGTCATTTTTCTTCAAAATAAAATTAAAATCGACCGCGCTCGAGAATGTCCAGGTGACGATTTTTTTTACAAGTTTGTGACCTTCCCATTCTCTTCCGTCATACTCAATCCGTCAGATTAAGAAAATGTGCACTTATTAGTATGTAATTAACTCACCTTAGCTTAATCTGACGCGCTCGAGTATATTCAAAGATCGATGTTTTTTTCAATTCTGACCAGCTGCCATACACGTACCCCCCCGTATTAAGATATACTCTACAGGGTACAAGGTATCTCCCATAATTTAATCTGTCACGCTGGAGTAAATCCAGAAATCCCCGCTTGGGCTCCCCTACTATTACGGAAAAGGCTAAAAGGAATAAAACAAATAAGTGGTTATATAAAAATAATTTATTAGGTAATATTGTGATGAGCTGTGCTAATAATATTAATTGGTACATTGTATAATATATTTGGAATGCTACAAATAATACCATTTTATACCTCGTTCCTTCCATTTCCAACAATTACGAAGATAGTTTCAGTTTATGAGTTATCCATTCCATCGTTCATTTTAGCGTGCTGTAGTTCCAACTTTGTAATGTTTCTAATTCTACGGGCATTCAGTATGTTAAGTAAGAGCGTATATAACATATGTTGCACTAAATAACTAATACAATTTTTTTTAAGTAGATCAGAACCAGGGGCGCTTTATTCAAAAACTTGTCGATGTTGCGTTAGAAATACAAAATGCGTTAAAGTAACGTGTATTTGAAATGTTTTAAAGCCGTTTTGGCTTTGGCGAGTTCAAATGGTCGTATACAAGAAAGCCTTGTTACCACTGCCAAACGTTAATTCAGCAAAAAAAGAAGAAGAATGTATCTTGCAGGAAGACAATGATCCGAAACAGCGTAGCCGACTCTGCACTGAATGGAAACAGAAAAATGTCATCATCACACTCGATTGGCCATTACGATCACCTGATGCTAATACCATCGAAAATGTCTGGGCATCCATAAAGCAGAAGGATAGAGGGAAACGTCTTTATACTTTAAAGCAGCTCACTCGAGAAATTCGACGACACTCCTCCCCCTTGAATATGCTGGTAGAATATTCTTCTTTGGTAGAAAGCATGCAGCGAAGATGCCAAGCGATTATCGACGCTGGTGGTGATTGGATCCACTATTAAAGAAATTTCGCATTACACCGAAACATTTTATGGACATGAAATAACTAAATGTTAAATTAATATATTTGGAATAACGCTGCACACGCTCTTACTTAACATAATGTAAATATAGTAGGTACAATATATTTTTAAATAAAATAAAAACTACATCAAAGCTTCTGATCTTTCCGCTATATAAAATTACAAAACTTAATACATATAAAATATACATAAATTATTTATTTTATACTTTTTACACTAATACAATTACTCAAAATATACATATAGTATTGCATTTGTCAATTCATCATTAATTTTATATCACAGTGACTATTTTAACTATTCTTTTGCATGCTTACAATATCATTTTTATCTTCGCGTCCGAAGGGTGGGTGGTAGGGTAGTGAATTTCAGCATTAAAAATTAGAGCAAACAATTTAAGTTGCTATTAATTAATCAATCAAATTGTCACGTCTTTTACCCACAGGGATAGGCATAGAGATAAAGAAGTGCCACTTGCCATGATCCTGACACAACTTCCTCGCTTCCCTCACATCCACAATTCTCTTCATACAAACTCTACGGTTATGGGCACTAGGCCTTCTTGCTTTCTTGAGGATGTCTCCGATTGGGTATAAAAAGTCCCTGCCTTGTTTAACCTGTGTATACTGAATGTGTTTCGTGCGGAATTCACAAATATGTGAAGTGACCCTTACAAAATCTGTTGCATGCGGAATGGAATTCCAAATGCACAGACTGTATATGAGTGTTAGATCATATTATTTTGTGTGAAATTACTGCCTGCGAAATTCCGAATCGATATTTGGAAACGAAATTTCAACGATTGATGCTTATTTTCCTACTAACCACCCGAACGCGGGGTTTATTACTTAAACGATAAATAAAACTTTTGATTGTATTTTTAATTCCTAAAGCCTATATATATATTTATTAAAGTTCTCTATTATTATTAAATAACTACTAAACGTGGTTGTATCATAGAAACAGGGCGACCAAAGTACATAATATATAAAAGATACAATGGTACCGGCAAGTGTTACTAAACCGGTCGCCTTAGAATATTTTTCTATAATAAAATGTATGTAGTCAGGTTATACAATACAAACAGAATTCATTAGTAATTTACAACCATTATATTTGTATATTTTTAATACACTTCACGAACTGCGAATCATTATCAATTTAATATCTAATATTTTCTTAGATTTTGCGCTAACATTGATTAATGAATTAAACAAATTTTATGCGGCTTACTATCGCATTCATTTTGGTTTAGATTTTATTATTCTGACGTTTCAAAAGCTTTTCAGCCATCGTGGTCACGGAGAGGTTTTGGTCGTCCTATTGGTTGATGCTGTTATTATTTCCAAAACCACCCCCCATTTGATGTTTTGATTTTGTTTTTCTGTTCCCGGTTTATTGTAAAATCTAAACCAAAATAAACGCGATAGTAAATATAAGCCGCATAAAATTTGTTTAATTCATTAATATCTAATGTCGAGCAAAATAGAGTCGCAATTCGAGTAACATTCGATGTTTTAACTGATATTATTTTTTGATATGAATTGTGGTTCATGTCGATTAAATTATATAAAGCCATAAAGCACAATAAACTGTTTACATAGTGTATTTCTAAATCTATTTGTACATAAAATATAAAAATGAATAATAACTACTTGTACTACATTAACCTTTATTCAGGGCGGTTTATGAGTGGAGGTGACTGCTACTATTCACTATGCCGGCTTAGTTAGAACCAGCAACTTACAAGTTGATCCCGAAACATGACTAAGTCACTTCACGGAATGAATATTTGTAAGTTGTATTACCCCAGATCGGAAACTGAGCACTGCCTACCGCTCTTTGATAACCAGACCCGGAGCAAATACTTTTCCTCTTCTGTTATTAATAATAAATATTTGCAATATTTATTATGATTATTAAATATTACAAATAAAAGCTTTGAAACAAAAATTTGCTCCAAACGGAGTTGAACCCGGGCGTGTGCTAACCATCACACCTGTCGTCAAAGTATAATCCAGCTACAATATTATTATTATCAATCAATCAATCAAATTGTCACGCCTTTTTCCCACAGGGATAGGCAGAGACAATATTATTATTAGCTACCCAATTAATACTTGGCTGGTAAATTAATCTTTAATAAAGTTTAACTTAACAGCATTAAAACTGTCTACTTCATCATCATCATCATCAATTATCACGCCCTAATTCCCACAGGGATAGGCAGAGACTCTCCCCAATCCACACATGACTTTTTTTTGTTATTATGACACGACATATGACCGCCTGATGATAAGCAAAAGGAGGTCTAAGAGTGACGACGACTGGAAAAACCGAGTTAGTTCACGGCTGCTTCAGTCGCCGTCACTATGCCGGCCAAAGATGTGCTTCATTTATATAGGCTAACCTAAATTTACTTATTCTAATATTTCTTTGTCGTACGATCTACAAGTGCCATGGTTCACCTTGGATCCTTTAAGCCATTGATTTCTAAAGTGTTCCTGGTCCCCCCAGGGGTCCACGGGAGACTCGACAAGGGTCTACGTAGGCGTGACAAAAAACTGGTTGCAATAGTAAAGAACTAATATGTTGCCTTGACTTCACCTCTCAATGTAGGCAGATAATATTTTAAGAAGCTCAGCGACTGTCACATTTTTTTATTGTGACTCGACATATGACAGCACCCTGCTTGATGTTAAGCCGAAGTGTGGCCCATGAATGAATGCCACTGCTACTACAATTCAATAACTGTAAGTAGCAATCACATCCACTATGCCGGCCTAGATGGAACCGGTAACTTACAAGCTGATCCCGAAACGTGACTAAATTCACTTCACGGTCTGTAAACTTGTAAGCAGTGGCGTGCGGTCTAAATAGTCATAAAGACTCTGCCTACCCCCGGAAAAAACTGTATTATTTATTTATTTATTTTATTACTAAATAATACACAATTAGTATACATTCAATATATCAATCAATATTTAATTGCAAAAATAATAAGCGCCTGAATATAAAATCCATCACGACGCGTAAAGGTTCCCCCGGTAACACGCAAAAATAAGGCGCTTATTAAATATTCAACGTCCAGTTTTTGTTAGACAGATTTAAAAATGTCTCAAATCCACGCACACTAATGCAATTTCTTGTCTTAGTGTGACGCCGGTGTTGTCAGTCGTATAAGAACAGACCGTCCATGTGTGCGTGAATTAGAGCCACGGTCTTCAGTATTACCCTACCAAATTGAATGGCTTCTTATTGTAATTGTTTTTATGCTTGTTTTATGTGTCAAATATACATGCGCAAAACGCTTCCATCAAATGATACGGAGTGATATGTATATTTTTTCCATCGGAACTAGTTCACTCATCTAGTTCACTAGCTCATTTAGTTCACTAGCTCATTTAGTTCAAGGAAGCGCATTCGGTTAGTTCATTCGGTAAAGAAAAGCTCCAGTTGTTCTGAAAAATCAAGATATCCTTTCTATAGAATTATTTTAGATCATACACTTCACAAATGTACACAGAAACTATAATAAACAATAATTATAATCACAATTACCAATCCGCATAATTTAAAACTGCAAATATTCGTTAGAAAAATACGTTATAAAAAGACGACGAGTTGCTGCTCTCTTCAACATACTTTCCTACCATTACTGGTAATGCACGCGGTGTAAATATTTTCTTGTGCACACGGAGAGCAATGGATATATAAAATATACTTTCACGGTATTACGCGAAAATACTAGGTACGAGTAACGAACGAGGTACGATTCCGTACGAATGTACGATGTGTTTATATCTCGTTCCATCATAGGAGTGGTGAGTGAGTGGATATGCGATGCATGACTCGGAACGAAATGAACTAGAGACACATTTGAATTTGCAGTGAACTAGTGAGTGGTGTAGTACCAGGATCGGAAGTATATCATTTTAGTGACTCGTTCCGGAACTACCCAAGTCTAGTGTCAAATGCATATATTTTGTCGTGTTATACCGATTGGTGTTTTTATTTTTTCGTTCTTTGTTTTTCTTTTATTGTTTTGACAGAAGTTTGTGTAATGATTGTTTGCTCTCGTTTTTTAAGTTAATTGTTTAATAGTTAAGTTTAATATTTAAATTAATTAATCGTTTGATTATTTATATGGTAAAAAAATAAATATAAAAAATGTTTTTACATGTGCATAAAAGATATGAAGGTTATGTTATAAAATTAATTGATTATTTAGGTTATTATTTGTATTTTGTAATATCATTTATAATGAAGTCTTTATTGAGGGTTATCTTGTGCAGATGTTACTTGGTATGAATATTTAATTAATATATTTTTAATTATGTACAAAATATAGGTTATGTATATTGTAATGTAAATGTATATGTAAGTGTATATTGTAAAATTTACAGAATACTATTTTATACTATATAAGGTTTATATTTAGTATAGTACAAAATAGGATATCTTTTTTGCCTACCCTTTGTAAAATCCCACCGCACGCCACTGCTTGTAAGTCACTTGTAAAAACTTGCATATTCTATTATACTATACATATATACCGATTTGCAAAGACGGTTTTTGTCGAGTTTTGGGAACGGCAGGTAGTCCACAGGAACCAGAAAAAATTTGAGTCGTCTATGAAAAAAAAGTTTGGAAACCTCTGCTTTAGACGAAGCACCTTTGGCTAGCGGCGGTGGATATGCCACAAAAGTCCCATTTAAATTTGAATAGCGTGAAATTCGCCATCTTCTACTTCACTACTTTTATTTAGTATTATTGTGATGTATATGTAAGTCGGCTTTAGCAGTCGGGCTTACGACGTCATTGAGAATCATAGAGATATATAGGAATAGAGTAGCAGAGAGATGCCATCGAGGGTATCGCAGTGCGAGATAGAACGCTGCAAGAAGGCCCTATTCTATTTGTCTCTATCTCGCAACAGACTAAGTAGATGCATACACGAGTTACAAACGATAGAAAAAATGTTTTAGTATATCAGCTTTGTTTTGTTGAAAATTTGATAATTAATATCTCGTTTTATAACGTGTAAAAGTGTATCAAGTTGTATATGGTAGAGAAGGACAAACAGGAGGGACCTTCTTGCAGCGTTATCATTCGGACCGCGACACACAGGACAGTACTGGGCTGGGTTAGGTGGGGTCTGCTAATCTATTATTATATCTCTATATTGAGAATACGCTGTAAGTTCGATTGTACTAATATCAAACATTTGTATGGTAAGTAGATTTACTGAGCTTAGGGCTGTTCTAAAAACTGTTTTTTCGTACACTAGTATTAGGTTAATTAAATACTCATATCACAATGCTGCGTAGGAAGTAGTGCGTTCAAAAGATCTTGATCCAACAATATGATTCGTTATGCCATTCTCTCGGCTGCTTGATAATCTGAAAAATATTATATTATAATGCTAATATTAATTATTAAGTCTAAAATATAAAGAATGGGTATCACACGTTATGCATTAAATAAAATATTTAATTTATTATGTTAATTTTGGTATGTTTATTGTATTCGAATACAACGATTACAAGGCAACACTAAAATTTTTTTATTTTACAATTCTAAACTAAGCTACCACTAAAGTGCTTGTATCATAGAAACAGACAACCAAAGTACATATATCAAAGATATATTGGTACCGTTGGGTGGTCTCGAACTCGTGCACTCCGGTTTCTGTAACCCTTGCACTGCCACTACACCATGGTCGCCTACTTTCTTGTTAGCAATTTTGCTTCCTGGTTTTGACAGATATTAAAAGATCTTATGGTTTTGTATGGTTAAAATGCCGTGTTTGATGATTGTTTCTTGATGTTGATCAAATCGGGGTTGTTGTTAAAAAAGCAGGACTTTATGTAAAGAAAATGCAAGCAACTATATTTGAGCAAAGAGACTTCACAGTCTTTACACTTAAAAGTTGTTGCACTACCTAAATCATCAGGCCAGGAACATGACCACTAATTGTTTGTCAACCACTCAATTGGCCGTCTTTAGTACGTACCCGAAGAAAGGTAATCTTGACACGAGCTCTGCACGCGTTGAACAATTTCTTAAGTCTGGCAACACAAGCACAACATGACGGAGATACGCTTGGAGTGAGGTTCGACGTTCTTCAACTAATCGGGAATCCTATAAAATAAAACATTATTATTGTCTTTTCTTTGTAGAACAATTGACAAGTGGAATGCTTTGCCAGCCCATGTGTTCTCTCCATCCTATGACCTTGGATCCTTCAAGCGATGCGTGAAGAAGCACCTTAGGCCGGTATAGTGTCGGCGGCTGGGGCAGCCGGGAACTGACTCGGTTATTCCAGTCGTCGTCACTCTTGGACCTCCTTTTGCTTATCATCAGGCGAGTCGAGGTCAGACGTCGTATCACAATAAAAAAACAAAAATTACTTTATTTAATAAGATCAAGACTGGATAACATCCCTACAGTATGTGCACAGAATTTTACTCACAGGCGTGGACGACAGGCGTGGACGAACGGTTTAGCGACTGGTTTGTTGCGCAAATATTCGGAGCAAATATTTGTTTCATAGCTTTTATTTGTAATATTTAATAGTATCAAAATATTGCAAATATTTGTTAAAAAAAAAAAGAGATGGATATTTGCTTCGGGTCTGGTTTTCAAAGAGTGGTAGGCAGTGGTACCCAGTCTGCCGATCCGGGGTAGTACCACCACTTACTTACAAGTATACAGACCGTGAAGTGATTTGGTCACGTTTCGGGATCAGCTTGTAAGTTGCCGGTTCCATCTAGGCCGGCATAGTGGATGTGATTGCTATTCACAGTTATTGAATTGTAGTAGCAGTGACATTCATTCATGGACCACACTTTGGCTTAACATCAAGCGGGGTGCTGTCATATGTCGAGTCACAATAAAAATAAATAAAAAATAAAAAAGTCACCAAAGTGGTCACCGTGATTGAATGCGACTGCTGCTTAAAAGTAGCAGTCGCAACAATCTTTTAGTACACATATTATACTAAAGTATCATACAATTCTTGATTCTGTCCCTGTCTGACATTAAGTATTAAATATAATTTCTTAAAATAGGTAAATTAAATCAATCAATCAAATTGCCACGCCTTTTCCCACAGGGATAGACAGAAATTGTCTCTTGCCATCATAGCGCCACTTGCCACCATCTAGACACAACTCCCTCGCTTCTACAATTCTCTTCATACAAGCTTTACGGTTATGGGCACTAGCCAACCCAGCTTTCTTAAGTCAGAAATCACCCGACTAAAACATCCTAGATCTGCCTTGTTTAACGCATTCATCCACATCAGATTTTTTAATTCCTTTCGTCAATCTAGTTTTACTCATCCTTTCCATGTGCCCAAACCATCGAAGCATTCCTTAAACATAAAACAATCAAATATATAACCTTTTTTCCTATTGCTTTCTTTGGTGGAAATTTATAGCTGGCAATGTCTTGGTGGCATTTCTTAAGTTGCATATGTAGCTCTCTAAAATTAGTATACCTGTGGTACACGTTCCATTCTTCCTGGCCTATTTTCACAAATATCTGCAAAATATTAAAGTTTATGCTTAGCCAGGTGTAATTGCATTTCAATTCTGTTTAGTCTCTAAGGCAGGGGTTTTCAAAGTGGGGGGCGCGCCACCCAAGGGAGGCGCAGAGACCCGCAAAGGGGGGCGTGGGCCACTAGTATGGCTAAGGACCTTATTTATACATTACCCGCGTTTACGCCTTACTTACATTGTACGTCGACACGTAAAGCGTAAATACATTGACGATTATATTAAATACGGTTTTGTTTGCATTATCAAAAATGATAGTGACCATCCACAGTGCGCTATTTGTTGCGAAGTGTTGATGATGCCTTGAGACCGACTCGTCTGGAGCGACATTTGTTAACTAAATCCAGTAATTTTAAAAGACAAACCAAAATACTCGTAGTTCTTTGCCAAACATGAGCTCTTGTGGGAAAAATTGATAGGCGTCTGCACAGATGGCGCTCCAGCAATGCTTGGATCTCGCTCGGGATTTATATAACTAGTCAAGGAAAAAATCCCAATAGTGTATCGCTTTTTCGCACGGGGAAAAATTCGTGACAATTTGATTGATTGATAAAATTACTTTGATTTTAAAGCGTTATTTTTTTCTGTCTTTAGATTCTGATAGTAACCTAAAATCATTATTATAATACTGTGGGCAATAAATAGTAAGACTTTGTTCATAATTTTAAAATTCTTTATTTATTCTTTCAAATCTATTTCGTCCCCCTCAAAGTAATTCCCCCCGGCCACAATACACTTGCGCCAACGTTTTTTCCAAACTTCGAAACAGTTGTTAAAGTCAATTTCCGGAATAGCCTTCAATGCGCGTAGCGATTCGCGTTTGTCTGTCTTCAATTGACTCAAAACGGTTTCCCCGGAGCGGTCGTTTGGGTTTGCTGAACAGCCAAAATTCACACGGAGCTAAATCAGCTAAATCACGGAGCTAATATCTTTCCACAACCACCGAATACGGTGGTTGTGGAAAGATATTGGTTGAATTTTTGGCGAAAAATTTACGAAGAATTAATGCCGTATGCGACGGTGCATTATCGTGGTGCAAAAACCAAGAGTTGTCGGTCCATAAATCCGGCTTCTTTTTACGAATAGCTTCTCGCAAACGACGCATAACACTAAAATAGTATTCCTTGTTGTTGGTAGGAATTCGGAGTGCACCACACCTCGATAATCGTAAAAAACTGTCAACGTAACCTTGATTTTTGACTTGCTTTAATGAGGTTTTATCGGTTTCGACTCACCTTTGGCACGATCATCTGTTTTTTGGTCGTAAACATAGATCCAAGACTCATCGCCAGGTATAATACGTTTCATGAAATCCTGGTAGTCGGAAAGCATTGTTTCACAGACGTCAACGCGACGCTGTTTTTTAAGAAAATTGAGTGATTTCGGAAACAATCGTGCTTTTACTTTTCTCAGGCCCAAATTATCTTTTAAAATGGTTTTCACTAACTTTCCGATATTCCAACGATGCCAGTAAGGTCTCTGGCTGTAATTGTAGATTCTCAAGCACCAATTCCTTGATTTTATTGACGTGTTGATCATCAGTTGATGTTGATGGCCGCCCGGGACGTGGTTCGTCGTCAACGCGTTCTCGACCCTCTTTGAACAGTTTGTACTAATTAAAAACACTTGCTCGCGACATACAATTATCACCGAAGGACTTTTGCAACATTCAGAACGTTTCGGCACCAGAAATTTGTTTCCACACACAAAATTTAATGGAACTTCTTCGTTGAATGATTTCACTCATTGTAAAAATCGACGAATACACTTTTTGTACTCCAGAAAGACAAGTATATACTAAAAACTAACGATTATTTTGATGGGACGTTTGGCACAGACGACCGAATGGATTTCCGCGCGAAATTGAAATTAAAAAGTCTTACCATTTCTTGGCCACAGTAGTATGTATAATTGGACAAGGGGGGCGCGGAAAATTTCGTTTTTAAAAAAGGGGGCGCGTAATAAATTAGTTAGGGAACCCCTGCTCTAAGGTATAGTGGCCGGAATGGTAAAGCCGACTAAGTCACCCGTAATTTAATATAATAAATAGATCATAAAGGTTCTTTTTCAATCAATCAATCAAACTGTCACGCCTTTTTCCCATAGGGATAGGCAGAGACAATGGAGCGCCACTCGCCACGATCCTGACACAACCACCTCGCTTCCTTCACATTCACAATTCTCTTCATAAAAGCTCTATGGTTATGGGCACTAGGCAACCATATTTTCTTAGCTAGGTTCTCTTTTTAACTAGGTTAATAAGAAAAAAAGAAAATGCTCACCTGATAAACATGGTACGAATGTGCTTTTTTTCCAACAAGAAATGCACTTGGTATGCACACTTTAACGTTAGAATTAGGATAATCCACCACATCTATTGTTGCTACACTTTCCATGTCTTGAAGCCGTTTCTGCAGATGTTGATTAAACTCCATCAACTCTGCATGCATTTCTGCAACCTGAAGATGTCAGCTCTAATTATTAAGAGAGACTATTTTGTCTCTAACATGAGAGACAAAATTGACACAGACACTACATAAGACAGCAGAGAATGCAGTTGTTATAAGCGCGTCGCGATGTAAACAGACCCTTTTTATTGCACTGCCGGTGTACATACGCGAACGTTCCCCCGCTACATTAAAATCTTGCCAAGTTAGATGCAGTTATACTATTCCGTGATTTTCTTACTAGGCACAAGTAGTATACAAACATAAAAATCACTGTAGAAACTGTTTTATTCTATATTATAAACATACACAATGTAACAAATGCACAAAATTTATTAAAAGCACACACATATATACATTATTTTAATAAAAAACCATTTAAATGGGGTAAAGCCACAATAGGGTATATGCATGTATTTTTTTTATGTGTTTAATTCACTTATTACATCGTTATAACATAATAAAAAATATAAATATTGTTGGAAAAGTTCTAATTATTTTTTAAAAATAATTTTAAAACTTCGATTAAATTTGACACATTTGAACGCCATCATCTAGCGCGGGCTTTTAATGACGTTACACGTCACGACCAGTATTTGTTTACTACAAGTGTTACTGTTATTTATGTGGATTTTTAAGTTGTAATAGCTAAACAAAAACACTGCATAAACACAAAGAACAGCTTTTTTTCTCTTAAACACTACGCGCACAATATGAGCTTCGACCCCGAACGTGTCATGTGACGTCACGTTTCATTCGGCCAATGGTGATGCGTTTCACTCATTTGAATTTCACTTGCTTATCTTTTGCTTTTTGCTTAATCTTTTATGCAATATATACAAAGAAAATTAAAAATATAATTATTTTAGCATGATGTTAGTACAATGAAGAATCGGGGGAAAAATTTGCAGCAATATTTAAACCACATGCATATTCCCTATTGACAAATGTTGTGCTCCAATAATAAAAATTAAAAAATAAACATTTTCATAGTCATTCAAAGATATTTTTATATATTCGTATTGATTTGCGTCAGTAGTTGCTTTTCATTATTGATCTGTTATTATTAAGAAGTGTATGTGGAGTAACAATAGCGGATAGAATAAGGAATGGCACAGTGCGTGATAGATGTAATTTGAACGAAGATGTAGTGACAAGGATTGACAAAGGGATGCTGCGATTGTTTGGGCTCATAGAAAGGATGAGTGGAAGTAGATTGACGAAAGCAATTTATAAATCTTATGTGGATGGATGAGTTAAATAAGGTAGGCCCAGGAGGGTGTTTTCTGATCAAATCGAAGACATCCTCAAGAAAGCTGGGTTGCCTAGTGCCCATAACCGGAGAGCGTGTATGAGGAGAATTGTAGATGTGAAGGAAGCGAGAGATTTGTATCAGGATCGTGGCAAGTGGCGCTCCGTTGTCCCTGCCTATCCCCGTGGGAAAGAGGCGTGACAATCTGATCTGATCCGTTATTATGCCCAAAGTTTGTTTGCTACTTTTTCCAAGCAAAGAAAAGTGTAAAGAAAATTGTGGAGGCGTTTTATAGCTAAATGTGTAATAATTCAAGTAGTTCTAGTAAAAGCATCTGACCTGTACTAATTTCTTTTCATATTGTTTAACTTCATCATTGTCAACTTCGCCTGTTTTTAATGCCATTCCTGTTTCCACTGCTGATATGTATTTCCTTAACTGATCTTTCAATCTGTCATTTTCTCTAAAAAACACATATAAATCTTAGTAAAATTATTGTCTCAATAATTTAAGAATTGGAGGAATGAAAGACCGAGGAGTGCAGAAGTTGGCTTTCTTAAGCGTTGTCAAATTAAACCACCTCAATTCTAACGCAAGGTTGGTTATTTTTTTATATTTTTATTGTGACTCGACATATGACAGCAACCCGCTTGATGTCAAGCCGAAGTGTGGTCCATGAATGAATGTCACTGCTACTACCATTCAATAACTGTGAGTAGCAATCACATCCACTATGCCGGCCTAGATGGAACCGGCAACTTACAAGCTGATCTCTTCACGGTCTGTATACTTGTAAGTGGTGGTACTACCCCGGATCGGCAGACTGGGTTCCACTGCCTACCACTCTTTGATAACCAGACCCGAAGCAAATATCCATCTCTTTTTTTTTCATTAACAAATACAAGCTATGAAACAAATATTTGCTCCGACCGGGAATCGAACCCGGTACGCGCAACAAACCAATCGCTAAACCGTTCGTCAACGCCTGTCGTCTAGATATGCGTATTGTTCACGCGCTTTACGTCCGAGCGTTGATCGATCATATAACGCTCAAACAAAATTATATCGAAACCTATGTACTTAAAACAACTATTTGTGATTGGTTACCATTTAACGCACATTTTAATGACTATATGACTGTAGCATATAGGCATTAAATAAACAAAATTTGCCTAAGGCGAGTATGATCGAGCGTGATGCAAGATATAACTCCGAGCGTTATACTAATATCGTCTAAAATCTGGTTTATAAAGCCAGACAGGACATAAAAGATCTCGTTTTTTGGCTATTGCATACTTCGAAAATAGTGACGAAAGGTCTCATTGAGGTCAGAACACGTTTAGTTAATGCTAAAAATCTAGATAATTGATCGACTGGACTTTTTTATTTATCCTATAGTTTATTGATCTATTATTGTTATTTAAACATGCGGAATACGTTATTAGCCAATATTTTGAGTAGGGGGCTCTTTTGAATACTACTCTCTTTCAAATTACGTAAAATACTCACTTGCTCAAATCTAAAACGACATTTTCTAATTTATTAATCTTGTCTTTACTTGCAACTTCCAATTGACTACACTTCAATTGCAACGCCGCATATTCTTGATCTCTCTGAGCTAACAAACTTTGGTATTTATCATCAGGAACAGATTCATCCTCAGTGAAACACAACTCCAAGCATGATATACTCCCATTAATACTTCTGGCTACATCTTCACTATCACTCTCAGAAATCTTGAGATTACTCAAACTTCTCTCAGAAACATCATCTCTGGTCACACTCTGTGTTGAAGAGAACATTTCTTTGGCACATTCTGATAGTCTTGTTAATATCTGTGAAGGACTATCCATAGCCCGGACACTCTCCGGAAAGAACTGTCTTATACTTTTTACCTCTGAACTTGTTGGTTCACTTGTTGAAGCTACTTGATATGTACTAGGTTTTGGGTCAGGAGAGCTTAAACATGTAGGTGGTGCACTATAGCATGATTCATCTGGAACGTTCGATTGTTTATTCTCATCATTTTTCTGCTCTTTGCTTTCTGGCTTATCAAATGAAATAATTTGTCGCAAAGGCTTTCTTTTAACTTGGTTTGTTTTAACTGGTACAGGGACTGGTATTATGTGTTCCGCTTTGTCAACATGGTTAGATTGTTGGTTGTCATTTAATTCTGCTCTGTCAATGGACAATGCAAATAATATTGATGACAGGCCTGAAATTGAATTGATATTTAATATTGTACACATGTGGCTAGAAGATAAGCTAAATAAATAAGAGCAAAGCAACTACAGATTGATAAGAACCATTCATACTCCGGATGTAAATAGATATGGAGCAACCCAGTGAACAATTTTGACGACACACATGGCGCATTGGTTAACAGACCACCGTTACGTGTTAAGTCCCGGGATCGTTTTTCAGTTGCAGCAAATATTTTTTATTATTTATAAAGTTTACTTGTTAATAATTATATAAAGTTAAATATACTGGTTTTAGACAACTGGTTGGCTGGCATTACGCTTATTAAGTGTACAGACCGTGATGTGATTACATCGCGTTTCGGAATAATGGATGTGACAGCTTCTTGCAGTGATTTAATTGTAGTAGCAGTCGCCTCGTTAGGCGGGATGCTGTCATATGTCGAGCAACAATGAAAAATTAAATGCAGAGCCAGTTTTAGATTTGCAATTAAGGAGAGGGGCTTATTATCAGCCTAATAATATTCATAATTACCAGCAGCCATATTTGGCAATAAGCTTGATGATTCAGCAGTCCTAATAGCTGCGCCTTCTTGATAATATTCCATTAATAAACCATGGCTGATCCAACTGTGTAAATATCTACAAAAGAAAAAGAATGTAATATCTTAAAATAAACAAAGGTATTATATATTTTTAAAATATTGATATTATAAATAATATGTGATTTGTTTTATTTCCTATCCTATCATATCATTGATATAATGCGATTAAAATAAGAATAGGACGGAATCTGCGCCATTTTGTGACGTATAACTCTGCAACGACGAGTATGGTGACGTTAGTATGGTGTCTTTTTCTTTGTGGAATGTCAAGAAAAAGAAACCTTTGAATCAGTCAAGTGAAGTTAGTTAACAGCCCGTCCTATTCTTATTCTAATAGCATTGTATCATATATAATCTGGGATCCTTTAAGTAAATAGTGATAAAACACCTTAGGCCGGTGCTGACCGAGGCTACCATATTTACATCTAACTTCGATTTGCCTAATGGTAATAAAGTGGAAGTCCAGGAGTGCCGAGAAAGGCTCGTCTAAACAAAATAGGGTCACATTTTACCACTTTGGAAGTGTCTCTCGAGCAAACTATTCAGTTTAGCAAAAAATGATATTAGCGATGTAACGTATTTAAACATAAATTAGATATGTTTATAAGCCCTTATTAGGCAAAAAATGGGGAATAAGCCCCAAAATTATGAAATGGATGTATACCTCCATTATTAGACCGTTCGTCACCTACGGTGCGTCGACTTGGTGGCCCAGAACCAGGCTGAAGACCGTTCAAGACAGACTGCAACAATTCCAGCGCATGGCGTGCACGGCCATCACAGGCTGCATGCTTACAACACCCACAAAGGCGCTGGAGGTCATCCTGGGCATACTGCCCCTACATCTGCATGTGCAGCTGGAGGCGGCACTGACGGCAACGAGGCTTCTAACATTGAACCTCTGGAACATAGACTGCCGAGCCACACACACAACAGTTCTCAACGATGCAATTGAGGAACAGCCCCTCCTAGTATCGATCATTGACAGAATCCCGAAGAAGTTTGTATTCGAAAAGAGCTATAAAATACAACTGTGCGAGGAAGAAAAGGACCACTCTGGCGCCGAGGAACTAAGAATCTACACCGATGGATCCAAGACCGGTGCGGGAACAGGGGCAGGAACCTTCTCGTGGGATTTAAACATAAATATCTCAACAACGCTCGACGTAAACAGCTCTGTGTTTCAGGCAGAATGTGTTGGTATTCTGCAGGCAGCGCATGCAATAGCGAGGAGGGGAATTGCCAACCATAAAATAAAGATCCTCTCCGATAGCAAAGCGGTACTTTTGGGTCTGGAAAGCAACTGCAAAAACTCAGCTCTACTCTATGAATGCCACCTGGCATTGGAGGACGTATGCACGTCGAACCAGATCACTCTCCAATGGATCAAGGGTCATAGTGGATCGCTGGGCAATGACGCGGCGGACGAGCTGGCCAGGAAGGGGTCGTCCTGTCAACCGATGGGACCGGGACCTATTGTGCCCCTACCATTCCAATTCTTGCGCAGCTGGCTACGCCAAAGAACAGGTAACCAACATGAAGACGCATGGTCACAAACAACGGATTGCAGACAGTCCAGAGATGCTCTGCCTCACATAGACAGACGCTTGACTGGACGTCTGCTAGACCTCAGCAGAGCCAAGCTCCGCACTTTGGTAGGTGTTATAACGGGGCATTGCGGTTTTAATAAGCACCTGTACAACCTCAACATATCGGACAGCCCCCTATGTAGGGGATGTCTGAATGAGGAGGAGACAGCTGCACATGTGCTCTTGAGTTGCAGGAGCACAACAGTAGCAGAAGCGAGACAGAAGTTCCTTGGCAACGCGAGGACGCTTCCGGAGGTCTGCAGGAACGAGAAGGGTCTCCTGGCCTTCCTGGAGGAGATCGGGTGGCTCCGTTGAAGGAGAACCGTTGGAGAACGCACAAAGATACCGAAGAGGACTTCAAGTGCGGAAACGAGCCCGCTAAAGACTACAAGACTTATTGACATTTTAAACCTAAAATAAATATCATTTTTAAAGACCTATCCGTAGATACATACTTCATTTGATGGTTTTGATGAAAAAATTTGCATTTTAGTTCCAAGTATGGGGAACCCCCCAATTTTTTTTTTGTTGTTGTATGAAAATCTTAATGTGGTTCACAGAATACATCTATTTACCAAGTTTCAACAGTTCATAAAGTTTCGGAAAAAAGTGGCTGTGACATACGGGCGGACAGACAGACAGACAGACAGACATGACGAATCTATAAGGGTCTCTAAAACATGGTGGGGCCAATTTTGTTTTGACGAGTTTATATTGGTCACCCAGCGCCAATGGCATTAAGTAGCTTCATATATGCATGTAAAAATACAAACCTTTCTAAAGATCTTTCATTTAATGATGCCCTCAGAAATGCTCTAAAATAACCAAGTGGTGAATTTACATTAGATAATATTTTGAATCTCTCTTTCTCATGTTTTGTTAAATGCAAACATGTGTAACTCCATAGTGAATTACCTAAAATTAAAAAAAAATAAGTTGTATTTATAAATCTCATGTGAATGAATGCGTTAAACAAGGCAGGCCCAGGAGGGTGTTTGCCAACCAAAAAAAGGGTATTACCCATAACCATAGAGCTTGTATGAAGAGAATTCTGGATGTGAAGAAAGCGACAGAGTTGTGTCAGGATCATGGAAAGTGGTGTTCCATTTCCTCTGCCAAACTCTGTAGGAATTAAGGCATAAAATTCCTATTGATAATGATGACATTATTTAAAATTTGGGAGAGTTTTGCGGTAAATAATAGGGTATTCAAAGGAAAAGCCCAATTGTGATTTTTACATAGGTACTTTAGCAGGGCTTGTGTAATAAACATGAACTTACCAACATTAACAATATTAAATGTGAAATTTAATCCAGCTGAAACTAGATTTTGTATAGCTGAGTTTGACAAATTTGTTCTTATACCATGGCTTAATACATTCTCCCATCTCTCACATAATTGAACTATTCTGTAATTAACAATTTATTTAACCACTATCTTATAAACGATTCATATAAAGATTTTTTTATCAATGGGGAACAAAGGTTCAAGAGTAGAGACCACAAACTAGAAGACGCAGCGTAGGTAGGCCTCCAACTAGTGAATAGTGAAAGGCATCTTGTCATCTTGTTGTTCGGAATGGTGTTCTAAGGGGGAGGCCTATGTTCAGCAGTGGACGTCTTCTGGCTGGTGATGATGATGATATAAAAGATTTATAATATATAAGTTAGTACATAAGTTTGTTACGCGTAAGTAAAGTCTTGAATTTAATTCCCGGTCGGAGCAGATTTATTTTATAGCTTTTATTTGTCATATTTATCGATAAGATAAAATAATACAATTTTTTGTTAATAAGATAAAAATAATTGAATATTTATTTGTCTTTAAAGATTGGTAGATTATTGGTTTAAACCTTTTGGACCGATATATTTGAATACTAATAAAATAATTGCATATCAACCAAATACCTTATATCATCTTCTGTAGCGAGTTCTGCTTTACCTCCAAATCTATTCTGGCAATGTTGGACACTGGACAAAAGATCTTGGACAACAGTTTTACCAGATACTATAAGTTTACTAACTTCTTCTTTACTATCTATGACGTTCGCTATTGTATTAAGAATTCTCGTATTCTAAAAAAAATATCCACTAATTTGTATCTGAATCATATTGAAAACTAAGTCTATACAAAATATAAGATTCCCTACCCCTAACAATTTAGTATGGAAAGCGTGGAACTTACCATTTTTTCCAATCTAATTTGATTTATCCATTAAATAATACGTGTATTGACGCCCCAAAATTATTGTAAAATTATATATGATTACTATTTTACATTTATATTATTATGAAGTAATATGACTGACAAGAAACGGTATACTGATAAAGAGGCGACTGATAAAATGCCTGACTGCTGAGGTGAATGACAATTCGATGAGTAAATAACATCGTTATATTCTTTATAGCGTTGGCAGATGACAGTCTCGTCTGTGGTTATGAAGTATTTACAATGAACAATGATCTTGTTTGTGTTCAATGAATAAATAAATCAATCTAGTTTCTCAAGGTTATAGCATGCACCTTTATTTAGATATTAAAATGTTTTATTCAAATCGTGGTATGTAAAAATTCAGCCCTGAATAAATCGGGGACATTTTTTCAAAAAAGCAGGTGCCCACCCATAACCAAAGAGCATAATATTATATTATATAAAGATGGGTGTGAAGAAAGCAAGAAAATTTTGTCATAATCGTAGAAAGTGGCGCTTCGTGTTCGCTTCCTGACCCTGTGAGAATTAGGGCGTGAAAATGAAAATGAATTAAAGTTGTCGGATGAGATATTTTTTTTCAATCGGTTTTGTTTTTGTTTCAATCGAATTTTATTATTAAAATTCTTCGATGGTTTGAGCATGTACCATGTGGAATGGATGATTGAAGGTAGATTTAAAAAAGAATTCATAAATCTCATGTGAATGTATGCCTTAAACAAGGCATACCCCGGAGACATCCTCAAGAAAGCTAAGTTGCTTAGTGCCCATAATCATAGAGCTTGTATGAAGAGAATGTGAATGTGAAGGAAGCGAGGGAGTTGCGTCAGGATCGTGTCAAGTGGCCATACATTGTCTTTGACTATCCCTGTGGGAAAAAGACGTGACAATTTTATTGATTGATTGATAATAGATGCCTTATACTCATCCAATCTGGCATCAGTACATGACAGAGAGGAGAGATAATAATTTGTAGAAGTAAATTTGAAGATAAACCATACACAACCGAAAATTAATTTTTTATCGTTTTAGATTACTGCAATGTAAAAATACTTGTATTTGTATGTTTTTTAAAGAAGGAAACGTTTAATTTAATTTACAAATATATTGTCATTATTATCTAATTATATTCAGTCGTGTTTGGTCTGGTACGCGGATGAATTGAATGAATGAAAGAAACGAGAAACAAAATGGCGGAAATGTGCTTAAGGAAAGTGCTCGGTAGATAATTTTCGCGTGTATCTTTTGTGTAAAAACAGTTGGTATTATAGTGGGTTTAAATCGTTAATGTTTTTATTAAAAACACAGTTATTTTTTTATCTTTGTGTTACTTTTAATTCGTTTTGCAATGAATAATTTCGATGACGAACAAAGTGAAGATGGGGAACTAGCTCAAAGTCCTGTTGAAGAAGTTATGGATTTCAGGTAATCTTATTTTACTTGTAGATATTATCCTTTTAATACTGTGTTGGCTATTTTATATAAATTTTTCTACAGCTACATTACACGTTGGATACATTGCGTCGCGGAGTGGTTTTACTCCAAGTATAATTGTTTCTCATATAGCAGGTAGATCGTATCTTAATCTTATTATTTTTTAATTAGTTTGTCAGATGACGATCATGGGCACGACTCTTTAGAGATAAAACCGCCTCAAGCAGTTATCCATACCTCGCATCGAAAAGGCCATAAGCGAAGTGGTAAAGATCGCCATAAAGAAAAAAAACATGCTTATCGGTAAGTCTTTATGTATATCTAACCTATATTTCACTAATATGTAGCTAAATATGTTTTTTTTTAAGATGATTAATGATGTAAATAATTCTTTATATTTTACTATGATTAGTTTGCTATTATTGTCCTTGTTACATTGGCTCGATGGCAGGACAAAAACAAGATAATAAATGTAGGTATTACAAATTAGTTTAGCTTTTAAAACCAAAATTATTTTCTCATAGAAGGAAATTAATGTACCTATAGTTTTTGCCTATATTCTATTAGTGTAATATATTTTTGCTTTAGTGATAAAGAGAAAAACAAACTGAATAAAAATGGTGAAGAATTATACTATAGGGATAAAGGATACTACCGAGAACCTTACAGGGAAAAAGACATGTATAAAGATGGAAGAGAAAAAGATGTGTATAGAGATAAAGAAAGTTACAGAGAAAAAGAATTAACTAGAGACAGAGATGTGTATAGAGAAAAGGATGTTTATAGGGAAAGAGAACATTATCGTGAAAGAGATCCATACAGAGAGGCCGGAAGTTACAAGGAGCATGCTAAAATTAGAGAACATTATAGAGATAAAGATATGCAGAGGGAGAGAGAGATGTTTATAACTCGAGAGAGAACTCGTTATATTGAGGAAAGAAAGCTTGATCGAAAAGATAGAATATTAATAATACCTGATGATGAACCAGCTCCGAGTAATGAAAAAGAGAATAGAGATAAAACATCTGGAGATAAAGAATTAGAAGACCTTAGATCTAGATTGCTAAATAAGAGGATATCCAAAGAGTTACATGAAGCTAAAAAACAAAGTGAATATGTAAGAAATAAAGCAGATAAACAATATGTTTTAGATAAACTTCAACAAGAAAGAAGGAAAAAGCTTCTTGAAGCTGGTGAGTTTATATTACCTATATTTTTAATATATAGTTTTATATTTTTTTTTGCATTCATGCCTATCCCTGTGGGAAAAATATGTGACAATTTGATTTGATATATTTTTTTAAAATTGCAGTATAAGTAGACTTTTCTGTTTTTGTAAAATATCATGATGTAACTATACAAAAGTTTGATTAGTACAAAAATTGGAATAACTTCATAGCATAATTTAGGTTGTGTAAGTACAACCAATGCCTGTCCACTGAGGTTGTAGTTATGCAGAACTTGTCATGCTGTGGTTAAAGGAGGATGAAACAGACGAAATTACTTGACAAAAAATAACATTAAATTTTATTTATTTATTTATTATTCAATGTAGTAATAAAATAGTAATGATAATAGGATAGAATAAAACAGTTGAAAGGCTCTATTAAAAGAATGGTGTATTTGAGATATGTGAATAGGTTCTTTGTAGCTCCATAGCAGAACACCCATTTGTTAAATAGCAAAAACTGGGTTTGATTCCTGGCTGCAGATTATCAGTGTATGCGTTTGTTTCGTTCCAAATTATTATTAAACAAAATTATTGTCCTTTTGTAGAACGTGAAATAGAAAAAAGAAAACATGAGTCTAGGACAGAGTTAGAGGCGAGAAGACAAGAACGTCGTCGTCGTGGTAAAAAACGTTCAGTTACGCCAAATAGTGACATTGCAAATAAGAAAAATAAAAGTAGCTTACCAGAATTTGATGATAATTATGTAACTGTATCTGATTCAAGTGATGTTGAAATCAAAAGTGATAAGAGTGAACACTCTGATGGCCAAGAAGGTATTCTTTACTGTATTAATATATTTTATAATCTAGAAAATAGACTCGACACAACTTTAACCCTTTTGCTTTGGGTTATTTAAATGCAATGCTAGATATCGGTGAAAAATTTAACAAAAAAGGCAAATTCCTAAATAAAATTCTGTACAGTGGACCCCCGGTAATCCGGCACCCCCTGTAATCTTAATGCATGATTGAACGAGTTATAACATATATGCATACGTATATAACATATAGAATCCTATCATCGCATCTGTAATTTGTCGGATTACAAGGTACTCTTTTGAAAAAAATCTGGACTTTAGGTCTTAGGCAGTACTCTATAATCCGACAAATTCGATGATCCGACACTGCCCTGCAAAACATTTGTCAGATTACCGGGGGTGCACTGTAGTCATTTATATTTCTTGAGGGAACAAAAGAATTTTTAAAGGTTAAAGATTATGTATGGGGGGCATAAAAATTAGGAAATGTAAAGGTGGGACATGGCCTAAAAAAGGTTGGGAAACACTGACTTCTCTTAAATGTGATGAATATGATGTTAGTCTGGCAAAGTAGATGTAACTGCTACTTAGTAGACAGCACTCCAGCTTAACATTGGATGGGGTGCTATCATATGTTGAACCACAATAAAAAAATAAATTAAAGAGTTATATTCTGTGTTTATTCTTTATCCATACTAAGCTTGAATTCTATAGTTTTGCATTCTCTGGTTCTTTAATAAACTTTTGTAATTTTAGGTGAAAATTCAAAAAGTGATAGTGAGAGTGAATCAAGCTCCGAGTCTGAATCTGCTGGTTCCAAAACTGATGAAGATGAAAGAGATGAAGATGAGGATGAGGATGATGAAACAGAGGATGATGACGATGATAGAAAATCTGTTAACAAATCACTTTTAGAACAATCCCTACAAAGAAGCCCTTCTGTTAATGAATCACCAAAGTAAGCATTTTTTTTAAACATCAACTTTCATTGTCAATCAATCAAATTGTCACGCCTTTTTCCCACAGGGATAGGCAGAGACAATGGAGCGCCACTTACCACGATCCTTACACAGCTCCCTTGCTTCCTTCACATCCACAATTCTCTTCATACAGGCTCTGTGGTTATGGGCACTAGGCAACCTAGCATTTTTGAGGATATCTCCGATTTGGTCGGAAAACACTCTCCTGGGCCTGCCTTGTTTAACGCATCCATCCACATCAGATTTATAAATTTTACTTTCATTGATTAACCTATATTCTATTTGTTGAACAACTTTATCACTTCCTAATTTCGTCATAGTATGATCTTCTAACCTTAGAATTATAAAATCAGTTTATTAAATTTGTTAAAATAAATCTAATAGTAGGTATAGGCAGAAAGTTTAGTCATTTGCCAAGTCTACCAATCAGTGTAGACTACTTTTAAGTATACAGACTGTGAAGTGACTTAGCGGCGTTTCGAGATCAGCTTAAATAGTGGATATGGCTGTTATTATTGAACTGCAGTAGCAGTCACTTTAATTAATAGACCACATTATATCTTAACTAGTGACGAGACACAATAAAAAAAGTATAGACAGATTGTTTGATTCTTGCCCAGTCTACAATCTAGGGTGGTACCACCACATTCTATTGTAAAGACTGTGATGTTAATTAGAAAGCTTCAAAGCTGAATGCCATTACGCTATTATAGTGTCAGTCATACATCTGCGGTTGTACCAATATGCAGTTGCCGTCATTCATGGATTGTAGTCCAGCTTACCATCATGTGGTATGGAGGCATAGGTGTCACAATATAAAAAAAAAGTACAATACAATTATTAGTTATATTACTATATAAATTAGTAACAAATCTAATAAAAATACCAAAATGTAATAAAATACTTCCACATGATGCAAGAATCCATAACTTATGTTGTTGCTTATAGTATTGTTAATTATTATAATAATACATATATAGGCGACCATGGTGTAGTGGCAGTGCAATGGTTATGCAAGCCGAGAGCACAGGTTCAAAACCACTTACCAATGTATCTTTGATATATGTACTTTAGTTGTCCTGTTTCTATGATACAAGCACTTAAGTAGCTTAGTATAGAAATGTATAATAATAATTAAAAAATACATATATATAAAAATAAATATATTATTTACACTACTATACTTAGTATATATGTATACTAAGACACTTGTTTAGTCTGAAGTAGTACATTGTACATAGTGAAAATCACATTGTTGAATCCCCATTTCCAACATGGGGATTCAAGCAGAGTGAAGAGCTGTTGATGGATTGTGATATTAAAACAAACAGATGGTAATATGCAATAGTATAATTCTAGTATAATCAATGTATTCTTATTGAAATATTTTGTATTGGATTGTGGATGTGAGGGAAGCACATCGTGGAAAGCTGTGCTCCATTGTCTCTGCCTATCCCTTTGGGAAAAAGGTGTGGTGACTTTTTGATTGATAGTTGTATTGAATTTATTGTGCTATTAAAATCAACACCAGTTAGCTAATTTAGATCCAGTCGCTTTTGGTTTACAAGATCATTTTAATACTACTCTTAGATAGAATTATTTGATATTATTTAAAAAGGAAAATTAATACATTTGGGACATAACAATAATTTCTTTTTTATACAGACAATTTTAGTAAATTGGGTTTCAATTGCAGATCACATTCCAGGTCTAAATCTAGATCTAGAAGCAGATCACATTCATTTTCTCCACCACCACCAGGAGAAAATGGAAAGCCAGCGGAAGAAGTTAATATTGTTAAAGGTGAAGAGGAATCAAAGATTTTAGAAGAAAAAATTAAGTTATTACCGCCATATTTTCCTGCACTACAGGTAATCTATACTTAACTCTTATTATAGAACTGCACATTCGTAAAACAAGTATGGATCGTTTAAAGAAATAGATCTACTAGAACAATGTGGCAATAGGGCGACCGTGGTGTTGTGGCAGTGCAATGGTTACGCAAACCAAAGAGCGCAAGTACGACACCACCCGCCGGTACCAATGTATTTTTGATATATGTATTTTGGTTGTCCTGTTTCTATGATACAAGGACTTTAGTAGCTTAGTATTGAAATATAAATAATAATAATAATAAAAAGAATATTACAAATTACAATGATTTGAGAAATTAAGATATTGCTCAAATGAGACTAATGTTGTTATGGTGATGATAGTAATTGATGGATGACATTTATAAAGTTTTCTCCCCATTCATCTAGGGTTGTGAAGATTAAAAATTGTGAGATTTAATGATCAATGAAAGTGACATTGAGTTAGTTATCACGAGGTATAAAATTATTAACTTTGAAACGTAAGTTTTGTTTTATGTCTCAAGTGCCAATGTGTATCTACAACGTTGGCCCCAAACACCAGCATATTCTACAAACAACATGAAATTGGATTTAACACTGAATCTATTACAGGGTTGTCGATCTGTAGAGGAGTTTCACTGTCTCAACAGAATAGAGGAAGGGACGTATGGGGTTGTTTACAGAGCCCGTGATAGAACCACTGAAGAAATAGTGGCACTTAAACGTCTCAAAATGGAAAAGGAAAAGGAAGGATTTCCTATTACTTCCTTAAGAGAGATCAACACACTATTGAAGGTAGGATCGAATGCTTTCTAACTTATTAGATTAAGTAACATGAGCCAGACAATGAGCATCACCAAATAAGCGCTAAACAATATGAGCTCATATTGTGATGCGAACATTGATGGCTCGCCACAATTGACTTGTTTATTAATGCTTAATGTTTTATTCCAACAGGCCCAGCACCTCTTAACGGAGAGGTTGTGTTGTTCTTGAGGTGTGACCCCATTGCAAGGGTTAACAACTTCGATACACTCAGGGCCTAAGGTCACTATTGCATTATATTGCGGTATTTTTCATTATAGGGGTTAGGGTACTTTACCAATATATAATGTACGAAACTATTTTCTATTTTAAAAACATTTCACGAGAATTACTTGCTGAGATGGTGGTACAAATCATGGTCTTGTTAAAATTATGAAAACATCATTTAAGGTAAGGTGACTTATTTTAAGTTTTAATTATCTTTGGTGTACAAACAAGTGTTGATAATATATTGTTGTTGATATTGCAATACGTTTTATGTCAGCTTTAAAATATTTTCTGTTTTAACTGAAACTCTTTAAAATATTAGAAATTATAGGAACTCTATACTATTATAATTTTATCAGTGCCAGGTAGAGCAAGATTGTCTTTTAGCGCGCTTTGGTTGACGTAATTTGTACTTCAGTTTATGTTTGTAAAGCGACTGTGGTATGGTCTCGCAAACCAGCCGAATCACTTGCCAGTACAATTTTATCTTTGATATAATATGTACTTTGGTCATCCAGTTTCTACATACAATACAACCTAAATGATAAAATAAATAATACTTATTAAATGTTAAGTATGTTTGGGGCTGTAAGTGTACGGAATTAGTGGTAAAGCATTTTGCCGCCCCTTGTCGACTTGGCGCTAGAGCGACCGCTCTTCTGGCTCTACATGGGCGCTGATTTTTTAATACGTCATGAGTAACATCTTCCTTTATTATTGGACATGTTTTTAAGCTGTAAGCTGATGGTTCCATTAAAAATAGTTTTTTGTTTCCCCTGTAAAGTTTAGTCTTAACTGATATGATACGTATTAAAATATCAATAGCGTTATTAAAGTGCAAAACTAAACAAAATGTGCACCAATGATAAAACTATTTAAATGTGTTGACTATGCAAAACAATAGACACATTTTATTATTTTACCTCTATCCACCATTTCTTGTTATATTGCGTTGAATATAGGGATATATAGCCAAATATAGGGATATATAAACTATTCGACACCTCATTTCTTTGTCAAACAATTTAAGTGGAATGATATACCAGCCCATGTATTGTCTCATGATTTACCTCTTACTGACATAGTAACGACGAGACTGAGCCGTAAACTAAGTCAGTTTCTTTAGTCGTCCAGGCTATCCAACTAGCCGATGTCAGGTTTAGCAACAAAATAAATGAGCAATTCGATTGTTATAAATTATTTGGGGTGCGGTTGTATGTCTAGAATTAAAATAGTTTTAAGAGTTGTAGGCAGTGGTACCCTGTTTGTCAGGGGTTGTTCCACCACTTAAAGTGACTAACAGCCGGTTGTACCAAAAATTGTAATTTACGAATTCGTAAAAAGTTACAAATAAGTAGAAGAAAAAAAGCAAAAAAGGGTTGCAACACTCTCTCGTGTATGTTTGTGTGTGTGTTTCAGACAACCCATTTACGCAACTTTTTATGAATTCGTAAATTAAAATTTTTGGTACAACCGGCTGTTAGTCTTGTTTGGGGTTCAGCTTGTAAGTTGCCAACTAGGCTTCCATAGTGAATGGCGATTGCTTCTTGCAGTTACTTACTGAAGTAGCAGTCGCGTCGATTCATTGATGCACTCTGGCTTAGCATCAGGGGGAGTGCTGGCATATGCCTTTTACAATTAAAAAAAAAATACAAATAATAAGTTTTTTTGGTTCTAACCCAACCTTGAGCTAAGTACAGATATTGTCCTTTACATACTTTTTGATCGCAGACATCGCCTTCGACATCTGGTAACAAGAGAAATTTTAGCTATTGTAATGTCTGTAATCTGCTTTGTAAAACAATAAAATGTAGATAGAATATGAAATTTTAATAAAAAATACCACAGTTTTTGCATTGTCAACATAAATTTTAGTTTCAAGTATAATTTTTATTACGTTTTTTCTCCATTTTACAATTCACACAGCTTCATTTTTTATTCGTTTAATAAGAGATTACACGATGTTTTGTGAATTCTATCTTATTGAAGTAAACAAAATCTTTATTATTTTAGATTGGTATGATATATTTTATAATAATATATCAGTTATAAATAGACAGTGCAATTCTTTTATACACACTTAACACTTCCACAACGAAAATATTTTTGCATGATTTTTCTGTTTATTATTTTTTTCATCCGCAATGAAAGGCTATATCGCGACCGACTGTCAGCTATGAGTTGAAGTTGAATGACCGCAAACGCTTTGAGAGGTCGCCTCGCCTAGAGGGCGTTGTTTTTGTTTGTATTTCTATGTTATGCATTGGACCAATAAATGACAAAAACTGATATAAAAAATACAATATTTGATTTGCTTGTACCATATACGTATACATTCAGGGGATTGCTTTATGTCTATTTATATCCGGGTAGCAAACCAGATGGCGGTATTGTTACGAAAGTTGTGTGAAATCCACACAACTTTCTTCGAATATTCGGCGCTTCACTCTATTGTGTGGCTGAACAATCGGCATTGCTTTGCACATCTGAATCTAAGCGCAAAGATTCATCGAGCCACAATGAAAAAAATACAAAATAACTTAATAGAGCTGTTGTTTACTTTACTAAGATATTAAATAATTATATCTCGAGATTCATTTTCCTTTATAGATCCAAGATTCATTTTCCTTTATAGAGCAAGGCCAATAATTCTTTTTTATTGTTATTCGAACATTTCGAGATATAACTATTGTTTATGTAGGGTATCATAAAACGCCGAATATCATTTCAGATCAATAGGTGACACGAAGGAGCTACAGTTTTTTAAGGATACATTGGTAAAGAGATACATGTGTTTAGAGCCATAATTTTATGTAATAAAATAATTCATGTGCGAAAGAAAAGATACGCATGATTTAGTTGTGTGTTGTAGATATAGATAATTTTATTTACCTTTTATAAAATGTATAGCCGAATGTTCCAAAGTTTTTCAAAGAAGTCTACTTAATTTGTTGTGGTCTCTTTCTTTTATATGGTTATCGAAGAAGAGCAAACATAGGTGCATACAATTTTGAATGACCTGTACATTCGGCTGTAAGGGTGGACGGTATGGATGCTAAAGTCATAGAAATTGTCCATGGACGAATAAGCGGCGTCTTGTCGCACAAAAGAAAACTGTAAAGCGATAGATATAAAGTGGGTCATAGGTTGGGCTATTATTTTGGCATCCATGGGCTATTATTTTGGCATCCATGGCACCCTAAATTATTTTAACCTAGGAATAAATTAAATAGTGTAACCATAAATAACAAGGAACCTAAATCTAAAAATCATGGTATTATCTAGATATTTAAGTTTAATTAATTTCAGATGTAATTTTTCTATCAGATGTAATTTTATTATTGTGACACGACATATGGCCAATCACCGTTAAGCTAGTGCGATCCATGAATGAATGAAACATCTTTTAACCTGATCTCGAAATTGTGCACTTCACCATACCACTATTTTGTTTTACAACTCACTTTTTTATAATAACAATTAACAATCAATCAAAATTTCACGTCACAAGATTGGGCAGAGACTCGCTTCCTAATTATTATTAAATATTATAAATCTCATGTCAATGGATGCGTTAAACGAGGCAGGCCCAGGAGAGTGTTTGCCGACCAAATCGGAGACATCCTCAAGAAATGTTGTAGGTTGCTTAGTGCCCATAACCATGAAGCTTGTATGAAGAGAATTGTTAATGTGAAGGAAGCGAGTGATTTGTGTCAGGTTCGTGACAAGTGGCGCTCCATTATCTCTGCCTATCTTTGTGGGAAAAAGCCGTGACAGTTTGGTTGATTGATTGACGAGCCACGTTATTACGTGGTTACTACGCCTCCCTGCTACTCTCGGATTCCAGGTCCGAACTTATTTGCGCTGGGTCTTGCGAGTTCTTAGAAGTAAACTGTATGTGGCTTCTAAAAAGACTGTCTTTTAGGTGTAAGAGTAGCTTCCTAAAATCAGCTAAAAGTTGCTGGAGCAAGACCGGTTAGCTAGTGCTTCTACACATCTTGGATCTCATCTCTCATCTCAATTGATCAGTGTGCAGTCGTATGTTGGTCATAAATAATAAAGTAGTATCTGTATAATAAAATCACCAGTTCGAACTTCCGCTCAATCGTATTTGCACTCTGCATGTTTGCACTACGGTGTGCGTAAACCGTTCACAAACGGTATGTCGTTGCCAGAATAAAATATAGTGGCCTTTATTTAATTACCTTTTCAGTCGTCGGCGCTCTTTGACCTCTCCTTGTTTACCATCAGGCATGCCGAGGTCAGATGTCGCGTCTCAATGAAATAATAAATATATATATATTAGTCACATCATGATAAGGCTTTAGCTGATGAATAAATAAAAATCGTAACATATGTTCAACTAAACGCAATACACTTTATCATATGACCAAAATAACCGCCCATATTATACGTAAATAAAGTAAATCTATTCAACCGGCCTACGATATACCGGGTGTAAATATACACATAGCGATCCCTTCAACCACATTCCATTAACACTAAAATCTTATTGCAAGGGTATTCAATTATAAGTTTAAGTAGCATAAAATATGTTTAATTCATGTTTAATCAATGTTCGCGCAAAATGTAAGAAAATATGAATAATATTTATATAGAATTTTATGCAATTTGTAATTATCAAGCCGTAAGGCCTATCTATTAGGTGCGAGTTGAATGACCTCGAGCGCTATGCGAGGTCCTTATGCCCGCCTGCCGACATACATCTATTGTATTTGCATTTTCAGTGATGCTTTATATTTTAAAACAAATAATGCATATTAAAATGCTAATTCATTTGACATGGCACCAAAAACGAAATTATTTGTTTCGTAGCTTTTATTTGTAATATTTAATAATATTAAATATTGCAAATATTAATAGATGGATTAATTCAGGTCTGGTTATCAAAGAGTGGTAGGCACCACTTACAAGTATACAGACCGTAAAGTGATTTGGTCACGTTTCTGGATCAGCTTGTAAGTCGCCGGTTCCATCTAGGCCGGCATAGTGGATGTGATTGCTACTCACAGTTATTGAATTGTAGTAGCTGTGACATTCATTCATGTCATATGTCGAGTCACAATAAAATAAAAAAATAGTATCAGGTAATAAAGATTTTTACTTACCGTATTAGTGAAATGTATCCTCTGGTTCAATGGATTGCTTCTATTTACAACTTTTAGTTGTTGCGGACGGACATATCGACAAACATTTATGATTTAACGATATAGCCATTATCATATGGCTAGTTGGTCACATCATTATATGACCAATTCTGCGATTGGGCCGACATGTATATCGTTTTGGCGTACATGCATGCAAAAAAGATTGAGCTGCTATCTGTACATTTAGTTTGAATGTGATCTAATCCTGTGTGTTCGTATAGGTTGTTTTATTTAATGGCATGATGTTTTATTTTGGTTCATTTATTTAATATGAAATTGAATAAATTAACGGTGTCTGAAGAGTGTGTTCGAAATGGGGGTGTTATAACGGTTAGGGTGTCCTAATAAGAACTAAATTTTTAAATATGTAAAAATACCTAAAATTCTTTATGCTTTATCTGTTGGTGATCTTTTCTTGTGAAAAGTTTTGTAAACGGCCATTTTATTTTTAAATTTCATAATAAATTCCTTGTTTGATAATATTTTGATCATTATAAGAAATTTGTTGGTTCGCATAGACCTTACTTTAAAAATACCCGACAGAAAGAAGCCCGCCCAACCAAGCAAAAGAAAAACCATCTACGATTATGTACACTGAAGTAATATCGTACTTTTTATTGTGATAATAGAATGCTTTGGTCATCTGTCCAAGGCAAGTATACATGTAGCTTCGTGATAAATGAATTCTCACTTTTCGGTTATTCCTTTTTAACAATTAATAAATGTTCTTCCAAACTGTCATATATGGCTTATATAACAATTTCTTCTTGAGACACCTGTTACAACTCATTATTGTTCATATAATGAATATAAATAAACCTTAATTGTGGCATTTTTTGAAGAAATAAACGACCTCATTTAGTTCTTCTGTTATTTATAATATAATTATTATATTGTTGGTTGGTGTTTTTAAAAGATATTGCTATTAATTGGCGATCATGCCTTAAAGCGTTTGAAATTAGGATGAATTTTGTTTAAAAGAAACATCCTAATTTCAAGCGTCAGTGTCCCGTGTATGAGCTCGACGGACGTATGATGTTATGAGTGTGTTGTTAATGTTTTGAAAACATATCGAAGCTATAATATAATCCTATCCATTACGACCTACCAACATATTGTGTATGATATTGTTTGGCTGCTAAAGAATCTGCCGTTTTTTATATTTATGTATGTATATAATATATACCTGAGTCGTAATTAGTATAAAGTATTAATTGTTGTAACTTTATATTACGCTATAATCACTGTAGATTGGTTTAGATGAAGATACGCTTTATTTGTATTTTTTCCTATTTAATACAATTTATTACAGTGTCGTAGACAATATAATATCCCGAAATGAAAGGTACAAGATGTCTTCTGCTCATCGTTATGGACATTAGTGAAGGACAAGGCTACGTTGCACGGTTCTACTTATGTGCGTGCATGATGGGTAAGCGGCCCCCTCTTTTAAGGCTGTGTTAAATCATGTATCATACTCTACGACATTACTCGAGTGTACGTATATCCCGCATTTGGCGTTAGTAAAAAAACCGCCAATGTCAATTAGTATACCGGGTATAAATAGACACTTAGCAATACCTTTTTTATATATACATTTCTATACTAAGCTACTAAAGTGCTTGTATCATACAAAATCCAAAGTACGTATATCAAAGATAAATTAGTACCGGTGAGTGGTTTCGAACCTGTGCAACTCGCCTTACGTAGCCATTGCACTGCCACTACACCACGGTCGCCTTCAACTACTGGTACTAAAACTTTATTATTATTTTTTAGATTTTCATGTAAATTATTTTTATTAAGCGTAAAATCGCTCTCGTCATCAAGTGTGTGTTCCGAGAGTGTTTATTTAGAACTTAATAAATATAAAACAAAAAACACAGAGCTACGCAATAGCTAAGCGGTGTAATAATGTATGCTTTGGTCACCTAATTGCTCTATGTCTATTTACGCCTGTATAAGGTGTTACAATTTAATATAATATTCTACAAGTTTCTTCTAGTTTTTGTAGAAGAAACTGGAAAAGGGGAAAACCGTATGGACTTTTGTAACTTTTTAGGTAACCTTTCTAGATACCAACGACAGATTCGCAGTAAAACAATATCATACAATCTAATTATGTACAATATTTAACAATGGAGCCCAGTTATTATTAAGATTTTTTTTACCAATAAATAAAAGTGTTTTGGTGAATTGCGAACTCGTGACCGACGCGACGCGACGCGAGTGTGACAAATAGGATTGCTTCAAGATTTTGTTTGTCACACAGCATATAACAATACTAGATGCTTAGCAAACGTTATTATGAAAGAAATTTAAATTTCCTAATTCATAAGAGATTACGGAAAGACAAAAAAACTTTATTTTAAGAGTGGCAAATATACTTTTAAGTGTGCAGACCGTGAAGTCGTTCAGGATCAGCTTAAAACTGGGTCCATCCTATAGCCTTTGGCCGGCATAGTGGCGGCGACTGGGGCAGCCGCGGAGACTCGGTTTTAGCAGTCGTCGGCACTCTTGGATCTCTTTTTGTTTACTATCAGGCGGGTCGAGGTCAGATGTCGAGTCACAATAAACTCTGCCCTGCAGAGTTCCATGGCTTTAAATACAGTGCGGTCATACGGCATTATATTAGTGAATCGTATAAAAAAATATGGTAAAAACATCCCGTTTCTTTACAAAGCTCCAACCTAATCTTTTATTTACATATAAAATCTGATTTACAGTCTCCAGAGATTGAGTAACTTAGTTTCAAGTCGATGGATAGAGTTATATTTTCTAATCATAATAACCACAATAGTATGAAAGGATGACATTTAACATTTAAGGTCAAGCTGTTCGAACCTCAATACCTGAC
Organism: Tinea trinotella; assembly: GCA_905220615.1. Classification (NCBI taxonomy): domain Eukaryota; kingdom Metazoa; phylum Arthropoda; class Insecta; order Lepidoptera; family Tineidae; genus Tinea; species Tinea trinotella. The sequence continues at coordinate 8,270,383 of HG992308.1, read as the reverse complement.
CAGGTAAGAAAACATGGTCTCATTATGGCTAAAGACTACTTTCTATATGACAATGAAATGTCATGTTTAGATACTGGTGATCATGAAATGAAATGAAAACTAGTTTTGGTATCTTTATGCGAATTAATGCAATTCGGACCATAGGTTCCCAAAATTTAATCTTAGCGCCTTTGCTGTAAAAGGGTTGATGTAATATACTCTTGCATATCAAAAGCACCCCTGGCTGGCATAGTTAATGCGACTTATGCAATATAGTCCGTTGTCACGGGGCCAGAAGGCTAATTCAGGTCAGCTGCCGAGTCGCAATAAAAATGAAATATCTGAGGTCTATATTAACCCAAACATTTCATCAAACACATGGGAATCTATGGTTTTAGGTTATATAATAAAAAGTTTTATTATATAGCGTTGCAGCTTGATCTTATTTGTTAGGACCGATGTTAAATTATGATGTTTGTTAGGACTGAGCACAACATTTGTCATTTGTGAATTTACCCTTTCCATATAAATGGTTTATGATAAAAATAATGTATAGTCTGTCTAAGCCGAAATGACGCGCCCTTCCACCGCGTTTGCGCACACGAGAAAACCTAAAATATGAATGCAAATCACCGAAAATTCAATTGTAATTGGTAATTCAGTTGCTGGTTGGACACAAAAAGAGGAGCACGCTGATGAAGTATAATAGTATAGTTAGTAATATTTGCATTCACACATTTAAAATAAACTAATAAAGTGGAAGGGCGCGTCATTTATAGGTATAAATGTATATATATACATATGTAGGTACATGTGTATGTGTGTGTTATTTTAATAACTTTGTGCATTTGTTACATTGTGTATGTTTACAGTTAACTTAGATAAAGGGCATGGGAAATGGTAATTTTCATGTTTGTTTACTACTTGTGCCAAGTAGGAAAAAACAGTATAGTTTAGCTATCACTGCTGTCAAATGCCATACTTATTCTAATTTCAACGCATGTTCCATACAGTTTATGACATTTTGGTCTCGCGTTCCGCGCTAAATGGACCAAAACAACCTCGGGATTCATAACATGGTCTTCTATTATTCATGTTTAAAATTATGGCTACTAAACCGACACAAATTGTACTCGTTACCATTCTTTATTGTATTCTAATATTTTATGTTTCAGTTTTTCTTCTGAATAAAATGTAATTCTCTTCGCGTCACTGTGTTGACAAGAACATGTTTTTTTATTTTTTATTGAATAAGATCATGATTTGTAACACTATCTCTGTATTATAAGTAATAGAAAATGTATACATTAGAAATTTTTATACATATACAATACATAATGTACACAAGTAAATGTATACAGGGCATATGAACAGTACAAATTATTGTATATTGCATTATTTAATTTACATTAATATTCTACTCCCATTTTAATATAAAGTTTTATATTAATAAATAATAAAAATACAAATTTATAGTAAGTTTGATTTGTAAAAAATAGCCGTGTATTAATGGAGCTAGAAAAGGCAAGTAAATAAGGACAGTTTAGTAAATTACTATTCATCTGTGCTATTCTGCGTTGCTATACGGGCCAGGATGGTTCGGCAAGATAGTTGCTTACTAAACTGTCTTTATTTACATGCCCCGTGTCACCTGTACACGAGGCAAAGCAACGCACGCCTCGAAGGTGGTTCGATATCCTGGCGAATATCAGTACACTACAATTAATACACGGACAAATGGATTTAATGTGAATTAAAATAACATTGATTGTATCAAATCAAAGAGTATGACTAACGTAGAACATTTTATTTTTTGCATCAAAGTATAAATTAGTAATGATAATTTGATAGTAAAAGATCACGCGCGCGCATCGGTTAAATGCTCGATGAAAAGATAGGATAGAGGAATTATGACGCGACCACATAGGCGCGACAGACATCCGATTCGATCCCTGGTCGCTGTTGATCGATGTGCACGTGTGATATTTTACTGTCCAATTTTCATTACTAATATTTACAGTAACATTTGTATGTGGGACACCAATTTGTTTTAAATCTTCAACTATTGTTATTTTTGTTTTTATAATAATGTTATTTGAAAATAACGTAATGACTTTTTTATACATCTATATGTACAAATACTAAGTCAGATGAATATTGATCTGGCTCACAGTCAGCTGCAAAGTTTAAACATTAAAAAGGTTTAACTATTTAATTTTGTAACATATATTTGCTACAAATTTTAATGTCTAATAGTTCGTCAAAATAAATATAGACGTTACATTTCAACTGATTGTCATTTAACTTGGTGCCCCACTTCAACAATAAGCATTTTTTGCAAGTCAATTTGTGGTTAGTTATATGACTAACAATATAAATTATATGTGAAATAGGGATAGAACTATTAAATAAATAATGTTCATATAAAGTCATCCAGTCAGTTGAACAAATGCATGTTAAAGTTTTAACTATTTTGCATTTAGACGTGTATTTGACAGGTCTTTATAATTTGTCGACAGGCGTGGCCGAACGGTTAGCTATTGGTTTGTTGAGCGTAAAGTCCCGGGTTCGATTCCCGGTCGGAGCAAATATTTGTTTCATAGCTTTTATTTGTAATATTTAATATTATATTAGATATTGCATTAAATATAATTATTAAATTTTATTTGTTAATAAAAAAAGAGGCGGTTATTTGCTTCGGGTCTGGTTATCAAAGAGTGGTAGACAGTGGTACAACTGGGCCGGCATAGTGGATGTTATTGCTACTTACAGTTATTAAATTGTAGTAGTAGTGACATCTATTCATGAACCACACTCCAGCTTAACATCAAGTGCTGTCATATGTCGTCACAATAAAATAAACAAATGTCAAATAAAGTTTCGCGTCATAAAATGTTGTCCCCTGTATGAAACAGGAGGGGGTGTGTGGAGGTGTTGAGGAGTGTCTTTTAAAAAGAGCTTATTTCTTTAGTTATATATAAAATATATGGGTTTGAGGGGATTAATAAGTTGCTATAGATATAAGTATGAAAGTTTCATTTTAAAGTCGATTTTCTAAAACTAAGTTCTTTATCTGAATGATAAAGAACTTAGTTTTAGAAAATCGACTTTAAAATGAAACTTTCATACGTAAAATTCAAATATCATTAAAATCATCACTTAATAAAAAAGAGTTAATGACTGAACTGTATAAAAAATTCTTTACAAAACAGAAACAATTCGCTTTGAAAAGATACTCCTCATTTACGTAACTGTGCTTTGTGCAATGGTTATCGAAATAACTACCATTTCCATTCATTTATTTCTCTTTTTTGACAGCTCGAGTATTATTGGATTAACAGATTTACCAATTTATGGTATTCTTAGATAAAATGTTAACGATTTTAAAAAAAAATCTTTATAATCATTAAAAGTGTTGAAATAATGATTTTTTAATTCATTAAAGTTCATTAATTTTTCATATTAAAATCTTCATCATCAGCCAAAACACGTCCTCTGCTAAGCATAGGCCTCCTCCCCCTTAGAACGCCAATGTCTACGTATACGTTATTTCTGTTTAAAAAATGAATAATTTTAATTAATACATGATATTAAAACAATAATACCAATAATATAAATAGGTAAATCGGTTTACTAATAATACTCAATCAATCAAATTGCCAGACCTTTTTTCCATGGGTATAGGCAGAGACAATGGAGCGCCACTTGCCAAGATCCTGACACAACTCCCTCGCTTCCTTCACATCCACAATTCTCTTCATACAAGCTCTAAGGTTATGGGCACTAGGCAACCTAGCTTTAACAATAACACTCGAACTGTCAAAAGTACAATAAACGAATGGAAACAGTATTACAATTCGTTAGATTTAATAAATGTTATAATTAACTAGCGTTTCCTGCAACTGACTGTATGTGATAGTTAATGAAAGCCAAATAGAGTGGAAGTTGTTACCGAAGCTAAACTCAAGGCCGTCGACATGAAAGGTAATAATCGCATTTATTAAATCTAACAAGGCGCACGTTCGATTCTTTTGTTACAGGGACAACATCCGAACATAGTTACTGTTCGCGAAATTGTCGTCGGCTCAAACATGGACAAGATTTTCATAGTTATGGACTACGTTGAGCATGACCTTAAGGGTTTGATGGAGACCATGCGGGGTAAGAAGCAGGTGTTTCTTCCTGGTGAGTAACCATTTTGTTTTTGTAGTTTTTTACACTTAAATTCAATGGTATTTATAAAGCTATAGTGGCCTAGTGGTCACCATGAAGATTCCGGTTCAAAACGGTTGTCAGTACCAACATATCTTTGATAATGTACATTGGTACATCATAGAAAGCTAAAAACACGACTTAGTTTTGATAGTTAGGTTAGAATTAACCATTCTTTTTTTTTATTGTGGCTCGACATAACAGCTACTCGCCTAGTTAAGCTGGAGTGCAGTTCATGAACAAAGGCAACTGCTACTACAATTAATCATTGCAAGTAGCAATCGCAGAAAAACCAACCTACTCTGAAGCTGATCCCGAAACGCAACTCTGTAACTTTGCGGCTGTACAATTAAAAGTGACCGATGTACTGTTTTTTTTATTATTGTGACTCGACATATGACAGCACTCCGCTTGATGTTAAACCAAAGTGTGGTCCAAGAATGAATGTCACTGCTACTAAAATTCAATAACTGTTAGTAGCAATCACATCCACTATGCCGGCCTAGATGGAACCGGCAACTTACAAGCTGATCCCGAAACGTGACCAAATCACTTCACGGTCTGTATACTTGTAAGTGGTGGTACTACCCCGGATCGGCAGACTGGGTACCACTGCCTACCACTCTTTGATAACCATTGATTACCATCAACTGACTGCCTACCATTCTAAGAATTTTGTTTACGTTGCAATATGAAGTTCATTATCAATTTGTGCTCTTCAAGGCGACTGTGGTCTGGTGGTAGTGAAATATTCACGCAACCCAAGAACTGCATTTAATTTAGTACCTTAGTATAGACAATTTTCTAATATAATAAACCTTCTCCACAGGTGAAGTGAAATGTTTAATGAAGCAATTATTGAGTGCCGTCCACCATCTCCATGACAACTGGATATTACACAGAGACTTGAAAACCAGCAATCTTCTGCTATCGCATAAAGGGATACTTAAGGTATTTACAATAATATTTCATTCCGGAGTCTACGAATTGTGTTCTTGTCCCAAACACCTTTTTTATTATTGTGACAACATTCTATATGACAGCACCCCGCTTAAGCTGGAGTGCGGTCCATGAATAGATATCACTGCTACTACAATTCAATAACTGTAAGTAGCAATCACATCCACTATGCCGGCCTAGATGGAACCGGCAACTTACAAGCTGATCCCGATACGTGACCAAATCACTTCACGGTCTGTATACTTGTAAGTGGTGATACTACCCCGGATCGTGCCGTACTTATAAGGGTACCGCTTTATAGGAGGGATTAATGTATATGTATCCTTCAAGGGATGTGTGAAAAAGAAGCACCTTTGGCCTATATAAAAACGGCGACTAAGGCAACCGTAAATTTTCTTTATCATAATTATAATTCTCTTTAGTCGTCGGCACTCTTGAGCTTCTCTTCAGATGTCACGACTTGATTTTCATTTTCAGGTGGGCGATTTTGGTTTAGCCCGCGAATACGGGTCACCACTCCGCCAATACACGCCCATTGTGGTGACATTGTGGTATCGTGCCCCGGAACTGTTGCTATGCTGCAAAGAGTATTCCACACATATTGACATGTGGAGTGTGGGCTGCATATTCGCTGAGTTTCTTACAATGAACCCACTATTTCCAGGAAAGTCAGAAGTAGATCAATTGAATAGGATATTTAAGGTCAGTTTTTATATATATTTATTTATTGTGGTTCGACGTATGACTGACAGCCTGATGTTTAAAGCTGGAGGCGACTGCTACTACAGTACACACAGTCATATCCGCTATGTGGCGCTCCTTTGTCACTACCTATTCCTGTGGGAAAAAGGCGTGACATTTGATTCACATTTTGATTGATCAAATAATTCTTTATTTGATGTTAAGTATGATCCCTTTAATGCAGTCAAGGGATATAGTCTGTATATTGACATGAATACAAGTCATCTAAGGAATCGATAATTTAATTATTATTTAAAATTAAAAGATTGCAATAACAAAAGGTGAGCTTAAAGCTATTAGAGTATTAGACATAATACGGAATTAGTAAAATACGGAAGCATATAATAAGGTGTTTTTAGTTAGACATATGGCATAGAGTTTTTTCAATCGTCGGCGCTCTTGAATTTTTCCTTCCTTACCATCAAGCAAGTCGAAGTCAGATTTCATTCTCTGTGCGTCTATCTTTTGTTATTATTATGTATGTAACGTTTATACTGTATTAATTAGTGGTATTTGTATTGTTTTTACTGTGCAATAAAGATTTTTATTCTTATTACCTTTTTCATGATAAATTAGTCCATTAACGGCTTTTATTATGGGAACGTAATCTGCTTTCTCGGTCTAATGCATTCATACCCATTGCCATTCATAACTAAATTTATCTATTGACCTCTAGGACTTGGGTACTCCGTCCGAAGCTATATGGACTGGCTACAATCAGTTACCAGCAGTTCAGAAAATGACATTTGCGGAGCATCCCTCAGGAGGATTAAGGACTCGTGTCTCGTCAGATCACCTGTCTGAGACAGGCTATAAATTATTACAAGGCTTTCTAACATATGATCCTGTGCGGAGAGTAACAGCTGATGCTGCACTGGATCACGCTTATTTTAAGGTAAGTTGTTTTTTAAATATATCTTTTATAAACATTCTCTTGTCTTCAGAATCTATAGGCTAATATAGTTAAATGCTTGTAAAAAGCAGTCACATCGTCTATGCCGATCTATTGTGGAACAGGCAAATTTCAAGCCAAACCGGAAATGCATTAGTCACTTAAAAGTAGTGTTATAGCTTGTCTAACTATAAATGACGCGCCCCTCCACTTTATTAGTATTATTATATATATTATTAACGTGCTCCTCCTTTTGTGTCTAACCAGCAACTGAATGACCAATTACAATTTCATTTTCGGCGTGTTGCATTTATATTTTATGCTTAAATGCAGTGGAGGGGCGCGTCATTTCGACTTAGACAGACTCTACCATGCTTAACACTCTCCATAAACAAACATCTGTAATATTCAATCTAATTAATAAAAACTAAGTATTCTTTCCGATCGTGAATTGAACCCGTGACTTGACGCGTAATAACTGTTGTTAAATATTTTCTTTTTGTAGCTTCACAAATAAATAATTTAAGTAAGTATTAATAATTAAAACTTGTCAGTTATAATAGTAACTTATTAAACATTTGCAGGAACAACCGCAAGCCATAGACCCAGCGATGTTTCCAACATGGCCGGCCAAATCAGAGGGTGGTCGTCGCAGCACACAGAGCCCCAAACCTCCAGCAGGTGGCGCTGCGTACGCTCAGTTCGCACGTGCAGACTCCGATGAAGCTCTCAGCTTTCACGTACAACAGCAGTCAAGATCTCTTAATGTCGCACCAGGATTTTCTCTCAAGTTTTAACGTAATTATAAACAGCATTATGATGGATCCCCATGTTCGATAGAACAAACAAACGAAAACTATCATTTCAATTATTTTAATATAGTCGTTGAAAGCTTTTATGAGCCAGTAAAATAGGTTGTAAATATATTGACAGTTCCTATTTATGCCCGTCTCGCTGAACTCTGGCTGCGTGCCTTCTATTTTGACTATTTATTGCAAAGAACTCTTTAACCTTTAACAAGGCGACCGTGGTGTAGTGGTCGTACAATGGTTACACAAACCGAGAGCATGAGTTCAAGACCATCCACCTGTACCAATGTATCTTTCATATATGTACTTTGGTTGTCCTGTTTCTATGATACAAGCACTTTAGTAATAGCTTGGTATAGAAATGTAAAAAAAACTTTAGTTTCTCTCCCGTGATTAGGGCAAGGGACGCATCGGCAATTTAACGAGAAGCGAAGTGAGTTCGATTTGTATGGCAGACGAATCGAAGATACATGTCGCGTCACTAAAATTTAAAACTCTATGAGTGCTAATTTAAAACCTTAAAACAAGTGTTCATCTTATTTTACTGCTTCATAAAGGCCTTGTTTCTATGATACAAGCAGTACTATTGCTTGTATCAAAGGTAATAAATAATAGACACAAGCCTACGACGAATATTGAATAATGTGTAAGATTTGTTAATATTATTATTATTGTAAATACAAAAAAAAGTACTTACTATCTGAATCAATGTAATTGTTGCCAACTTCGACGTGTCGTCCTAATTGACTAAATACCGTACAAGCGAACGATGCGTTTTCGTACAAACTCACGATTTAACATATCTCTATTTATTGTGTTTTAATAATTGAAAGGACATTATTTATTTTGTATGGGGACTTGGGCTAAATTGTATTAACAGTTGCAATATACATTTAAAATAGTTTATTGTTGTACATTGTAATGAAGATTACAATGTAATTGGATAATAACCTTTGCATATAAACTATGCAAATTGATTAGACTATAATTATGACAGTTCAAAGCAGAACTGTTATATGGTGTCTTCGTGAGTAAAAAACGATACTAAATCTATATCTTATTTTCCAAATAATTCAGTTGCACTTGCACAGCAATCAAAATCAAAATTGTCATTAGTTTTATTTATTCAAGTATTGAAAGTAGTACAAAAATATTCCAAAATAAATGATGTCCTTTGCACAGTAAATGCACGAGTTAGTACGATTGTTGCCATTTAAGATGACGCGTCGTCCCTGTAAACTTAATGCTAAGTTTGGGAACAGTTGAGCTTGGGCAATAGTTTTCAGCTGTTGAAAGAATGCGCTCTAGATCGGTCCGTTGCGATAAAGCGATGTTTGTTGCGTAGCGCGTGATCGTTCTGGCCGCTAAGCTACACAGACTATGCGTCGTATATATTTCCTATCCAATCGTTATTACTATATTATAAGTAATAATAGTATTGGGATATGTATATAAAATGCCTTTAATTGTATATACAAAATTTATGATAAAACATTGTAAATCTGATTTCGGCGGCATTATAGAGAATTTTGTGGTCCTATTGATAAAAAAATAAATACAAATTCAGCTTCTATAGAAGAAAGTATTAAATTTTAATATACATTTATAGTATGTATGTATATTAGTTGTGTCAGGTTCGTGGCAAGTACCGCTCTATTGTCTCTGTCTATCCCTGTATTTATTATAGCCAGCGGACAGACGAACACACAAGTCATATCTTATATATTACTTTTCAGTTAAAGTATAAAAGCAACCTTATTTTATACGCGCGTTCACTCTGATGGTTATTTTACGAAATCGTGGAAGAAAATATATTTTTTTACTTGCTCCCCAAGCCGAAAGTTTCAGTTATTATTGTATCTCGACATATGACATCACCCCGCTTGGTGTTAAGCTGGAGTGTGAACCATGAATGGATGTCACTGCTACTACAATTCAATAACTGTAAGTAGCAGTCACATCCACTATGCTGGGCTAGTTGAAACCGGCAACTTACAAGCTGAACCCGAAGTACAGCCTTTCTGCTCGCATTACACTTTCGTTGCCGGCTCGCAATACAGTGCCATACGTCAGTACGCTTGTCCATTTATTTAAAACTGTTGTGAAGTAAAAACCGTACTGGGGAACAAAAAATATAGTATACGATCCCCGGCAAGAAAGTTAGATGCCTTGACGTATTAAAGCCTCGCTTTCATATCGGCTTTATTATTACATCTGCCAGCCCCCCTAGCACGGCAATCCAAGAATCTCGATAAAGAACTGCAAGGAATATTATTGTAACCCATTTAAATAACATATTAAGCCGGTACATCAAAATGTTAAAAAAAAATTTATTAAAGTTTTCAACGTTGTTTTGTGAAATTTTTTACAGAAATATCTTTTTTGATACACTATTCTAGTTATTTAAAATTAGTTGGAATGATATTCTTTGCAAGTGTTTATTCGGCTTCTTGGATTGCCGTGTTAGGGGGGCAGGTATTTTAACTCTCTGGTCTTGTGTCGTAATATACTATAATTAAAAGTTTTTTTTGTATATTCCTAAAGCAATCACGCGTATATGTAGATGGCGACAGGCAACTAGATGGCTCTTGGTATTTAGGTTCCCCAAGTGATTTCGAACCCTACTGCACTATTCGATTCGGACCAAAATGGACAGGTGAAAAAGAAAAAATATACCGTATGAAATCGTGGGTTGACTGAAAGTTCCTACTTGTTTACATGATGCAATTTTAATGCTATTCTAAACTAATGGGCCGTTTTCACGTAATCAAAGAAAAAAATTTTTGCTACCGCTTGAAAAATTCTGTGCTTCTCTGCGCGTAAAATATTATGAAAAAATTGCTATCCATTTTTGCCGGGCAGCTTTCGGGATACAAGTTTTGTTGACAGCAATCGATAAATTCAATTTTAAACTGTTATATTTCGGAAACTGGCAAAAATGAATGCCATTTTTACCTAATTATTTTCAGCGCAGAGGAGAACAAAACTTATTCTTTATTTTGTTTTGTTCGCTTACGCGCAAACGGATATTAGTTTCGCATGGCATTTACATTTTCTTTATATAAACTAAATATTTTTTGGTTTTTAGGTAACCGCAATTTGCCAGACGATTTGGTTATCTTTTTCACACCCGGCCCTTATCTCCACCCTTGTCTATATTGGCACAAATGGGGTGGTAGGATTCGGCATCACTTGGGGCCTTAAATACCAAGAGACATCCGGTTGCCTGTCGACGTCTAAATATACGTGTTATTGCTTTAAACTAAAGTCTGTAACAAATGAAATGAAAAACTTTCTAAATAAAACAAGGACTTACAAAATTCGTTACATCCATAAAAGCATTTTATACTGATTAAAACTGCTGTATACTCCCTTTTTTAAAGATGAAACTTTATACATAATATTTTATTGTCTTGTAAGTTTTTAATTTCATTTGGATATTGCTGTATGTATGTGTCGTCTATTCTAAATTGATTGAGACCAAACTAGTTCAAAACACCATTTAGAATTTAAATATATACTACCTCTTGAATGTTTAATGTAGTTTCTATATTTAAGGTGTATGCAATTGAATAATGTTATGATATATTAAATTGATCGCGTTTTGGCCAGCATAGTGGTGTAGACCGAGGTAACCGTGAGCTGAATAGGTATTTACAGTCGTCGCCGCTCTTGGACTTTCCCTGCTTACTATCAGGCAAGTCGAGGTCAGAGGTAAAGTCTTAATAAAAAAAAGCTGTAGAAAATGTAGAAGTTGGTAAATATGTAAACATGAATGACTAATTGAATCCGTGATAATTCGTGAATCATTACTTTTTTCATAAGTATTATTTATTAATAATTATTTGTTAAATCATGAGCAAAATAATATTTATAATTAATCTCGCAAATATTGCATGTGGTATTAGCCCGGCTATATGCGAAGTAAGGCCCACCAGTTGCAAGAACTGCATTATGAAAATATGGAGTAGAGGCATTTCGAAGTGAGCTTAGTGGTCAGAGCTGCCGCACGTTAAGCAAGAAGTGCCGGGTTCAAACTGCAGTTGTCATTACTAATTTCTGCAGTAGAATCAATACTATTGTTTGTTTACATAGTTGGCAATTTCTAAAAAGGAGTGGGTGTAGTTTAATTTATAATTATATAAGACAATAGATGATTAAATAAAACACATGTGATTACAATAACCAAGCGCCTTACAAGGATCAAAACTGTCATTAAGAAAGTGTACAATATACATATTTTTAAAGTTATTTTTATTGTTTTTCTTACTTACATCCTATAGTTTATAAAATATATCTCGCCACGCCTCAATTCCCACAGGGATGCGTATTCCTGTTTTTATTATTGCGACACGACAGTAAATGAATCTCGCCTTGCCGAGAGCGCCGACGACCAAAAACTGGCTTAGTTTATATTTGCCTCAGTGGCCGTCACAATACCAGCCAGAGCTAGCTGATTTTTCACAAATCAAAGGTTATAGGATGGGGAGATCAATATATAAGTATTTTTATATTGGTCTGCCCCTTTAGCACGGGGTCGAGCAAGATTCAAGAATCAAGTTCCGCGATAGACCTATCTTACCATGTAACTTATCACATAAGCGAGCATGGCCATTCCTTGTTTAAGATAAATCAATGCGATAAAATATTAAGATATTTTATCGCATTACTACAGGCTTTTTCGGAAACAACAAACCTCTATATTGACTTTCGTCATATAATCATTCATTTCGGTCATGGTACGTTCCCTACAACAATACTAACAGAAATTATGCGTATAAGTTAAAGAGTCGAAACATACTTGGAAATGTCAACTAACAACAAACTTTTTAATTTGACCGTATACTGACATTACATCTTACGGCAAATTTGAGGCGTATCCACTGTGAAACGTTTATAAACTTAATATATAAAAATTAAAATGAAGAATTTAAAATAATATGTTACAAAATCTCAAATAAATACATCAATTATTAAATATAATAATTAAATAAATATATTTAAAAAAACTAGCTTTGAGTTAATGTGCATTTATGCAAGGTGAGGTCCAAGAGCGCTAGTGACTGAAAAAACCGACTTAGTTTACGTTTGCCTCAGTCATTCGTCAGTATGCCGGCCAAATGTGTAGTTTCGAACTTCGCTTGAAAGTATTTAGGCGCATGAAATAAGAGTATAGACTGTCTAAGCCGAAATGACGCGCCACTTCACCACATTTGCGCACACGAGAAAACCTAAAATATGAATGCAAAGCACTGAAAATGCAATTGTAATTGGTCATTCAGTTGCTGGTTAGACACAAAAGGACGAGCACGCTGATAAAGTATGGTAGTATAGTTAGTAATGTTTGCATTCACACATTTAAATAAACTAATAAAGTGGAGGGGCGCGTCATTTATAGTTAGACAAGCTATAACAATTTTTTTAAGTAAAATTAAATGTAGTCTTGAGTAATTATTAATTGAGTTTAGGACATAGAAAACATAATAACCTTTTAAGAACCTTACAAAAAATATAATTATTTAGTTAACAAAGGCTAAAATATATTTATCACCACCCCGTTCATAATGTGATAAAAATGTGTATATATAACGTCAAAATCTTACTTCTTGGATCAGCCGTGCTCGCAAGTTATGATAACTTCAAACAAAATGGCGGCTATCACACATATTGCGTATCTTGCTTGCCGCCGTGCTCGCAACTTACAGTTCATGGGGAAAAGTCATATTTTGACAAACAATCATGATATTTATCGTGCTTCTTGGATTGCCGTGCTAGGGGGGCTGGTATTAAATATAAAATTATATTTCTGGTGTTGTGGTTGGCATAGTGACGGCGACTGGGGCAACCGTGAAGATTCACTTTTTACAGTCGTCGGCACTGTTGGACCTCCTCTTGCTTACCACCAGGCGGGTCGAGGTCAGATGTCGAGTCACAATAAAAAAACTGGCGATGATGGCTGCCATCATTGCAGCCATTTTTGCAAAGTTCTAATCTGCTCTTCAACTGCGGACCTGGCAGTGCCGCCACTACTCTGGTATTGCTCCACACTTGCTTCCCATGAGAATAAACTTTCGATGTCATTTCTACCAAGAACAGGGCTGTAACAAGAAGTCAAACAAATTTTCGTAAACCTGTTTTAGCATACTTGAGCTTATGCATAAAACAAACGTGGTTAAAGACTAAAAGGTTTTTTTTATTGTGGGTCTTCATATGATAGCGCCCTTACAAGATATATAGTTATCGCCAAGCTTATATGGTTATGGGGTCCTGCATTTTCAAGAATGGCCCTAATTTGATGAAGGACAGTAATAAAGATTTCATAAGAAATAATATCGTAATACAATATTGAAGAGTGCCGTGCAAAGTAGCGCTCCGCTGTTATTTGGTATTGAATTGTGGCCAATCCCTACTTCCAGGCGGTTAAGATTCACGTTTTTTACCGGATTTCCACCACTTTGTCTCGATAATGGTCGTTTGCCGAAAAAATGTTATATAAGAAAAAATCATCAAATCGACTCAGGAGCTTATTCACCGCACAGCAGATAGTTAGGGTTCATGCAATTCCCGACGCGCTATATCCTAGATTGCTATAGGAGTGGCATGGACTATGCTAATAATGTCATTTCTAACTATAATTCTTTCAAAAGTACAATTTAAAGTTCTCGGTTACAATTAAACCAGCATAGTGGATTCGACTGATACTAGCTGTTACTTAGCTGTAGTAGCAGTCGCCTTCAATTTCCAGCTTAATCAGGCTGGGTTGTGTTATATGTCGAGTCCTAATTAAAAAAAAAACATATTAATCTTACCAAATATTGTAATATTCCTCATAGGGCAACGTTTGAAGAGTAACACCAAGTGTTCTTGTTCTCTTCAGGCAAGCGCCGACAGTATGATGTGCTTCACGGAAAGGCACACCTCGGCGCACTAAAGCATGAGCTAGGTCCGTGGCTAACATACTTGCATCAAGTAATGATAAGGCTTTTGGAGCATCAACCTACAAAGAATCATTTGTTTATCAATTGCCACACAATTATGCACGCAGGCGGACTTTATGCTAGTTAGCATTATTCGCCAGTCATCCTTTAGCACAATAGAAGCAAGTCCAAATTGTGAGCATGAGGATATAGAGTAATGAGACAAATAAATAAATACATACATATGTTTATACATCATAAATGTTAGGACTTTTTAGTGATATGAAAGAACAGGGCTCCAATTTTCTTAATACATTATGGCGACGATAAAGCAGTGAAATTGCGCCACGGTCGCAATGACCAATCAACGTAGTGTACCTATTTATTTGTTATTCGCTCGTTAGTTATGAAGATGTCAATTATCAGTGTTTTTTAAAATATATATTTTATATTGTGACTCGGCATCTGACCTCAACTCGCCTGATGATAAGCAAGAGGAGGTTCACTATGCCGGCCAAAGGTGCTTTTTCACGCATCGCTTGATGGATCCAAGGTTATAGGATGGAGAGAACATCGCAGGTTCGCGGTCGTGTATTAAGGACTTGGGGCCCTTAAAGTAAAGTATTTTTTAAGATTAAGATTAGGCCAGGAGCTTTAATAATTTACTTAAGAAAACCGTTATTAAGCCAGGTCGTTAAGCCAGAAAAGTACTCGAATAGAGACGACGGCAGTTTTTAGTGTGGTAGGAAGCCAGTTATTTGCCAAGTCTGTCAATCCGCTGTAGGTATTAACATCACTTACAAGGGCACAGATGGTGAAGTGACTCGGTGGCGTTTTGGGATCAGCTCGTAAGTTGCCTGTTCTAACTAGGCCGACAAAGTAAATCCAACTGCTACTTGCAGTTATTTAGCTGTCGTAGCAGTCGCCTCCATTAATAACCCAGCTTAACATCAGGCACGCTGTTGTTATTGCTGTAAGTGTATATGTTATTATTACCTCCAACGTAGCAATAGTTCCAGTGGTAACTTTAAGACAATCAACCAATCTATCATAGGACCTAAATAGGAGCTCTTTATCACACTGCAGATCCTTGTTGTATGTGCTGGGCAGACCTTTTAACGTGCAGCTAAACCCGAAGGCATCACCAAGAAAAAGACCAGCAGCACCTCGTACGAGTTCTAAACCATCGGGATTACGTTTCTGTGGCATCAGACTAGAACCAGTAGAGAACTTGTCAGATAGACAAACTATACCGAACTCCTGCGATCCATATATGATAAGATCTTCCGCCAGTCTGCTTAAATGGGTTCCGGTGAGTGATGCCCAGTTCAGGAACTCAACTGGAATTAAATTATTGTTGTTTTAAATTATTATTGTGGCTCTACATATTCGCGTAAAGTTCTTGGTTCTATTACCGGTCGGAGCAAATATATGTTTAGTAGGTAGCCATAGATTGGTCGCGCTACATCGAAGCGTCAGCAAGACCAATCATAAATCTATGGTATGTAACATTTATTTGTATTAAGCATAATTATTAGATTGAATATTACAATTATTTGTGATTTATACAAATGGAAAGCTTGTTTCGGGTGTTGGTGTGGTAGGTTGGTGGTAATTTGCCCAGTGTGGTACAACCACTTACAAATGTACAGACCTTGAAGTAACACTCTCGCATTTCGGGATAAGTTTAAAAGTTTTCGGTTCCAATTAGACAGGCATACTTTTTGATTATTTAACTGTAGAAGCAGTCACCTCCATTCATAGACTGCATTCCAGCTTAACATTAAGCTGGGTGCAGTGAAATGTTAAGGTAGAATAATAATAAAAAAAACGTGTTAGCATCATAGATAGTGACGCTTCGTTGTCTGCCTTTATCCCTGAAGGAGTTAAAGGCGTAACAATTTGATAAATTGATCGATCAATAAGCATACCTACCAATATGATCTCTTGTGGAAACAGCAAACATTGAATTAGGAGTACAATCTTCAAATCCTAGCTGTTGAGCCAGATGTTTCCTATCAATGGTGAATGCGCAACCGGCTATGGCGCCACTGCCCAATGGGCATCGAGATAAACGCGGCAATTGTTCTTGAAGGCGATTGCTGTCATCGTGAAGAGCCCATGCATGACTGCAAAATACATCAAGTTTCATTAATTTCATTCCCCACAGCCTTTTTTTTTTTTTGGTAACGCGAGGGAAAATCCCTAACGGACGCCCGCCACCCGAGGAGGGAGGGGTGGCGGGGAGTGTCGGGCTTGCACCGACTAAAAACCCTCGCGGTGTTCCTCCGTTCGTCTGGCGGAGCACGGAGTTCACTTTCGCAGTCCCGCATAACTCCGCCGACGCTGGCCCGTTCTCCCACCGAACGGGCCCCTCTTTTTGCAGGAGAGTCGATGTTACTCTCCTGCGCACTCTGATCTCAGTTGTGAGGCGCGCGCGGGAACACAGCGCGCGCTCCCTCTGACCCCGTCTCTAAGGTGTGTATGGCGGCAGTCCCCTCCTGGACTGCCGCCGACGGGGTTAGGTGGGGGCGGGAGGAGAGGCGAATCGCACTCTCCTCCGAATCCCGGCTCTTCCGCGGCGGACAGAGGGAGCATCTTGGGATCTTTCCCGCTCCCTCTCCGCGGTCTCCTTCTGGAGCATGATAGCTTCACAGAAGGAGACAGCCGCATTCCATGACCCCTCGCTAGACACCATAGCCTTGATAACGGCTGGTAGCGAGAGGTCATTCGTCCCCACCTCTGCGACGAATTCTCGGCGCAGCAATGTCCAAGCAGGACATTCCTCCAGGTTGTGCTGCGCCGTGTCTTCGTCGCAGTCTCCACATTCGTGACATCTGGTCGTCGGCTCCCTTCCGGCTATCTTGCAGAGGTACTTTCCGAAGCAGCCATGCCCGGAAAGCACTTGCGTCAGCCGGAAGGTGAGGGAACCGTGCCGCCTGTTCGCCCACTTCTTCAGTACTGGGCGAACTGCCTCGACAGTTCGGAGGCCAGCAGATGGTGTTGCCAGCCTCTCGCTCCACACGCGTAATATTTCCTGTCGAGACAGGAGCCTCCGCACCCTGGCAGGTTCATATATATCGGATTTCATACATATCCGCACAGACCTTAGCCTCGATGTCCCACGGAGGGGACCCTGTCAGGACACACGCCGCCTCGTACGAGATGGTCCGGTAGCCACGTATCACCCTGACGGCCATGACGCGCTGTGATTTTCTCAACAGCGCGACAGATTTGCTCGTCAGGGTGTAGGCCCATATCGGGGCCCCGTACAGGGCCATTGACCGGACCACTCCTAAGTAGAGACGGCGAGCTGCGGTGTCTGGCCCACCCAAGTTGGGAAGCAGGCGACTAAGTGCACCTGCTGCCCCCATGAGTTTAGGGGCCAGACCCGCAAAATGTTCGCGGAAGCTCCAGCGGCTATCGAGGACGCCCCACAGCCTGCCCTAAGGTTTTCCATAATTGCTAACTCTTCTGACCTCTGACAACTGTCTGCACAGTGTCGAGTAGGTACTTAGTACTTATCTATAAATAAATCTTTTAATTTTTTCTTAGATTTTGCGCGAACATTGATTAATGTAATAAATAAATTTTATGCGGCTTACTATCGCGTTTATTTTGGTTTTGGTTTTGATTTTACATTTTTTTATTACACCGACGTTTCGAGAGCTTTGCAGCCATCGTGGTCACAGAGAGACTAATGTGTTGGTCGTCCTATTGGTTATTGTTTCCAAAACTACCCCTTTTGATGTTTTGCTTTTGTTTTTCTGTTCCCGGTTTAATTGTAAAATCAAAACCAAAATAAACGCGATAGTAAGCCGCATAAATTTTTTTTAATTCAAAAATCTTTTAAGTTAAAATCTGTCAAACCGTTTAGAGTACAGTGTACCAATGCGAGTTTCAGCTAATGTTCTCACAGCATTAAGTACTTCTGCCAATCAATCTTATTTTGACACTCAAGACAAAGAAAATATCGAAATAAGCTCGAAAAACCCTCCTTATTCGGTAGTCGGTTAACTACACTCATTTACTTACCTCAAAAGAAATTGACTCCATCTAATGGGTTGAGCACGTTGTAGATGAGTGTATCCAGGTATAATAATATCCAATTCTTTCTTAGATCTCTCAACCAAAACCTACAAATTAAAATACGTATAGTAAAACTTTTACGATTTGAATATTAACGGATTTACGCGATAAGTTATTTTTGTTGCTTAGGTAAAAACGAGCAAAAAAACGTTTCTTTCCAAAGAAAACAGGAAGTCTTGGCACTGAACTACTATTCCTAAACGGTCGGTTAGGCCCTAATTAATGCATTTTTGTGGATTTCTAGATATTTTATAGTGCTATAATCGTTTTTTTGCCTAGAAAACGATTGTCGGGTCAGCTAGTTTATTGATAAATATCGTGGCTTTAAGCCTGGAAATAAACAACAGATTAAAATAACAACACATACATACATTTATAAGCTCACGAAGGCTGCTTTGTAATAAAGGTAATGCCTTTAACATCCACAGCTTGGTGTCAGTAGCTGATTGGTCATTACGACTGCGGCCTGTGTGCAGTCTCATTGCAGCATCGCCAGCATGCAACCTCAATCGCCTTTCCACTACAGAGTGTATGTCCTCTTCAGTATCCGTTAAAAACCCTTTAGTAGCAATTTCCTCAGCTATTTCTTTCTCGACCTATACTTAAATAGGTAAATAAATAATTTTGATAAGAAAATAATTGGCCGCACGGGACTAATGGTTATTTATAAAATTTATAATAATAATAAATGTATATGAAGTTAAAATAAACTAAAAAGTTAACTAATAGTAACGAGTTTCGTTATTGAAATTTAATAGTCACATCAATAACTCGTTTTATAATTTAAAAACCGTCTCTTTCAATGAAGTGATAAGAGCCTTTGGCCGCCATAATGACGGAGACTGTGGCAGCTGTAAATTAAATCGTATTTTTCAGTCATCGTCGCTCTTGGACTTCCCATGCTTACGATAAAAATAAAAGAATTGTTATTACAATAAAAAAATCATTACATAATTTTGAATAATTTAACCAATAAGTCACGTTAATATTTATGCGTTATCCGTGATAAGTACTTAAACCATACTTTTGGTTTTTGATTAAGAACCAGAAAAATGTGTGTTTTAAGATGAAAGTACATGTTTATGTTTAATTTCGTAATGTAGTTTTGCTTGAAATTATCTAAAGTGCTATATTGACCACAATTACCTTTGCAAGACCTTCTTCAATTGCGACATTATCCTCTTTAGCGAGGTGGCCACCTGCATGCAAAGCCTTTGCCCATTCTTTACTCCCCTGTATATCTTCCTTGAAAAGTCGACTATCCACAGGCAGTGAATCGTTCAACCTACGTAGCACCGACGAGGGTTCATCTTCGAAACAACCGCCCCACAATTTATAATTATCCTTGCAAATAATATACTAATTTTATTATTACTTTCCAATGAGATTAAACTGGTTGAATCAGACTAAGTACGTATAATTCTGTAAGTACTTTTTAGGCGGGAATTTATATTATACTTAAGGTCTTTTTTAATCCGTTTCAGTTGCCTCATTAGTAAATATATTTTGAAGTAATTAAATAACTCACCGTAGTCATTGTGTATGAAGAAGAAAACGTTTACGACTGATTGTTAAATGTATCTTATGTTTTATTATCAAAAGGTTAATAAGTTGATTCATTATCTTATCTCAAAGAGATGGAACATGAATTTTAACTTATATAGTTAACAAATTGTGTTTTTTCTTAGTTGTTTACCAAAAGAGTTAGATATTGTGTGATAAGCTAATAATGATTTTTTATTTCAAGTTGTATTTCAAGATATTATATCGGTTAACCAAATTGGAAAGTCTCGCGATTTTCTACCTACCAAAATATGTTTTGATTGACTGGTATATACATACTATTCCTATGAACTGGTAATTTAAATTTACCGCATTTTTAGTTAATAAATTAAGCGTTTTCATCAATTTGATGAATTTAGTTTCGGTTGAAAGTAATGGTAGCCATGCTACCACCAAAATTTAAAACTATATTCTAACCTTAAATTTGAAGGGACGGATTTACTGTTCATTTCACGTTTCAATGTTTGTAAATAATAAGAAATAATATTTGGTTATAAGTGATTTAATGTGAAGAATAAGCATTTTAAATTATTTAAATAATAAAAATATGACTAGCGATGTTCAACATTACACTGAATTATACCAATTTACTTTGCATGATATCAACATAGACCCTGGCCTTAAGGATGAGGAAGGTAACCAGCTTCCAAGACCCTATACCAAGAATCAAATGCGGAAATGGGTAAAAATTGTTAAATGGGAGAATAGAAAAAATGATAAAAGAGCAAAAGAAAAGGCCCGAGCGAAGGAAAGGCGGTCTCTAGCTCGGGCTAACGAAATAGATATTGGACCGAGCAGAAAGTGTCTAAAGAGAATGCAAAACGAAATAAAGAAACAAAATATTGGTATTATAATAGATTTAAGTTTTGATAATTTAATGTCTGAGAAGAATAGATTTAAAGTTTTAAAACAAATATTACGTTGTTATTCTATAAATAGGAGGTCGGAGGCACCATTACAATTTCACATAACTAGTTTTGGTGAAAGAACAAAAAGTGAAATGTCTAGGCATAATGGTTATGAAAATTGGGATGTAAGTTATGTTAAATCAATTTCATTTTTACAACCATTGAAAATAAATTATGGGAGCATGACATAGATAATTAACTTAGATTATTTTAATGTATTAGAGATTTTTGTCCTATTTGCTGCACTGTTAGCCTTGGAAATAGAAATTAATGTATTTATATTTTTAATGCATAAAGAAGCAGCGAAGGTTTTAAGTGTAAATGAGCCCATAAAAACAACAATAATATTTAATTTTAATAATTTATCCGCTTATTCCAGGTAAAGTTCTCAGAAAAGGATTATTTAAGTATATTTCCCAAAGAGAAGCTAGTTTATTTAACAAGTGATTCAGAAAATGTTATAGAAGAATTCACAAATGATACTTATTATATAATAGGTGGACTTGTTGATCATAATGAATATAAGGTACAAAAAATATACCACACATTTTTCACCTCTAATTTCTAATAATAATTAAATAGAAAAATCAGGCATGCACATCAGTCAGCTGTCACCAGGAATCAAACCCCAGAGTCTGTTGATGATAAAACTCCTAAGGCTGCCATAGTAAAGACTAGTATTTAGTCTCTATGATTTTCTCCAAAGTTCCTTAATGTTCCAGGGCCACTGCTATAAAATAGCAAAAGATCAAGGAATAAGACATGGGCAATTGCCTTTAAATAAATATGTTGATATGAAAACTAGAAAAGTTTTAACTATTGATCATGGTAAGTTCCTTTTTATTAATTGTGGCTCCACATATGACACCATCCCTTTTGATTTTAACTTGGACCTCCTCCTGCTTATCATCAGGCGGGTCGAGGTCAGATGTTGTGTCACAATAAAAAATATATGACTGCATTCTTGATGTAGAGGCAAGATGTATTAAAAATAATTTAATGTATTTTTTACAGTATTTGAAATAGTATTAAGAGTATGCGAGGGCATGCAGTGGAAGGATGCCTTAATGCAAGTGTTGCCAATGAGAAAAGGTGCACTCGCAGTTGAGAGTACAACAAATAGTGAAAGTAATACTGATAGTGAAGTTTTGTAATGGAATTTAAAAAATATGGAATACTTTGATTATTCCAAAAATATGACTAATAAAGATATTGAGTGTATGTATTTATTTAAACTAAATGAGCAATTAGAAATAAAAAGACGAACATACCGTCTTTTGTGGTAGTTCAGTTCACCCCAGTTTAAAATATTAACTTGTACATTGTTCAAAATTATGTACTTTGTACATAATATATCACTGTACTGTACTTTGGTTGTATGTTTCTAGGAGTTTTAGTAGCTAAAAAATTAAATAAAAAACGACTATGGCAGGATAGAGTAAAACTTCACCTAAAGTAACAGATTCCGGAATTACCAATATTTTGTTTTTGAAGCTAAGTATGTGTTTGTCTATAGGTCTTATATTAATAAAAATAATATATTAATAGTTGTTTTTTTTTAAATTCTATTTAGCTACCTAGTTATTTAAAACGAAGAACAAGTGTGAGCTATTCAAGTTAGTCTTTGTAATATAGCCTGATGGTAAATCAGGGGAGGTCCTAGAGTGCCGACGACCGACTAAACCCTACATACTTTGCGGGCCTATAATTATTTACATGTAACAAGCACCACTTCACTTGAAGAACCGACAATTGACGGGGAAGAAAGGTTCTACATGGAAACCATGAACTGGAAGACGCAGCGTAGGTAGGCATCCCAGGTTATCCGTAAAAGTCACCAATAACCGGTGGATGCAACTGGCATCTTGTTCAAAATTCTAAGGATGTCTTGTGGACAGTCTTTTAGCCGATGATAGAAGACGTTAATAGGTACCTAATATCAAAAACTTCCGTAACATTGATGTTATAAAGCTTTTTTAAAATACTCTTGTGAGTAGTCAACTGGTAACAAGTGTATGGAACCCCAATGAAACTTGCTATAAATTAATGTGAGAAAAAGTAAAAAAAGGGTATAATAAATAAACAAATAAAACACTTATTTTTAACAAATAAAAGTAATTTTATTAACAAAATAATAAAAATTGAACAAATCTGAATGTAATGTATAAATTAGAATTATCACAAAAATAAAAATTAGATAAGTAATAAATATTAAACTTTGCTTATGTTATTAAATAAATAATATCACTATACGAATAGAATACTGCATTAAATTGTATTTAATATGTCTGTATATAACAATTATGTTCTAAATATTGGTTTCAATAGCATTTTGTACTAAAGTTTAGCTCATTGACCCATTATTTTACATTTCTTTACTTTGCTTATATCAAAGAAACAGGGCGACTAGAGTACATTTTTTTATTTTATATTGTGACTTCACATTTGACAGCACCCCGCTTGATGCATCAAATGGTTGAACCCTGACATTTATTGAAAAATAAATAAGTAAGCACTTTTTGACTAGTATGTCTAAATATTTTTGATTCCTACTACATATACAAGCACAATAAATTATAAACTTGATTTAGACCTTGAAAACCTTAATTATACTCATACTTTTAAATAGCCAATATTAAAGTCACCTTTATTGTCATATTACTAACGTTTAAAATACTATATAACATAAAAACATTGCACGATACGCTCAAAGCAAAATCCTGCTTCTCTAGTTAAATAAATAAAATATTGCTGTAACCTTTTAAAGGCTTTCTAGAGATTCAAATTGAGTACCTAAATAAAATAATAACAAAAATGTGTAAATAAAATAAATAAATTAAAAATAAATAATTTGTACTACTGGTACTGTACTCTACATATTAAGTAGCGCACAGATTAGTCTACTTAAAGGTACACTCGTGCATAGAAGGTTTGCCGATAGTGTAATGACGTCGCTTCGATAGTTAGTAGGGCTAACAAAAAAGACAAGTTACAAAAATAGTTTTTGCAATAAATTAATTATTTATATTTTATTATTGTACTGCATACTGCGCCACTAATTTAGGTGGCATTGTGATCAAATAATAAAACTAAGATAACGTGACCAACTTTGCATGTGTTAAACGGATAACTAAACAAAAAGAATAATAATAGCGCGGGTTGAGGTCGGTGAGTGGGAGATATCGGCAAACCTTCTGTACGTAAATAATATAATTTTTTACTTAAAAATAATATTAAAAATGATTGTTTTGTGTCCTTAAATATAAGCAAATACTTTGGTGATCATTCATTTACGGTATTTTTCCAAGAATTCACGGATTAAAGGCGCCATAAGCTCAGGCGTATTTAAATGTGTGTGGTGTGTGCCCTTTACATTGTGGATCTCAAAATTTGGATTATTCTTCACTATTATGTCCCTAATTTCAAGACTAAATTCATCACCTCCAAATCTTGGGTCTGACGTTTTGAAGAACAACGATGGAGTTTTCATACACAGTGCTAAAGTTTTCACAAAATCTTTATCTTCTGGCACAAACAGAATATATTTTAATCTCGAATCTCGGCTGAAGTAAAACTTATTACTGTCTTTTTTTGATTGTTTCGTACCTCTATTTATGAGATAAGGTGCTGCCTCAAGGCTCACTGATTTGCCCGTGCCTTCATGTAATAATTGTATTGCTTGTTCGTAAGTATAGGATGGTGGTTCTGTATCTAACCTACCCTGCTCAATATCAAGTTTACCAATTGCGTTTGGCAATTTTTTGATTAAATACTGTGGTTTCATTTTGTCCATAATAATATTATCAATACCTATATAGAAGTCTACGCATTCTGGGTATATTGACGCATATCTCATTGAAGCTATGCTACCCATGGAATGTGCCAGTAAAGATACTTTGTCCCATTTAAAATGTTCTTTTATATGTTTAATTACGCGTATCCAGTCCCAGGGATGATATGCCATACCTGTGAATGCAAAAACAAGTTAAAATAAGTGATTTGAATAAAGACTGAAAAGCATTATCGGATTATAATAATCCGAACACAACACGATAACATCATTACGTAACGCCTTATTCCACTACACCACGATCGCCTAATAGATTAAGGCGACCGTGGTGTAGTGGCAGTGCAATGGTTACGCAAACCGAAGAGCACGAGTTCGAGACCGCCCACCGGTATCAATGTATCTTTAATATATGTACTTTGGTTGTCCTGTTTAGCACTTTAGTAGCTTAGTATGGAAATGTAAGCAAATAAAAAATGAATTACCATTTATCCCGGTCGTACATAACTTTCTCGTCTCACTCACATCCACAATTCTATGCATTCATGTTCTATCAAATACTAAGGGACAAACTTCTGCGTTATGCCTGTTTTATTATTTCACTCACTTCTGATTTTGTCAACTCTACCTCTGTTAATTTTTCTAAATTAAAAATATGTCCTTTACTGCCTATCCAGCGTCGTCATGCAAAAATACATACCTTTTGGATACCAAGATGATAGACCATGTCCTGGGAAGTCGATCGAGAGTACGGAACAGTCATTAGGCAGTAGTGGTATTAAGGTATCCCATGTTGCAGCATTATCCTGCCAGCCATGCATGGCCAACAATGGCCTTTGGTTTTCGTTGCCCCACCATTTCCCAGCTATGTGACCCCAATGTGTGGGTATTTGGATTTCTTTTGCGTTCATCTGCAATTATTTTTTAATGAATAAAATGTTTGTTAATCCTATGAAGGGTTATAAAGCTTGTGTAAAATCACTATGAAGTATTTCAGTCAAACCAATTCTTCTACACAGTTCCGTGTTTTATAGTGACTGCTTTCAACTTTGATGTCAAATAATTTGTTAATTTATTTTTCCCTAGTATTCCAATTAAACTTTATCTCGATCAAGGGGATAGTAAGCGACAACATAGCACCACTTTCTACAATATTGACAGCTCTCTTGCTTCTCTCATCCACAAGTCACTGCATACACACACTATGGTTACAGGCACTGCAAACCTTAGCTTTTTAAAAAGTATGTCTCCGATTTAATTATTGAGGTTAACAACAATTTTCAGGGTTGACCTGCTGAATTAACTTAGAGGAATAAATTGTAATGTATTTATAATTTAATTTATACATCTGATTAAACGACCCAGGAAGCAGGGTCGAAAGCATCCTCAAGAAAATAGTGGATGTGAGAGAAGTGAGGGAGTTATTTTAGGATCGTTACAAGTGGCGCTTTATTATCTAAGCCTATCCCTGTGAAATAAAGGCGTGACAATTTGCTTCTTTATATATATATATATACGGATAGTGCAGTGCCATATAATATTTTCCAGTTCTGAGCTGCCATGTAGGAGAATAAAATCAAATCAATCAAATTGCCACGCTCTTTTCCTACAGGGATAGGCAGAGACAATTCTTACACAACTCCCTTGCTTCCTTCATATCTACAATTCTCTTTATACAGGCTCTGCGGTTATGGGCACTAGGCAACCAACAACCCAAGAGAATAAAAATGTGTGGAAAACCCATTTTTACGATTGTGGATTTATATTACTTATGTCTATTTGCATAAAGTGATATAAATAAATAAATTACATTATATGAGTACTTTACTTTGCTTGATACTAAATTATTTACATACTTATGTACTTGTATAGTAGTATGATTATAGTTATCCACGTTTTTATTATTTTTATTGTGGCTAGACATATTGCAGCACCCCATTTGATGTTAAGCTGGAGTCCGGTCCATGACTGGAGGTGCTGCTGCTACAGTTAAATAACTTTAAGTAGCAATCACATTGACTATGCCGGCCTAGTAGGACCCGCCAATTTACAAGCTGGTCCCGAAACGCGATTAAGTCACTTTCCCGTCTGTATACTTGTAAGTTGAGGTACTACTTCCACCATAACCAGACCAGATAACCAGACCCAAAGCAAATATTTGTGCTGTTTTTTTATTAACAAATATTTGCAATATTTAATAAAATTATTAAATATTACAAATAAAAGCTATTAAACAAATATTTGCTCCGACCGCGAATTAAGTCATGTCAAGTCAAGTAATGTAAAGAATGATAAGACATCTGTTAGAGCACATATAAAAATAAATAAACAAATAAGTAATTATTAACAGTAGTACATATCGCCAACGTCCTTGAAACCTACGTCCTACCTACCTACGCCGCCCGTTTGGTAAGCTAATGTCGTGTCCACTGCCACTCGGCATTCGCATACTCTCATACCTCGAAAAACATCGTAGAGCCCCAATGGTCGAATTGGGGCTCTACGATGGCGTAAGATACGTTCTACTGTTCCTTTCTTATACAGTGTCATCAAGGATCACTCACCATTTTAACAAAAATATATTTTTGAAAACCACTCAATGTATTGTCTATACAATTTAGATTCTATAAAGAAACTA
Source organism: Tinea trinotella (assembly GCA_905220615.1). Lineage (NCBI taxonomy): Eukaryota > Metazoa > Arthropoda > Insecta > Lepidoptera > Tineidae > Tinea > Tinea trinotella. Next base: position 8,242,888 of record HG992308.1, on the reverse strand, counting down.
ACTATAATTTAATTTTTATTATCTAGATAAAAAATTGCAAGTAATATAAAGTACAAGGTTCAAATTTTAAGTTACAAGGTCAATGTAACTATGATTACCTATTTGATAGCATACTTCCTATATCTTTATGAGTCATTTACTAGTGCCAAAGTACAATATATTTTATTTCCTGCATTAAGTGGGTATGCTAACTGGTGTAGTGGTAGTGCAATGGTCACTCAAACTCAGAGCATGAGTTTGAAGCCACTTACCAGTACCATATCTTTGTTATATGTACTTTAGTTGTTCTGTTTCTATGATACAAGTTGTTTAGTGGCTTAGTATAGAAATGTAGATAAAATTATTATTTAGAAATCATGTTGACATGCATGGACGAACGGTTTAGCAATTGGTTTGTTGCGCGTAAAGTCCCGGGTTCGATTCCCGGTCGGAAGAAATATTTGTTTCATACTTTTTATTTAATAATTATATTAAATAATGCATATATTTGTTAATAAAAAAGAAGAGGTGAATATTTGCTTCGGGTCTGGTTATCAAAGAGTGGTAGGCAGTGGTACCCAGTCTGCCGATCCGGGGTAGTACCACCACTTACAAGTATACAGACCGTGAAGTGATTTGGTCACGTTTCGGGATCAGCTTGTAAGTTGCCGGTTCCAACAAGGCTGGCGTAGTGAATGTGATTGCTACTCACAGTTATTGAATTGTAGTAGCAGTGACTTTCATTCATGGACCACACTTCGGGTTAACATCAAGCAGGGTGCTGTCATATGTTGAGTCACAATAAAAAAAATGTATAAAAGTATGTTTTTTATATAATAAAATATTAGGACATAGAATTTCTTTTATTTGACATCACATATGAGGTGCCCAAGAGTGCCAATGACTGAAAATCCAACTCAGTCGATGATTGTCAATATAAAAGGCATTAGGATGAATACAACTACATAAGAAAGATGAACAAAGCATAAGTTTATTTGATAATAATTAGTAAATATATATATTGGACCTCTTAAAATTATAATAGTATTTTATTGTTTCTTGATATGGCATTAACTTTAGCCATAAAGTATATGCTTTTTTAAATTTATTCATTTTCATAAACCAGTAACATTTGTAAGTGTCTCTCTTAAAATGATTTAATTTATTGTCTAAACTGATAAGCTGTAGCCTTCACATTGTAGACATCAGATAAATAATATATATGTACATTTTATCACTAAGCATGATAATGCTATAACTTAAAATAATAATAATGAGAAATCCAACAATATAATTGCATAGTAATTATAGGCAGTTATTTGGACTAGTAATAAATTTAGCATTAATTTTCAAATTGCACAATGCCTTTAAATATTTTATACTACTCTACCTTAGACACAAAAGGGAACTTTTCATAGGGTGCAAAGATATAAAAATGCAAATCTCTACTAGTATAATATAAATAAATAAACCTGGGTTGTATATATTATGTTCAACCTATTTAAACAATAGTAATGTAATATTCACGCCTAACAACAAATTGAATATTTTTCAGACTTACCTCGGTTGAATACATTTTTGAAATAAACTGCAGGTTCCTGGCTTTAATTCCATAACGAGGTGCCAACACAAGGGCCCTCAATAAAGGGTTATGGACCATCTCTAAAACACAACACTAAAAGTAATTATTATTGCTTAAATATTACTTTTAAGTTAAATTTTCACTTTAGGAAGTTTGCCAAGAAAATTAACTCTTTCACTGTAATTAAGCGGACATATTAAAGTAAATAAAAAGTTATTATACAATAATGTTGTTCTCATTTATATGACACCAAAATAATGTACCTTATGTTGTATTTTAATTAATAATTGTGTAAGATTTTGATCCAAAGTTTGGTTATAAAGAGCAAGGCGCCTAATGTCAATGTCATTTTTGACATTTGGCTGGTCGTTCAGTAATAATTAAAAATATATACATTTTATATTGAGAAAACATTTGACTTCGACCTGATAGTAAGCTAGGGAATTCAAAGAGCGCCGTCGACCGAAAAACGATTAAATTTAAGGTCGGCGGTCGACTCGGTAGCCGTCACGTAACTATGTCGGCCAAAGGCGATTTTTTACGCTTCGCTAAAAGCATACAAGTTTATAGAATAGAGAAAACTCATAAGTTGGTAAAGCATATGAATATATCGATTGTTTGATAAAGAAACGACGCGCAGGATTTAGTTAAACCGACAGTATCCCCGACCTGAAGTATAGATAGAAATATCAGGAAAATCAATAAGTTCTTCAATTTATCTTAAAACCCATAGTTAGGATCTCTCCACACATGTTCTAACAACACGGTTACTATCTCATTGGATTGCTGATTTGGGCTGATTTGTACCACAAACGTAATTACGAATAATTTCAAATACCAATTCAAACACCATAATTTCCTGCGAATTAATGATTTTATAAAATAATATTTAGTGACCTAATTTTTAAAGCGTAGCAAATTATGTATTTACTCTATGTCTTTATATTTTTTTGTTAAGGCGCCAATGCTCATAGTTTCCTATTAAATTTTATTAAAAGATATAAATTGGGTATGGTACTTACCAGTAAAGATAATAAAAATATATTTTACTTAAGTAAATCTTATTTAGAATTCTAAAATGCTTAGACTTTTCTGAGTAACTGGGTAAAAAATGTTTTTATTATTGTATTGTTATGAATTAATAAAAACAAATTACTTATTGTGATATACATAATTTGCAATAACAATGCTATATTAATCGCAGGTGGAGGTCATCAATGAGACATTTGTTTCAAATCTTTAATTATTATTATTTAATATTAATAAAAGAAGAGGCGGATATTTGTTTTGGGTCTGGTTATCAGAGTTGTAAGCAGTGGTATTTAGTCGCGTTTTGGGAGCAGCTTGTAAGTTGCCGTTTTCAAAGTGGAGTACTGTTATTGAATTGTAGTAGCAGTGACATCCATTCATAGACTACACTCCAGCTAAACATCAGGCGGGATAGTGTCATATGTCGCGTCACAGTAAAATTTTAAAAATGCAATAGGATCATAGCCATTGGCATCGGCATAATGGGTGGGCGCCATCGCTAATGAGCGTTTCAGGCTACATTCATTTATAGACCGCACTTCAGCTTTACATTATGCGGGGTACTGTATTATAAAAAATAAATAAAAACAAATTTAAATTTTATAACTTTATTTTCTTGTAAGATTTGCATCTCACCATTAAACCTAATTGTTTTTTTTCTGTTACAAAGAGAATGTTAAAATTAGTTCAAACAACAAAACATTATATCACAATTACAAACATTTCTATTCGTATCATTTTAAACTAAGTACTGTTTCTAAAGATTATCCTTAATAATGGCATAATGGGAATTTTAGCCATCTTAACCAAAAACTGTAAAATTAAGTAATTATATTAGCAACAGAACAATTTTTTATCATTTCCGCTGAAAAGTTGTCGTACATTAAAAAAACAGATGACGTATCTTACTTATCGAAATCGATTCTCCATTTTATCCTATTCTCTTTTTAATATCTATAGTTTATCACCTAACATCATTAGTAAGATTTCTTTTACCTACCTATCATTATATATCTTACTCTAACATCCCCGATAGTTGCTAAATGCACTGGAACCTTGTTAAATCAACAAAACGTGGCGTCAACTTCTGACAAGCGAGTTCCAAATTATTTGATAATTTAATGTAGACGGGAATTTATTTGATAATATTGCCAAAATGATTCTAAAATGCTTTGAAGTAGATAAATTGTTTTGATGATGGTTTTTGTCATTGCCTTCCAAGAAAGGTTCTAGAGTGGAGATCACGAACCGGAAGACGCAGCGTAGGTAGGTCTCCCACTAGGTGGACTGATGACATAGTGAAAGTCACAGGTAACCGGTGCATGCAACTGGCATCTTGTCGTTCGGAATGGCGTTCTAGGGGGGAGGCCTATGTTCAGCAGTGGACGCCTTCTGGCTGATGATGATTGGTCATTGCCAGTACAGTGCTACGTCACTCCGTAGTGACGTCACGATTGAAGCGCATTTGAAACTGCCGGAAATATTACAATTTGCATACCTGTCTACTACGTAATTATTATTATCGTTGCGGCAATATAAAATACATGTAATACGTACTAAAAAAGGTTTTTTTAAAGAGTCGCATAGATAAATTACTCTCAAATCACGTGTGCTATTCACCATGGGCTGATTCACTTGAGGGCTTTTTGGGCTACAGCCTAGGGACCCGTGGATACCAAGAGTCCCCATTCCTATTTAAAACAATGGACAAAACTGTTTTAAAGTTAAGAAAAATATTTAAAAAAACATAACTAGCAACCATAATAATCATATTAAATAAATAAAATGTAATGTCTTATTTTTTCCTATACCGTGTATTCCTATTTCACTATAGAAAACAGTTTGTTAACAAATTGACAATTAGTTGAATAATTTGTAGTATAGAGTAGCCATACGAATTCACAATCCGCCCCTGATGCCAGCCCTTAGTCGTTTACTGCTCGAAGGGGACTGCATCCAGCGGTTTGCTGCTGTCTTAGACGCCCTAAACTGCATTTACATGTGAATGCATTCGAGAAACAATTATATTTATATCGTCGCAACAAAATTATATCGCAACAAATTATTGCTGTCTATTACATATTAATAGTGGTGCATCTAACTCATTCAGACTTTGCCTAATAACATGTAACAAAGGATAACGTCCGCATTTGCATCTGCCACTCCAATCATCGAGATCTAATGCCCAAATTGCGGCACCACGAACACCATTTTTAACAGCATTTTTGACTATTTGATGCAGCTCTTCTGGGTGCAAGTACGTGGCCCATTGGTTGTTTGAAATTGCGAATGTTCCTTCGCTGGAATAATGCTCGGTCCAGTCCTCAGATATAATGCCCGAACAAATCTGTAAATGTTTATTATTATTATATTTCGTTTAAGTTTACGTATTTAGACACCAAAGCAATGCTCTGATCCTTCAAGCAAGCCTTAAAAAAGCACCTCTGGCCAGCATAGTTATATCGACTGATGCTCAAAACTAATTTTTTTTCGTCAGCGCTCTTGGACCTTTCCTTGTTCATCAGGCAAGTCAAGGTTATATGTCGCGTCCTAATAAAAAATGAATTATTTGTTCAAGTTACCTCATAATATGCCATAAATCCAGAAACGGCGGTATATATTCCAGGTTCACCAGGCCCAGTCGCGGTTGCCCCCTTTTCCACGGAGTGTGCATCCCGAAGTGTATAGGTGCGAGCGTATAATGGTATACCAATCACAAGTTGACGAGAAGGGACTGATGTCAACCAATATTCTAGTGAAGAGTTCTAAAATTAGGGAGTTAAAGTTTTATTAGAATGCACCAATATTTAAATTACATTAAGTTAAAAAAAGTACACGTGTTTGAGTAATAGCGTGAAGAACTATAGTGGAGTCATTATAAATGTGCAAACTTTCATAAATCATTCCTTTTGCTGGCAATCGCATGGCTTATGGAATCGATATAGTATTGTGTATACCGACATAGTATTGCACAACTCTTTGACATAGTGATTTATAACGAAGCTCTCACGTTTGTAATGATTCGAGTATAAAAGGGAATAAATAAAGACTGATTCTTAGTGATGGATTGATCTTAATACCTTTATTTAGACTAGCCAGTATAAACTGGAATTATACTACGATCTGATATCAGGTCATATTGTGTCAATTTAACTACTTGTTAATTCATAAAAAAGAAGGGAGATGAAACAATTTTTGCAAAATTCTTTGATAAATTCTTGTTGCTTATCATTTTAACTTCGGTATCATAGAATTACGAAGTCACCCATTCGTCTTCAAAAGCGAAGCGGTGGGGTTCGTTTTTTAAGATCGGTAAACTTGTCGAAAATAAAAAAAACATATTTACAAGTCTGTTTTCCTGTTTGCCTTCTTCGTCTATGTTCAAAAGATACTCAGTCTTATCAGCTGAACCAGTATTGAAATCATTTGCAGCAATAGATATCCAATCAACGACAGCAGTCAGTACTTCATTATCATAAACACTTGATGCTATTTTAGGATCCCCTGTTACTGTCATTGAAAATTCTAGATCTCTTTGCCGAAGTTCTTTTGATAAGTTGATGATAAATGAACTGAAGTTTGCCCGTTGATTCTGATCGATTGTACAAGGGCTCTGAAAATGAAAACACTATTAAATTGTTTATTGTTTCTGGCCGGCGACTGAACAATGAAAGAGATTTTCCGTCGTTGGCGCTCTTGGATGTCCCCTTGGTTGCTATCAAGCAAGTCGATGTCAATGTCGCGTTTCAATAAAAAAATAGCCAAACTTGTGGACGCTAATTTGGACTTAATCGCGAGATTATAAAATCGTAATTCTGTTTAATTATACAATTTGAATTTTTCTTTACCCATTTTAATTAGGAATAACCACCTGATGTTAGGGTAGAGTGCGGACTATGAATGGAACTTAATTGTTTTTCATTTGAAAGTTTATACCTTTGTTTATAATTCTTACAGAGAAATGCCTACTCGTATTACTTTTATTTCTACTGCGGTGATACTCCCGCAGTAGGAGTAGGCTCAAAGGAAGCAACCATATTCTGTTGACCAATAAAAAGATTTAACGCGTCGTTTCTTGGTTAAACAAAGTTTAGCTTACCTTAGTACAAATAGGATATTGCCATGACAAATGTAATCCTTCAAATTTCCATTGTTCCAAGAATTTCAAAACTGATTTGACAAAAATGTTTCTGTACTCTTCATTGGATATAAGTTTGTTCCATTTATCACCAAGAGAATCCTCTAAACCACCAACTCCAAGAATTACTTTCACTCCAGCCATTCTAAGGTCAGTTACTTTTCCAAAGAAATCTGTAAGTTAAATTAAAACAAATGTATCTTTGTCTGTATGTCTGTCTATAAGCAATAAGTAGGCTGTATGATAATGGCCCGATTTGAATTTTCTGTAGATCCCAATAACTTCTGCCCCTTATCGTGATAAAATACACCGGTTTAATATGCAGTCATTACGACCAAAGGATTGGGCGAATGTATTCGGGTACAACTTTCCCAAATACCTCTTTCCCCTGTCCTATAATGCTGGATCTTACAAGAGCAGTTTAAAATGGCATTTTACCAGGCCGCCTTGGTGAATATGCTTCTGCTAGACCTCTGTTACTTACGAGTTACCCACCTAGTTAGAGGTCATTGTTAAAAATGCTATGTTTTATGTGAAAATTTCATTTTATTTATTTTTTATTTTACATTTTGTAAACGACGTATAACCTCATATAATCAGCTCTTTAGAATAAATTGGGCTATCTTATTTTTAGCTAAGAAAACCTTACCATTTTCAATATCTAATTCAGGATTTCCTGAAACTATTTTGTAAGTGTCAGCATCGAGACGTGCCCACGAATAAATAATATGTGTACATAGTGATGAATCTATTTGTTCCGGTCCAAAACTTCCATTTCCAGATCTGTGAATAAATAAATGAATTTGTTCAACACTTAATAAAAATATAATTTATTAAAACTCCTAAAATAATTGTATAGTTCTACAAATCGAAATGTAATCATCAAATATACACCAATATTTACATCACAACAAATACACAATGTATAATTAATAGTAATAATTAATCAATCAAACTGTCACACGTTCCCACAGAAATAGGCAGAGACAATGGAGCGCCACTTGTCACGATCCTGACACAACTCCCGCGCTTCCCTCTCATCCACAATTCTCTCTATACAAGTTCTACGGTTATGGGCACCCAGCTTTCTTTAGGATGTCTCCGATTGTAATAAATACCTGTAATAAGCCCAGTTGGTAAAATAGCAGGCAACTATTGGTTGCTCTGATACTTTTTCTTCTTGTGGTGTCAGCCGAATTAGTGCCTTGTTGTAGCAGTTAGAGTTCTCGGGAAAATCGCAGTGATTCTATAAATAGAATGTATTGTAAAACTAATATGTAGGAAGTTTTGGTTGATGCTTAGGACACAGCGCTCAACTATTGGAATTACAAAAAAATATATTAATCTGTGATATATGGTGCTTGCCTGACCTCGATCATGTGCTTACCATCATGCAGGTCGAGGCCAGATATCGAGTCAGATTAAAAAAAACGTGGCCTACGTTTCACTTTCAATAATATAAGCGTCTCTGTGTGTACCTATAGTAAAGGCAAGTGAGGCAACCGCTTTTGGACTTTCCTAACTACAATCAGATTTGAGGTCAGATGTCAGGTCACAATCAAAGAAATTAGTATAATAAAATAAAAAAAAGTGAGCCGTCATGGAACGCCTGGCAGATATAAACAATAAAAATTCTAAACAATTAAGTAAAGAAAATAAACGACAGAATGAATTTTAAATGAAATGAATCTTGACCTTTACTTGAATTCTTCTTGAGACTCATGAATATCTACACCATATAAGGCGACCATGGTGTAGTGGCAGTGCAATGGCTACGTACGCACGGGTTCGAAACCATTCACCGGTACCAATGTATCTTTGATATATGTACTTTGGTTGTCCTGTATCTATGATACAACCACTTTAGTAGCTTAGTAAAATAATAAAAAAAATCTACCAAAATATCTAACGAGTAGATGCTTTCCAGATATACATCGGCGTAGTGGTGGCGTTACACCATGCCAGCGTCACGGCATTCGATTTTGCGCAGCCAGTAGATGATAAAGGCGACCGTGGTGTAGTGCCAGTGCAATGGTTACACAAACCGGAGAGCACGAGTTCGAGACCACTCACCGGTACCAATGTATAAGGATATATTTACTTTGGTTATCCTGTTTCTATGATACAAGCACTTTAGTAGCTTAGTATAGAAATATAATATATATATATTTACGAGTATATACTATATATATTATTCTTTTCGAAAAATGTAGGATAGTTTTTATGTTACTTACGATATTCCAATGTAGAGGGTTTGGACAACTGAGTTGAACATAATGTCCGTTGTTGCATAGATAATAGCTTCTACAATCAACAGGGTCTGATTTATACATATTTCCTAGACACTGTTTTCCTTCTAACGAATTACCCTGTTAAATAAAACGTAAGTCATCACCACGGCTAATAATCGGAATTAATGAAGACTTTCAGCTAAGAAAAATTACTAAAAATATACATGAATAATGACGATATAATTTTTATTAATGGATGCGACTGCTAGTAGGATTTAACTGTAGTGACAGTCCCCTCCATTCACGGGCCGCACTCTAGCCTAACATCAGACGGAGTGTTGTTATGTGTTAAAAAAAAAGGAACACCCGGATGGAACAAAGTTCCTTTCGATTAATTAGTAAAGGAATTGTAATAATTTTTTTTAAAGTTATAATAATAATTCATTTATTATTAACAGATATACGATACAAATATCTGACGACAGGCGTGGACGAACATTTTAGCAATTGGTTTGGTTTGATTCCCGGTCGGAGCAAATATTTGTTTCATAGCTTTTATTTGTGTTAACGCCCATCGATTTACAATTTCTTTTATTACGGCACATGACCGACTGTGATAAATGCTTACATTTTCTGTTTGACTGTCATCAAGGCCCATCTTGGGTGGTTCATATTCTTCCTCTGAATGGTCAATCACTATTGGAGTTTCTGAATTCATTGGTGTCGTCATATCGTACGATTGAACTAAAAGGAAGAATTTGTGGTTTAGGATGGGGTTTAATATATAAATAATAATAAGTTATTACAAAATTTGGTAAGATTTACGCAGATTAATGTAGTGTTATTGCTAATAACATTATTAAATTAATAACAATATCATAATAAGAGTGATAGGGAGACTCTCGGACATAAGCATAGTCTGCTGCTCCGGAAAATTACACCACTTTCAATATAGATAGACCGAGAAGTGATTCAGTAGCGTTTCGGGATAAGTTGCATTCGGGAATGCTAGTGCAGTAATTTAACTTAGGTAGCAGTCGCTCTATTAATGCTATATGTCCAGCCTTATTTAAAAAAAAGGTAACAAATGTATACTCACTCTCTTCCAATGGACAAGGAGGTGGTGTATCTTTTCCTCTTAAAACATGATTAATATTGCTAAGTAAAGGTGATTTGCCACATCCGCAATATTTGCCAGTAAAGTCATCTAGGTCCATTGCCCAGACCATCCCACCTCCTAATCCCATAGCTCGAACGTACTGTGCCTAAGATGAAAATATTTAGACTTACTAAACGCAAACCAAAGACATATTAATTAAAGAAAAAAAAAATTGATTACGAAAACAAATAAAACATAGAGTTTTGATACAAAAAGTTTTAAAACTGTTTAAAATATTTTTTGAAGTAAGACCGCAATAGTTTTATGACCAACCTACCTTATGTCTAACCATAAAGTCATCATCAAATGACACCCATTGATTTTCTCGAGTTGCATAAGGTCCAATATTACCACTAGGATCTTTCACCACCTTCCAACCACGAATTCTTATTCTTTCACAAATCTGAAATATCCATTATGAATTATTATGTAACCTGCGTTGTGATGAGTTTATATTAATAAATATATTCTTAATTTTTTTTATTGTTTATTTCCCTTTACGTCCCCGTTATGTCGCCCCTCACATGATTCTAATTATTTAATATTTATTTACTATTTAGCTATTAGTATTATATTATTTCTTTATAAAATTATATTCGATGTTTCGTATTTATTTATACAATGCGCTTTTCTTCATCTACCTACTTTACGGCAGAGTAAACCTCACGGCTTTAAGTCTGCCTTTTGCATATATGCGATAAATAAATACATAAAAATCAGCATTGAATTGACAAGGAAGCATAATACTATATAAGAAAAGTGTTACATCAAAAGTCTTACTTCATAAAATGCCAAGAATCCACGAGCACGGGTTTCATCACCTGCATCACCGCCAGCATAAGTTGGGACTCCAAGTCCAGTTTCACCTTTATTTGACAATGAGAATGACTGTCCATATAACGGGATACCCATTACTAATTTACGTCCAGAAGCACCCTTCTTGATCCAATAGTTTATCGTGAAGTTCTGTAAGATCGAGAACGGCAAAGTTATAAATAAGATTGCAATGATAATGGTTTAAAGCAACTGAAAGTATATTTTCAGTAATTTCAGTTATAAATGTTTTAACTCTTAGTCAATGCAGTTATCGTTATTTTGTGTATATTGCTGTTATAATATGTATTATATTATTCACATTTTACAGTGATCATATTAAATAAGGTTTTATAGGTATAACTAGTATAATTATCTTACAGCATTAAATGTCTTATCATCGTCATCATCTCTTGCGTACATAGGTGCAACATGGCCAGTCTTCTTGTCCCACTGACCATGATAATCATATGTCATCACTGCTATCCAATCTAAACTCTCTGAGAGTACTGGAACATCATAGCCTAAAGCAGATAAATAAATATTTAACAATGGATATATGAAATTTTAAACTGTGATCAATGTTCAGTGACGCTTGAGTTTTAAGGTGTACTAAAGTGTAACCTTAGGTATCATAGGAGTAATAAGATAGGGAAGTAATCTTATTACTCCTATGATACCTAAACAGATCGAGGAGCATCCATATTCTTTTGACCGATTTGGCAGTCGAACTAAAAAGTTTGTAAAGGAATGAAACTAAAAAGTAAAATGCTTAACCAGCTAGTGCGTTTCCCCATCTTACTTTGGACCTATTATGCGAAGCGTTACAAGCACTGTGACTGATTGAAGCAGCCGTAACCTTCGGGCCGAGCGCGTAACTCAATGAAATGGGCTTTAATTTTGACAGTTGAACTCCATTGAGCTTTAAAATTAAAATTGCGACCGCACAACACACTCAGAACCGATGTTTATTATCATTAACAGTTCAAGCTCATTAAAACTCATTTTTCGAATTAATAAGTTGATTTCACACTCACAGCGACTGTGTATCTTTTTGGCAAAAAATTACCTTTTTTATTCTCATTACCATTGAAGTTGCGCGTTCGGCAACCTAAATAGGTTTTTAATTGGTCGGTGCTCTTGGACTTGGTTGCCTGCTCACTCAGAAAAGTTGAGGTCAGGTGTTACGTCTCAATATTAAAAAATCGAGTTTAAATATTTATTGAATTATGTCATTTGATAAATTAGTGAAATTGCAACGAACTAACCTGCATCAATAACTCGTTTACTAGCAGATACAGCTGCTGATAAAAGAAGATTTTTAGGTGTGAATGCAGCACGTAATTCCTGGACTAATTTGGCAAAACCTTGCTTATCTGAATATGGTCCTTTCTCACAATCCACCTAAAAATATTTCAATATTAATAAAAGAATTGTAACACCTTCTATCCTTAAAACCATTACGAATTTTGATACATCCCGATTGTTAAATCATGTTTGATTGAAAATACGCCCATTAATGCTTATCTTTTGCAGGGAGGTAATAAGTATGCCCATTAACTCTGTTACTACCTCGTCTTTTTACTCACGTACTTAATATTTTTCTGGTAGAGAAAAGTTCCACATTTTGTTGCCGAACAAAATACGGATCTGTAATCGAACTCAAAGTTTCGGCTTTTCCGTCTTTTCCTCGCAAAGCAATTCGAGTAGGATACTTAATAGATTAGATATTCTCCCCATCCTATAACTTTGGATCCTGTAACTATCTTCATTCTAGGACGGCACTCCAGCCTAACATTAGACGAGACGTCAGATATATCGAGCTTCAATAAAAATATATGTTAAATTACCTGCCAGCACTTAGGATATTCCCAATCCAAATCAAGACCATCAAAGCCATATTGCTCAAGGAAATCTAGAGCATGTACAATAAATGTGCGACGACTTGAAGGACTATTCACAAGTCTAGAATATTTATCACCAGCTGAATCGTTCCAGCCTCCAAGTCCTAGTAGCACTTTTACTCTTCTACTCTTGAATGCCACTACTTTTTCGTAGAATTCTGAAGCAAGATTATATTACCTATTGATATAGACAACAGAAAGGAGGAAATAAATATGAAGAGGAGACAGAGAAAACGATACGCGTGAATGGTTTAAATACTATCATGATAATTAGGTTTTATCATTTACAAATTTTGATGAGTGTAATTTTTTATTTATTTTTGCACTAAACGTGCTTTTGTATCCTAGAAACAGGATGACCAAAGTACGCATATCGAAGATACTCTGGTACCTGCAAGTGGTTTTGAACCGAGGTCTCTTAGTAACATTTTATGTATTTATTTAACATCTACTGCGCCACGGTGGCATATTTTAAAACTGTTTGTAGAGTTTGTATTTATTATTATTATTTTAACTTTTACCCTATTTTTTTTAATAATCTTTATTGAATTTTCCCCTGCTATACTCAATGTTCAAAATAATACTGAAGGCTTGGTTAGTAGATAATGCCTGGCGACATTAAGTCCACCTTTTATAATAACAGTACAATGCAATTTTAAATAAATAAAGCCATTTGTTATAACGTTGATGTAAAAATAAAGTTAAACATACTGTTGTCAATGTCGGTAATGGAATCATGAGGTTTAATGACCAAACTTGTTGCATCCAGAACAGCAAACGCGTAAATAATATGTGTACATAAAGATGTATCGACGTCGCTTGGACTATATTTTCCTGAACCGGGTCTGAAATTATTGTTTATCATTATAAAAACATATTAAATAGTAATACAACAATACAACTATAACTGATGTTTTCTTAGATTTTGAGAGAACATTGATTAATAATGAAACAAATTTTATGCGTGTCTCTACGTGACCACGATGGCTGCAAAGCTCTCGAAACGCCAGAATAATAAAATAACATTGTAAAATCAAAACCAAAAAAAAACCGTGATAGTAAGCCGCATAAAATTTGTTTAATTCAACAACTATAACTGCCCCAGAAAATATTAAAAAATATAAAACAGGTTTCCTTTAATTGTTGATTTCTTAAGGGTTTTCCAACTAGCGAGTGTGATCATTATAGTTAAAGGGAAAATATTACAGCTCATTCTAGATGATATTTTCTATTCTTACCTATACCAAGCCCAATTTGTGTAGTAACAAATAACTTTATACTCGTCATCAGCTGAAATCTCATCTGTGTCATAGCTTGGTTTAATCGTGCTTTCCATATGATGTTCTAGTTGTGCGGTAACTTTTTCAGTGTAAGGATATGGTGCTGTTGTACTTGGTCTTTTATGTATGGCTGGGGTAACTACAATATCATTGTCATCGCTATTTTCATCAATCATAGGCTCTAATTGCACATGATGTGAGGCACCTAACAAACCATTTTTGATTGTATTTAGTAAAGGGTGTTTTCCTTGTCCACATCTAAAAATAAAAATGTTATCGTCAGTCGTATTATTTACCAACTCCTTTAACACATAAATCATCGATGTCACTCACCTATTTCTAAAATCATCTAAATCGAGAGCCCATACCATTCCACCACCAAGTTTGAGAGATTTAATAAAGTCCACTTTCTTCTTTAAGATCTCTACATCATCAAATGATACCCATTGATCACCCTTATACGCGTATGGACCCATCCGCTTGAATGGATCTTTAACCATTGTCCATCCATGGTTTTTAAGACGATCACAAATCTGAATAAAGGAACAGAGACTTTAAGAAGTAGGTTCATTTCGATGATGTTAATTAGAGGTCACCATAAAAGTTTTACCTCCATGTATGATAAAAATCCTTTAGCTTTCGTATATTCACCGGGTTGACCTCCAGCGTTAACTGGAGCGTTCAAACCAGTTGAACCTCTTCTTGCAAGTAGTTCTGGCTCAGTGTCCCATTTAGTTCCCATCGTAAAGGATTGTCCATAAAGAGGCATTCCCATTACTATTTTTGACGGACGAGCACCTTTTTCTATCCAATAGTGCATTGTGTAGTTCTGCAATTTTAAATTATATTATTTAATCTTGTGCCTAATTTATATTATTAACCTTGTACAAAAGATGACTTTTTACACCCGTCTGCAGTGGAACTATAAGATTTGGTGCGTCTTTTTTTTGTTGAACAAAAAATCGTCTCCTTTATGTAAAATTGAAGAAGTTGCTTTATTTTACTTACAGCATTGAAATAGGTATTTTCGTCTTCAGGATGATAATATAGAGGAGCGACATGACCAGTTTTCTTATCCCATTGACCATGATAGTCATAGGTCATAACGGCAATCCAGTCCATGTACTGATCCAGTACGGGAACATTATATCCAAGATCTATTACTTTTTTATTTGGAGACACAGCTGATGATAGAAGTAAACCTTTTGGTTTTAATACATGTGATAATTCTTGAACAAGAGCTGCGAATCCCTCTTTGTCTGAATCGGGGCCTTTGGAACAGTCCACCTAAAATAAATTCTATGTCTTTAAAATGTTTTGCCTCAAAAATAAGTCTCATAATGAAAAAAGTTAACAAACCTGCCAACATTTAGGATATTCCCAATCAAGGTCTAAACCATCAAAGTTGTATTTCTCAATAAACTCTACGACATGTTTCACAAACTTGTGTCGAGCTGAAGGACTATTGACTAGTTTAGAATATTTATCATCAGCCGAGTCATTCCACCCACCCAGTGCTAAGGAGACTTTGATTCCGTATCGTTTATATGCAACTACTCTTTCGTAAAATCCTAAAAATAATATTTAATTAGAATTTATTAGGTAAATTGATTTTAGGCTGGTCTATTCGTCAGCGTAATAGAATTTCGCTGTAATCATTACATTAAGTCGGTAAAAACAACATGTAGTAGAATAAGAACTTCTAAATAACATGTATATAAAAAGAAAAGTTGTTTTATATTAAGACATCTCACCGTTGGCTCAGGCGTCGTCATTGTGAGCTAGTTTGCCAAGGTTTCACGAAGACATACTTATGTTCATCTTCATTAATAATTTGCGTTATACATTATTATTCATTCATTATACCCTTATTGTTAGCAATATTTTTAAGTTTTACTCACTATTGTCATAGTCAGCCCAAGAATCGTGTGCAGTTATAAGACCATCTCGACCCAAAACAGCAAATCCGTACACTATGTGTGTACAAAGAGATGGATCTATATCTTCAGGTGCATATTTTCCTATACCAGGTCTGTACCAAGCCCAATTTGTGTAGTAACATACAAGTTTATATTGTCCTGTAAATTTAAATAGTTGTGTTTTGTGAGCTGCATAATAATAAAAAAGTATATAAATTTTACGAAATATTATTTGATTTTAAAAATTAAATAAATCAAGCTTAAATCAAAACGTGTCTTTCCTTTCAAATTTACCTTTCATTTGTTCGGAGCTAGATTCAACATGGGGTAAATGAGTTGTTGTACTGATATTAGGTATTTCAGGCTTTGTCAATGGGGCTTCAGTAGGTTTGGGTACATATGGTTTACTTGGTCCTCCTAAAACAGGTTTGACTACTGGCTTTGGCGGTTTTGTATCCTTATCGACGCATTTGGCATTTTTAGGCCAATCACATGTTTGTTTTTCCTATAAAGAAATAAATAATAAATAGATTAATGAAAGGTATTTATAAATCTGTTGTGGATTTATAATACCTTTTATATATTATTTTTTATTTATTATGACCGCATTTATAATAATAATTCACGTTTAACGAGGCAACACAGGGAGGACCAAATCGGAGACATCCTTAAGAAAGCTTGGTTGCCTAGTGCCTATGTATGAAGTATGAAGAAGATTGCCTAGAAGAGAATTGTAGATTTGTGAAAAGCGGGGCTGTTATGCCAGGATCGTGGCATGTGGAGTTCGCCGCCTATACCTGTCTGAAAAAGGCGTGACAATCTGATTGATTGATCTACGCATTTAGCATTTTTAGGCCAGTCCATTGTTTATTTTTAAACAGAAAACGGATATTTTGGTTTGCTATATTAAATGTGTTGTTGAAATGAAATATTTTAAAATGAGACTCTACCTTGTTCCAATGAAGACCCGGACTGCAAGAATAAACTTCGAACTTCCCAAATATACAATGTTGATATCGAGTGCAGTCAGAATGCGAAGAATATTCTCCATTTTCACAAAAAGTTGCTAAATAAATAAAACACTTTAAAAACAAATTCAAAAATTAAATCGCACAAAATTAAAGCAATATGTACAATAGACATATAGATAGAAGATAAAAGTAAGGTATGTGAATGGAAAAACCAAGAAATATTAAAAGATTTTATTAAATAAATAGTACAACAATGGTAACGTTGTTAAATACATATTTGGCAAGACATGCTTAATTTACATTGCTCTACAAGAACTCACTAGATTCTACAATTGGAGATGAAAGGGATCCTTCATCCATCATACTGCCCGATGGAGACGACTGCCGTCTATCAGTGCAGGAGGTGGCTGATGGAAAGTCGCATTGGAATTTGTCTGTATTCCACACAAGGCCTGGCGCACAGCTTTGTGTGACTAGCATACTGTTCACACAAACAAAGAATTTGTCGCAACGTGGATGTGTATGGTAGGTGCCTGTTCGACAATGCTGCAGAAAATATATACAAATTAATTAGTCAAGAATTATGAATATGATTGAAGAATGCGAATGCTAATACCATTATACGAGTAGACCTTGATTTTACAACAAAATATACATCAGCCTTTAATAAAAGTTAGTTTGTAGTTTACGGCCAATGTAATTTAAAACTCTACATTAATAATAAAGATAGGTTTTAAAAAATGTGTTTTCTTTACCATTCCAGGTCTAAGTTGTCCTCCCGTTGGTTTTGGTGGTCTCAAATTAGAATTGGGTTTCTTTGTTGTCATTAATGGTAACTTCATACCCGGTGAACTGGCTGTAAAACATACATTTGATAGGTAGAAGACCTGATTCTAGTGTTTATAATATTTTTTAAATACAATAATACATTCAAAAACAAAAATAAAATTACCATCACACATGGCGTATTCAGCCCAATCACAGCGCATTGTTCTTTTGTCCCAATGGAGACCAGGTGGACATAGCTGCCTGGTCCATTTTCCAGTAACGCATTGTAGGTATGATTGACAGTCACTCGATGCTGCATGAGAATCGCCACCTCCACATTGTCCACCTTCAATTTTTTGACCTGAGGGTGCTAAATAAGTAATTTGGTTACGAATATTATTATCAATGTCGCATAAAATGGCGTAGTAAGTATATGGTTTGCGTAAGAAACTTTTGCCCTGTACCATAAGCCATTTGGTGTAGGGTAAACGTTTGATTCAAAATGAAGATTTTTGTGTGTCATGTAAACGAACCTTTAGTTGGTGCATCTGTAGGGGCAGGCGTTGGCCTTGGTGCTAAAGAAGTCTTTTTTGATGAATCTGTGAATAGAATATTAAAATTTGAATAGATTAGTATAAATACTATATGATATTATTTGTCACGTCTACTATTAGTATAAATACTAAATATGTGTATTTTACAAATTTTAAGATAGACACTTAAAACTTCACGAACTTTTGTATTTGTTTACTATCAAGTAAACAAGAATTTTAGTAGCAAAATGAAAATTATATACATATAAGCACTTTACCTTCACATTTCGCGTATTTAGGCCAATCACAATGATTATCTTGTGCACTCCAGTGTAACCCTGGAGCACAGTTTTGTGAGATCCAATTAGATCCATCGCAATGAAGATAAGCGTTGCAATTATTTGGTGCCGGCTTGTAACTGTGCCCGTTGCATCGTTTATGTTCCAGAGAATCATCTGGAACGAAATCATTGTAATAATCAATTTTAATGATTATTTTATTGTTCTGTTAGTTATGAATGATAAGAGAACGAAGAAGAAGAGTGATAATCACTATATAAATTCAGGTATTATCAGAAAAAAACCATAATGTTGCCTAGTTAATTATACCATTATGTAGAACAAATTAACTTTTGTTATTTTAATTTAGATAACCTTTTATGTGGAATAAAAAAAAACTTTTTGGCATTTCCGCGAATTCTTAAAATTCCTCAAGACATCCTTAGAGAATTGTGGATGTGAAGGAGGATCGTGGCAAGTGGCGATACATTATCTCTGCCTATCCCTGTGGAAAAAGACGTGGAATGATTTGCCAGCCATGTTCTGTCCCTCCTATAACCTTGGATCCTTCAAGCGATGCGTGAAGGATGAACCGGCATAGTGACGGCAACTGAGGCAGCCGTGAACTGACACGACTGTTTCAGTCGTCGTCACTCTTGGATCTCCTCTTGATTATCATGAGGCGGGTCGAGGTCAAATGTTGTATAACAATAAAAAAAAATTGATTTGATAATTTCCGCGACGTTTTGAACAATTTTAAGATTTTATTTTAATTACCTGAGCTGGTTGTAGTTGAAGCCTTAGTTGTCGTCGTGGTTGTTGGTTTTCTAGTAGTTGTAGTAGTAGTTCTTCTTGTTGTAGTAGTAGGCGGACGTTGTGTGGTAGTTGGTGCTGCTGTAGTAGTTGTAGAGGACATCTCTTCACTTGGTTTTCTAACTGTTAAATTCAAATAATAACACTCTTATTTATTGCCGGCCATGTTGAAATTAATATTTACGTACTGGAAATAATAATGTTTTAATTTATTTCTGATAAATTTCAATTATGATCTTAAAGAAATAAAATCGTAGAAAATCTGGTACAAGTCCGAACTGCCTAGTTACTCGCATTGTTAAAGATGTCTATCTACTTCATTTTTAGATACTTGCCGGTACATTTGGCAAAGCTGGGCCAATCACAGCGGTTTCCATCCTTATTCCAATGTAATCCATTGGCACAACGATTCTTCTGCCATCTTCCTCCTACACACTGAAGATATGATTCACAATCATATCTGGCTTCGTGGTATTCTCCTGGTACACATCTTGCATCTTCTAGGTCATCTAAAATATAATTTAGAAACTATGTAGAGCATTTTATTACAATTGTACAATTTTTTAAACGATAAAGTTCGTTCGAACAATATTCAACAACGTGATCTTTCATGTTTGATATAGCCGTTATAACATAATAGATCACTGTTCCTGAATATTAACATTTTATACTTAAGTATTTATATTTAAAATGTTTTTTGACATAAGAGAGTCGCCAAATAAATATCTTACCAAGAGGATGTGATTTTGCTTTAAATTCACATTTAACACAGTTTTTTGTTACTAGGACCAGCGCATATACAGTCCACTAGTTTCTTGTTTATTTTTAATATTCACGTTATCGTTATTAAATGAGGATGAAATTTGAATTGAAGTTAATAAACTATGTACCTAGTTTATTTTGTGTCTTAAATTTTTAAATGCTAATAAGTATATGACATAAGTAAATTACCTGTAACTTTAGATGGTGTCACAGCAGTTGTTGTGCTTGTGGTCTTTGTAGGACGCATTGTCGTAGTAGTTGTCATTTGGGAAATGGTTGTAGCAGGTGGCCACCAAGTTTGAGCAGAAGTAGGTTGTGTTGTTGGGGGCTTCCATGAAGGCCAAGTAGTTGACGTTTGGTGTTGGCCGTGATGATCGTGATTACCCCCTGATCCCACTATGGATCCTGGAAAATTGTACCAAATATTGGTTTTATTGACGCTCTGAATTTGTTTGTTATGCATCAGGCATTAAGTACTTTTATTAATCTATTATTCATTCAGTTAGTAAAAATATGTTTTTAACTTTAGGTTCTTCCATTCGTTTCTTTTGCGAGCAATCTACTTGTAGATACAAGTCGAATAATTTATTAACCTATATGTTCTTCCCATCACATAACTTTGGAAGCTAGGCGTGAAATAGCAACTTACCACTAAGCAAGTCAAGGTTAGAAGTCGCGTCCCAATAAAAAAATTAGGGTCATACATACCATCAGACTCAACTGTAGTCGTTGTAGGTGGAGATGGAGTGACGGGTTCTGGAGGTCTTTCACATGCAGAGTTAGGAGGCGGTGGAACATCACGACCTAGCGCTCGCCCTGCAGCTCTTAGTAAAGGAGATGGTTCAGCGCAGCACCGGTTGTTGAAATCATCTAAATCTATAGCCCAAGCAGTGACACCTCCAAGACCTTGACTTAAAGCCCATTTCACCTAAAAGTTTAGGTGAAAAAGTTTAGGAATAAAATAACTTAATTCATAAAATCATTTACACTTCTCCACGATTCTGATATACTGATTCTACTGCTAATATATATTAAGGAGTACATTGTTATTTTTTTAAGGAAATCAAATATTTATTATATAGAATACCTTTTCAGCAATGGATTCTGGATCATCATAACCTATCCATTGGTTGTCTTGATATGTGAATGGACCAGCATTTGGTTGGCGATTAACTTTCCATCTCAAATTCTTTACTGAAAAACAAGCAATATGAATAATACTGGTTAGGTTTATAAACAAGTTTTAAAATTAATTTCTTAATAAAATTCTCACCTCGATAACAAATTTCATAATAGCTGAGCATTCCTGGTTGCTTAGTAAATTCGCCAGGTTCACCCGGTCCTGATGCAGGTGAACCGGAGTTCTTTTTTCCGTCAGAATCTGCCAATCGGTACGACTGACCATAAAAAGCTAAACCCAAATTTAGTTTCTTGGGATCCACGCCACCTGATATTATTGCTTTTATAGCATACTCCTAAAATAAAATATCAAAATCAATATTTTTTTGCTCTACTATGAGTGAATACAAATTCACGAAAATAATTTATAAATCTCATGTGAATGGATACGTTAAGCAAGGCAGGCCCAGGACGATGTTTGCCGACCGAATCGGAGCCATTCTCAAGAAAGCTAGGTTGCCTAGTGTTCATAACCATAAAGCTTGTATGAAAATATTTGTATGAATGTGAAGGAAGCGAGGAAGTTGTGTCAGGATCGTGGCAACTGGCGCTCCATTATCTCTGCCTACCCCTAAAAAGGCGTGACAATTTGATTGATTGACATAATTACGGATCATCAAAGATAATTACGGTCTTATTTAAATATTTAGCAACACTTACAATTGAATAATAAGGAAGTGGATCCTTTGGCGGCGGCACTAAAGGAGTATGATGTCCAGTAACAGGTTCCCAACCTCCATGGTAGTCATAAGTCATTGCAGTTAAGAAATCGGCATACTTAGATAAAATTGGTAAATCATAAGCTGATTCTATGACTTCTTTGTAACCCGACAAAGCAATACCCAACTCCATACCAGCACCATGAAGTGCTTTCGAAAGTTCCTGAAATCAAATATTGATATAAAAAATATATGGGTATCTGAAATTCAATTCAAGATATTTAACCAAAGTAGCTACATTCCCAAAAATTATCATAATATTTAAAAAAGTACCTGAATAAATTGGGCAAAATTAGCTTTATCAGATCTTGCACCTTTTTTGCAATTACTCTGCCAGCAAACAGGATAATTCCAATCAAAATGAAGACCTTGGAAGTTGTGCATTCTTAGAAATGGTATTAGTTTTTCTATAAAATTAGCGCGTGCTTTACTTGATGATACTAGTCTAGAATATTTTTCTCCAGCTGAATCTGTCCATCCTCCTATTCCAAGCATTACTCTAACGTCTTTCAATGAAGTCACACGTTCATATAGATCTAAAAATTTAATTTTATTAGAATTATCGTATTCTATATCTATGAGTATAAAAACAATTATAAAAAGTACTTACTGTTTTTTAAATCAGCCCATGGGTCATATTCTTTAGCAATTAGGTCATCGGGTACCAGTGAAGCATAAGCATACACTACATGTGTACAAAGTCTGGTATCAATATGTTCTGGTACAAATTTTCCTTCTCCGCGACGGTAAAATGCCCAACTTGTCATGTAGCATATTACCCTTTTATTAATATCTTTATCTAAATACAAATATAATAAAATAAATAAGTGTGATAATGAGGTATGGAATTAAAATCTATGAAGATGAAGAAAAGAAATTTCAACAGTTTGAGAATATAAGAAATAAGAGTGTAAGAACAAGTAATGTTTAAGCTACAAGTGAATAAATTATTCTGGTTAGACTCATTTCAAAATTTAAATAGTGCAAACTTTACCGTTTTGTGGTAGTTCATCATAGGAAGGTCCTTGTAATGATATGTTATTATTGTCCTCGCTAATAAGAATCTGTGGCATCTCTGTGTAAGTATGTTGAATATGATTGTCGAAATCATTCCCACCAGAAACATTTTGTAATTCAATGGTTTGATCCTGTTCATTATTTTCGTTGACGAAAAAAATATCAGAAGTAGGCATTTCACCGGCTATATGTGTAGAATTATAAGTATCGTTTACAATTACTTCACCAAAGTCATTATATGATATATTGTGTTCGTTTTGGGGTATATTTAAATTACTTTGATTTTCTTGATTATTAGTTATATGATTTTGAATTGGTTTTTCATAAATATGTGCAGGTGTTTCGGGTTTATCAAGGTCATAGTTTGGTTCAGTACCAACATCGTCATTATAAATATTAGTATCTGAACCAAAAACCAGTTCTCCAAATTGATTATAAACTATGTTTTGTAAATCATTCGTATTAGGATTTAAAGTAACCGTTTCTGACAAGTTTAGTGTTTGGATATTGGCTATGTCATTATTTATTTGTTCTACTTTACTAGTGAAGTTCTCAGTAGGTTTAGTGTGAAAATTATCTTCATTTTTGCAATCTGTTTCGATATTAGTTTGTATCTCTGCATAGTTGGGTGTTTTGTCTTCAATTGGTTGTTTAATAATATTTTCTTCCTTATTGTGAGAAAGATTACCATTATTGTTTGGTCCAAAAAGTATTTCACCAAACGCATTATAAGTTATTGAGTCGTCATCATTATCTTTAAAAGTTTTGTAGTTTCTGTTTTTGCAACCAGATTCCGGATTATTTGATGGAATTTTATCTATTTTATTCGGCTCTTTAACAAGAACACCAGGTTCTTTAATATCAAAATAATAATTATTTGATGCAGGTTTATTTATAGTCATTTGATAATTATTTTCCTCTTTATTTACAGGTTTATTAAAATTTTCGTTTGCTTCAAAAACTATTTCACCGAACTCATTGTAAATTATTGAATCGGTATCATCTTTTTTTAACTTTTTAAACTGTGCATCCATAAAATTCACTAAATAAAGAAAGTAAAAGAGTTAGAAAGAGAAAGAAAAGGAACAGTAAATAGCTAAAAGTGGTAATCTATTTAATATTGCTTACTCTTTTTGATATTGGCTAAACCCGAAGCTACAAAACGTTCAGATTTTGTAAAATAGGCATCTTGGGTACTATCGTTCCACTGAAGAAATAAAATGTCAATTAATAGTTGATTCGTATAAGAAATTTATGAAACTGTATTTCCTACATTACCTCAAAATCAGTTTCATATGCTTGAGACAATAAGCGAGTCGCTTCTTGTACACTTATCCTTAGATTTTGTCCGGGCATACATTTTGTTGGATCTTGGTGACTAAAATGGAAGCAAAACCATTAATCACAACGTATAATAAATAACTAGTAAGATATGTGAACTATGTAAAAAAAGTTGCCAGAAAAGTCAGCTCCATGCATTACATGTACGTATAACAAATAATAAGGCATGCAAAAGTTACATAAATTTAAATATCATTATGTTTCTTATTCAGTGTTAACTTTTTAATGAATAATATGTTTTATTCTTACCCACAGAATCCTGTCGAAGGATCATAAAGCCGGTCATCTTCACATTCTAATCTGAAGTTGGTGCGCCCGGAACAGAATTGGAAGTGTGCACAGGACTTTTCATCTGAAGCCAAATATGGGCTTGAAGCATCACAGAAACCCATCTTTAACGATGATTGTGTTTCTTGAAGGGGTTCACCTAATTTAGGAAATTATAATAAGTACGCTGTTTACAAAATAACAAGTCGCAGATAATATTAATAACAGAACAAATTAAACAACATTTTCATGTGGTTAAATTTAATCAAAAAATCGTACCATTGAGGGCTGCAGCAATTGTTTTTAATATTGGAAAGGCTGGTCCACATAAGCCTCTAAAGTCATCCATGTCAATAGCCCACGCTGCTGCACCAGCTAAACCAGAACTGATGATGAATTTCATCTAAAGAAACAATATTGTATCAGAATGAAACAGACGATTTACATTTGCTATGTACAGACATTAATGTGACATCGCACTCCAAGTAAAAATTGAGTTATATATGCAAACGTTAAAAATGAGTATTACGTTAGTTATAATAAGCGTAGAACTTTAGTCTTCAGGGCAGCAAAGGTGTCGAATATGGAAATCATAGCGTAAGTTAGACGTTCATTTACAAGATAGACAGACAACCTTCTAAAGGAAACAGGAAACCTTGATTGAAACCTTCACTATTCATTTGTTAGGTATATGTCAAGTATTTTTTTAAATTATGTAACTGTGGTTGCATTGATGACTTTCTCTGGAAATTTGTTCCACGAATTAAATTCGATTTGTTAAAAAATGGAGTAGGGATTCAGCTTTGCTACGTCTTTATCATTTCAGTATTATTTTATATTAGAAAACAAGTCCACTTACTTTCTCAGCAACAGTTTTAGGTGTATCATAGCTGACCCATTGATTGTCAAACACAGCATACGTGTTACCATTTTCGTCTGTCGCACTTGAACCTAAACCCTCTTGTTGAGCCATACATATCTGAAAGTATACAAAGTGAGAATTTCCATAATTGTTAAAGGCAAGTTGATATCGATGTGATAGACAAGTAAATTGTTACCATATTGCTAGGTAGTTATCTTATAACGTTAACGTTAATAGTTAATAGTTATTAATATAACGTTAAAAGTTAACTTATAACGTATTTATTGTTTATATGTCTTCATCATAATAACAATACCTCAAAGTACGAGAGCATTCCTTTAGTTTGCGTATATTGACCTTCACTTCCCCATCCTTCTGTAGTAGCACCAGGAGCTGGTAAAGTAGAAGTAGCTAAAGTGTAGCTTCTGCCATATAACGGTATGCCGAGCACCAATTTATCTGCCGCCATTCCGTGACGGATCACATGTTTAACCACAAATTCCTAAAAAATAATGAAAGAAGATCAGCTAAAATCTAGATATTTAATAGATTCCTATATCAGATGATTTTTAATATACCTATTGAAGAACCAAAGTTATTGAGAATTTATTAAAAAATAATTTAAATATATAATATTAAATTTAGAAAAAACGAAATATTGTTTCTAAACTAAATATAATAGGGTATACTTACTATATTATTATAAGGACGGTCGCGTTCAGCTGCTCCCGGGTCTCTGTGTAAAGCGCTATGTTGCAATGCTCTTCTGGGAGGTTCGTTGTTTTTCCCATGGGTCATATCCCAGGCTTCTAGAATAGTGTAGTCAGTAACCCCACTTACTGCTTCAATGTCATAACCATCTTCAATCGAATATCTAGGATATAAAATAACTTATTTTGAAGTGCTTATATTCTTTAACTAAAGTGATAACTAAAATGATGCTTTAACTAAAAATGTTACTCACTATAAGCCTCTAGCTGGGCCGTTATCAAATTGAAGACCTAGAGTACTGGATGATGGACCATCAGGATGCAAGAAATATTTAAAAGATATAACTATGGTGCTATGACTAAAGTTGTTTTTTTACTATAAGGCTTAGCTGGGCTCTTGTCAATTTAAAGACCTAGAGTGTTTGTTAATGCACCATCATGGATTCTCTCAGATCAGCAAATCAACAAGAGATAGAACTATAGTACTTTAACAAAAAATGTTACTCACTATAAGCCTTTAGCTGGGCCGTTATCAAATTGAAGACCTAGAGTACTGGATGATGGACCATCAGGATGCAAGAAATATTTAAAAGATATAACTATGGTGCTATGACTAAAGTTGTTTTTTTACTATAAGGCTTAGCTGGGCTCTTGTCAATTTAAAGACCTAGAGTGTTTGTTAATGCACCATCATGGATTCTCTCAGATCAGCAAATCAACAAGAGATAGAACTATAGTACTTTAACAAAAAATGTTACTCACTATAAGCCTTTAACTGGACTGTTATCAAATTAAAGACCTAGAGTATCTGATGATGCGCCATGAGGATCCAAGGAATATTAAAGAAAATATAATTATGGAACCATTACTATAAGGCTGGTGGTATGAATAGTGGTGTCAGGCGTTCCGGGGGTTCCTTTAAAATTTTAATTTTGTTTTTTTATTCTATATTTTTTTATGAGAAGATACTTTAATCTACCTTTATCCACTCCACCTATCTAAGATGATTTTCGCTTCACTTACGACAAATTTATTTACATATAAGCGAAAGCAATCCATGTACTCTATAAGGAAAGTTGGCACTATTAATTTAATTAATAAAATAGATCATCCCTGTTTTGTCTTTCCGTTCACCTCTGATTTATAAATATCTTTAGTGAAATTCCGAGATATTTAATTATTATATTTAAATAGATAATATATTTAGGTTACAGGCAAGGCATACTGTTTATTTAGCACAGGTTCTAGATAAATGAAAAAAATGTTTACCTAAATGGTGGTATGATCGTAGATAACAAGAACCCATAAGAAGAGAATTTTTCTCTTAATTCATAAAGAAGTGATGTCAAATAGTCTCTATTATAATTTTCTTCGTCACCTAAAATAAAAAATAATAGTTGATTTGCTACAGTCAATAAAATCAACGCACACGAACAATCAAGCCATTAATAAATTAAACAAATTTTATGCGGCTTACTATCGCGTTTATTTTGATTTTACATTTTTTTTTATTCCGACGTTTTGAGAGCTTTGCAGCCATCGTGGTCACAGTGAGACTCTCGGCGATAGTAAGCCGCATAAAATTTGTTTAATACATTAATCAATGTTCGCGCAAAATAAAAAAATACTAATCAAGCCATTATTATTTGGCTTAATATCTGAACTATTTTAAGCTAAATTGTAAATAAATATTTACTATTTAGCTTTTGTTACCTTTAACAACGGTTAAGTTCTTTCAACTTTTAATTAATTTAAAGTTCACCTGGATAAGTCCAATGAAGATCGAGACCATCGAATTCATGTTCTCTGAGAAACTCGACTGCACTTTCAACAAAACTTCTTCTATACATTGGATTTTTAACCATTTCACTGAATAATCTGTCTGTACCATCACCACCGACGCTAATTATGACTTTTAAACCTGGTATCCTCTTTTTTAAACCAGTCGCAATTCTGTAACCACCTATAAAGCACAATGAAAATAATTAAAACTTATTAAGGTATTTATTTAACTTCCGACATATAACTCGTAGAAGAGATAGCCGCTTAGGTCGAAAAACTAAAACTGACTCGTTCGTACCTTTAACTAAATCATAATCCTGGTTGCTTGGCGTAACAGCATAAGTATGTGGGTGTAAACCAGCGAAGGCATAGTGGAGGTGAGTACAGGAATTGGGCACTAAGCCAGCTGTGAAAGCTAGTGGAGGCGCACGATATGCTGCCCATGACTCCATGTAACACACCACAATGCGCGGGGTTGTCGACTCGTTCTGGGTTTGTTGCATTTCTGTGGAAATAAATTATTATTTTTATTTAAATGATAAATCAATGCTAAATATTTTCTTAGTCAGTCTTTTTTATCAACCACGGTTTCTGGGCTGATAGAAAGCCTAGGACTTCTACCCCGTAGTGTTTTGCGGTCGGACTTCCCCTTTAAAAAAAGGTTCTAGATTGTAAACACTATTGTTAGATACTTAACCTAAAATCCTCTATTCCCATACGTAGAGGAATTATTATTTATTTGTTCTTTCACATCCACATAATTATTTTCATACAATTCCCACATTTATAGTTATTTATGATTTGATTTGATTTGATTTAATTTGATTTGATTCATTTTTTCTCTTATTATTATTTCATGTTTTTTTTTTTCAATTATAAATGAATTTCACACAATTGCGAATGGAAATTGCTTTGATTTGATTTAACACGAATGCTGTGGTTAACTATAATTGAAATAACACTCAGACAGTATACATTGTAATGTTACTTATTTTAGGATTAGTGCTTATTTTGTTGTTAACCCAAATAAATAAATATATAAAAATTTATTTATTTGTAAACATGTAAATGAATACAGTAATGGTTATGCGGACTACAGTAGTGGTCATAAAAACTGATTTTAAAGAAGATGTAATGAAAAGGTTTGCGAATGGTATTTTGCGTTGATTTACGTACATTAAAAGATTGAAGAATTATACTTATAAGTAGCACTTATAAAATATAATTGTGGATTGAGAAAAGTGAAAGAATTGTGTCAGTATCATAGTAAGTATCTAGCGCTCTAGTATCTCAGGAATTCTATCAGTTACAATTTGATTGATTAATTTATTATTATAAGTGTTTATGTTTTTACCGTGTAAATTTGCATTTCCAAGTTGTAGTCTTTCGTTGTTTTTCTCTCTGAAAGTAATAAATAAATAAATATTTTTAAATTTCTATACTAAGCTACATTAAAACAGGACGATCAAAGATACATTGGTTTTGAACCAGAGGCTCTCGGTTTGCGTGACCATTGCTTAACCACTACACCATTATTATTATTAATTAATATTCTTACTTATTCAGATAAGCAGCAGCTCCATAGTAATTTTTTAAATTTGAAACTTCTTCAAGTATTACTTCTGCATCCGTTGTCTGCAAAATAATAACTTCATATGAATTAAATTATCAATTATATAATGATTACCGCCGTTTTAGAACAAGTCAATCGGGACATTCCCGCCGAAATCAAACATTTAATAAAAGTCCGTATTTTTTCCCACACAGAGAAATGGCAGAGACAATGGAGCGTCTAGGCTACGATATATGACAGCACTTCGACTTATGTCGAGCCAAAGTGTGGTCCAGGATACTTCAGTAGAATAACTCCAAGTATCACTCGGATTCACTATGCCGTTGGAACTTATTGTAAGTTCCATCTAGAATGGTTCTGGTTGGAACTTATTGTAAGTTCCATCTAGAATGGTTCTAGTTGGAACTTATTGTAAGTTCCAACTAGAACGGCATAAAATTTAAAAACATGAATAAGTCATGTTTCACGGCCTGTACACTTAAAAATAGTGGTAATGCCCCGGATCAGCAGACAGGGCAAATGACCACTAACTATCTGCCTTCTATCACTTTTCAATATCCGGATCAAATATACTTTACATGGAAATTAATGTTTCTAACTTCAATACCGATAGACTCTGCTCTAAGTGAGCATCTGTAAAGATCAAATAAGTAAAGCTCCTATTGGGAAGTTTTTTAAATCAATAAATAAGCTAGTTACCTGATCAGATTTCAATAGAAATATTTCGTCTTCAGGATCTGGCCTCTTTTCTACTGCATCGCGTAGAGGTACCCGATGCTCATCATCATTATTACGTAAATTTCTGAAGGATAAAAAAGTTAATAGAACTATGAATTATCACCTAAACTGGTCTGCCCCCCTAGCACGACAATCCAAGAAGCAAGGTAAAGACTTGCAAGGAATATCATTAACTCATTTTAATTAACTTACTAGAATATTGTATCAAAAAAGATATTTAAACGTTCTGTAAAACTTTACACAAAGCAACGTTAAATACTTTATTATATATATTTATTTAAATTTTGATGTACCGGCCTTTTTTTTTTTTTAT
Organism: Tinea trinotella; assembly: GCA_905220615.1. Lineage (NCBI taxonomy): Eukaryota > Metazoa > Arthropoda > Insecta > Lepidoptera > Tineidae > Tinea > Tinea trinotella. Next base: position 8,212,228 of record HG992308.1, on the reverse strand, counting down.
TGTGACTCGGCATATGACAGCACCCCGCTTGATGTTAAACCAAAGTGTGGTCCATGAATGAATGTCACTGCTACTACAATTCAATAACTGTGAGTAGCAATCACATCCACTATGCCGGCCTAGATGGAACCGGCAACTTACAAGCTGATCCCGAAACGTGATCGAATCACTTCACGGTCTGTATACTTGCAATATTTAATACCATTAAATATTACAAATAAAAGCTATGAAACAAATATTTGCTCCGACCGGGGATCGAACCCGGGACTTTACGCGCAACAAACCAGTTGCTAAACCGTTCGTCCACGCCTGTCGTCAAATACGTTATTTAAAATGAGTTACAATAATATTCTTTGCAAGTCTTTATCTTGCTTCTTGGATTGCCGTGCTAGGGGGGCTGAATACAATAGACTTATTTAATTTATTGTGACTCGACATTTCACCTTCATTTGATTGATAGTAAGCCAAGAGAGGTTTAATAGTGCCAACGACTGAATAAAACCATCTCTATGACGACTATGCCGGCCCTACTTTTAGTTGTTTAAAACTTTAAATATAGTAGTAGTCACCTCCATTCATGGTCCGCACATCAGCTTTATATACAGGTTCCTCCGCTGTCATATTATGTCAAGACCAAATAATGGAAAAAACCTTGATGAAATTATTCAAGAATAAGGATAATACGTTGGCAGAAATAATTGTCAGCCTTTCTGTCTCAAGTTTCTCCGTCAGCCGCTTGGACAACTCCTTGGCCAGGCGCTTAGCTGAAGGTCCCCAAGGGCCCAACGTCTCGATCCCAATCGGCGCAAATTCGTACCCAGTACCGAAGTTGGCGTGTTTGCGCAGCTTGGGGTTCTTTATTAGTCTCGCTATACAAAGGGGAAGTGCCAGTCTTCTTGGGACTATATCTGATGTGACGTCATTAGATGATAGTTTTTTTTTATCAGTTTCTCAATAAAGACTCATATTACACTAGGAAAAGGATGCATTTACCTTAATGGAATACTTTCAACTGATGCCCTATAGGGTGTTGATATCCTCTCATGTTCAGGTACCTTTTCAACAGCGCTGCGTATGAATGATTCTGAACGTGGCGTTGCTGCTGCTTGGACAAAAAACGCCAGCACAACCCCATACTGTAAAAAAACATATTTTTCATTATACAACTTCAAAGGTATTATGCAGCATCTTAAATAAATGCCTTTAATAGACAATTTGAGAGTGGTAGGCAGTGGTACCCAGTCTCCCGATCCGGGGTAGTACCACCACTGGCTGATTATAATAACGTTTACTTTATTTTTCTCTCAAAACATGATCCCCGTAAGGATGTTTCGGTTTCGGTCGTAAAAGCCGGTTTCGGTCGGACACTACTTGGTACAGTCAGCAGCAGATATATCTGAGCACGCAATGTGATCAAAAGTATCTATACATTCAGAGTGGTCATAAATATCTACACACCATTAGTTGTCATATTAATGTGAGCATTCAATGCGTCAAAAATATCTATACAGTCAAATAGTCAAAAATATCTACACACTCATATATAATATGTAATATTTTAAAACAAATTTACTGAATTGTCTGTTGACATATTTTTGACGCACTGAATGCTCACATTAATATGACAACTAATGGTGTGTAGATATTTATGACCACTCTGAATGTATAGACACTTTTGATCACATTGCGTGCTCAGATATATCTGCTGCTGACTGTACATACATATCCTCATATCATATATACTCATAAATTTACAAAAACTGTACAGACAAAAACTTTTTAGTTTAATTAATCCTTTAAAAGAACTCTTAAAAGTATATTTTTTATATTGACGCGACATCTTACGTCGACTTTACTAGCGGTAAGTAAAGAAAGGTCCAAAAGTGTCGATGACTGAAAAACAAGACTCAGGGTTGCCTAGGTTTCCGTTACTATGCCAGCCAGAGGTATTCTTTTACGCCTCTCCTGAAGATCTAATGCAAATAAATAAAATAAAAGAAATAACGTTATTTAAAGTTATTGTTTAAAATGCTTAAAGCTAATAGTTTTATCATGGTTCATTACCCATTACGTTACGGTCAAGATCCTTTCGTAAAAGGACTAGAAATATTTTGGCACTATTAAAGCCGGTTGCTCACCAAGAATATTTAATAATATTAATCACAATAGTTCATATTTATTAAAAGTTAGATTACTCAATAGTTAAATCTTCCATCCTCTTTATTATTTAATAGGTACTTACAATGTACCTACTATAATTACAAAAAGCCGCCCTCATGTCGCTAGGCATTATCTACTAATATTAATGTGTCAAGGAAAAGTTTAATAAGAACAAAAATATTAGGTTTACAAATATATTTAAGTATATATTTGTAAAATATTACTTACATAAATACACAATACGCAAAAAATGAATATACGACGATAATAATATGTATTGTAATATGTAATATGTACTTTCTGAATAGATCATCTTTTCTTCCGTCGAACTGAACTACATGCACTACACTGATTTGGCTTTCCTTCTTGATATGTTTAACTAAAGAGCTGGCTTAGCTTAGTTAGTTTAACCATATCTTAGCTCCTGGTCTACAACCGTCCTAATAGTAAAACATGAAACTAGTTTTCATATCCGATGTTAGTGACCGTTCATAGATTGAATTAAAAACAGCTATGAGTATAAATGGCATCGGTGACAATCGAATTCAAGTGTCAGAGCAAGAATTAACTTAACAACAAAGGTTGAGCAAAAACTGATGAAGAATTAGTCATACATTGTTGTGTCTTGTACCTATAATTGTGTGGACAAAGAGAACAATTGGAAGCTGGTATTTGGCGCCGGTGATGTACAAAATTTGATCATGAATTTGAAGAATCAATGTGTGGGCGAGTGCAGGTCACCGACCGATTGATCAAGTATCGCACTCGAACTTTACGTAATTTACATAACTTAACAAATTCAAGATCAACTTAAGACCGGTCTACAAGCAAACTTATTTATTTACTTTTTGGAAGTTATTTTTAATCTTGTCGTTATTTTAAAGAATGTTATCAGTTTCCTTTAGTGACAATGGCTGTATTTGTTTATTCAAAATATCATTATCATTATTGTTTTACATTTCTATACTAATTCACTAAACAAACGGTGGTATCACAGAAACAATTGTACCAGCAAGAGGTTTTAAATCGATGTCTATTAGATTGTGAGACCTATGTATAAAATATTTTAAATCAAGAAATTATGTTTAACAGCCTTTGTGCTAGACCTGTTCAAATTTTATAATGGGTTTAACTAAATCAAATGTTAAATAACGTGAATTTCCGTTTTATAAAATGTCAAGATATGTAACTTATGCATTAGATTTAATGGATGTTAAAATTAGTTTCCTGCAACTGACTGTATAAAAAATCACGTAAGATAATTACGGATATATTTTTCCGCCTCCTTATGCAGAAATAAAAGAATAAAGTACCTATGGCATAGGCCTTAATATATTGTGAATAGTATAATAATTATAAAACGAATATTATTTATATTTATTATCTAAGTGGTTCATTTTTATGTATTATATATATAGAATGTATGTATTTGTATATACGTATAGTTCACACTTATATACACACAAATAAACTTAGACATTTTACCTTTAATAATATATTCGTTTCTTTTTCAGTCGTCTGCGTTTTTAGGCTTCGTCTTGCTTACTATTAGGCAAGGCGAGGTTTTTTTTTATTGTGACTTGACATATGACAGCACCCCGCTTGATGTTAAGCCGAAATGTGGTCCATGAATGAATGTCACTGCTACTACAATTCAATAACTGTGATTAGCAATCACATCCACTATGCCTAGATGAAACCGGCAACTTACAAGCTGATCCCGAAACGTGACCAAATCACTTCACGGTCTGTATACTTGTAAGTGGTGGTACTACCCCGGATCGGCAGACTGGGTACCACTGCCTACCACTCTTTAAAATGTTTAAAATGTTAGATGTCGAATCTCAATAAGTAATAGGAATATTTTTTGGTTTACTTTATTGAACTTTCCACCGTTAGCTCAACGTTTACAAAATATTTTAGCTAGTAAATAATTTCTAGCGGCTTCAAGTCCGCCATTTGTAATTTAATAATTAGATTGAGTATTTTTTTTTATTTTAAACCGACATCTGCTCTACAGATCCAAGCAAGCATAGACAAGCAGAGGTCCAAGAGAGCCGGCTACTGAAAAACCCATTCAGTGTACGGTTGCTTCAGTCGCCGTCACTATGCCGGCTAAAAAGGTTATGATAACAAAATAACGAGCCTCCGGGTCTGGTTGTCTAAGATTAGTAGGCAGTGTTGCCCAGTCTGCTGATCCGGGATAGTACTATCACTTATGTACACACCGGAAAGTGACTAACTAGGGATAAGTTTGTAAGTTGCTTGTAAGTAATGGATGCAATTGCTACCTGCAGTTCTTTAACTGTATTAGTTTTCACTTCTATTCATGGACTGTACGCCAGCTTAACATCAGGCGGTGTTAATGATCGAGTACTAAGAAAAAAATTTAGCCCAACAAAATAAATAAAGAAGCCTGATGTCAACGTTAACAAACGGCCTTCAATTGTGAAAATAATAAATCACATTAAGAGTTAATACAACTTAGGTTCGTTGACTCTTCTTCGGTTGAAAACAAGACGATTTGCATACAGTCGCGGTTGATGGCGAAGCATTCGGAGGCAGGTAGCGCGTTGTTTGGGGTCATCAGCCAAGAAACCAGTCCGCGATATTTTTTCGTGACATTTTCACCACATTATTAATATGTCCACCCTTACGAGCCCGATTTGATATTAAAATTGATGCAGCATTTTTTTTTATAAATTTTATGACTTTTTGCAAAGGTAGGTGTTAGTTATTTTTACACAAAGATTATGTGTATTCGGGCGTTTATTTATTTATTTATTAGGACTTTTGCAATAGCTTGTAATCTGGTAAAAGCTGAACAGTACCTGGAGCGCAATTTGATAGTGTGAGTATCCCATATGCACATTTGTTAGTAAGGTCAAAATAAAATAACAATATTTTTCAAAGAAGTCAGATTTGTAAGATTTTCTGTTCCCAAATGTTTTATAAGCACTACGAAATTACTTATAAAACATTTAGGAGAACTCCTAGTTAGGAGAAAGACGAACTAGGCACAAGGCTCCTAGTTGCTCGGAACATTCTCCGTTGTATAGCCGATAATTGAATCTGATGACAAGGATTAAGTGCAATATGCAGCCATACCAAACAGGTGCATATATTAAGTGATTAAAAATGCAGCCTATCGCATTGTTTTTATTACAATATGGTAAATAGGTATTATGTGGCCTTAAAAAATAAAGTTATTGGGACTAGGAAAGGTCGATGAAGAAGAATTATTGTCCTCCGCCGACCACGAATGGCGGCGCAACGCGTTATGCATACTTATTGTGTTATATACAATTTCCACTACCTAAATTAATCCGTTTATAATTTTATTCGGATAAAAAGTCAAATCGTATATATAATACGTTGCACCTTTGTCTTTAGTATTATTACTAAATAACAATGAATCAAAATAGAACAGTAGGATTTGGTAAGGAATGTTTAACGTAAAAGGATAATATAGGAGTAAGATGTCCCAGGGATCATTCGACGGGGTGCAGTCAGTCTGTGTCAATTAAATAAAAAAGTAATAAAATACATCTTTTTATTTATTTTGACTCGACATTTGACCTCGACTTGCCAGATGGTAAGTAAGGGAAGGCCCAGGAGTGCTGACAACTGTAAATGCCGACTGAGTTCACTTTTTTTTTTTTTTTTTTTTTTTTTTTTTTTTATTGTGACTCGACATATGACAGCACCCCGCTTGATGTTAAGCCAAAGTGTGGTCCATGAATGAAAGTCACTGCTACTACAATTCAATAACTGTGAGTAGCAATCACATCCACTATGCCGGCCTAGATGGAACCGGCAACTTACAAGCTGATCCCGAAACGTGACCAAATCACTTCACGGTCTGTATACTTGTAAGTGGTGGTACTACCCCGGATCGGCAGATTGGGTACCACTGCCTACCACTCTTTGATAACCAGACCCGAAGCAAATATCCATCTCTTTTTTTTTTTTTTTATTAACAAATATTTGCAATATTTAATACTATTAAATATTACAAATAAAAGCTATGAAACAAATATTTGCTCCGACCGGGGATCGAACCCGGGACTTTACGCGCAACAAATCAGTCGCTAAACCGTTCGTCCACGCCTGTCGTCAAAGTCACTGATGCTTTAGTTGTCGTCTATGCCCGCCATAACTAAACACAATGGGATAACAACAAATTCTTTGGCCGGTATAGTGACAGCGACTGTAATAGCCGGTAATTATCCTTCTTTTTTTAGTTGTCGGTTTTTTTGAATTTCCATTGCTTACCATCAGGCTAGTTGAGTTTCAATAAAAAGAAATGTAGATAACTGTTAAACAGAATACGTATTTGTGAGTTTGTTTAATGATATTGTCTTAACGGTTAACTATTGATTGTTAACAATATAAATACAACCTGCGTTACACAGAAGCGCGGATATTAGACATATGCCAATATTCATGTTCGCAAAACTAAAGTCCTATTCCACCAAAACTAATGACTAGCTATGCTAATGATTTCCTATTCCAAACTAAGGGACGGAATAGGAAAAAGTAAAAGGCCCAGCAAATTGGTTGATTTCTATTATAATAGGAATATATAACGAGTGTTCTATTTGTTTTATAGTTTTTACATTTTACAATACAATTTTAAAATTTAATAAGTTTTTTTCATGAAGGAAATATCTACTAGAAATTAGTTTAAAGTTTTGAGTTCTTTATGATGTTTTTTTAGGAGTAAACGAAATTGGTACGTGCATAATAGTTTTTTATATTTTTTTTTACATTTTTTGACATAGGTATCATAGAAACAAAACGACCAAAGTACAGTATATATATCTTATGATAGATTGGTAATAGCAAGTAGTTTTGAACCAGAAACTCTTGGTTCGCAAAGCCATTCTACAACCACTACACCACGATCGCATTATTAATGTTATTATTATTGGTTGGCACTCTTTTATTCTATTGCTTGAGTTCTTTATTTAGGCGTAATAAACTCGTCATGAAGAAAATTAATATTTGTAAAAAAAAGTTACATGCACGAAGAAGCACCGGCATAGTGACGGCGACCGAGGCAGCCGTGAACTAACTCGGTTGTTTCAGTAAGTCGTCACTCTTGGATCTTCACTTGCTTATAATCAGGCGGGTTGAGGTCAAATGTCGTGTCACAATATTTTTTTTATTTAGCATATTCCAATGAAAGTAGATAATATTAGATACTGTATAAATATTAACCGTTCAAGCACGAAAAATGCCATTGATTTCTGATGAGAATGCCTTTCGTTTCAACGCTTCAGTAAAAAAAAATTGTGAATGTGTAAAATAATTAAGAGTGATACCTCTGCAGTGATACCAACTGCTATTTGCAGTTGTTGAACTGTGGTAGCAGTCGCCTCCATTCATGGACCACACTCCAGCTTAACATCGGGGTTAGGGCCTAAAGCCGTGATGATTATAACAATTGATGAAGCTTTTATAAAAGAATTGTGGATCAAGAGATTTATGCCTCTCCCTGTGAGTGTGGAGGCGTGACAATATTTTGGCCTAATTATCTAACTTAATTGTATTTTTGATTGAGTTATTAAATGAGTAAAAGTAGATTGACGAAAGGAATTTATAAATCTGATGTGGATGGATGCGTTAAACAAGGCAGGCCCAGGAGACCAAATCGGAGACATCCTCAAGAAAGCTAGGTTGCCTAGTGCCCATAACCACAGAGCCTGTATGAAGAGAATTGTGGATGTGAAGGAAGCAAGGGAGCTGTGTAAAGATCGTGGTAGGTGACGCTCCATTGTCTCTGCCTATCCCTGTGGGAAAAAGTCGTGACAATTTAATTGATTGATTGATTATTAAATGAAATTGCAAATTTTGTTATTGCAGATTGTATGTAGGGGCAATAAATACGACACAGATGAATTTTTATGACATTCAAAGCTATAAAGTGAGGTCACTAACTTCTATCAAATCAAGACAAAACTAATTAAATAAAACGCAATACGATATTTTTAGGATCCAAGAAATTCAGAACGAAATTCCTGGTAATCAAGATTAGGATTTCTGTAAGGCAAACAAGGAGAGATAGTTTTTTTATTGTGTTTAGACATTTGACCTCGACCTGCCTGATGGTAAGCATGATGGAGGTCCAAGAGTGCCGACGACTGAAAAAACTAAGTCGGTTTTCGGCAAAGTTAGTTAGCGATAACTAAGTTTTCGGTCGCCGTTATTATGACGGCCTGAGGTCATAATTTCCAGGCATAGTGGATGTGACTGCTACTTACAGTTATTGCATTGTAGTAGCAGTGACATCCATTCATGGACCACACTCCAGCTTAACATCAGGCAGGGTCCTGTCATGTGTCGAGTTACAATTATACACCAGCCCCCCTAGCACGGCAATCCAAGATGCAAGGAATATTATTGTAACTCATTTTAAATAACTTAATCAGGCTGGAAAATCAAATGTTAAAAAATGTATTTAAGTTTTTAACGTTGTTTTGTGTAAAGTTTTACATAACGTTTAAATGTCTTTTTTGATACACTGTTCCAGTAAGATATTTAAAATGAGTTGGCATGATATTCTTTGCAAGTCTTTATCTTGCTTCTTGGATTGCCGTGCTAGGGAGACTGGGTATCATTAAAAAAAACGGTGTAAACTTCAAAGTTAATTAAATACGAGTATCTCATAAGTAACTATGTAGACATGAATACTTTTTGTTTAATTACGTCTGATTGCGGTTACTAATGGTCATTTAATAAACATTATCCTAATTAATGGTTACAGAAAATTTCCCTAAATAATAATTATAAAAAATACTTACATATTGCGCCTTCAGGCGCCCCATTACGAATTCGATACTGTATACCTCTAATATTTTATTTACCCTGAAAATACAAAAAAATATTGTGTTATTAAATTAATTTAAACAAATGAAAATATATAAAACTATTATTGTATACATAGTATTTAATTTGGTAAGTGGCGCGCCGTTGTGTCTACCTTTCCCTATGGGAATTAAGGCGTGACAATTTATGATTACTGTTATGTGTACCTTTTATAAATAAATAATTATATGTGAACGAAAGGGATGTATAAAACGTCATACTGTTTTGGGCATTTATGCAACCCCATTTTAAATTACCTAAATATTTGGAAAAATACGAAGATATTCAGTAAAATAATATATAGTAAAAAATCTCAATAATATTAAATTCTTATTTCAATTACATAAATATCTAATTACCAAAATAAATTTTCTTAAAGGGGTCCGTATTATTTTCTCGTGATGCGTGTGAGCGACCGGCGCGCGCGCAACTCTGATGTTAAATAGTCGTGTGTCGTCAAGCTTTGAACATTTGATTTTGGCACCCACGCAGGTGTAAACTATCACCAGCCATTATAAGAAATGGTTTTAGTGACCACTTGGGCAAAACATGATCAATACAAGTATTGATTTAATACTTGTATAAAAGTTTTATTTTTATTATTTAGGTACATTTCTGTTTTAAGCTACAATCTCGCATGTATCATAAAAACTGGGCGACCAAAGATACGTTGGTACCTGAAAGTGGTTAGATGCCAGGAGTTGATGCCAACGTATCGAACCTAATTCAAATAGCCTTTTTTTGGGTGGGATTTACCTCTGTACCTAGTAACCTAATTTTAAAAATAGTTTTATTACTGTTTCAACGTTACATGACAGCACACTGCCTGATGTTAAGCTGGAGTAGACCTACAGTCAAGTATCACTGCATCACTGAGTCACTTCAAAACTACCCTCAAAAGTGGTAGTCCTATCCTGAATAGGCAAACTGGACAAATAACTATCAAATGTCTTCCTACCACTCTTAAAATAAAAATCTACCTAAGTCACATATACATACATACAATACTATAACATATACAATTTGTATAAGAACAGATAAACAAGAACAGGTTTAAGTTGAGATGAAAAATATTGACTTTAATGTTGACTACAATAAAAAAGTAATTTAATATAGATTAGCTAACATATTATTATTATTGTGAGAATGTAACACAAATAAAAATGGGTTTGGATAATGAACCAATAAAAAGGATTCAATTAAATATACTTAGGTATACATTTATTTATTTTTTTGTGACATGACATCTTATCTCGACCTGCCTGATGACTTATCATTTAGGCAAGAAATTCATACAAGATAGACGACAACTGAAAAAACCGAGCCAGTTCACGGCTGCCACAGTCGCCGTCACTATGCCGGCGATAAAAACAAACGATTACGTTAACGGCTGCCAAGAATCAAAAGTTATAGAATGAGAGGAAAACATGGGCGAATAAAGCTTGTGGATATTTATAATTCCTATAATTAATAATCTTAGATCCTTTAAGCGAAGCGTGAGAAGGCACCTTTATCCGGCATAGTGGCCTAATAAAATACCTAATAATAATTCATTGTTTTAAAGGTTTTATTGCTTATAATTTAAATAAATACTTTACCTTTAAATTATATTGTTTTATTTTCCATGAAAACGAACGTTTTTTTTATGAAACTCACAAAAATATTACTTACAATTGTTATTAAATATCCCTTTTGTAATTATCACATTTTACACTGAATAATTATCACTTTTAATTTATAATTATTTTATAATAAAGCAGACTAAAATCCCAAGTAATTGAACTACAATGATGAGATGTGAAAATGAGTAGGAGTGTTTTTTTTTTTTTTTTTTATTGTGACTCGACATATGACAGCACCCCGCTTGATGTTAAGCCAAAGTGTGGTCCATGAATGAATGTCACTGCCACTACAATTCAATAACTGTGAGTAGCAATCACATCCACTATGCCGGCCTAGATGGAACCGGCAACTTACAAGCTGATCCCGAAACGTGACCAAATCACTTCACGGTCTGTATACTTGTAAGTGGTGGTACTACCCCGGATCGGCAGACTGGGTACCACTGCCTACCACTCTTTATTGTGTTGTGGCAAAGTGGCGCGTACGCACGTTGTATACCACCACCAATATAGTTGTAGTTCCTAAATTGGATGTTCAACTTACGGCCCATGAATGACTATAAAACCTTGTGATTTTATTCTGGTTGTGCAGAATTACCGGAAATAGGAATAGGATTGGGTACGCCAACTCACTATTCAGTCTTATGGTTTGGGCGGTCCTTCCTTGTCGTCCGCTTTTTGAACTTTGTGCAGTAATTTAAAACAAAATACTATATAATGAAAACAAGAACCTATACATGTCTTTCCTTTGTCCTACTATCATCCTGCATCCTTTAAGCTTAAGAGGAGACATCTCACCACAGAGGGCCTAAATCTAGAAAAATTATACAGATTTATTTTAATATCTTTCTGGTTCGTTGTACTTATAATTTTTCAAATATAAATTTAAGAGTATGGAATAAACAAATTTTATGCGGCTTACTATCGCGTTTATTTTGGGTTTCTTCGTCAGTGTCTCCGTGATCACGATGGCTGCAAACCTCACGAAACTACGGAATGAAAAAAAATTTAAAATGAAAACCAAAATAAACGCGATAGTAAGCCGCATAAAATTTGTTTAATTCATTAATCAATTTAGGAAAATATTAAGAGTATGGGTTGTGAGTATAAAATATGTATTACCCATTAGATATCGCCCATTCAGTAGGCAAAATTATTAGTAGTTAAAAAAAAAGTGTTAATATAATAAATATTAATGGTGACATAAGTTGGTAAACTCTGGCTTGTGTTATTTCAATTAGGTGCATCAACGTACGCAGTAGGTGCCATGGGCGCTTCTACATTGTTATGCGCGTCAGGTCCTTTCCTTTCTTCCCCAATGTGACCACGCAGTTGATCCAAATCAAAACACAGTAATTAAACTTATATTTGTTCATAATTTGCAAAATAATATTAATAATTGGTACAACCATAGAATTTAATTTATTTATTTAAGACTTTACAGCTTACATTTATTTATGTAATTATTAAAAAATACATTTGTAGAGCCAAGAACAGTCTCCTAATGTCATAGTCTAACATTAAATTCATAATACATTAAAGGAAGTTCAATAATGTACGGTAACATTTATAATATTGTATTGTTTTCAACTGTACTTTATTTAAAATACTTTGATTAAAATTAAACTTGAGACGCTGAATAAATACATAAAATATTAGAGACGCTGAAGGAAATTTAGTTAGGTATTTAAAAAAATAGGTCAGATAATTGGGACATTCGAAGAATATGCCTGTCGGCTTATATCAAATATGTACTTACATTTTAAAATAATTTAGATAATATATTTTATTTTGGCGCATCGACTATGGTATTGTCCGTCGTATTAAACGACGGTAAAAAAGGCCAATAAGGCTTTTATTTGGATATGTTTGGTAAAATAATAAATAATGACATAAAATTGCTTTGGTCGTCCAAATATATTACTGAATTAATAGTGTGTTTTGAATCAAAGCAGTGGTTTGTGACTGACTAACTGTACACCACAACAAAATGGGCCCTGAAATCGACATTGTCCTTGTTCCAGTGCCGAGAGCTGACCTGAACGTGACCTGGCTTCATTCGCGGAAACCTTATAAGTTATTTCTTTTATAATTTAAATATTTCCTACTTATTTAGTTAATTAATTCTAGCTAGCTTTTCGTTTTTTTGTATGTCTGTAATTAGTGTCACATCAACCGCCATCTCTCTCCGTACTTAGCACATTTACTTGCTTTCTTTTTTTATTTAAGTGCAATGTTGATATGTTCTTCTCATCATCATTACCAATTTTACTCCTTTACTTACACAATGATAGGCAGAGAGTTTTTAAAGAATCAAAGGCACAGCGCGATTCCAGGATTGATGACGGCTTTAGAAGTGAAACTGGGCCCTAAGAAAGGCGAGCGTTCAGTCCCTGCAAACTACCAGACCATAAAGCTTAAAATCAAAGTGCGCCTAATGGTCTGGGGGGTCTGCTGATCAATGACTGTTAATGTCTTTAGAACGAAATACCACGCACGTCTGGGGTAAAGAGTTGGATGGTGATGGGCAAGCCCTTGCCAGGGTCTGGTACAAAGCCCTTCTCTCTAAGCTCAGGGTATATGTTTTACCTGACCGTCTGCATGGCTGGATAGCCGACTTTCTCAGTGGGCACTCTAAACGCGTTGCAGTGGATAGAAGCACATCGCACAGGGTGTCGGTGAATGCCGGCGTTCCTCAAGACTCTCTACTGTCGCCAACTTCGTCTATCTGCATATCAATGAGCGCCGAGCTGTCCAAGTTATAGGAGATGCAAAGGTTACGCTAACTCAGGAGCCCCTGCAACTTTGCAGAGACAGCGGCTTTATGCGTCCTTTATCATCTAAACAATGGAGAATGATCCGAGGAGCTCTTCAACCTTGTTACCGTGTCTTTTCACACCCGTGATACAGGTCGAGGGAACTATCCGCATTCTGTCGATCGAATCAGCAGTCAAACTATAAGGCGCTTCGCGTTGTTTCTTTACCAGCCCATTTGTTCTTCCCATCCAATAACCTTGGATCCTTGAAGCGATGCGTGAAGAAGCACATGTGGCCGGCTTGGTGACAGCCGTGAACTGACTCGTTTTTTTTCAGTCGTCGGCACTCTTGGACCTCCGTCATGCTTACCATCAGTCCGGTCGACGTCAGATGTCGAGTCACAATAAAAAAAGACAGGGTGCTGTTATTATAAAAAAAAACATTTAATTAACTTCTTAATCGCGGTAAGATCTAGAATTCTAGATTATTGTAATCTTATAGAACCAGTTTGTTTATGTATTATATTTAAAATGCTTTGTATAGCTTCAATGTTAAGGGTGCATGTATCCCGCTACGAGTTGAAGGTCAAGGGAGATCAGCGGCATTTGGACGAACGACAGACACATCTTGGTAAAAACGAGATGAACGGCTATTATATGCCAATCTTCTGTTTGATTGACGTTTTACGAATTAACTATAGGTTTTTTTTATTGTTACTGGACATATGACAGCTCTCCGCTTGTTATCATGCAGGAGCGCGATTTACGAATAAAGGCGAATACACTAGGGTTACCATTTCTACATTTAATATGCCAGGATTTGTAGATTGAAACACCAGTACATTTCAAAATAAAACCAGGAAGACCTATAAGAGCAACTAGTTCAATGTGACACGCACTTTAAACAGGGTCTATGAAACTCATTCTGTAAAGTTCTGTAAACCATAGATTCTGATAAAGTGTTTAGTTAAATAATAAAATAAATTCTAATAAAAAACCCAGGACGTTCCTCGAAAACTATCCAGGACATGTCCTGGGAAGACAGGCCGGTCATGCTGACCCTAGGCTACACTTAAAATGAATTAACTCTAAGTAACAATGCCTATTTCAAACCGGCAACTTTGAAAGTTATTCTCGAAACACGACTAAATTACTTAACAGTCTATATACGAGTCTCGTACTTGAAAGTAATCCGGATCGGCAGAATGGGCTTCAACCTGCAGCTAAACGACAACTCTTTAAATTTCAATTCGGGTACGAATGATATTAATTTCATTTTTAACCCCCGACTCAAAAAGAGGGGTGTTATAAGTTTAGCGCGTATGTGTATCTGTGTGTCTGTCTGTGGCATCATAGCTCCTAAACGAATGGACCGATTATATGCGGTTTTGTTTGTTTGAAAGCTGGCGTGATCGAGATGGTTCTTAGCTACAATTGATAGGATCTGATCAGGAGTTTCAAGGTCATCAGTTTGTTTTTACTTTAGGTAGGTATTTACTTTACTTTTAAACATATCTGTGACCTCACGTTTGACACGCTCATGTATACGCGTTTTAACTGGTACTACTGAGCTACTCTGATGATGGAGCTCGAATGTAGGAGATGAGTAAATCAATAAGAGATAGAAATATAGTGCTTTAACTTAAAATGTTACTTATTATAAGCTTTAGCTGGGCCGTTATCAAATTGAAGACCTAGAGTACTTGATGATGGACCATCAGGATGCAAGGGATATTTAAGAGATATAACTATGGTGGTATGACTAAAGTTGTTTTTAACCCCCGACTCAAAAAGAGGGGTGTTATAAGTTTAGCGCGTATGTGTATCTGTGTGTCTGTGTATCTGTGTGTCTGTCTGTGGCATCATAGCTCCTAAACGAATGGACCGATTACGATGCGGTTTTGTTAGTTTGAAAGCTGACGTGATCGAGATGGTTCTTAGCTATAATTGATGAGGATCTGATCAGGGGTTTGAAGGTCATCAGCTCGTTTTGTAAGCTGCGGAGAGGTATTAGACGCATTATCGGTATTTACTTTACTTTTAAACATATCTGTGACCTCACGTTTGACACACCCATGTATACGCATACATGGGTGTTTTAACTGGTACCACTGAGCTACTCTGATGATGGAGCTCGAAGGCAGGAGATGAGTAAATCAACAAGAAATAGAACTATTGTGCTTTAACTAAAATGTTTACTCACTATAAGCCTTTAGCTGGGCAGTTATCAAATTGAGGACCTGGAGTATCTGATGATCCACCATCATGGATCCTTTTAGATCAGCAAATGAACAAGACATAAAACTGTAGTGCTTCAACTAAAAATGTTACTTACTATAAGCCTTTAGCTGGGCCGTTATCAAATTGAAGACCTAGAGTACTGGATGATGGACCATCAGGATGCAAGGGATATTTAAAAGATATAACTATGGTGCTATGACTAAAGTTGTTTTTTACTATAAGACTTAGCCGGGCTCTTATCAAATTAAAGACCTAGAGTATTTGTTAATGGTGCCATCATGGATTCTCTTAGATCAGCAAATCAACAAGAGATAGAACTATAGTGCTTTAACTAAAAATGTTACTCACTATAAGCCTTTAGCTGGACTGTTATCAAATTAAAGACCTGGAGTATTTGATGATGCGGCGTGAGGATCCAAGGAATATTAAAGGAAATATAATTATGGAACCATTACTATAAAGCTGGTGGTATGAATAGTGGTTTCAGGCGTTTCGGGGGTTCCTTTAAAATTTTAATTTTGATTTTATTATTTATTAGAATTACATGATAGTAAACTAGCCGACCTAGAGTGTCGTAGACTCAGTTACCTTCCTTTGAAAAGGTTATAGGATAAAGAGAGAACAGGAGCCGCATCACTTCATATGTTTGTGAGCGATAGACTTAAGCTTACAATGGGCCTCATACATGTCCTAAATATAGCATATACATTACACATATCTTAAATATCTTTTTACATATGATATCATATCTATCTATAGATATAAATCTATAATATCAATCTATAGGTTTTAGATCTATAATATCAATACGTATCAATAATTTAATATATTGTTGATACTTAAAGCCATAAAATGGCATAATAAATCTTTACAAAAAATTTACACGTAATTTCTTTTTAAACTGGTTTTAAAATAAATTTTATTTAAATTCTACATGAGATTTATGACATGTTGGTTATACTCGTACCTAGTGCTTTAGTCTGTGGCTCTGACCTCTGAGTTTTAACTGATATTCACACCACGACTTTTTAGCCACGATGCTTTTTATTTTATTGTGATCTTACCTCAAACCCGCCTGATGGTAAGCAAGAGGCAAAGACAATAAACATATATATATGAAGTAGATCGAACAAGACCTCAAAAGATTTTGTATGAAAATTGCCAACATGCCCGCTCTATTCTTTTTAATCTCTTTGGCAAGAGGAAATTCCAAGTGCCGACGACTTTTATATTTTTTTATGTATTCTGTCATTATTTGACAATTTGTTAGACTTCTTTTATTGTGTCCCGATATAATATGACAATACCCCGCCTGATATTAAGCGCGATCCATGAATTAAAGTGACTGCTACTAAAAGTAACCATGCCGGCCTAGTTGGACTGACTGGTGTGATACCAATGTGACACGCGTCATAAACATCGATGGTCCATCAACTTTTAGGAAAAATTTTATACTCATCTTAATGTATTTTATAATAAAATATTAAAAGTCGTTGATATTTTAATCTCCAATTTACAATGTCTGCCATTGAACTTGGACTTTACGAGACTTTATGTATTAAAAAGTTAATTTATACAAAAAAAAAATATGTTTGTTGGAAAGTTCTTATTCGGAAAGTTTGATAGTTTTTTATTATAAAATATTTGACAATGACAACTATTCCCACAGGAATAAACACTGGCTTATACTGGCTTAATTGCCGGAGCTTTCAAATCGGGGATATTTCAGAAATCAATTGAGTTGTGGGTGTGAAGGAGGCGAGAGAAGTCTGCCCAAAAAGTGGTAACTATTTAGGTTTGACCAATTGTCTCCGCTTATCCCTGCAGAAACAAACGTTTGATATTTGGTTGATATGTGGTGATATTTGGTTGACCAGATAATAACTATCCAACAAGTAATTTATTTGACAAATCTAAATTAAAATAAGGTAAACTTAGTTTATTAATAAATAATTATAGGGCGATAAAACAACTTGAATCTTACAATAATTACTCGTATAACCTTGTAGAAAAAGTTGACCTTTTCTGTTGTCATTTATTTTTAAACAACATAGAAAAACCTAAGCAATACAAAAAATCTGTCCGATATTACAAAATATACGAGTATGAGTATGAGTTATAAATAAATAAGACGTTCTATAAAATCAATGTAGAGATTAATGCCACTTAAATTCGAGCCCAACTGATTACATAACATAACAATCAAATTTAGAGATATACATATATCTCCTTTTCGTTTGTAAACAATAAGATAACAATTGAGAATATTTATTATCTATACCATTAAATAATTCAACTTGAACCAAACAAGTTATGTTAAAATGGCTAAGTTTAAGTTGTTTTTGAGTAAACGTGTAGTTTTAGAGGATTCGGAGTTAGACGGAGGCATTTTAGTGGACAGCGATGGCCGGATTAAAAGCGTCTTGGATAGAAGTAAAGTTAATCAGCTCAAGCAGCAGAATGAGGGTTCAATTGAAGTGAGTAAATTTTTTCATTTGTTTTCCTAATAATAAACAAATCGGAAATGTTAGGAGTAATGATTGTTTTTTTTATTGTGGCTTGATATTACCGCACTTTGCCTAATGGTCTGTATCTTGTAAGTGGTGGTAATACCCCGGATTGGCAGACTGGGCACCGCTGTCTATAACTTTTTGACAATCAGACCTGGAGCAAATATTTCCTCTTCTTTTTATTTAAAAATATTTGTATCTAATATTTAATCTAATTATTAAATATTACAAATAAAAGCTATGAAACATATATTTGCGCTGAGTAACCATCGCGCCACGACTGTCGCCAAAAATTAAATTTGAAATAGAAATTGATTGAATTTCTAGTAGTTTTTTGACGACAGGCGTGGCTGATTGATCAGCGGTTGGTTTGTTGCGCGTAAAGTCCCGGGTTCGATTCCCGGTCGGAGCAAATATTTGTTTGATACCTTTAATAAAAAAGAGGCGGATATTTGCTTCGGGTCTGGTAATCAGAGAGTGGTAGGCAGTGGTACCCAGTCTGCCGATCCGGGGTAGTACCACTACTTACAAGTCACAAGTATAAGCTTGTAAATTGCCTGTTCCAATTAGGCCGGCATAGTGGATGTAGCAGTCACATCTACTATGCCGGCCTAATCCCGAAACGCGACTAACCCACTTCACGGTTTTACAGTTATTAAATTGTAGTGGCAGTGACAGCCATTCATGGACCACACTCCAGCTTAACTTCAAGCTGGGTGCTGTCATATATCGAGTTACTATAGAAAAAAAAGTTTCACATACCCCTTCTTATATGAAAAATTAAATTATTCTATTACTTTTTATGCAGATTATAGATGGCGGTAAGCTAGCTCTATTGGCAGGCGTTGTGGATTCCCACGTGCACATAAATGAACCAGGAAGGACTCATTGGGAAGGTTTCCCAACTGCCACGGCCGCTGCTGCAGCTGGCGGCATTACAACCGTCGTAGATATGCCCCTGTGTGTAATAACTGTTTTTATGTCGCTTTACTCTTTTAGGATGTCTCCGAATTGACCTCGACTTGCCTGGTGATAAGCAAGGGAAACTAATAAAACCGTTCCATTCTACGCTGCCTTAGTGGCCATCACTATGCCAGCCAAAGATTAAGTGTTAACGTGATAACGATTTAGGCTGAGTCGACGAAAATCTCCCCTTGCTCCAAGCAAGTCGACGTCAGATGTAGCGTTACAATAAAAAAATGCGCCTGATTTTTTTTTACAATAAAAAAATTGCGCCTGAAGTAAAAGTAAACCAATTGTCGTTTTTACCCTTTTACTGTTCAGCGATGATAATTATAATAATATTATGATAAAATTGTGCTGCAGAAACTCCATCCCACCAACAACGACAATGGACAACTTGAATGAAAAGGCGACAGCAGCTAAAGGGAACGTGTACGTTGATGTTGGCTTTTGGGGAGGCGTTATTCCTGGTAATGCTGTAGGTATCAATCAATGAGTAGATATGTTTTACGCGCTTTGAATGAGGCACGTTAAGACTATGCTAATAAGCAAACTTTAACTCAGTGTTGCGATGCAGAGCAACATACTTTTGTCTCTTTTACGCTCTCAATAACTATTATTACGTCGTACTTCCACTTGTATGTACAATGTATTATTGATATTATGTACTTTAGTCGTCCTATTTCTATGATACTTGTTTGTTCTACTTTTAGTAGAAAATGTAAAAAAAATATGCGAGGCATAGATAGGTGTGAACTAGGCTGAGCGGTGAGAACTACAGACACCGGGTTTGTGATCCAGTCGTGATCCAGTCCAGTTGTGATCCAGTTGACCAATGTGCACCCGTGAAATTGGTATGATTGGGCAAATGACCACCGACTGTTTATTTATATATTTAAAATCTTATACGTTGCCTAGTGCGATTTAGAGCTTGTATGAAGAGAATTGTGGATGTGAGGGAAGCGAGGGAGTTGTGTCAGGATCGTGGCGCTCCATTGTCTCTGCCGCTCTGCCTATCCTCATGGCGTGACAATTTGATTGATTGATTGAAAGTCTTATATAACAATTGTTCTTACTGCTTCATAGGATTCTCTTCAGGATTTAGTGAAAGCCGGTGTGGTTGGGTTCAAATGTTTCCTATGTCCCAGTGGTGTTGACGAGTTCCCAAATGTACAAAAGAAGGATTTGGAGAAGGCATTTGCAGCTCTCGAAGGCACTGGTTCTTTATTAGCTGTAAGTAAATTCATAAACAGGTGTATACTTAAATTGAATAACGCATAGTTATATAATACAAATAGCTTTAGGCAATATATAATTAATGAATTAAACTAATTTTATGCGGCTTACTATCGCGTAAAAAATTGTAAAATCAAAACCAAAATCATCGCGATAGTAAGCCGCATAAAATGTGTTTACTTTATTAATCAATGTTCGAGCAAAATCCAATATAAACCCAATATTTAATTAAGAAAATGGAAAACTAAAATTAGCAAAAGGGATATATTATAATTAAAAAACTTGCGGTACCAATGGGCAAAGTGCCAAGGATACTGGGACTGGCAGCATTGTTGCGCTGATGGGCATTGCTGATCCATTGACCCAAATACTGCCCAGCCCTTGTTATGCATTAGTCTGCTGTCAGCCATCAGTCAACTGCTGGACATAGGCCTTCTCCCAGTGATTTCCACAGTTGCCTGCTAAAAGCGGAATGCATCTAGCGATTTCCTGCTATTTTTTGCAGGTCGTATTTCTGCCGACAAATAACGGAGCGGCTTAATTTCTTTGCAAAACACTTAAATAACTTGCTTTAAATACAGTTAAATACTTTATTTTTGTACATAGTTTGTAGTCGACAGAGTAACAGCGACTGAATCAACCGTAAATTAACTCGGTTCTGTAAGTCGTCGCCTTCTTCTTCGTCTTCTCTTGGGCCTTCTCGGGCAAATCGAGTACGAATGTCACGTTATATTAAAATATATCTGTAATGTATTTCTTTTCTAGTTCCATGCAGAATTGGAGGATGACAATGCAGTTATAGCATGCAATAAAAATAAAGGTATAATTTTATCTTCATTTCCAAATAAAGAAAAATAAGGGATGAAAAGAGATAGGCGAGGGACGCGGGAAAGAGGATGACAACGCGACTTAGCAGGAAATAGTTTCGAGGTTAAATTAGGAATATTCTGATAAGTTTGGGTCCGCAGTGCCGAAAGCAGTTATGACGGGATCGAGGAAAGTATTTCCCACGGGGATAGGCAGAGACAATGGAGCGCCACTTGCCACATTCCTGACACAACTCTCGCTTTCTTCACATTCACTATTCTCAGTAATTTAAACAGTAAATCCTCCTAAAATACTTTGGCTCAAAAAATTGACTTAGCGACGTTCTAACTTTCTAACTTTACTAATTTTTTCATATTATTTCTTTATAGATCCTGAGGAATACAGTACTTATCTTGAGTCAAGACCACCAGAAATGGAGTTGAATGCTATTTCCTTTATCAATAGCCTATTGCCTACTACTAAGTAAATATATTTTTTCTATACTAAACGTGCTTGTATCATAGGAATACATGTAGATATTGTAGTCACGGGGTGTCTAAAGAAACTAGGATTTGTGTAAAAGTTTTCAAAACTTTTTTTCTTTTATTGTGACTCGACTCGATGTTACAATAAAACAAAATTCGATTTAGCTGTAGAAGCATTCATGGACGGCACTGCAACTTATCGTCAGCCGAAGTGCAGTCATATGTCGAGCCACAATAAAAAATAACTTAGGCAAATAACATTAAAGAAGATAAATTAAAGTTTAAAACGCATTTTAGGGTTCGCGTACATATAGTCCACGTGTCATCAGCGGAGGTTGTGCCATTGTTGGAAGCAGCTCGTCGTAAGCGCCTGGAAGCCGGCAACGAAGACTGGTGCGCTGGAATTACTGTTGAAACCTGTCATCATTATTTGACATTCAACGCTGAGGACGTGCCACGAGGACGCTCAGAATATAAGGCTGCACCTCCTATTCGTGATCAGCAAAATAAGGTATATGATAAAAAGAGATAATAAGAGTGCTGACTTTTAAGGATCAACAGATTAGAAGAGCGCTGGACAACTGCGGTGGGAGAAAGTCCGCACATACATTGTATAAAGTCGTGCACGTAATAGACAATTTTTGAAAATTTATACACATTTGTAATACGGAAAGTAAGTGGGTAACGAAACAAGTTACTGCGCAGCTTGGATGCCAGCGCTCTTTTTTCAGCCGGGCGGGATATTAGTTAAATTAACATTAGATTAGGAATCAAATTTTAGGTTTAACATGCCAGCTGGGCCAATAATAGAATCAAGTTTTCTATTCATACTGCAGTCAGTTGCACAAAGACATGTTAAAAATTCAAAAAGCGTTGAATTTTATAAATATTATAAATTCTATTATCTAATATTTATGAGTATTTAATATCAATTATTTTATTTTTAGGAAAAATTATGGCAGTATGTGAGAGAAGAGAAAATTAATTTGGTTGTGTCCGACCATTCTCCTTGCACTCCCGAATTGAAGTGCTCGAATAATCTGGAAGCCTGGGGTGGTGTCTCGTCTGTGCAATTTGGTAAAGTTTAAATGATGCTAAATAGCCGTAGATTAGATAGTAGTAGCTATCAAATAACATAATAATACGTATATAAAATAAGCTAATATAATAAAAATATGTAATATAAGCTGGTGCGGTTTGTGAAGCGGCTGAAAAAGCTAAAGCATGCAGACACAGTTTTAAAGAAATAGCAAAAAGGTTAGTCGACATCACAGGAGAGCGAAGAGTTGGCAGCTATACACGATGGCAATGGGCCCTTGGGAACTGTCAGCTAACCGTCTGGAATTGTCCAAGCGGCTGATGGAAAAGTCTGGAGACAGGAAGACTGGCTGGTATTTCTGCCAGCGTATTATCCTAGCTATACAAAGGGGAAATGTTGCTAGTCTTCTTGGGACTGTCTCTGTTGAGTCCACTTTGGTCCAACCGGAAATCAAACTCGGGACTTCCGCCACAATAACCGTTCAACTACAGGCATAGCGTTTTACTGAGTGAAACTCTACTACCACACAAACCTCCTCAAGTAAGCTATCTCTATAACACATTTAATATAAGGTTTGTACGTTAGGGTTGTCGCTGTTCTGGACTGGCGCTTGTTCCCGCGGAGTAGGATTATGCGAGATGTCCAAATATTTATCAAGAGGTCCAGCAAAACTTTGTTCACCACTGAGCAATAGAAAAGGATTATTGAAGCCTGGTTTTGATGCTGATCTTGTGTTCTTTGATCCGGATGCGACTTTTGAAGTTACGCCGGAAATCATTCGTCATAAAAATAAGGTATACTTGTTTTTATTCATTGTGTACAACTTCAGAGAGTGTTAGACAGATCGGCGTCGGCGATTGTCAAAATAATAAAAGCTAGGCTAAATCCTATAAAACAAGACAATTAATCGTCGTGACGAATATCGTCTGTGCGACGACATGTTTGATAATTATCATCAATAGTCTCATTTTGGTGGATTCTAACCTATCTAACCTAACTTTTATTATTTTGCCAATCGTCGAAGAGAGACGATCATCGTATTAACTTGCCCAATCTAACCCCGCTGGTCGCGATTCGGGATCAGCTTGTAAGTCGCTGGTTCCAACTAGTTACCAGTTGGAACTCCGGCATAGTGGATGTGATTGCTACTTACAGTTATTAAATTGTAGTAGCAGTGACATCCATTCATGGACCACACTCCAGTCTAACATCAAGTGGGGTGCTGTCATATTATGTCGAGTCACAATAAAAAAAATAAAAAAAAACAATTTTGTTACAGTTAACTCCCTACATCGGTCGCAAGCTTAGAGGAAAGGTATTCCAAACTTACCTCCGTGGACAACTTATTTACTCAAACGATGAACTAGTAGGACCACCAAGAGGAGAGCTTCTACTAAATTACTTCTAAACTTATAAAATAAAATTGTAGTTTAGAAAAATAATTGTTTGTGTTAAAACTTTTGTGTATTCTCCCCGTCCTTCAATCCTTAGAGCAATGCATGAAGAAGCATCTTAAGCCCATAGCAGCAACTGAGGCAACTAGATTTTTTCAAGCTTTTATAAGCGAGTAAGCCCATCATTATACGAAAATTTCGGGTGCACGTACGAAGTCACGACCTCGGATGTTGGTAAGCTTGTTTATATGTTTAAAACGCAAAGCAATATAGCAAGAGCAATAAAAATTGCTCAGTTATGAGCAATAATGGTCGATTGCGTGCCGACAAAATATCAAGTAATTTATGGCAACGGTAACAAGCATAAATTTGGCAAAATGTTTTGCAACAACAATATTGGGCAATAAGGAGAAATTTTAATTTCCATGCCCACTGGATTTTCGGCAATTCGTATCAGCAACATTGAGCAATATGGGATAAATGGAGTAATTAGAAGCAATATTGCCGAAACAATTACCGCATTTTATTGAAATTGCTCCATATTGCCAGACTCCAGACTGATCCAGTCGTGTTGCCGAGCTATTATTGCCCTAAATAAATGCTCGTGTAAGAGCACTTCAAGTTTGTGCGTGTACATTTGGCATTGCTGCGTCTGAAAATTTATTTATAAAAATAGTATACCTTGTCTAACTATAAATGACGAAGAATAATATATGGAGGAATAATATACTAGAGGGAGTGTATGCCAATGATCGCTCAATGCATGTCGTAGACGAGTGATCTATAGATATTTATATTTATGAATATGAATGTGTAGTGATGCATAATGCTCTCCGTACCGTGTTATCGATAGGCGAGTATGCAAACAGTAATGTGTTTATTAGTAAAACATTATTTATCATATTTATTTGATAAGTATTAAATTTCTTAAACCTATAATAAGTTAAAAATAATGGGAATGGAACTTAATGGGAACTCTGTGATTAGTCTATTTAAATGTGTGAATACAAATATTACTAACCTTACCTACTACTATATTTTATTAACGTGTTCCTTCTTTTGTGTCTAACCAGCAACTGAATGACAAATTACAATTGCATTTTCGGTGTGTTACATTCATATTTTATATTTGCACGTGTGCTTAAATGCAGCGAAGGGGCGCGTCATTTCGGCTTAGACAGACTCTACTATGATGGAACATGTATCAAATCAGAAACACGAATTTTTCATATAAAATGTGCAAAGGGGCAAAGTGGTGTGACTTCACGGCCTGTATACTTGTAAGTGATAATAGTATTACTACTGCCTACCCTCTTTTTGATAATCAGGCACTTTAAATCTGTGATACTTTAAATATTTAACTAAATTAAATATAAGAAAAAGCTGAGAAACAAGTATTTTCCCCAACCGGGTCGAACTCGGGGCTTTACGCGTAATAAACTGATGTGTTCAACCAATCAAGACGCATTCTAGTTTGATACAATTTGACGATTTGAGATAGATAGATTATAAACTATCGAAATATAATAAGTTATATTGAACTAGTACAATATAACGTATTAATTTTCGGTATTTATAATTATACGGTGACATATACATAAATCAAATACTTTTAATCATTAAGTGCATTATTTCATTATAATATAATATTATACTACAAGAAAGTATTGTCCAAAACACTTATTATACTATACAATTTATAGAGTTAATTAAAGAGTTAATTATTTGGAAGCTTGTGATCATCACACTACCTACACTAAATTAAATCCTAAATAATATTATTTGAAGTTAATTATTTTTGACCGAGATATATAAATGGGTCGTGTATAGGCCATCCCCACAATCGTATTTCAATCTAACCGTTTGGAAACCTTTTTTTGCTCGTATTTTTTCCTTAGCGTCGTGTTTACTGTTTTCGTTTCATTATTTATATACTAAAATATAAATTGTTATTATAAAGAATTGTTTAGCAAATTAAAGGGTATTATTAGTATTTTTATGAACGAGAATTGCAATGTTTGACAGTTCTCGCGAGGTGGATTGCCGGGCAATCTAACCTAAGTGAATTGAATATTATGTTTACATATTTAAATTGTTTTAGATGCCGAGTGTTATAAAAGAATTAGACATGAGTCGACAAATAGATAATACTAAAATGCAATTTGAGTATTTGGAGCTAGCAAGCCGCGGCTTAGATCGTTATGTTATTGCTGATAACTCAAGGCCTACATTTTTGGAGGTAAAATGAATTTATGTTGATTTCTTGCCAAATGTTTTAAATTTTACTCCTAATAACAGAATATAATGTTTTTATGAAATGGTTTTAGATAACTGGGTTATCGCAACGAAATTCAGCAACGTCCAGTGGCCTAAATGCTGGAGACTATAGAAACTTGGCTGCTTTACTTAACCATTCAACTTTGTCTCAATTGAAAGTGCGTAACAAAGTACCTTTACCACCAGAAATAATGGAACATTTCGGCCGTATCCTTTACAAAACTTAATTCGTTTTGATCAATTAAATATTCGCCTTTATTCCCACAGTGATAATGAGCAATGGTGCTTCATTTTTTTAAATCCTACTCTTTTTTGTATAGGTATTTGATTTTTGGCTCTTCACTATCTGCAATTAGTCATCCAGACTATGATCAGATATATTGTGTGATTACAGGCGTGTTGAGTGTTGCCTCCAGTGAGACCCACACTCTTCAGTAGTATCTGCTATCTAGTTCATCAAAGTTCCAGTGCTTCAGTTTTTAGATTGTATGTCTCTGAGCTGCCGAATGGTGATCCAGCCGGACTTTGTATTGAGTGGCGTAATTTATTTCTGTATTTCTTCCTTCACTGTTGGCATATTCAAATACCCATGCAGTTCAGCTATTGTTATGAACCATGGAGGGTTGGATAGCTTCTTCAGGACAGAGTTCTGCAGTCATTACAAGACTGCTATATTGAATTGATTTAGATTTTATGAATATCTGCATATGATATGCAAAATTTCATGAATTTTAATGAAATCAAATTGTCACTCATCTATTCCCACAGGGATCTCCACAATGGAGCGCTAGTTTTCATGATACTGCAAATTATTTTTCTATAAAAAAAATTAAATATGGTTTTATAGTTACTGAGTACCAATTTATGTACTTTGGTTATCCTGTTTTTATAATACAAGCAGTTTGGTTGCTTTTAATAGAAATGTGAATATGTTAGAAATACCATATAGATAACATAATTCCCACCAAATATATTTTCTTAACAAAAGCAACAGATGTGCAAAACCATTGTTTGATGGGTGTATTTCCCGAAATAAGCCGAGTTTGGGTAACAATTGACAGAAACATTTATATATGGGCATATGAGCATGGCACTGAAGTAGCCTACTATGATGGTCTGATGGAAACCATTGTCAGTGTTGGATTGGTGAAACCTAGAGCTGGGGTATTCCAGAACTTTGTTAAATATCTGCTTGTTCTTACTACTCCGGTTGAAATTGTTGTTATAGGTGAGTTTCTCATATCACTATGTTGGTTTTATTATAGTATGTTTATTATGGCTCAATATATAATAGCAACTCATATGATATTAAGCTAGAGTGGCATCCACAATTGGAGGTAACTTCTATTACAAAAAAAAACAGCAAGTATACTACTAGCATACATTGAGGGGAGTGTTTTCGTTCACATGTTCACATCGTTCACATGTTCTCCTACTGCAGTTACTTTTTTTAATTGTGACACAACATCTGACCTCGACTAGCCTGATGATAAGCAAGAGGAGTTCCGAGAGTGACAACCACTGTAAAAACGGAGTTAGTTCCCGGCTGCCCCAGCTGCCGTCACTATGCTGACTTACTACTTTGTTAAGAGCTAATCCCTTTCATTACATTTACTATGCCTGTCTAGTTGTAACTAGTTGTGTTTGTGCTCTGTACCGCTTGTATGTGATACTACCTTAGTTTGGCAAACTGGGCAAATAACCACAAACTGTCTGTATACCACTTTTATAACCATGATTGAATTTTACAATTTTAAAATTTACAACAACACTTAAGTTAACAATCATGTGATTATCTAGCTCAAAGTGCTATGTGTTATATACGACTTATAGCTCTGAGATATTGGGATGGAAAAGTTCTCGAATAGAGACCATATATAGGTAAACAGCATAAGACATTCAAAAGATTTACTGGTAACCTGCTAAAAATACCAGGAAACCATTAGTTTTAGGCTGTTGTAGAGATTGCTATGTTAGCAGTGGACTAATGGCTACATGACGATGATTTCAAATAGACATAAATTTAGAATTTTTGAGCACTCTTTATTATTGAAAACTTACAAAACTATTAGAACACAAAACTGATTGTTCATTACTGTTATAGGATGTGATCTTAGGAGTAGTAGGCAGGGGTACCCAGTCTGCCGATCTGGGGTAGTACAGACTGTGAAGTGATTTGGTCACGTTTTGGGATTAGCTTGTAAGTTGCCGGTTCCAACTAGGCATAGTGGATGTGACTGTTACTTATTGAATTGTAGTAGCAGTGACATCCATTTATGGACCACACTTCAGCTTAATATCAAGCTGGGTTGCTGACATATATTGAGTCACAATAAAAAAAAGGCGATTATTGCATAATGATACAGTTGCCCTCAAGTTTATAACTCATTTATCTTAAACCTACAGGAATAACATTTACATCTAACCAAGGATCGGAATTTGAGGAATTGCAATTAGTGCCAGAGCCTGTGTTCATGTTACCAACAGACGGTGTGTCTATGATGTGCATTAAGTCAACTGCAAATGGACGGATCTTTATGGGGGGCAAAGATGGATGTCTTTATGAAATTGTTTATCAGGTAATAGATGTTTTATTTGGTAGAAGAACCCATGAGTCAGGCAATGCCTAGTGCGGGTCCACAAGAACCTATTGTTATCAAAAACTTGTTAATGATTTGTCTTAGTACATTTTATTAGGGCTTTTATTGTGAGTATGGTGAATAAAGAGGACTCTTCCAACTGCATGTCATGCACAGTTAGAGGAAATAAGGCCAAGCCTTATGGCAATGTGGCTAGTTCCAGAATAAAAGAAGTGAACCTTTATAGGAACCAAATTCAATTAATGTAATCATCATTAGCCAGAAGACATTTACTGCTGACCATAGGCATCCCTCTTAAAATGCCATTTCAAACGACAAGATGCCAATTGCATCCATCGGTAATTTGTGACTTTCACTATGTTGTCAATCAGTCTACCTAGTGGAAGGCCTACATACACTACATGTTCCAATTTGTGGTCTCTACTTAAGAACCTCTCTTTCCCATTGGTTGTCGGTTCTTTAAGTGATGTAGGAGCATTCAATAGTATTCTGACTGAACCAATATCAACTTTTCATCTAGGATGCTTTATTATTTTGCTGAGATTATGCTTTATTAAGTTATTAGTTTAAGTAAATACGGGGCAGGCATAAGTAGTAGCAGTTGCCTTTATTCGTGGACCACAATTCAGCTTAACATCACGCGAGGCAAAATCTCTGGTTTCGTTCTCCAGCCACCATTGCGAATGCATGATTTATTTCTATTCGATTTTTAATACTAATTGATACAGTAAATGTAATAAAAACTGCAATGTATTATTTTCTAATAAAGCATTGATAATTAGGATTTGAGGCAACCGTGGTGTAGTGGCAGTGCAATGGTTACGCAAACCGAGAGCATGGGTTCATAACCACTCGCCATTACTAATATATCTTTGATAAGGCTACCGTGGTATAGTTGTAGTGCAATGGCTATGTAAGCCGAGTGGCATGGGTTTGAAAAAATGTATTTTTGATATGTACTTTGGTTGTTATGTTTCTATGATACAAGCACTTTAGTAGCTTAGTACTATATAAAATAACAATATTTGTTTTTATTGTAGGCCCAATCAGGATGGTTTGGAGAACATTGCAAGAAAGTTAATCATAGTACAAGTAAACTGTCATTTTTGGTTCCGTCATTTTTGAATGCAGCCTTATATGATGAAGATCCAATAGTTAGAATTGAAGTTGATAATTCGAGACACATTTTATATACACTAAGTGAGAAAGGGTGTATAGAATTATTTGATATGGGCTATGATGGCCATAGTACAAATAGGATTACAAGACTGACACAAGGGAAGATTGTTACACTTGCTATGGAAATTGTTAAGTAAGTTTAATTAATTTTTTGATTGCGACGCGACGCGACGACCAGGGCCCCGATTCTCGTAATATGTCCTATTATGGCACGTACAAGGATGATACAGACTTTATGACGAAAATCCAGAGCCCCGATTCTCGTAATAAAGAACAGCGAAATGACTTGTCCACAAGCTGCCACTGAAATTGACTTCTATACTATTCAGCACTTATATTTGTTGTTCTCGTGGGTAATAAATACCCAATACCCAATCAATGGGTCATTGGTTACGTACAAAAATTTGAAATAGCATCGCAATTTCACTGACTTTCCGTCGCCATAAATAATTATATTTAGATTAGTATAAGAGTCACGTTGATAAATCAGTGGCAGCTCGTGGAGGCGCCATTTCCTCGTTGTGTATAACAGTAATCGTGGTTACTTCCACAGAATTTTTCACCAAAAAAAGATATGACGACAGACGTGGACGAATGGTTAGCGATTGGTTTGATGCATGTAAAGACCCGGGTTCGATTCCCGGTCGTAGCAAACATTTGTTTCTAGCTTTAATTTGTAATATTTAATAATTATATTTGTTAAGAAAATAAAAGCGGTGGTTATTTGCTTTGGATTTGGTTAATAAAGAGTGGTAGGCAGTGGTACCCAGTCTGCCAATCCGGGGTAGTACCGCCACTTACAAGTATACAGACCGTAAAGTGAATTGGTCACGTTTCGGGATCAGCTTGTAAGTTTCCAGTTCCAACTAGGCCGGCATAGTGGATGTGATTGCTACTCATAGTTATTGAATTGTAGTAGCAGTGACATTTATTCATGGACCACACTCCAGCTTAACATCAAGCGGGGTGCTGTCATATGTTGAGTCACAATAAAAAAATCTTAGTTTACTATAACCAAGCAATACATCTTTCTTAATTTCCAGAACGTTAGAACCAAGTGTTTTTAAACCTGTAATATCTATATGTGCTGTTGATTTATCAGAATCTGAGTATTTGAATTTGGTTGCTGTTACTCAGGCTGGTGCGAGGCTTTACTTTTCAACCATTAGGAGGGAGTAAGTTTTTTTATTTTTTATTTTATTAAGCTACTAAAGTGCTTGTATCATAGAAACAGGACAACCAAAGTACATTTATCAAAGATACATTGGTACCGGTGAGTGGTTTTGAACCCATGCACTCTGCTTGGTTAACAATGTATCTTTGAATTATGTACTTTGGTTGTCCTGTTTCTTTCATACAAGTACTTAAGTATCTAATTATAGAAATGTATAATAAAAAATAAAAACAAAGTACATTTATAAAATTACCGTTTATATGCATTTACAGTAACACAGACAACCTAGTTGTTGATCTACGGCCAAATAATTTGAACCTGGTTCATGTGAGGTTGCCGCCTGGATTTACACCTAATGCATCGGTGCTCAGGCCTAAGCAAGTACATAGTGCTGCCTATGACAATGGTAATTATGGGATTATTATATGTTAGAGTCCGTGTTAACATCGAAATAAAGCGATACGGGTCCGTTACGCATTAATTTCTGGGTTCAATTCTCGGTCAGAGCAAAGAATTTTTGCATAGAATTTATTTTTAATCCTTATCTTAGATTTTGCGCGAACATTAGTTAATGAATTAAACAAATTTTATGCGGTTTACTATTGCATTTATTTTACAATTTTTTTATTATTATTCTGACGTTTCGAGAGCATTGCAGCATGCACGGTGTGGTCACAGAAAGATTTTGTGAAAATTTGTTCGGTTCAAAATTCTTTATCTATACATAGTTTTAAAATTAAGACACTTACGGCGTTCTTTTACGCAAAGGATTTTAATGCTCTACTACAGTGTCGACACATTAGTACCCATATGAAGCCGGGGTGCGTCGCTAGTATTTAATAATTACATTGTATATTACAAATAATTGTTAAGAAAAAAGAGGAGTATTTTAGTTCTGGTTGTTTAGATGTGCTGATCTGGGGTAGTACCACCATTTACATGTGTACATACAGACCGTGAAATGAATTGGTCTCGCGTTTCAGAATCAGCTTGTAATGTAACATCTACTTGCTGTTATTTTACAACTACACAGTTGTGCAGTCGTTATAATTATTATGTATAAAACTTTGCATGATAAAGGATGTCGGACACTCATCTTTTGTTACTTTTATTAGAAGAGGAGGAGGACGACGATTTATTTATGTTATTACATACTACTAGGAATAGAAAATCAGCTGATCCTATATTAAAATGCAGATCATACACACGAAAGAAATTATTCAATACTAAAGTAAAGTATTTGATCAACAATGAAGAAAAGTTTAGAGACTATTGTCGTTTAAATAAAAAACAATTGGATTTTATATCTCATACAGATTCATACAAACCAGTAGTGCAGTCTGCAGTCGGAGTCTGTAGTTTGCAGTCAGATCTTAAGATGATTATTTCATTGCTATTTATTTTTTGGGCTCAACAGGCACTATTCTGATGGTATGCTCGAGCGGGGCTGCAGACGCGGAGATATTGTGGTGTATGTCGCGTCTTCTGCCTGGCGATGCCACATTCACAGAAGCACACTCTCTGATGCCACTCGACGGACCTGTGTGGGCATTGACTTCACTTCCATCGCCTTATGTGTTGAGAGATTCGACTGCGCTAAGAGCTAAGAAAGGTAACATCAATTTTTCTAAATCCATTTGTGTAATGCCATAATCTGCAACAGTTGCTGGCGTTGCAACTGCACATTAGTCACATTTTAGCCTCGCGCAAAGTCCCGGGTTCGATTTCCGGTCGGAGCAAATATTTGTTTCGAAGCTTTTATTTGTAATATTTAATAATCATGTATAATTTGCAAATCATATTGAGGTATAAGACTTGCACTTGGCTAGGGCCGTATAGTGGACACGACTAGTGGCAGCAGTCACATCCACTCATGGATGTGACTGCTGCCACTGTCATATTCAATCAATTGCATTTTTCCCACAACTCCCTTGCTTCCATCACTTCCACAATTCTCTTCATTACGGTGAAGGGCACTAATCAACTCAGCTTTTTCGAGGATGTCTTTGATTTGGTCGGGTACACCCTCTTGGGTCTGCCTCGTTTAACGCGTCCGTCCACATCAGATTAATAAATTCCTTCCGTCAATCTACTTTAGGTTGAGTTTTTATGTGCCCAAACCATTGAAGCATATTATTTTGTATAATTTTATAGAAGTATGGAGTTGTACACGATGGGTTGTGGTTTCTGGATCTGGTGCCACCCTCATTGAGGCAGGTTCTTCTCCAGATATATTGAGGTCCTTGCTAAGAGACTGCCGTGGCCCTGAAGCACAACCTATTAAAGATTTCTTTCAAGTGAGTTTTCTTTTATTATTTAATTTATTATGTCAATCGTCGTCACTTTTGGATCTCCTCTTG
This sequence comes from Tinea trinotella, assembly GCA_905220615.1. NCBI lineage: Eukaryota > Metazoa > Arthropoda > Insecta > Lepidoptera > Tineidae > Tinea > Tinea trinotella. Next base: position 8,178,555 of record HG992308.1, on the reverse strand, counting down.
TTTATCATCAGGCGGGTCGAGTTCAAATGTTGTTTCACAATAAAAAAACAAAAATACATGGGCATCTAAAGAAGATCTAGGTGAATTAAACAAATTTTATGCGGCTTACTATCGCGTTTATTTTGGTCTCTCCGTGACCACGATGGCCGCAAATCTCTCGAAACGTCGGAATAATAAAAAATTGTAAAATCTAAACCAAAATAAATACTAAGATCTAGGTGATTTAGAACCGTTTGAAGTTCCTTTGGCCGATGACTGAGACAACCATGAACTGTATTGGTTTTTTCAGTCCACGGCACTCTTGTAGACCTCCTCTTGCTTATCATCAGGCAGAAAGAAATCAGATGTCGACTCACAATTAAAAAATTACGTGTAAAGTAGCAAAGTTCCAGTCAAAACAAACATTTGTTTCATTGCTTTACTTGTACGATTTTATAATTATTTTAAATACTAGCTGTGCCCGCGGTTTCACCCGCGCAAAATTAGGTTTATAACACAGTCATGAAAAAGGAGCAGGTTCTCAATTCGACTGTATAACTCATATAAAAATGACAGACGGAAATAAAAATAAATATAGAAAAAATCCAAACAGCTGAAACTATAGTCAATTGGAAACTATAGTAAATATATATATTATTTAAAAGTATCCTATGTTACTTCTAGTACCTGCAAAAATATGTGTACAAAGTTTCATGATGATCGGTTAAGTAGTTGTTGTGTGAAAACGTAACAAACAATCTCACATTCACATTTATAATAATTGTAGGATTGCAAATATTTGTTAATAAAAAAGAAGTGTATATAGTGGATGTGACAGCTACTTGCAGTTCTTTAACTATAGTGGCAGTCACCTCCATTCACCAACTATAGTGGACCACACTCCAGCCTTACATCAGGTGAGGTACTGTCATATGTCGAGGCACAATAAAAAGTCACTAACGCTTATATATATTTTCAGTTACAAAGTGCTGAGCAAGCGTGCGCGTGTGCTCTATACATAGCTTGTGAGGATCAGGAACCTGGTGACCAGGCTGTCAGTGAATGGGCTGCACGTGCATTCTTCTTGCATGGAAGCCAAGTTGTGCCACGTTCGCAGCCTTCCTTCACACAAAATAGAGCTGCGGAAACTATGTTGAGTTAGTATTATACTATAATGCCTGTAGATAAAAGTTGTGGTTTGAAAAAAGATGTTAACAAAGGAATGCTTCGATGGTTTGGGCACATGGAAAGAACTGAGTACAAATAGATTGACAAAAGTTATTTATAAATCTGGTTTCGACGGATGCATTAAGGGAGGCAGGCCCAGGACCAAATCGTTTTCAGACCAAATCGGAGACATCCTTAAGAAAGCTAGGTTGCTTAGTGCCCATAACCATAGACTTGTATGAAGAGAATTGTGGATGTGAGAGAAGAGAGGAAGTTGTGTCAGGATCGTGGCAAGTGGCAATCCATAGTCTCTGCCTATCTCTGTGGGGAAAAGGCGTGACAAATCCTGTAGGAACAAAATTGTGGATGTGAAGGATTTCTTTTGTTATTGTAGCTAGACACATCGCAGCACCCCACCTGATGTGAAGCTGGATTGTGGTTCATGAATGGAGGCGACTGCTATTATAATTAAATGACTGCGAGCAGTAGTCGAATCTACTATGTTGATCTAGGATCTGGCGACTTATGAACTATGCCTTAAACGCGACAGAGTCGCTTGAAATTAGTGGTACAACCGCCGATCGGCAAACTAGATAAACGACCATCAACTATCTGCGAGGGCGAAATTCACATTTTTTTATATTATTAATATCAAATTCATACAAGCTCGTGGCGACCGTGGTGTAGTGGCAGTGCAATAGTTACGCTAACCAAAGAGCACGGCTTCGAGACCACCCACCGGTATCAATGTATTTTTGAATATATTTACTTTGGTTGTTCCGTTTCTATGATACAAGCACTTTAGTAGCTTAGTATAGAATTGTAAATTTAAAAAAGGTAGTTTATTTAATTGGAACCTTAATACTTTTAATTTTAATGATTTTCTCATTTACCAGGATCACCGGCCTTTTCACCACGTCAAATGTCAACACCGATGGCGATGAGACCCCCACTCCAAGGCCAAGGACCAAAGTCTCCATCACAATATCAACAAATGTCTATGAACCATAGCCAAATGGGCATGTCTCCGCCGAACCAATCATTTAGGGGACCATTCCAAACTATGATGAGCCCGAATCAGTTCAATCAATCAGGTCAATTTAATAAATCATATAACATGATCCAACAGCAAATGGACCCATCTCTGCCAATGCCAGACTTCACAGCAAAGCATAATGGTCTCTATATGTATGTGGGTAGGATTATATCTCCTATATGGTTTATGAAATGCGTAAACACGTCATACACGCCGGAGAATAAGGAATTTGTAAGTATATTTTGGTGTTTTAGATTATGAAAATAATTGGTTACTATAAAACTTGTAGGTTATTAAACTCTGACGAATGGAAATGGTATAATTAATTATTCTTAAAGCTGCTCCTATTCTTCTTTGATAGAATTAGCCAAAACACCATTCATTTTAATCAGCGCAAAAAAGTATACGCTATTGTTTTGTAATCAGAGCAAATAAAGCCAAAAAAAATATGTCCAAAAATGTGTGACAAAAAAATATCCGTAATTTCAAGACGACGGGAATTGACGCGTTAAACCATTTTAGTTTCAAGTGTTTTCTGAAAATAGCAAAAAATATCTATATCTAAGCATGTCTATTTTTCGAAATTTTATATAATGTGACTGTTGCAATTGCTTTTATTGTTATTTCACCAACTACTAATTTGCAAACGCAGCGTGAAGAAGCACCTTTGACCGGCATAGTGACGGCGACTGGGGCAGCCGTGAACTAACTCAGTTTTTTTAAGTCGTCATCATCAGGTGGGTCGAGGTCACCTGATGATAGTCCACCTAAGCCTCCCACTAGGTGGACTGACGACATAGTGAAAGTCACGTCTAACCAATGGATGCAAATGGCATCTTGTCGTTCGAAATGGCGTTCTAAGGGGTGGCAGTGGACGTCTTCTGGCTGATAATGATGATGATGTTTTAATTTCTTTCAGTTATCAAGTAATTTGAGTGGCGAGGAATGTGCGTACATAGTGGCACGTTTGCGTCGCCTTTCAATGTTCCTACAACGGGCCTCGGCGGCACACAATTCTGATGAATATACATCTTTGATTGCACTTAAACAATTTTTAGGTAAGTCGACAAGTAAATTAAAACAAAAGGTAGGTAATAGCGAGCATTAATTTGTAATAAGAATATTAAAAGTATATTAACTATAAATAAACTATAAATAAAAAAGATAGTCCCAAGAAGACTGGCAAAATTTCCCCTTAGTATAGCAAGGCTAATATGTTAGCAGAAATAATTGCCAGCCTTCCTGTCTCCAGCTGTCTACATAGCTTTTATTTGTAATGTTACAAATATTTGTTAATAATACATTGAGGCGGATATTTGCTCCGAGAATGGTTGTCAAAGAGTGGTAGGCAGTCCGATTCCGAGTCCGTGGTGTTACACGTATGCAGACCGTGGAGTGATTTAGTTGGGATCAGCTTGTAAGTAGAGGCAACTGCTTTTTGCAGTTACTTAAGTCTACTGGCAGTCGCCTTCATTCATAGATCGCATTCCAGCCTAACAATAAGCTGTCATATATAGAGTCACAATAAAAAAAACTGTTACAAATCTGTAAGAGACAAAGTTTCTAGGTAGTACCACGTGTTTTATAGACGTTTAGCCAAACCCTACGAGTTTGGCTAAACGTCTATAAAACAACCTGTATAGTTAGTTGGGTGTTTTCCGACGTAATCGGAGAAATCCTCAAGAATGCTAGGTGGCCTAGTGCCCATAACCATAGAGCTTGTATGAAGGGAATTGTGAATATGAGGGAGTTGTGTCAGGATCGTGGCAAGTTGCGCTCCTTTGTCTCTGCCTATCCCTGTGGGGATTTGATTTGATTTGAATAGTTAATTTTTTTGCAACTAATATTTTAATGTGTTTTTTTGTTTTGCAGTGATAGTAATTGAGATGCTGTGTTTATGGAAAGTGCTGACTGAACATCAATTCCATATCATAGCTGGTAATCTTCAGCAAGAACATCAAAACGCATTGTCATCAGCCTGTTTTAGGTATTTATATCTTTTAATTACATTTCTACACTTAGCTGCAAGTGCTTGTTTGAGAGAAACTGGATAATCAAAGTACATGTTAATAGATACATTAGTCCGGCAAGTGGTTTTGGACTGGGGGCTCTCGGTTTTGGACTCTGTTTGACCATTGTACTACCCATAGACAAAGAGAATGGACTAAGCGTTCCCTATCCAGGACGATAAAGCGTAAGAGAGACGAACAATCGTGCGGCCAGTAGTTGTCTCATCTATAGGTTATAATAATTGTATGCATATTTTTATAAATATTATTGTTTAAACTTTAAATACATAAAATTATTTAATAAAAAAAAGTCTATTAATCGAGGTGTCCGCAAAGTTACATTCCAAATATTTTTTACTCAGTCAGTCGCCTTCACTACGCCAGCCAGAAGTGCTTTTTACGCCTATATCAGGATTTACATAATGGAACTAAATCTAGTTATTTTTATTGTGCGATATAAGCTGGAATGCGGTCCATGAATGGAGGTGACTACAGTTTAATAACTGTTAGTAGCAGTCACATTCACTATTCCGGCCTAGTTTAAACCGGTCACTTCACGGTCGGTCAAGTAGTATTGTAAGTAAGGGTACTACCACAGATCGGCAGACTGGGTACCACTGCCTACTGACAACCAGACCCAAAGCAAATATCCACCCCCTTTTTTTAATGACAAATATTTGTAATATTGACTAAAAATTTTTAATATTACAAATAATAATACATTATTATTTATTTTTGCGTGGTGCCACTGCCTACCACGCAGTGGCACCCAATCTGCCGATCCGGGGTACTACCACCACCTACAAGTACACAGACCGTGAAGTGATTTGGTCGCGTTTTGGGATCAGCTTGTAAGTTGCCGGTTTCAACTAGGCCGGCATAGTGGATGTGATTGCTACTCACAGTTATTGGGTTGTAGTAGCAGTGACATCCATTCATGGACCACACTCAAGCTTAACAGTGTCCAGAGTCACAATAAAAATAATAAAAAACAGCTATAAAACACATATTTGTGCCGACCGAGAATCGAACCCGGAAATTTACGCGTAACGTACTGGTGTTCTGACCAATGCGCCACGCCTGTCATATTTGTAACTGTAAATAAACTAATCTTGTTGCAGAGAATTATTCGTTAGCGGTCAGGAAGTCGCAGGTGTCCTATTAAATTCATTAGTATCGGGCTACCTTCGAGACAACGCATCCGTGGATGGCATTTCACAGAAATTGCGACAACTCTGCCCTACCCTTTACAAACAGGAAGATGCTACATGTTCTAAGGTTTGATTTTAAATATTTTTCTGTAATGCAGCCACCTGATCTTCTTCAGGAAGGCCAGGAAACCCGTCTCGTACCTGCAGACCTCTGGGAGCGTCTTCGCGTTGCCAAGGAACTTCTGTCTCGCTTCAGCCACGCCACAACAACTCAAGAGTATATGCAACTCCTAGTCATTCAGGCAGCTTCTACGAACTCTACAATATTTAGAGAGCCTTTACAGACTCTCTAAATATTGAGGTTGTAAAGGTAAAAGCAGTGTCCCGTTATGGCACGTACGTACTTTTGTGCTGGTTACCTGTTTTTTGGCGCAGCCAGCCACACATGGACTGAAAAGATACCCTCCTACCCAGCTCGCGTCGTTGCCCATCGATCCACATGGTATAACGGGGTTAAAGTTTTTTTTTAATTGAGACGCGAAGACGAGAAATCTGACCTTGACCTACATGCGTACGAATCTACCAAACGTGCTTTAATTATATTACGCGCCACCTGTTTTTAGGCTGGCTGGAGTGCGGTCCATAAATGAAGACGATTGCGGGTCACTTTTCGACTGGGATACTTTTAGACAGTTCAACTCCATTTAAAAGCATTCAAATTAAAATTGCATCTGCGCAACACAATAAGATGTCTATTTTCATTAACAGTTCAAGCTTATTGAAACTTATTGTCTAATATAGGTTAAAATAAATAAAGGTTGTTTTTAACATTAACAGTGACCGCGTAACTTTTTGACAAATGGGAATAAATTCCATTGTTATTCCCATTGAAGTTGCGCGGTCGGTCCCCTGATCGGCTGACCGCTTAAAACAATTATTATTTTCTTTTTAGGCCAATGAGTTGTTACTCTTTGCTAAACAGCAAAAGAATCCAGCAGAGCGAGAAGAAATGCTGCAACAAGCTTTGAAATTGTGCATGGTGAGTATTCACAATAAAATTACATAATACGAAGATAATTGTATTGATCGTGGTGCTCGATGGAAGTATTATCTATGATTGGCTGAAGATATCTCAGCCAATTATAGCTCGTCACATGTCCGTCTGCTATTGGTCGTCGCGTAGGCGCCATTTCGGAGTCCACGTCTTTGTAGTTGACAGTTGTTTTAATCGGCAGGCGCGGCGTAATAGCAAATATTGGTCAACGCAAACGAATATTTGACACTACGTGGTCAATGACGTGATATAATGAAACGCTCAAGTTGAAATTGAGAAGAAGACTGATAATTTTTATTTTGACATAAATAAAAAATAAAAAACAAAAGAATGAATGTGTTGAAATGGAAACGGTTTTTTAATGAAAAGAGTGGTAGGCAGTGGTACCCAGTCTGCCGATCCGGGGTAGTACCACCACTTACAAGTATACAGACCGTGACGTGATTTGGTCACGTTTCGGGATCAGCTTGTAAGTTGCCGGTTCCATCTAGGGCGGCATAGTGGATGTGATTGCTACTCACAGTTATTGAACTGTAGTAGCAGTGACATTCATTCATGGACCACACTTCAGCTTAACATCAAGCGGGGTGCTGTCATATGTCGAGTCACAATAATAAAACATAAAAAAAATGTTATAAATTTTAGTGCGAACTTGAAAAAGGTCGCCACAAATATTTTTGAAGCTAATTAATTATAAGAGTGATAGTAATAACAAGTTGGTTAATTCCAATCTAATAATATGCTTCAACTTCACAGGATGTAGCACCGAACGTGAATCTACCAATGGTGTGTAGTAAATTGATATCATCAGGTTTCTACTCTGGTGTGGTGCAACTTTGTGTTGCTTGCGCCCGTCGTATGGACCCACAGGATCAGGCGTTGCATTTCTATAAGAGTGATCAACCTGCGCAGGATAGGGAAGGTCATCTTGTGTATTATAGACGGTGAGTTTTTATTTTTATTGTTTGTCTTTTAGTTGTATACTGCTGGACGCCCTACGTCGCCCAGCGCTCTCCACACTGGTCTGCTGGAAGCTATTTCCCGCTATCTTTAGCAGGTAGCAGTCCATCTTGTGGGTGGACGTCCTACGCTGCGTTTTTCAGTACATTCTCATTTCCAGAATTTCTTGGCACCAACGATGGGCTCTGTTCTAAGAGCTATGTGCTCTATTTAGAAATAACTCAATTTACAGACAGACATAGATAAAATTCTTTATACTACAAAATACTACACAATTGGTTCTTCCAAAGGAAGTGAAAAGGATTCGCCTCACCATTGGCTGGCAGAGTAACAGCGACTGAGGCAAACGTCTTTTTTGCCTCTTTTAAGTCATTAGTGCTCTTTCCCTACTTGCTTACCACGAGGCAAGTAGACGTTAGATCACTTTTTTCTTTTTTTTTGGACTTTAAGCATTTTCTGCTTATGCCAGCCTCATGATTACTTAACCTTAGTATAGACTCTACTCTGACTTTATACAACTCTACAAATAACCTAAATAAATATTTAAAATATTTAATAAATATAAATATTTACAAACTCATATATCATCGTGAGGTGCTATAAGTACCTCTTCCCCCTCCGATTCACTATAAATATAAAACATGATGTTGTGAAATTATCTGTATGTCTCAATTTAGAGATGTCTCACGTTTACTGGTTCGTCTGCACGTCTATAGCGAATTTATTTCTTTCACTCTTAGGCCAATTATGGGATCAATCTTTTAGGTATGGTGTTGTTGGAAATATCTTGACGAAATTAGCTCAAAGCAACGAAGATTAAATAGAAGTAGGTTACGTAGATATTAACCACCAAAGTACTGGAAATTTACGCAGTAATTGATTGTAGTTCACCTATGTACGATGAAAGATCTCGATGATAGTCTAGCAAATTAATGGGGATCTAATAAAGTACTAAGCAAAATCGATTAAAACTTTGACTATCCAGATTATATTAGTATGAATATAATCTGGATAGGTGGATGGATAATCTGGATGGATGGACATTTGGATAGATAAAACTGCTACTTGCAATTTGTTAACTGTGATAGCAGTCGCCTCTACTCATAGACCGCACTTCAGCTTAATATCAGGCGCGGTACTGTCATATTTCGAGCCACAATAAATAGATAATTGTCATTTCATATGCTATAGCTTCAAAACAATTTAGGTATAATTCCTACTATCTGTAAAGTTTTTCTTTTAATATATTTACTTATGTTGTATTAAACAGTATGGAGATTTACCGTGAAGTGTGTGCAGCGTTAGAGCGTCTATACGAAGATGTCATTCCTCAAGAGTCTGGACCATCTAAATCGCCTAAATCACGTGAAAATGTATTAGACATTGCTGTTACTGACGACAATTGCCAGGTATGTATAGTTTTATTATTCTACGCAGCACTATGTACTTTAATTCGTGTTCTCTTAATAGCGAAGACACCGATTAAAAAAAAAATTAAACACAGAGTTTACTACAGAGTACGGACAGTCCAACAAGTCTCCCGTACTCATGACCATAATCTTTGAAACATAAATTCAAAGATAATGGTCATTTAATACTTTATTTATTTATTTAAAAACTTAATGCACAATAGTACAAAGGCGGACTTAATGCCAAAGGCATTCTCTACCAGTCAATATACTTTAATACTACTTATTAATGAAAAACAATTAGACAAACAATTAATTTATATATAATTATATAATATACTTATATTTTTGTTATTTTATTTCAGGGTCGCAAATTAATAATCGAATGTTTGTCGAGCAGTGATGAATTACTACACGTGGCCATATACGAATGGCTCGTTACCAAACGCCTTGGTTCAGGTAAAAATGTCAATCAATCAATCAAATTGCCACGCCTTTTTACCACAGGGATAGGCTGATACGATGGATCGCCTCTCGCCACGTTCCTGACAAACTGCGCCGTCGCTTCCCTCACATCCACAAGCTCTACTGTTATAAGCACTAAGCAACCCAGCTTTCTTAAGGATGTCGGAAAACAACCCTCGGGTTTGCCTCGTTTGAAATATATTGCCTAATTTTGTAATTTATCGTTTGACCTAAGGTTTGACCTAAGGTTATGACCTAGAGTGGAGAATTTATCTTCACAATTGGACCTGGTAGGTGGCGCTGGAATTTGGAATTATAATTGTCCACTAGTCTTCCTATAATATAATAGCATACCTGAAGTAAAGAATGGTAACAAACATATTTGCAGAGTTACTGGCCCTTGGTGCTCCACCTCCTTCATCGCTACGCATATATCTACAAGCCGCAGCGCACGGGACAAGCAGGCAGGCAGCCATACCATTGTTGGATCTGTTATGGAAAGTGTTACAAAAGTGTGGTGATCATCTTGCAGCTGCAACTGTTCTAGAAGGATTGGCTACAAGACCAGGGTAAAATTTTATTTTGTTTGTATCTTGGTGAGCGTAATATGTTATCGTCCAAGTACTGGGTCCAGACCCACATGCCGACGTCTTCGATACATCTACTGATGACGACCGAATCCAGCGGATTTTCACTAGCGGTCACCCATCGAACTATTGACTGGGCTTTTCTTTGGTTAACTCTCGGTATCGAATGAACTGCGCATTACCCTAGTTTACATTTGACCTCGACTTGCTCGATGATGTTAAGTCAAGTCAAAGTCCGTCAATAACGACCGAAAAAACGACTTAGGTTACGGTTGCCGCAGTCACCATTATTCTGCCGGGCAGAGGTGCTGTTTCACACTTTGTATGAACTTTTTAGAAGTGATTAAAGTTTAAACTTAAGAGATTTACCTTCAGACAAGTCGAGGTAAGATAATTCGTAATAGAAATTATTTAGTATAGAAAATAGGCATGAAAGGTGATTTATTAAAGGAAATCAACCTTGACCACTATTTGAAATGTAGCTCCTTGATACTTTGAATACCACTACCACCACGATGGTAGTAGTGGTATCACAGCATTTGTTTTTACTGCGCCTGGGCATTGCGGCATGCAGGGTCACGCCGTTTGATGTCACTCACGGCATTCGATTTTACCACACGTCAATAGATGTTTTACATTAAAAATATTTTAAAAAACTATATTCTTCGATTTCAGAAATACTACAATAGCTTTTTTGTTATAATTTTAGGACTGGCGCAACATTGGCCCAACGTATGTCCTGGTTATCTTCGGGTGTGGTTTGTGTCCGTGGGGCAACTGGTAGTGCGGGCGCAGGGGGTGGGGAATTGGCAAGGAGACTGGAAGAGGCTGGTGAAGTTGCTCGTGTGCAGTTGGCAGTTGCAAGAGCATTGGCAGTCCTGCCCAGTCATTTGCAACCACCACCGCATGTCACTCAGCGGTTGCAAGAAGAACTCCTCGAAATTACACAGGTAATATTCGCCTTTTCTATGACAACTTCCCGCCTGATGTTAAGCTGTGTCCATAAGTGGAGGTCACTGATACTAAAGTTAACAATGCATGGGGAAGAAAGGTTCTAGATTGGAGACCATGAACTGGCAGACGCAGCGTAGGCAGGCCTTCCTGGATGCCACTGGAATCTTGTCGTTCGGAATGGCGTTCTAAGGGGGAAGCCTATGTTCAGCAGGGACGTGTTCTGGCTAATGATGATGATACTAAAGTCACAACCACTATGCCGACCTAGTTGGAACTGGGGAACTAACCCGGATCGGCAGACTGGGCATTAAGCCTTCCACTCTTTGACAACCAGACCCAGAGAGCAAATATCCTATTTTTTTATTAAATACTTATTCCTATATATCAAAGCAGAACTGTCATAACGGCAGAACAGGCCGCTGTTGCTTTTATTGAATACTAGCTGCATGATCCGGCGTTGCCCGGGTCAAAATACATCGCACGCATAATTTTATAAATCGGCACAGTAGTTTTTGAGTTTATTCATTGCAAACATGCACACACACAAAAATACAAATCTTTCCTCTTTATAATATTAGTATATATAATAATTAAATTTCGCAGCTATACGAAGAGTATGCAGATCGCTACAATCTTTGGGAGTGCAAGTTGGCTATTGTCCAATGTTCGGGCCACACGGATACAATGCTCGTTGAAAACATATGGAGCAACATAATTTCTGAGGCTGAACAGGCTGCCAGGAATCTCGCGTCGCCTGATGAACTCTTAGGATCAGTACTTAGTAAAATTACAACCCTCGGAAAGGAATATATTAATACCGGACATTGTTTCCCGTTGTGTAAGTTTGTTTATAACCATTATTTTAATGTGCACGATATTTTTTTAATTTTTTATTCACATTTCTATACTAAGCTACTAAAGTGTAAAGTCTACACCGTATCATAGAAACAGGACAACCAAAGTACAAGTACATATATCAAAGATACATTGGTACCGGCACTGCCACTACACCACGGTCGACATATGACCGCATACCGCCTGATGCTAAGTTAAATGGGTGCTGTCAAGCTCGAGTCTCAATTAAAAAAAAAACTACTTGGTTTAAGGTTCCCTCAGTCGCCGTCACTATGTCGGCTGAGATTAGAAAAGTTTTTTGTGATATATATCTGATTTTCTTTATTTATGAAAAATCAATAATATTAAAATAGTATTAATTACATTTACAGATTTCATAGTTCGCCAGTTAGAGACGATGAGTTGTAAGCTGCAAGCGAATCATCGTTTGGTTTATAAGGCTATATTGAATATTGGTGTGTCACTGGAACAAATTTTGGATATCTATATAAAGTAAGTAAATCGTATTTTATAATCTAAACTAAATTTAATAAGAGGCAAAGTTTGGAGCCTTGATATGACAACTTGATGTTCTAGTAGCAGTCACTTCCATTCATGGACCGCACGTTAAGTCGCCGTCATAATTTCGGCTAAAGGTATTTCACGCTTGACTTAAAGGTATCATCTGCCGGTTCTTAGTTGTCAGATGTGAAGGAAACGAGGGAGTTGTGTCAGGATCGTGGCAAGTGGCGCTCCATTGTCTCTGCCTATTTCCATGGGAAAAAGGCGACACGATATAAAATGTAATTTAGTAAATTTGTTAAAATTAAATTTATATACATATATATTTTTAATATGGCTCGACATATGACAGCACCCCACCTAGTGTTAGGCTGGAGAGTGGTCCATGAATAGAGGCTACAGCTCTACTAGCTGGTGATGGTATTTTTGCTATTTATTAACAATTAGTTTTATTTCCTAGATTGGTGAGCGTGAACGAGCGCATTTGGCTCGCGAGCGGCGATGAGATCCACCTGGGCAGAGTGTGTGGTTATTTGTTGGAGACTGCACGGGATGATGTCGCCACAATGCAACCGACTGCGAGGAGGCGTGTACTTGCACGCTGCAAAGACCTACACGAGGCCGCTCTATGCGCATTACAAGTTAGTACATGAGATATATAATTGTGTATGTTTATGTATGTATGTATGTATATATAAATATAGTAGGGGAACGAGTTAAAGGAACGCGCGAGGAATGCAGTTGTGACGTCATGGTCACGTGTCTATTATGCATAGTGAAGTAACATGCAAAATGTCGATAACAATAAACACACACTTTCCTTAAAACGCAAATAGATTTAGTTATTAAAAATTGTAAATGTGTATTAAATTGAAGTATAAACATTAGACAGCAACAATTTTTGATGAATTATATATTAATTTAACCTTCTGCGGCTGAGGTGACTTTAGCATAAACATTCGACTGAGGTGGAGTCTGTCAGACGTCGTATTAAATATCATGGTTTATTGTGAAATTTAAAATAAAACTATAGAATTAATAATATACAAATAAGAATTTTTAAAATAAAAAATGTGGTAATTATGTAATCATTTATTAGGATCAATTATTTAGGACTTTTACACTTAAACATGGTAAAGTAACGAAAAAATTCGAAATAACAGTTTCTCTACAAAACTATGAATGTTAATCTTATAAATGATCTCCTTCAAGGCTAATAATAAGAAATCAATGAGATCCCATGGTTCAATAGGGCATGAATCAGTCTCAAATTTGCCCTTATTATAAGACCTAAAATTGACAATCTTTACAAAGTGGAGACGAACATTGAAGACAAATTGGGTTTTTTGCACTCACAGCAGTAACATTTAGTTTGCCTTTTTAATTTACTGGGGCATAAGCTGCATAATATTCTTCCTGCAGGTCCTGGAAGCTGATCTTCAGGCCTTGCTGGAGGCAAATCATTCCTAAAACTCTTGTTATAGTTAGACGGAGTTCTCTGGGCAGTCTGTCATTATAAACGCGCTCTTTTAAGATAGGAATAATTAGTTCTCTTGCTATAGGTAATAAAAAGTTCTCACGCCACAGTTTAGTACTTATGCCAGAAATGCCAGATACTAAACTGCGGCGTACCAATTTGATCCAAAATTCTGTAAAATATTGCCTTGGGCTTTTGCGGCTGCACAAATAGATAAAGCATTTTTTATCTATTTCGTCGACTCCACCTTAAGAATGGTCATAATCAGCAATCATGGTTGGTTTCTTGGTCAATCATCTTTCCCTAATCCTTCAAGCCATTCATAGTCTTTGTTCCTATACTTTCCACTGTTGTCTCGCTTTGGTGGTCTTTTTTTTGCACTGATCCGACATCTAAAAAGTAATCAACAAAAATACTTAAATAAATATAATAAATATTAGGATATTTATTATATTTATCCAAGTATTTATCTAAGACTGAGAGCGAATTTAGCATATTTTATTGAGATAACGACTGACAGACACTATGAAGTTAAAAAGATATTGATGAGGTGACGTCTAAAAGAATCCAAACGTTATTGCTGTACTTACGTCTGTGAGACACTTTCAGCTCGTAACTCCAAAAGTGGACACCGCCTGGTCCCCCGCGCTCGACTGACCGTTGCCGCGAACCGTTTCAGGAAGGTACTGAGCGAGACAGAGCTATAACACGCTATTTTGCGATCTGGCAATGTTTTATGTTTTCGGCGGTGTCTGACAGACTACCACCTCAGTCGCAGAAGGTTAATTTTGAGAATAGTAACTGCATGTTTTTTTTCTTTTTCACACATTTTAATCACGTTTCTAATAATGATTCTAGCCTGACTACGGATGACGACTCTCTTTTATTCAATTAACTCACTAATTTTTCAATAATCAAACAAAGAAAATATGGACACGTTTTTATCGATATTAAATGACATCGCCGAGCTATGAGCGTCACTAAAAGCGGCTATGATACGGGTGGTGGTTGTTTCACGCCCCACCGCACCTCAGCCCCCGAATTCATTTAACTCGTTCCCCAACTATACTTGTGATACTTGGATGTAGTTTATGTATTGTATGTATGTAGTATATTTGCACACTGACCATAATTTCTCATCATCCCAAAGGTTAGTTGTTAGAGAATGCCTAATATGGCTGCTAGAATGCTATATAATGTAACATTCTTACATAAAAAAATATTTTAAAATCTGTATTTAGTTTATGTATGGAATCTGTATAATTATTTTTATACACAAAAGTAATATTTTAAGTAACAAACAAATGGTATGAAACGGTTGTATATTTATCAATGGCTACTTACTCAATGGCTCTCAGTGGATTTACCTTCAATCAATCAATCAATCAAATTGTCACGCCCCCTTTCCACAGGGATAGGCAGAGACAGTGAAGCGCCACTTGCTACAATACTGACACAACTCCCTCGCTTCCTTCACATTCACTATTCTCTTCATACAATCTCTATGGGCACTACGCTACCTAGCTTTCTTGAGGATGTCTCCGATTTACCGTCAACTGCTGTGCAAATCCACTGCTGCCTGTATAGCAAAGAAATAATAATGACCTGTTTTGTTTTGCAGTCACGTCCAAATACAAAATCTCTAGTGGACAAACTATCGACAGCACAAGCGCATCTAGACCGATTGGAGTGATGATACGAAGAAAATTAGACCAATTGTTCTTTTCTTTATTTTTTTATTTACTTTAAGCAATAATTTTTATATTATAAATTAGGTTTAGATAGGTTAAGATTTTTTGTAGACTTCTGCCCAATTTTAAGAGTTGATTTAAAACGCGGTTTTGATGTCAATAAATTAACTTTTATTTTTGTATCCTCATTTTAAGATGAGGATACAAAAATGGTTGCTACTGCTTCTTTTCCATAAGTAAGTTAAATTACGCGTGAATGTGTTGTACAATACAGCGCACTATTGGCACTATTCGAGACCGCGATGTTTCGCGAAATAGTGAACTCTCAAGCGCAGTATTTTTAACGTCTTCATGGACCCCCAGTACCAGATTTACGAACCCCTTAGGGGTACATGAACCCCAGGTTAAGAACCCCTGGCATAGAGGTTTACGAGGGAAGCGCATCGCTTTTAAGTTAGGTGCATAGATAATGTGATGGGGTTTTAGGTATAGTACCCGGCAAAAAAAAGAGCGCTGATTAGAAGATCGCTGGACGACTACGGCGGAAGCAGGTCCGCCTATCTATACAGCCGTGCACATAATTAATTATGTGTTAATTTATATACACATGGTAAGAAGTAAAGTAAGTAGGTAACAAAACAAGTTACTGCTTATTCAATTTCAGCGCTCTTTTTATCTGCCGGACGGATCTACTTTCTTTGCCTTGGATACAAACGTTTAATAAAAATAACGACTGTTGAAGTTGGGTATAGGGATCAGTTCACATTAAATAAAAACAAGGTTGAGTCAGGATCGTGGAAAGTGTCGCTCTGTTGTCTCTGCCTGTCCCTGTGGAAATTAAGGCGCGATAGTGATAATGTTGACGTTAATAAAAATAAATAACAAGAAATATCCGAATAAATGACATAATGTGAACTAACCCCTAATCTTATTAAATATAAAATGTAAATAAATTACAACAGATAAAGTATCTATATGTTCTAATGGAATACATTCCTAAATACAAATTCTATTCCTTATTCAAACGGTCTCAATTATGAAGCTTGCGGATGTTGCTATTACAAATAAAATGTACAAATTGTGTAAAAAAAACAATAAATATAATTATGACAACTTTATTGACACAAAGAAACATCTTTGGGTTGTGTTAGGTGTGCATTTTCAACTATACCAGCGGCATGCTATGATTGACGTTTGACCCGCTCATGAAATTTCGTATAAAATAATAATAACGTTAAAAGCTCTATGGTTATGGGCACTAGGCAACCTAACTTTCTTGAGGATGTCTCCGATTTGGTCGTCAAACACCCTCCTGGGACTGCCTCGTTTAACGCATCCATTCACATGAGATTTATAAATTCCTTTCGTCAATCCTTTCCATGTGCCCAAACCATCAAAGCATTCTATCAATCCTTGTCACTATGGACTCTTTCAAACCACATTTATCGCGCACTGTGTTATAGAGCTTGTATGAAGAGAATTGTGAATGTGAAGGAAGCGAGGGAGTTGTGTCAGGGTCGTGGCAATTGGCGCTCCATTGTCTCTGCCTATCCCTGTGGGGAAAAGGCGTGACAATTTAATTGATTGATTGATATTAATTACGTTTGAAGGAATCATTGTTGTTCTTTAATAAACAAAAGCTATTTGCTCCTGCAAACGTAATTATTAATTTATAAGAAACGTCATCAAAGCGTGCAGCTGGTATAATCAATTTTTTGATAGTCAAGGGAAATTAATTTTTAATAAAGCGATTCTATTGGTGGATAGTGTTTCACCTAATATGGTGAATACATTTCGATCGGCATAGTGACGGCGATAGTAAACTGGAACAGTTTTTTCGGTTGCCGGAGCTTTTTTACCTTCTCTTGCTTACCATAAAGTTAGTAGAGGTCAGATGCCGCGTTTTACTGAAACGTTAACGTTGAGAATGCTCAATGATGTCTGCAAGCAGAAGTGTCATCCATAATTCCTGTGATTCAAGATATAAAATAATAAATCAAGTTGACATTGAATTTTTAAATAATGTAATAAACATTTAAATTAATATTTTAATCAAATAAAAAAAACTTTTTAAAGTATTTTTTTGACTAAAGATAAAAAAATTAAGATTTAATATTGATGTTATCCAAATATAAATTTTGTTTATTAAAGCAAAAACAGTCATGTGGCTTATAAACAATTGTCAGTCACCGCACATTGTTTAAAAGTAGTTTTAGGCCTAAAACGGTACATAGAGGCGGGTTTCGCCCTCATTCTTCTACGTCGATGTGTGACGGAGATACCTCTTTTGTTTTGGGTACAGTTGCATTTGCTAAGCGCTTGAATCGTGACGTCACACGACGGGATAACTTCATAGTCACGTAGCACTGCCAATACCATCAGCAAATCAGTTACCTTCTTCGCAGAATTATGTCATCAATGTTATTAAATGAGTACTTGCCCATCATTATCATACAATCTTGTAAGGTTGCTATCTCCATCTTTGGAAAACCAAAAATTGAAGGTAGAAATACCGGGACATTTCAATTTAAAACCAGGACGCCCTATAAGAGCAGTCTAATGTAAGACGTGCTTAAAACGGTTCCATAAAACTCTTAGTCAAAATCACAGTTTCTAAGAGTGGTAGGCAGTGGTACCCAGTCTGCCGATCCGGGGTAGTACCACCACTTAAAGTATACAGACCGTAAAGTGATTTGGTCATGTTTCGGGATCAGCTTGTAAGTTGCCGGTTCCATCTAGGCCGGCATAGTGGATGTGATTGCTACTCATAGTTATTGAATTGTATTAGCAGTGACATTCATTCATGGACCACATTTTGGCTTAACATCAAGCGGGGTGCTGTCATATGTCGAGTCACTATAAAAACAAAATAAGTGTTTAGGTAAATAATGAAATTAAAAAAATATAAAATAAAATTTCAGCATAAAATCTCTGGACGGTCCTCATAAACAACTATTCAGGACGCACCAGGAAACCTTATAAACCCAGTCCTAGAAAAACAGGACGGTTGGCAGCGCTTCAGTGACGTTAATTGTGAAACTCGCTCGTATGATGTCATGTTTTGTTACTTTGACAAGGTATCAGCGCGTTTGCAACTATTATAATTTTTTTATATTGTATTACTATATAAGAAATAAATCTTGTTGGAATGGATTTATCTGTTGCGTCTAATTTTCATGATGTAAATAAATAGTATTTTGGTTAATATTTTGTTTCATTTCTATGGTTTTAAAAATCTTTATAATTTAAGCATTTTGTGCAGATCCCAGTCTGTTAATATGGGTACTCGTATTACGCAGTACCCATATTTAAGCAGCACATATATTTAATATTTTATTAAAGTTATAAGGAGGGCTATTATTTTTTGCTTTTTAGTGTGGTGACTTATTGTGGTTTAGGAAGTCGGTGACATTTTTTTGTTAAAAATTTATTTTGTTAATAATAAGCAGATTAGTAGAAGAGCATAAATTTTGCTGCCGAAACCACACATGTTCTCAATAGAATTTTTTTTTGATGCCTCGCCTAATGTTAGGTTGAAGTGCGGTCATAAATAGAGATGACTGCTTCTACAGTTTAACCCTTTCAACACGACGCTCAACAACGCAGATCATACCCGCGTACGGCCCGCTATTATCGCTGGCACGCGTATTGGCGTGCGCCGATCGTAGGTAAAGATTTTATTTACGCCATAGATGGTAAACATTTTGTCAATTTACCATCTATGGTAAATTATATTTAAATAATTTTGGTTATAAATATAAGTTGTTTAATTTTTAATTTAATAATATTTTAGTTTTTTTTTAAAACAATTTGTGTAATTTAATACGTCATTACGGAATAATTCATTTTATGTGGGCGCAAAGAAAATCGACCACGAAAATAGCAAAAACTTCAATTTTATCTTTACATATATATCCCCCGGCGAGTCGTTTGAATTCAAAATGTAATGCCGCCAACTCGCCTAGTGAGTCCATTGTGAAATGTTTGCGGCACCCGAGGTAACTTCATGAAAATCGTAGTGGCATTGAACTTGATGTCGGGATGATTTAAGTCACTACCACAGGAAACCCCCAAAGGATATAATACCGTGACGGTATACTAATATACATTAAAATGCATAAATACAAAGTCATTATTATTCAATAATAACAATACAAAGTCATTATTATTCAATAATAACGACTTTGTATAAGATCCCTGGCAAAAAAATATATCATCTCCAAATAAATTCGGACATGTTATGATTTATCTGCCATTATATTTATCCATCAATAAATGCGACCGATATTTATGAGGAACATAAATTTTAATTATATTATTTCATTATCATGTTCAGACAAAATGTTGTCAATTTCTGATTTACGTTTGCCGTATGTGGATAAAAAAGATCATATTTTTAAATATCGTGATTTACAAAACGAAGGCTAGTATATTATTAAGAACATTGTATATAAGCTTGTATAGAAAGGACATTATCAACAAAACTTTTTTCGCGAAGATATCGTCATTTTAGTTCGCACGCCAATTGGCGTGCGCCGTACGGTAAATAGGAAAAAATTTACGCCAATTGGCGTGCGCCGTACGGAAAGGGTTAATATTAGGACTTGGAATTAATTCGTAGCGTTTTTTTAATTAAAAAAATGATTTATTTTAATTTGAGTACAAGAAATACCTCATTCAAAATATTTCCCATCGCTTTCTACTACTTTCTGCCATCTTTCAGGCAAGAGACGGATACCGCGCTCGAAAAACTCCTTGTCTTTTGATGAAATCCATGAATCGACCCATTTTTGGCAATCTTCGTACGAAGTGAACTTCTGGTCAGTCAGGCCATGAGCTATCGATTGGAATAGGTGGTAATCTGAAGGTGCAATGTCTGGAGAGTACGGCGGGTGAGGTAGAACGTCCCATTTCAGCGTTTCCAAATACTTTTTTTACCGGTTTTGCGACGTGTGGACGAGCATTGTCGTGCAGCAAAATAACTTTGTCATGTCTTTCGCTGTATTCGGACCGTTTTTCTTTTAATGCACGGCTCAAACGTATCAACTGTAGTCGGTAGCGATCCCCAGTTATGGTTTCATTTGGTTTCAGGAGTTCGTAATAAATCACTCCCCTCTGATCCCACCAAATACAGAGCAGAAGCTTGGATCCATGAATGTTCTGCTTCGCCACTGATGTTGATGCTGACCGGGCTTTACCCATGACTTTCTGCGCTTGGGATTATCATAATGGATCCATTTTTCATCACCAGTGACAATTCGGTGCAAAAAACCTTTTCGTTTTTGTCGTTCAAGCAGCAATTCACAGGTTAAAAAACGTCTCTCAATGTCTCTCAGTTTTAATTCATATGGCACCCAATAACCCTTCTGGATCATTCCCATTGTTTTGAGGCGTTTTCCTACCGTGGATAAATCAACTGCCAATGATGTAGCCAATTCTTGAAGCGTTTGACATGAATCTTCGTCAAGCAAGCCCTGTAATTCTTCATCTTCGATTTTTTTTGCCTGTCCTGGTCGTTCTTTGTCATCTAGCTCGAAATCACCACTTTTAAAACGCGCAAACCACTTCCTACACGTTTGCTCAGCTAGAGCATGTTCCTCGTAAACTTCCACCAGAATCCGATGACTTTCGGCAGCGGTTTTACCCATATGAAAATAATGGAGCAAAACTGCCCGCAAAAATTTTTGGCACAAATTTTGACATTTTTATTTAATCACAAAGTGTTGTTGTTTACGTTTTTAAAATAAAATAATAATGGCGATGACACCTGATATCAGCTGGTTTACGATAAATAATTTACTGTCGGTACGAAAGGAATACAGTACTACCTACGCCATCTTTTATAAAGCGCTACGAATTAATTCCAAGTCCTAATAACTAAGTAACAGTCACATCCACAACTTACAAGCTACGTCTCAAAACGCAGCTAAGTCACTTCACGGTCTGCATACTTGTAAGTCTTGAATAGCGCATTTAATGCGTCTACTGCGAATAGAGCATAAAAATACGGTAGTCCGTCCGTCCGTAGACAATTTATCCTTCTCTCGTTTGGATAGGAAGTCAATCTACATCTTGATTCTTATTTTTTGTAATTTTATAGAGATAGGCAGAGACAATGGAGCGCCACTTGCCACGATCCTAACACAACTCCCTCGCTTCTCTCACATCCACAGGCAACTTAGTTTTCTTAAAGATGTCTCTGATTTGGTCGGAAAACACCCTCCTGGGTTTGCCTCGTTTAATACACAACAGATTTATAAATTCCTTTCGTCTATCCACTTTCTTTGAGGCGACCATTAATTGAAACATTTTTTTGTTAATTGTCGACACTTCTTTACCTCCCCTCGCTTACCATCAGGCACGTCAAGGTGAGATGTCGGGGTTCAATAAAAACACATCACGTTTCTTTTTATACTAATGAAATATTTAATAATAATTAAATAAATAATAAAAGTAAAACCTAATCCTATATAAATTAAGCGTATATTAGTCAGAAACCCGACTCTTTTGGACTAGAATAGTTTGTCTGGAACGTTGTCAATGTGTTTCCACCTCTTGGCATCATATTCTGGAAAAAAATGGAAAATTCACTATGGTAGGACCGGTAACGCCGGTTGCAGACCAAGAGCTAACTTGGTTTTGTTAAGCTTCGTACTAAACCACTTCCTAGTACCCATATATTATATACCTATATGGTTTTTTTAAAAATTTTATTGTGACTCGTCATATGACAGTACCTAGCTTGATGTTAAGCTGGAGTGTTGTCCATGATCAATGTCACTGCTACTATAATTCAATAACTGTAAGTAGCAATCACATCCACTATACCGGCCTAGTTGGAACCGGAAACATACAAGCTGATCCCGAAACGCGACTAAATCAAGATCGGTATACTTGTAAGTGGTGGTACTATCCCGGATCGGCAGACTGGGTACCACTACCTACCACTTTTTGATAACGAGACCCGAAGCAAATATCCGCCTCTTTTTTTTATTAACAATTATTCGTAATATTTAATACAATAATTAAATATTATAAATAAAAGCTATAAAACAAATATTTGCATTTGCTCCGACCGGGAATCGACCCCGAGACTTTACGCACAACAAACCAATCGCTAACCGTTCTGCCACGCCTGGTTCTTAACTACTTGCCGGTGCCTTTCTATATATATGTGTGTAGTTTCATCGTCCTGTTTCTATGGTACATAGCTTAGCATAGAGGTGTAAAAAATTAAATCACCTGACTCCCATCATCAGTGCAAGAGTACAGGCCTGGCGTGGGCAACCCAACAGTGTTCATAGGCGAAATGATAACTTCATTGAATGGATTCCTAGGATCAAGGTCCTCTTTTTTCTGAGGTAGTTTTACTTCTTTTGTACTCAACCGTGAGCCTGGTCGGTAACTCGTGAACTCATCTGGTGGTGGTGGTAAGGAGAATCTGTCAGATTGTCCAACTTCGGAATTTTCATCGTTTATTTCCCTTATGAATTTCTGCCGCATTTTCCTCGGCATTGTGTAGAATGACGATGTCTGAAAATATATTGTTAAAATATTTAATCAACAGGACAACAGAATAACAAACAGGATTAGATAGAGACAATGGAGCGCCACTTTTAAAAATCCTCACACAACTCTTTCGCTTCCCTCCCATTCACAATTCTCTTCATATATGGTCACATCTCCGGTTAGGCCAAGGATTGTTCCTTGGTCAAACCGGAGATATTCTTGGTGGTCCCCGTTTTTGTTCTTCCAATTACCTGAGCCCAAAATTTTATTTCAACCGTCCCTTCAATATATTTTTTATTGCGACGTAAAATCTGACCTTGACATATCTGGTGGTAAGCCAGCGAAGGTCTCAGTCGCCGTCACTATGCCGGGCTAAGGTGCTTTTACGCGTTTCGTTCAAAAGATTAATCAAACAATCAATCAAAATGTCACGCCTTGTTTCCATAGGGATAGACAGAGACAACGGAGCGCAACTTGCCATGATCCTGACACACCTCCTCGCTTCCCTCACGCCTACAGTTCTTTTCATATAAGTTCTCTACGATTATGGGCACTAGGCAAACCATTGCCTTTATTTCTTGAGGATGTTTTCGATTTGGTCGGTAAACACTCCTGGGCCTGCCTCGTTTAACGCATCCATCCACATCAGATTTTTAAATTCCTTTCGCTATTTTTTATCCACATCGATCGAAAAACCGACAACCGATGAGGAAGAAAGGTTCTAGAGTGGAGACCACGAACCGGAAGACGCAGCGTAAGTAGGCCTCCCAATAGGTGGACTGACGACATAGTGAAAGTAACAGGTAACCGGTGGATGCAACTGGCATCTTGTCGTTCGGAATGGCGTTCTAAGGGGGAGGCCTATGTTCAGCAGTGGACGCCTTCTGGCTGATGATGATGATGATGAATTTTTTATCACTCATACTGATAATAAATAAAATAATAATAATAGTTGTGAATACTAACAGCTCTCGGCACGTTATAATTAGGCATATCTGGTGGTATTTGCATCATCAAATGATCACACATCGCTTCCATATCTCGTCTCTTATTTATATTCTGAAGAGAATGGACTCTGCAATGAGGACTATGAGCCAAATCTGAATATTTTGCGGGTTCCTGTTCATCCAAATCGTTCAAATATCTTGCCGAGTGAAAGGAGCTCGAGCGTCTGACGTTGTATCCCCGTGGTAGAGATTTAGGGGATGTAACTGCACGCTTAAATGAATCTGTTCTGCGTAGGTTACATTCGCTTCCGTCGTCGCTTGCGTGTGATGTTCCGCAGTTTGATTCTGTAAAATTTAAGTTTTTTATGAAATAAAAATAATTTATTACCATAGGCTTGGGTTTAGGATGCATTTTCTCATCGTCTGCTTCCACCATGGCTTCGGAAAAGCGAATGATGAAAAGAAGGCCACAAGGAACTCGTCAATTATAGCCTGTACATAGAAAACTTAAAATATCAATAATTGTCACGTCTTTTTCTCACAGGGATACGCAAAGACAATAGAACGCCACTTGCCACGATCCAGACATAGCTTCATTCCCTCACATCCAAAATTCTTTCATACAAGTTCTACGGTTATGGGCACTAGGCAAACCAGCTTTATTGAGGATGTCTTCGATTCGGTCGGAGGCGACTAGTAGTACAGTCGAGTAAGTGCAAGTAGCAGTCTTGGATCCTTTAAGCGATGCGTGAAGAACCACCTTTAGCCGGCATAGTGACGGCGACTGGGGCAGCCGTGAAGACTTGGTTTCGCAGTCGTCGGCACTCTTGGAGCTCTCCTTGCTTATCACCAGGCGGGTCGAGGTCAGATATCTAGTCACAAAAAGGCTTATTCACTACACAGACCCTATTGGAATTGGTAACTTTCGAGTTGATACCGAAACGCGACTGTCACTTTTTCGTCTGTAGGTTAAGGCGACCGAGATTTGCAATGGTTGCCGTTGCAATGGTTGCCGTTGCGATGGTTGCCGTTGCGATGGTTGCCGTTGCAATGGTTAGGCTAACCGAGAGTTCAAAACCACTTGCCGGTACCAATGTATAATTATTAAATGTACTTTGGTTGTCCTGTTTTTGTGTGACAAGCTCTTTCGTATAGTCTGTCTAAGCCGAAATGAAGCATTTACGCTTCACTGCATTTACGCACACGAGCAAATATAAAATATGAATAAAACACACCGAAAATGCAATTGTAATTGGTTATTCAGTTGCTGGTTAGACACAAAAGGAGGAGCACGCTTATAAAGTATAGTAGTATAGTAAGTAATATATGCATTCACACATTTAAATAAACTAATAAAGTGGAGGAACGCGTCATTTATAGTTAGACAAGCTATAGCTTAGTATAAAAAAATAAAAACAATAGTGTAAATTTGTAAGTGGTGGCACTACTTGGTATCGGCAGACTGGACACTGTTGCCACCACTTTTTGATATAAAATAAAATAAACTATGTACAACTTTACCATCTGTTTGATAAGCGGAGAGTGTGAGAGGTCTATCATTTCTCTCTCTTGCACATAGCACTAGTCCGCAGGCAGCTAATGCTAACAAAGCCACGCCGCCGCACAGTGACAACGTCAACGTAGTTATGTCCGATACTGCACTCACTACCACTTCATCTGGAAAGCATTTTTTTTATTTTAACTCAACCTATGACAGCACACCACCTTACTACTACAGTCAATTAACTGAAATAACATTAACTGCTTAACATTAGGCAAGTCGTAGTCAGATGTCAAGTCACAATAAAAATAATACCTCTACAAAGCCTTGAGTTAGTTAATTCTTAAAATTACCTTTAAAAACATCCAGAACATCTTCATAGTTAATAATTTTCTAATTTACCTTTGAAAACATCCAGAACATCTTCATAGTTAGTTAATAATTTCCTAATTTACCGTTTAAAATCATCCAGAACATCTTCTTAGTTAGTTAATTATTTTCTAATTTACCGTTTAAAATCATCCAGAACATCTTCTTAGTTAGTTAATTATTTCCTAATTTACCTTTAAAATCATCCAGAACATCTTCTTAGTTAATTATTTCCTAATTTACCTTTTAAAATCATCCAGAACATCTTCTTAGTTAGTTAATTATTATCTAATTTACCTTTGAAATCATCCACAAAATCCTCTTAGTTAGTTAATTATTTCCTAATTTACCTTTTAAAATCATCCAGAACATCTTCTTAGTTAGTTAATTATTTTCTAATTTACCTTTGAAATCATCCAGAACATCCTCTTAGTTAATTATTTCCTAATTTACCTTTGAAATCATCCAGAACATCCACTTAGTTAATTATTTCCTAATTTACCTTTGAAATCATCCTGAACATCTTCTTCATTAATAACAACAACTTCACTAGCGCCCTTTTCATTAAGTGCATTGATGATTATTTTATAAGGTTCTGCTGGCTCCTGAATTATGAACTGGGGCTCTAATTTTATTATAGACAGGAGTTCAGAGTTTGATTCCATCGATGTTACTGTTAAGATGAACTTCTAAAATTTTGTAAAAGCAAAAGTAATTGTTCATTGATTAAATTAAAGATATTCTTTAAAAAAAAAGTGCCATTGAATGAAATTATTTTTCATCATTAACCGGAAGGATTGTACTTTCAAATAAAAAAAGAAATTTGAAAAAATATTCAGTAGTTTTTTTATAGAATTATCAAAAAAAATAAAGTTATTTGGCGGACCCGATACATCTGTTAGTGCTAAAATGTGTTTAAGATTTACCTGCGGTAATCCACCGTTATGTCCTTTATCGCAATTGATAGTAATATCTCTTAATGTGTTTTTAGTTGCTATACAATCTTCGGGTGGCCGAGGCGCTGTTTCGTGTGTCAATAAATACGTGCAGGGATAATGAGGGCGACTGCCTTCTTCTTCGATGCCATTTAATGCCCAACAGAATACCGTTACTGGAATGTTTGAGTTCAATAATAACCTATAAGCTTGAAGCGTGAAAAGCACTTCAGGCCTGAATAGTGACGATCACTGAGTCAGTTTTTTCAGTCATAGGAACTTATGGAAATCCCCTTCCTTATTAGGCAAGTTTTGTTTTTGTTGTGGCTCAACATTTGACAACACCCTGTCTGATGATTAAACTGGAGTGAGGTCTATGAATGGAGGCGACTAAACTCCAGCTTGCCACGACACTATGCCGACTTGGTTGAAAGCGGCAACTCTTAAGCTCCCGACTGTGTCGTTTCTTTCAAACTAACTAAAGTTTTATTTACCAAAATTCATATCAGCAGGTCTCGAATATTCCAGTACATTATCCGTACTATTAAGTATCATACACGATTGTTCTTTCGACATAGTTGTTATATTAAATACTCCGGGAACAATCATCCATTTGTACTCCAAAGGTTCCGGGTTCGATGTCAAGAAACAGGTCAAGTTCATGGGCTCATTTTCAACAACGCCATATTCAAAAATTGTGGTGTTAGAACAAAATGGCGAATCTGTTTAAACAATAAGATTTTTTTAATTATACATATCTATACTAAGTTACTAAAGTGTTTGTATCATAGAAACAGCACAACCAAAGTACATATATCAAAGATAAATTGGTACCGGTGGGTGGTTTAGAACCCGTGCCACTCGGCTTACGTTGCACTGCCACTGCCACTAAACAAAAACAGGAAAGCTGGGTTGCCTAGTGCCCATAATAGTAGAGCTTGTATGAAAATAATGGTGGATATAAGGGAAGCTAGGGAGATGTGTGAGGATCATGGCAAGTGGCGCTCCATTGTCTCTGCCTATCCCTGTGGGATAAATGCGTGACAATTTGATTGATTGATTGATTAAACAGATAAATCAATTTTTTCATGTCAAAAAGCGACCGTGGTGTAGTGGCAGTGCAATGGTTACGCAAACCGAAGAGCACGAGTTCGAGACCACCCATCGGTACCAATGTATCTTTGATATATGTACTTTGGTTGTCCTGTTTCTATGATACAAGCACTGTGGTAGCTTAGTATTAATCGATAATTCTTATATAAAGAATAAATCTGGATATGACCTCGGACACATAGTATGCATTAAAGCAGGAGAATTGAAACGTCTACTTACATGTAACATCAATTATTAATGGATCACTGGTAGTAGCGCCTTCAATATTAGATCCAGCACACACATATTCCCCAGCGTCACTCTCTGATATATTCACAATGTGCAAACTATCCTCACTTGTACTGCTATTAACTATATCGTCCTAAAATTGTCACAGCATGTATAAATAAGTAATAAAAATGAGATAGAACAATTTTACGAGTGCATGTCGGTTAACTGCGACCGGAGATCGAATCCGATGTCTGTTACTTAACCAGCGAGCGTTTTAACAACTTAGCTGGAGTGTGTCTATGAATAAAGGCGATTGCTACTACAGTTAAAACTGCAAGTTGAAGTCGTATTCACTATGCCGGCTTAGTTGTACCCGACAATTTTATGCTGATTATTCACCCTGGCAAGTCCTTCACGGTCTGTACACTTAAAAGTGGATCGACAAACTTAGCAACCTATTGCCTACAACCTATTGGAGTAACGTTAAATACAAGTATGCAGACCGTGAAGAGATTTGGTCGCGTTTCGGGATTAGCTTGTAAGTTGCCGGTTCCAACTAGGCCGGTTAAGTAAATGTGATTGCTACTTACAGTTATTGAATTGTAGTAGCAGTGACATCTATTTATGGACCACACTGCAGCTTAACATCAAGCGGGGTGCTGTCATATGTCTAGTCACAATAAAAAAAACAACTTCAGACTTACCCCGTGATACCAAGTGAAGTCATAGATAGTTGGATTGGCGCTTACATTACAATGCAAATTAATATTGGATCCTTTAACAGCTTTCAATGTACCATTATCTATTGTCCCATTAACATACAATTCTAATACGGGTGGATCTAAAAACAAGTAAAGGATATTTTTTTTATTGTGACACGACATCTTTTTTTTATTGTGACTCGACATATGACAGCACCCCGCTTGATGTTAAGCCAAAGTGTGGTCCATGAATGAATGTCACTGCTACTACAATTCAATAACTGTGAATAGCAATCACATCCACTATGCCGGCCTAGATGGAACCGGCAACTTACAAGCTGATCCCGAAACGTGACCAAATTACTTCACGGTCTGTATACTTGTAAGTGGTGGTACTACCCCGGATCGACAGACTGGGTACCACTGCCTACCACTCTTTGTTAACCAGACCCGAAGCAAATATGCATCTCTTTTTTTTAAAACGGGCTAGTAAGCCGCGTATAATTTGTTTATTTCATTAACCTAATAATGCTTTTACCTACTCAAGTATTCACACCTTTCGCGAGCAAAGCATGAAGTAGCACCTCTAGGCGGCATAGTGGTTACATAAACTAAATTCGCTTATCATTGGAAAAGTCTAGGTCAGACGTCGAGTCACAATAATATTTAACTCATATCTCTGTAGTATCTTAGTATTATGTTATTCTAAAAAAAGAGAATTAATCAATTAAATTGTCACGCCTTTTTCCCACAGGGATTTACTCCCTTGCTTCCTTCACATCCACAATTCTCTTCATACAGGCTCTGTGGTTATGGCCACTAGGCAACCTAGCTTTCTTAAGAATGTCTCCGATTTGATCGGAAAACACTATCCTGGGCCTGCCTTGTTTAACGCATCTACCACATCAGAAAAAGACAAAATACTCACAATTAACAATCAAAGGTAATTTTTCCGCGCAAATATAAGTTTCATTTCTATAATGTGCGCTTGCGCAACACGAGATGTGTGCCTCGTCGTATTCACGCATCATGAGAAGTCGAATTTCACTCACTACCAATCGCTGGGACCGCTCCTTCTGGGTCATATGGAATAATACACTTTCTAAAATATTCTACTATTAATACTATATTCTCTCGACAACCAATGGGTAAGAAAGGTTCTAGAGTGGAGACCACGAACCGGCAAACGCAGCGAGGCAGGCCTCCCACTGGGTGGACTGACGACAGAGGCGTTTCTAGCCCTTCTGGCGCCCGTGTGCAACAGCACCCTCTAGTCTAGTAGGAGCAGGGTCAAAATGGAATACTAACAGTTATATTAGAGGGCGCTCGGCGCCTCCTTAGACTCGGCACCCGTGTGCGCGCACACCCTGCACCTGCACTGACGTCATAGTAAAGGTCACGAATAACCAGTGAATGCAACTGGCATCTTGTCGTTCGAAATGGCGTTCTAAGGGTGAGGCCTATGTTCAGCAGTGCACGCCTTCTGGCTGATGATGATACTATATTTACTATACTAGGTGTAAATATACACATAGCAACATTCCAAATGTCTGCTGACATTTGACGAATTGACTTTTCATCAATTTACCACTGTGATGGACTGACCTTATAAATGACAGCACAGACGACCATAAAACCCAATGATATTAGGTAAAACGTCACCTACACAAGTTTTAGTGTTCACAAATGGCACGAGTGAACAATCAACCATGACATGGCATACACAAAAGTGGAAGTAGGACGTAATGATAGTTATTGAGAGCGAAAAAGAGACAAATATATGTCGCTCTGCATCGTGACACTTAGTTCAGGTTTAATTATTAGCATAGTTTTGACGTGCCTCTTTCGGAGCGCGTATAACATACCTATTGTCTTTTCTTAAAATATCATTGATAAAACCTTAAATATAAAAAGAAATTTACACAGAAAAAACATACCGTAACATTCTGTTCAAGATTGTAAATATGATTATCGTTCAACATCCATATTATTTGCGGTTGTGGTCTTGCTCCTAGAACCCGACATTGTACACGTATCTCGTCACCAGCTCTCACGGCACCAAACCCAGCGCCATTTTGATTGTCACTATTGTCACTTATAGCTCGGACTGTCACTAACTCTGGAGGCACTGGGGATCAATCGATTAAAGCGTTAAGGCGACCGTGGTGTAGCGACCGAGAGCACGAGTTCGAGATCACCCACCGGTACAAATGTATCTTTAATATATGTACTTTGGTTGTCCTGTTTCTATGATACAAACACTTTAGTAGCTTAGTATAGAAATGTAAATAAATAAATAAAAAATAGTCACGCCTTTAGTCACGACAGAGACGATGCAGCGCCACTTGCCACGATCCTAACATAACTCCCTTCAATGAAAAATTTGTTTAATTCATTAATCAATGTTCGCGCAAAATCTAAGAAAATATTATAACTCCTTCGGTTCCATAATTTTCTTCATACAAGCTCTACGGCATACCCGAGCAACCCAGCGTTCTTGAGAATGTCTCCGATTTGGTCGAAGCACACCCGTAAGGTCTACCTTGTTTAACGCATCCATCCACATGAGATTTATAAATTCCTTTCATCAATCTACTTTCACTCATCCTTTCCATGTGCCAAAACCATAGAAGCATTCCTTTGTCAATCCATGTCACATGTTCTTTCAAATCACAAAACTAGCAAGGGTTCGGAAAACAGCAGGTGATAAGACATCGCCTTGTGTCTAGTTTTGTAGCAAGTTTTTGTAGTCTTTAGGGTTTTGTAAATTATGTTTTATGTTACTTGTTTGCTGTAGGACTGAGGATGTGGAGAATGTTATTGAAATGTTATTGTCAGTAATAGATTTGTCAAATATACAAAAATTAAAAAGCAATTTTATTTTATCCTTAAAAACCAATAAATACAAAATAGTTTTCGCGAAAACAGCAACCCCGTCTTATATTAAGCTAGAGTGCAATCCTTTATTGGACGCGACTTCTACTTTTGTTATAATAACTACAAGTAACTATCGATCTACTATGCCAGCCTAGTTACAACTGGCAATTTTCGAGTTGATCCCGAAACTCGACTGCCGCAGTTCGGCAGACTGCGAATATGACATCAGACTGTCTGCCTACCTACTACTCTTAAAACAGAACTTACAATACAAATCCAATGTAATATCAATTGTGAGCGGTTTTGATACATTATTATTTCTTGCGCTACATGTGACTACTAGACCGTGGTCTGTTGATTTTAATGGACCATGCTCCAGATCTAGACGCACTCTTCGATCTGACAACGGGGTTCCAATCCTTTTGTATACGCCACTGCCTTTGTACCAGGTTAGATGTGGTTGCGGTTTACCTGTAAAATAATTGACAAGTTGATTTACAGTCATTATCATCATCAGCCGGAATACGTCTACTGTTGAACATAGGCATCCCCCATAGAACGCCATTCAGAACGACAAGATGCCAGTTGCATCCATTGGTATTTTGTCGTTCATAATAGGGGGAGAGGGGGAGGAAGTTAAGAGGATTCCACTGCCCATTCTCCGGTGGTCGAGTTTAAGGACATCGTTTAAGGACATCCCGAGTCCAATCAGTTGTATGACATTTATTGCAACCGAATTTCGACTTATTTAATTATTTAACTTAATTATATTTATTAACCCCCGACTTAAAAAGGGGGGTGTTATAAGTTTGACTTGTCTGTGTATCTGTGTGTCTGTCTGTGGCATCGTAGCTCCTAAACGAATGGACCGATTACGATGCGGTTTTTTTCGTTTGAAAGCTGACGTGATCGAGATGGTTCTTAGCTACAATTGATGAAGATCTGATCAGAGGTTTCAAGGTCATCAGCTCAATTCGTTAGCTGCGGTAGCGATCTTAAACGCGCTGTTTAGGACGGCAACCCCGTACACGCTAAAAATAACAATCTTCGTCGCATAGCGACGTACAAGAGTTGCCGTCCTAAACACGCATAAGGCTGGGAATACAAGTCCGATTTTCCTCTCCGATAGTCGGATCCGATTGTCTGATCAGATAATCACATATGAATTCACATATGAATGTGTGTGTGAATGGATACGTCCTATAGACTGACCTAAATTAAAAATCAAAATATAAAATGTATAATAACATAAACATTTACCACCAAAAGCGACACAGAAGAGATGTACAACATCGCCTACGTAAAATGGGCCGAGTAGCTGATTGACAGGAGAGGCAGAAGTAGCCATTGCGATCCGCGTACCATTCTCATGAACTACCCATAAACGCTCTGGAGGTTCTACAAAACAATCACAACTTATAACTAATATAATTTAAAAACAACTACAGTTTTGACGACAGACATGGCCGATTGGTTAGAATACCCGGGTTCGATTCCCGGTCGGAGCAAATATGAATGGAAGCGACTGCCTCTATAGTTAAATAACTGCAATTAGCAGTCGCATCCACTGGCATAGTTGGCAACTTACAAGCTGATCCCAAAACGCGACTAAGTCACTTCACAGTCACACTTGTAAGTGGAAATACTACCCCGGATAGGTAGACTGAACACCACTGCCTACACTTTTCAAAAGCCAAACCCATAGAAAATATCAGACTCTTTATCTTATTAACTAAATATTTACAATAGTTAAATTGGTATTAACTTTATTGAGAAACAGATAAAATAAAAAATATATTAACTATAATTAAAGTTTTTTTTTATTTTTTTTTATTGTGACTCGACATATGACAGCACCCCGCTTGATGTTAAGCCAAAGTGTGGTCCATGAATGAATGTCACTGCTACTACAATTCAATAACTGTGAGTAGCAATCACATCCACTATGCCGGCCTAGATGGAACCGGCAACTTACAAGCTGATCCCGAAACGTGACCAAATCACTTCACGGTCTGTATACTTGTAAGTGGTGGTACTACCCCGGATCGGCAGATTGGGTACCACTGCCTACCACTCTTAAGTATAAATAAAAAATATCATCTAATGATGTCGCGTTAGATATAGTCCCAAGGAGACTGGCAACATTTCCCCTTTACATTTCCCTAACACGTTGGCAGAAATAATTGTCAGCCTTCCTGTCTCCAGACTTCTCCGTCAGCCGCTTGGACAACTCCTTGGCCAGGCGCTTAGCTGAAGGTCCCCAAGGGCCCATCGTCACGACTTCAAACGGCGCAAATTCGTGACCAGCACCGAGGTTAGCGTATTTGCGCAGCTTATTATTAAATATTTGTAATAATTAATCTAAATATTAAATATTACTTATAAAAGCTATAAAACAAATATTTGCTTCGCCTGGGAATCGAACCAGGGACAAAAAGCGCAACGGACTGGTGTCACCGCCTGTCTTTTAAATAAATTGTTCAAGTGCTATCAAAATTAGATTGCATGACGTGTAAATTAAAATGTACCATTGTGTAATATTTTGTAGTCGCAACAAATAGTTCCGGTGCTGCTGGCTTCCTCATTAACTCAGAGGACCAATTAGTGCTCCGACGGAACTAAACAAATATATATTTTGTCTGTTTTAAACGATGAATCGGGAAATAAGTGCTGTTCTTGTTTAAAAATGCGCAAAGAGATTAAAAAGAATAGAGCGGGCATGTTGGCAATTTTCATACATAACCTTTGTCACATTAATTTACAGCGAAAATAAAAGGATTTGAAGGGTCACGACAAACACGTCAATATCGAGCATCGCACTTTCATACATTTTGAGCCAATTGGTCTCGCTTTTAGGCGCATACAATTTGAGGTCTTGTCCGGTCATATATATATTTATTTAATGAATAAAAATCAGCACCTTTTAACACGCTTTTGTTATTTTATTTTAGCTGTATGTATTTTTAATTATAAGGCAGTGGTACCCAGTCTGCCGATCCGGGGTAGTACCACCACTTACAAGTATACAGACCGTAAAGAGATTTAGTCACGTTTCGGGATCAGCTTGTAAGTTGCCGGTTCCAACTAGGCCGGTATAGTGGATGTGACTGCTACTTACAGTTATTGAATTGTAGTAGCAGTGACATCCATTATTAAACCACACTCCAGCTTAACATCAAGCTGGGTGCTGAAATGTCATTATAAAAAATGGAAAAAATGTAGTAACTATATAAAGGAATCTTTCGCACTAACTTTCACCCACTTCTAGAGGTCTAAATAATTTGAAATTTTGTACACGTATTAAGTACCGATGACAATACAATAACTTCATTAAATAATAATTTTGGCCAGCATAGTGACGGCGACTGAGGCAACCGTCAACAGACTCGTTATTTCAGTCGTCGGCATTCTTGGACCTCTCCTTGCTTACCATTTATTTTTCACTTTTTAGTTCACTTTGTCAAATAAACGTATTTTTAAATAATATTGTGACTCGACAACTGCTCTCGATTTGTCTAATATATAGTAAATAAGGGGAGGTCCAAGAGCGCCGTCGACTGATTTAGCTTAGATTTAGCCTCAGTCGTCGTCACTTTACAATTCGCTTTCAAGGTCAGGATGGAAAGAACACATTGGCTGGGTTAAGCATTTCTCTTGTCGATTGCTAGAGATACAAGGAACAGTATACAAGGAAATGACGCGCTGAACCTTTTGTTCGACTTCCGATTCGGTTGGAAGATTTTCAATATCTGTGTCGCTATTTAATTTTAAATTATTGATTATATTAAATCAATTAATTATAATAATAAAAACCTAGTGAAGGTAATGCGTAAAGTCCCGGGCTCGAATTCCCGCGGGAAAAATATTTGTTTCATATCTTTTATTTGTAACATTTATTAATTAGACTGAATATTACAAATAATTATTAATATGAATAAGGTGACGGATATTGTTCTGGTTTGTTCAATAGCGGTCTGGTTAAATAACTATAAATGCGACTGCTACTTGCAGGTGTTTAGCAATCGTCTCTATTCATGGACCGCACTCCAGCTTAACATCACGCGGGGTGCTGTCATATATCAAACCACAACAAAAAACAAAAATATTATATTTAACAATCAATCTTAATAGTCATGCCTTTTTCCCATAGGGATAGGCAGAGACAATGGAGCGCCACCTGCCACGATTCTGACACAACCCGCTCGTTTCCCTCACATCCACATTTCTCTTTATATTATGTGTATATTCATATATGTATATAAGTTGTAAGAATATAAGGGAGTTGTGTAAGTATCGTGGTAAGTGGCGCCTATCCCTGTGGGAAAAAGCGTGATAATTTGATTGATTGATTGATCATATATTTACCTATAACTCTGACGTAGACATATGTCTTGCGCGACGGAGAACCAGAAAAGTCAGCAATGCAATAGAAGACACCAGCGTCTCCCGGATGCACATTATACATTATCAAACTATATAATACAGTCGAATCCTCTCCGCCAATGTTTAATCTGTATCTATCTGAGACTGGTCTCCTCTTGTGTCCAGAATTGGGCTTGTCTTCTTTTGGACGAAGGTCTTGACTGCTAATACAGAGACGAAATTACTTTACGATGATTTATGGATGCATTAAACAAGACACTCTTCTGGGCCTGCCTTGTTGAATGTATCCATCCACATCAAATTTATAAATTCCTTTCGTCAATCTTTTTTCACTCATCCCTTCCATCTGTTCAAATCGTTGCATTTCTTTTTCAATTATTGTTACTGCATAGTCTATCAAACCACAAATTACATTGCAAATTGTGCTATCCCACTCCAACTCCACATATACATTTAATGACCGCATTTCTACAGCGTTAATTCTACTCCCGTGCTTCTTCTGCAAAACCCAACATTCACTTCCATACTCATATGTCGTTATTTTATTTTTATTTTTTTATTGTGACTCGACATATGACAGCACCCCGCTTAATGTTAAGCCAAAGTGTGGTCCATGGATGAATGTCACTGCTAATACAATTTAATAACTGTGAGTAGCAATCACATCCACTATGCCGGCCTAGATGGAACCAGCAACTTACAAGCTGATCCCGAAACGTGACCAAATCACTTCACGGTCTGTATACTTGTAAGTGGTGGTACTACCCCGGATCGGCAGACTGGGTACCACTGCCTACCACTCTTTGATAACCAGACCCGAAGCAAATATCCATCTCATTTTTTTTATTAACAAATATTTGCAATATTTAATATTATCAAATATTACAAATAAAAGCTATGAAACAAATATTTGTTCCGACCGGGGATCGAACCCGGGACTTTACGCGTTCGTCCACGCCTGTCGTCAAGTCATAATTAACTGGCTTTGAAACTATTCCGCATATTTAATTATTTTCTATTAGAGTAATTATAACGTAAGTACCTGTAGATAGCTGGGGTGCCTGGTTTTGAGTCATTCTTGTACCACGCAACAAAGTTGAGACGATCATCCGGATTTGAAGACTGCACCACACATGGTATCACTGCTGAGCTACCAGATATTGCTTCTACTGCAAAAAAAAGGTTGCGATGGTTACGCAAACCGAGAGCACGGGTTCAAAACCACTTGCCGGTACCAATGTATCTTTGATATATGTACTTTGGTTGTCCTGTTTCTATGATACGAGCACTTTAGTAGATTAGTATAGAAATGTAAATGAATCAAAAATAATTAGTGTAACATAAACGAAAGGAATTTATAATTCTGATGTGGGTGAATGCGTCAGGCAGATCCAGGACCAAATCGTTTTCCGACCAAATCGGAGACATCCTCGAAAAAGCTGGGTAAAGGTTGCGATGGTTACGCAAACCGAGAGCACGGGTTCAAAACCACTTGCCGGTACCAATGTATCTTTGATATATGTACTTTGGTTGTCCTGTTTCTATGATACGAGCACTTTAGTAGATTAGTATAGAAATGTAAATGAATCAAAAATAATTAGTGTAACATAAACGAAAGGAATTTATAATTCTGATGTGGGTGAATGCGTCAGGCAGACCCAGGACCAAATCGTTTTGCGACCAAATCGGAGACATCCTCGAAAAGCTGGGTAACCTAGTGCCCATAACCTTAGAGCTTGTGAAGAGAAGAGTGGATGTGAGGATCGTGAGGAAGTTGTGTCAAGATCGTGGCAAATGACGCTTCATTGTCTCTGCCTATCCCTATAAGAAAAAAGCGTGACAATTTGATTAATTGATTGAAAAACACAATGTAACTGGATAAAGTAACTCACCAGTTTCGTAGATCTCTTGCGAGAAAGCGGAAGTAACAAATACTAGAAATATCAAACACCACATAATTTTAATTTCTCACAAACATATAGCATGTCCAAAAACCCGCGGAGGGACAAACAATTCAATTGACTGTACTGCTATAACGCGAGCGTCCGTCTGATGGCCACAGCTTCCCGTGACGACATGGGCTCCCTCCTGAACACAGACTATATCCTACTAGACAGCGCGTGTAGGACACGAAATACCTTGAATTTATTAATAAACCAACCGTAGCGTGATTTGTCCTCCCCCTTCTCCCAGCAAATTATTAATTAATTTCTGTATATGAACTTTTAAAGTGAAGTCTAACGATATATACCCTGTGCTTCCAAATAACTATTTACCTTACTGTTTTTAATTGGGCTGGCCACAACAATTGGGTCAGATATCTGGCTTTATTTGCAATGTAAACAGACATTTTTAACAGTTTATTAACTATTCATTCAATAGCATATCGCTTGTCAATAGCTTTTTTATTCAAGCACTTTTTTTACATTTCTATTCTATGCTAAGGGTAAAAAAGGTAGATATCATCATCATCATCAGCCAGAAGGCGTCCACTGCTGAACATTAGTCCACCTAGTGGGAGGCCTACCTACGCTGCGTCTTCCGGTCGCGGTCTCCACTCTAGAACCCTTCTTCCTCATCGTTCGAGCGATGTGTCCTACGAGGTATGTCGGTAACTCCGGTTCTTTGGCGAATATCCTCGTTCCGGATTCTGTCCCGCAGAGACACACCAAGCATACAAGTAGCTCTTTCCATTGCCCGCTGAGCGACTCTGAGCTTTTCTAACAGGCCAACATTTAGGGGCCACGTCCAAAAGTAGATACGAGATATAGCAAGGATATATTGATACATTTATGTAGTGACAAGTATTGACAAAGGAATGCTTCGGTGGTTTGGGCACACAAAAGGGATGCGTCAAGCGAGGAGGGTGTTGTCTGATCAAATTAGTGACATCCTCAAGAAAGCTGGGTTCTAGTGCCTATTACAGTATGCCTATTACAGCTTGTATGAAAAAAATGGTGGATGTTAGTGAAGGAGCGAGAAAGTTATTTCAGGATCATAGCAAGTGGCGCTTCATTGTCTCTGCCTATCTCCGTGAGGGTTAGGCTTTAATTAATTAATTTATTTATTATAATTGGTACCGGCAAGGGGTTTTGCGCGGAGGCTCTTGATTTGCTAGTCCACTACACTGGACACCTTAATACATAAGTACCAATAATAAAAACAGAGCGGTGCGCGGTAAGACAATAAGTTCGATCTCTGGTTGCAGAAGACCTATGTACCTACATGAGTGATGGATCATTCTCTATAGATCCAATGATCAGATCACATTAGAACAAGTCCTATGAATTAAAAAAAAACATTAGTCCTATGTAAATACATAAACTTGATAGAAAATACACAACGGGGAATACTGTCGATCTGTTTGTATCTAGTACAGACAAAGTCCTTTTTAGGGCTTTGAAAATGAGTGGTAGGGAAGGGAGTCTGCCGATCCGGGGAAGTACTTCCACTTACAAGTAAACAGACCGTGAAGCGTCGCGTTTCGGGATCAGCTTTTAAGTTGTCGGTTCCAACTAGGACGGCATAGTGAATGTGATTGCTAAACTGTAAGTAGCAGTACCTTTATTTATTGACCGCACTCCAGCTTAACATCAGGCGGGGTGCTGTCATATGTCGAGTCACAATTTATAAAATCAGTGTGTACATGTGCTTTGCATAACTATTCACATGGGGTGCATTACTGCGTCTCATGCGCGGATATCCAGTGGCACGCATCACCATATCGTTAAGAACGTGAAGAAACACTGTCTGGTATAGTGTAGACTATAAAAAAAAACAACTTAGTTTACGGTTGCCTTAATCATTAACGCTATGCCGCCCAGCAATGCTTTTCAACGCATCGATATTGCGCCACTCTTCGACTTTCCTGTGCTTACTATCAGACTAATCGATGTCAGTAATCGCATCTAAATAAATTTAGGAGTAGAAGGCAGACAGGTGGTGGTCATTTGCCGATCCGGAGTAGTATTTACTACCACTTACAAGTATACAGACCGCGAAGTGACTCAGTCGCGTTTAAGGATCAGCTTGAAAGTTACCGGTTTCATTTAGGCCGGCATAGTGGATGCGGCTGCTACTGTAGTTATTTAACTATAGCAGCAGTCGCTTCCATTCGGACCGCACACCAGGGGGGTTAGGTTGAAGCACTATCGTTTAGCACTCTCGTCCAGACGATAGCTTCTCTCGCGCGAACGATAGTAGCTAGGTTGGTACAGCACTCTCGTCCATCGCCCAAATGTCAATTACCAACGTTTTTATACTTAATTTTGTCTATGGCAGACGAAGCAAATCCTGTCATTATTGTCAAACTTCAGCTCAACATAAAATATTAAACGGTTGTTTATAACCTAATATAAGATTTGTTTGGTTTGGAGAAAGAAAACATACAATAACTACATAGTAGCAGATGAGATTCATCGTGGAGTTTATGCAGAAGTAAGTTAACATTAACATTGTTCTAAAATTATTTAAATTTACTTAATTGTTTTATGTGAATAAACAACATGTGAAGAATATCCTTAAAAATAATTTATAATCGCTTAAACATTATAGCTAGTTTCGGCATACTGTTATAATTTTACAATTTAAAATATTTTTTAAGGCATGGTGATATAAGCAATATTAAGGACACCGCAACCTCAAGGTGAATTAAGGAGAAATATTAACATCGATGGAAATAAACTGTGGAAGGAACTTGCTGTACAATTGTCTGCAACGCGTGCTGGGGCGATGAAAAATAGGTTTAAAATGGCAAGGTATTTAATATTAATTATATCATCTTTTTAAAGGAATCGTAACAAGATTTGGAGTGATATTAAATATTGTACAAAGTACCGTATGAGGTCACTCCAATTGGTACATAGCATCGATGGTACATAGTAGCACTCTTAAGAGGCACCCAGAATTGTTGAAGATAAAAAAATCAATTTTAATTAATAATTGGTGAGAAAGCAGTGTGCAAGAGGCTGGCAATTATAATGTAAGAAAACACAACAAATAAATTAACTTTGATGTCCAATAAATGTTAATAGTAACATGCCCATCTGAAAGTTCAAAGTATAAAATTTAATGGAGTAACAGAATGACAGTGTGCATATACCTGTAAACATTAGGGTGTGATAGATTGATAAATTTGCTATTATAAGGCTTGATTGTGATGTTACTTAATTCTTGGACTATTAATTATAATATTGGCCATTTTTATGTGTTGCATGCTGTTATTATATGTTATCACAATATAATGATTATATTTATTATATAATTACATTACATTAATAACTGAATATTTAATTTTAACAATGATATTCAACAATTATATAATTAATAATCTTATATGAATAACAATTATATGAAAATAATCTTGGTCAAACAATTGTAGCACTCCGTTGTGTCTGCCTATCTCTGTGAGAATTGAGGCATAACAATTTTGTTTGATTAGAATTTTAGCCAATTAAAATTGAGTATTGTTCTAGGTTG
The DNA here is from genome assembly GCA_905220615.1 of Tinea trinotella. Lineage (NCBI taxonomy): Eukaryota > Metazoa > Arthropoda > Insecta > Lepidoptera > Tineidae > Tinea > Tinea trinotella. Next base: position 8,137,237 of record HG992308.1, on the reverse strand, counting down.
AAAATTTTGTCGAAGATGGATATACTGGAGATAAAAAGAGTGCTGCCATTAAAGTAACTTCATTTGTTACTACTTACTATATCAATAATTATGTGGATGTCTGTATAGATAAGCGGACTTGCCCCACCACAGTCATCCAGAGCCGATCCTTTCACTCGGCTGATACAAAGAGTCTGAGTCAACAGTCAGCACTCTTTTTGCCAACATCTGCCAGGATGTATACCGCTTCTACTAAACTTGTTTTAGGCAAGAACAGTCAGCCTATTAAAAACCTATACATTATGTAAATTGTTTTTATTTTTTCAGATAATCAGAAAGAGATGGAGGTGGAAAATGAGGAGAATATTCCCCCATGCCTACATACATGAGAATACAAGGGGTCCTGTAATGTACTAAAGTTACGAGTCACAGTTTATAAACATGGAAAACAGCTAGTATTATACAAGTAATTGTGATATGCAAATAAAATAACATAGTAACTCGAAGTAAATAAAAACTGTATAGAATTATGAATTAATCAATGTGCTTTTATTTCAAAACCTGGTCTATATATATATTTCTATTGTGGCTCGATGTTAAGCTGGTGCGGCCATAAATGGATGCGACTGCTACTAAATAACTGCAAGTAGCAGTCACCTAGAGGAACCAACAAGTTGATTCTGAGAAACTGACAAGTGAATCTTGGCATCCTGATCAAGGTGACGAACAACATGACGACAGGCGTGGACGAACGGTTAGCGATTGGTTTGTTGCGCGTAAAGTCCCGGGGTTTATCCCTGGTCGGAGCAAATATTTGTTTCATAGCTTTTATTTGTAATATTTAATAATATTAAATATTGCAAATATTTGTTAATAAAAAAGAGATGGATATTTGCTTCGGGTCTAGTTATCAAAGAGTAACAGGCAATGGTACCCAGTCTGCCGCATTTTGTCGACCGAATCGGCAGTCGAACTAAAAAGTTCGGTGCGTCTTTTCTTTGTAGAACAATCGGTAAGTGGAATGCTTTACCAGTTCATGTGTTCAGCGTGGAAGTCAGCCGCCCGGGGCGGAAAAACAATTTGCCGCCCCCTTATTTAGAAGTTTCAATCATAGGTACAACAAAAATATGAAGTTCAGGTTCAAATTTTAGCGATATTTTAGTTTTTATAAATTTTGCCGCCCCCTCCGCCCCCGCCACACTACGCCACTGCATGTGTTTTATCCATCCTATAACCTTGGATACTTCGAGTGATGCGTGCGTAAAGAAGCACCTTTGGCCAGCATGAAGACTCGGTTTTTACAGTCGTCAGCACTCGTGGACCTCCTCTCCCTTATCATCAGGCGGGTCGAGTTCAGATGTAGATCACAATAAACAAATAAAAAGAGGATATATAAGAAACAATATACAAATATTGACGACAGGCGTGAACCAACGGTTAGCGATTGGTTTGTTGCTTGGTTTGTAAAGTCACGGGTTCAATTCCCGGTCGGAACAAATATTTGTTTGTAATATTTATTAATATTGCAAATATTTGTTAATAAAAAAGAGGTGGATATTTGCTTCGGGTCTGGTTATCAAAGAGTGGTAGGCAGTGGTACCCAGTGTACTGATCCGGGGTAAGTACCACCACTTACAAGTATACAGACCGTGAAGTGATTTGGTCGCGTTTTGGGATCGGGTTGTAAGTTGACGGTTCCAACTAGGCCGGCATAGTGGACGTGATTGCTACTCACAGTTATTGAATTGTAGTGGCAGTGACAACCATTAATGGAACACACTCCAGCTTAACATCAAGCGAGGTGCTGTCATATGTCGAGTCACAATAAAATATTACAAATAAAAGTATGAAACAAATATTTGCTCTGACTGGGAATCGAACCCGAGATTGAAAGGCGACAATCCAATGGTTACGCAAACCGAGAGCACGGGTTCTTAACCACTTGCCGTTACCTTTGATATATGTACTTTGATTGTCCTGTTTCTATGATACAAGCACTTTAGTAGCTTAGTATATAAATGTCTAAAAGAGTTGCGCGAAAGGGAGTATGGTTTGAGAATGAATGTCTTGGTGATCAAATATCTCTTGTACGCCGACGATCAAGTAATCCTTGCATCTTAGGCGTATGAGTAACATGAAATGGTTACTATTATTGTTCATAATGCGGTGCTTGTTCCTACATTAATGTATGGAAGTGAATGTTGGGTGTGGTAGAATAAGCATGTGAGTAGAATTAACGCTGTAGAAATGCGGTTGTTAAGGAGTGTATGTGGAGTGACGAAAATAAATAATAAAATAAGGAGCCGGCCGAATTTGGCCGATCAAATCGGAGACATCCTTAAGAAAGCTAGGTTGCCTAGTGCCTATAACCGTAGAGCTTGTATGAAGAGAATTGTGAATGTGAAGGAAGCGAGCGAGCTGTGTCAGGATCGTGCAAAGTGGCGCTCCATTGTCTGTGCCTATCCCTGTGGTAAAAGGCGTGACATTTTGATTGGTTGATTGATTGTATATAAATTTTAATTTATATACAATACAATACAACTTTAAATTACTATATTAAATATAACTTTAAAATTATAATTATAATTGCTATAAATATACATACACAACTTTGGCACATAAAATATATTGAAATATTAGCGCCAAATTAAGATTAGGATAAATAAAAAATATTATCAAATACAAACACGCAAATTTGACTATCGTCGACAATTGACATTTCTTCTCTCGTCCGACGACAGACGATTGTGCGCCAACCTACCAAATAAATGAGTTTTATATGAAGTATAACGTTCGCAGCTGTCATTCTTCGACGACTCTCGTCCGAACGAACGTTCGTCTCGATTTAGTAGCTCCAACCTAGCTTTGACTATCGTCGACGCGAAACGATTGTCGTTTTATGCGCCCAACCTAACCCCGCAGATTAACATCGGCGCGGTGCTGTCATATGACGAGCCACAAATAAAAAATACTTTTACTGAAGATATCACCTCGGTTGTGTGAGGTTTGGACCCGGGATGTTTCATTGTCGTTCGGAATGGCGTTCTAAGGAGGAGGCCTATATTCAGCAGTGAACGTCTGTCGGCTGATGATGATGAGTGAGGCTTGTCAGCACCTATTACTAAATAGATGCAGTTTATCTACTTCAAACGAATTTGGCCGGCATAGTGACGGCGACTGGGGCAGCCGTGAACAAACCCGGTTTGCTCAGTCGTCGTCACTCTTGGACCTCCTCTTGCTTATCATCAGGCGGAACGAGATCATGTCGTGTCACAATAAAAAAATGATGTTCCCTTTCTTATAATATTAAGACAAATAGTATAAACGGGTGCGTGCGCGCTTATTTGGACCGGAAACTCGTTGACCCAAAAAATATTTCGTAAGATATTCTTTAACTTACTTACAAATACACACCAACTTTAAATATATAAAAATTAACACAAATAATTCCAATATAGATGTAATTTTAGTTTTGATTTTAAATGTAATAAAACGCTTATATGAAGAGAATTGTGGATGTGAGGGAAGCGAAGGGACTTGTGCCAGGATCGTGGCCATCCATTGTCTCTGCCTATTTCCGTAGGAAAAGGGCGTGAAAATTTGATTGATTGTAATAAAACGCATAAAAAGTGCTTTAGTGCGGAGATTGTAGAAGCAGGCGCTCTATTGTCTCTGCCCACCCTGTGGAAATGCGCGTTTTAATTTTGGTATTTAAAATCAGCGTGGAACAAATCAAGCGCCGTTCATAGTATTACCAGGGGAAACATATATAACTTTATATATATATATAATTTTTCATTTTTTTTAACGTGTGGCATCTATATAACTTCCTTGATTGTGAAACTACTTTTAATAATAAATTAAGATTGAAAGGGGCTCGTAGTATGACAGCACTAGCACCTGCGCGATGTTAAGCTGAAGTGAGGTCTATGACTAGAGGCGGCTAGTAATACAATTATTATAAGTAACTGCAAGTTGATTACGAAACACGACTTTTTTTATTTTATTGTGACACATCTGACCTTGACCCGCCTAATGATAAGCAAGAGGAGGTCCAAGAGTGACGACGACTGAAAAAACCGAGCTAGTTCACGGCTGCATTAGTCGCCATCACTATGCCGGCCAAAGACTACCTGGTCTTCCCATCCATGCCTTCTGCCTTATCAAGGGGACATAGGTATTAAGAAAAAAGTAACAATACTAATAAGAATAAACATAAAAATACCTTTATTTGAGCTTAATAAAATTTGCATGTACAGCCTTTTTAGAAGATATTTAACATTATATGTCAACGCAACTAGTAGAAGACTTAAAATTTATTTTAAACAAAAACAATATTAATTATTTAGACAAAATTAACACTTTATTAACAAAATAACGACATTTAACAGAATAATAATCGAGGACATTCTTTAGAAAGCAGAGGTCCACAATGCACATAACCATAGAATTTGCTTGGTGAGAATTTTTTTTTTTATTGTGACACGACCCGCCTGATGATAAGCAAGAGGAGGTCCAAAAGTGACGACGACTGAGAGAACCGAGTTAGTTCATAGCTGCCTCAGTCGCCATCACTATGTCGGCAAAAAATCACAATTCTGATTGTGAGGAAAGCGAGAGTAATGTCAGAATTGTTTTTTTTATTGTGACTCGACATATGACATCATCCCGCCTTATGTTAAGCTAGAGTGCGGTCTATGAATGGAGGTGACTGCTACTACAATTCTATAGCTGTAAGTAGCGGTCACATCCACTAAGCCGGCCTAGTTGGAACCGGCGACTTACAATCTCTAAACGCGACTAAGTCACTTTACGGTCTATATACTTGTGAATGGTGGAAAAGGCGCTCTGCCTATTCCTACGGGAATTGAGGCAGGATCATTACAAATGGTATGGTCCGTAATAAAACTAAAATTGTTACATTTTTGATATGATCTTATGAACTATTTTTTATTGTGCTTGGACGTAAAGTGCGGTCTAGTAATGGAGGCGATTGCTAGATAGTTTCTTTGGCCGGCATAGTGACGGCGACTGAGGCAACCGTGGAAAAACTCGGTTTTCTCAGTCGTCGTCACTCTTGGACCTCCTCTTATCACCAGGCATGTCGAAGTTAGATGTCGTGTCACAATAAAATATAATATATATATAGTTCACTGTGCCGGACTAGTTGGAACTGAAACTTTGAAGCTGTTCGCAAAACGCAACTGAGTCGCTTCATTACATTCTAAACTGCTTTCCTTAACTAAACTTTAGCTGCTTCTTTGTAAAAATATTTTAGGGCAATGGCAAGATGGTAAATAGAGTCAGTTTACGGCTGCCTTATTCGCCGTCATTATAATGACCAGAAGTGTCTTAAGGATACAAGGTTATAGAATGGGCAGAACACATGGACTGGAAAAAAAATCGTCGATTCATCTATAAAGAAACGCTTTCTTCAAAAAAACGCTTTTTGTAAAAAGAAGTCGGTAATGCAATGCCATCTTGTGGTAGTTTTGTGAACTGCCCGAACTGTCACTTATTATTTTTATAAAGGAAGCTTACACACGAGCGTCTGCGCTCCATTTGCCATTAAGTTTCTACAACGATTCAATAAACGCAAAAAAATGCAGCATCAGCGCGACGATAGTTTCCTCTACGTTTTTTTTTTTTTTTTTTATTGTGACTCGACATATGACAGCACCCCGCTTGATGTTAAGCCAAAGTGTGGTCCATGAATGAATGTCACTGCTACTACAATTCAGTAACTGTGAGTAGCAATCACATCCACTATGCCGGCCTAGATGGAACCGGCAACTTACAAGCTGATCCCGAAACGTGACCAAATCACTTCACGGTCTGTATACTTGTAAGTGGTGGTACTACCCCGGATCGGCAGACTGGGTACCACTGCCTACCACTCTTTGATAACCAGACCCGAAGCAAATATCCATCTCTTTTTTTTTTATTAACAAATATTTGCAATATTTAATACTATTAAATATTACAAATAAAAGCTATGAAACAAATATTTGCTCCGACCGGGGATCGAACCCGGGACTTTACGCGCAACAAACCAGTCGCTAAACCGTTCGTCCACGCCTGTCGTCTTTGCATGCCTAAAAAAGCACATGACCTAGTCTGTAATTGTTCATGGTAAAAAGTGGACGTGATATGTAGGATTCAAAGGAAGAAGCATTGCTTTTGATTATCATGTTATCATGAATCTTCTTGGCAGGCTGCGAATTGTTATTAATGAAATTGAACTAATACCAACACATCAATTTGGTTTTCGTAAGTCACACTCAACAACTGAACAGGTCCACCGTGTTTACAACAAAATCAGGGAATCTTTTGAAACCAAACAGTATTGTTTCGCAGCATTTCTTGACGTTCAACAGGCCTTCGATCGTGTCTGGCATAAGGGACTTCTTTGTAAGGTTAAGGAAAAGCTACCTCACTCTATCTTCCCAATAGTAGAATCTTACTTAACTGACAGACTTTTCCAAGTCAAATGTGGCAATGAGACATCAACGTTGTATAGCGTTCAGGCTGGGGTACCACAGGGATCTGTACTTGGTCCTGTACTATACAACATATTTACTTTTGACTTACCTACCTCCAACGAGGTCACCACTGCTATACGCAGATGACATCGCCTACTTGGCAAGTGACAATAGCTCAATAGCTGCAAGTGACAAACTTTAAAAAGTGTTGGATAAAACATATCAATGGATGAAGACATGGCGTATTCAAGCAAGCGCTCAAAAATCTCACCATGTCACCTTTACTCTTAGGAAGGATAATTGTAGTCCAGTGCAATTTGGCAAGGACATATTACCCTACTGTACCTGTGTGAAGTACCTCGGATTTCACCTGGACAGGAAAATGACAAGGAGCACACATATTAAGAAAAAAAGGGACGACACCATGACTAGATTACGCGGACTGCATTGGCTTATGGGCCGTAATTCGGCTCTGTCTACTGACAACAAACTGTTAATATATAGTATAGTCTTGAAGCCCATATGGACCTATGGTATTCAACTGTGGGGTATTGCCAGCAAATCAAATATTGCTAGCCTTCAGCGCGTCCAGAACTGTTTTAAATGCACTGTGGTTTGCTAAAGCTGAAGAAATGCACGAGTACTCAAACATTCCCACAGTTGCAGCGGAAAAAATGAAATATAAATCTCAACACACTGAAGGATTAGCCAAGCACCCAAACCCACTAGCAGTTGAGCTATATAAGAAAAGAAATTCAATATCAAGACTCAAACGAGGACAGATTCTTTAGCTGGGAGGATGGCGCGCTGGCCCATCCCCTACACAACTTCACCGCCATTCAACTAATATGCTCATAGGCAACCGCCTGACTGCAATAAAAAAAAACATCTTAAGGTGAAATTTGATTCTCCATTATTGAGAGAACATTTACAACAAAGTCATTTTAATTCACTACAGACAGTTCTAGATTCCAGCAGGTAAAAAAGCTCTGGTAGTAACTTGTCTACTTCACTTTTCGTTTTACGAATCTGCATAAAATTTTAAATATTATTAAATATCTCCACGACTGTATAGATAGGCGGACTTGCTCCCACCGCACTTGTCCAGAGCTCTTCTGATTAGCCGATCCTTATTCTTCGCAGCTTAAAAGTCAGCTATCTTTTATTTTTTTATTTACATTTCTATACTAAGCTACTAAAATGCTTGTAACATAGAAACAAGACAACCAAAGTACATATATCAAAGATACTTTGGTACCTGCAAGTGGTTTTGAACCCATGCTCTCAGTTTTGGTAACCATTGAACTGACACTATACAGCGGCCACTCTTTTATCTGCCGGCATCTATACTCACAAACGAGTGAGCGTAGCGCTGACGTTGCGTCGACGCGAAGTTTTTGTTGCACTTATTGATTCATAGTAGAAACACAATGTGTACACTGCGTCTGTGTCTAATACAAAATGTAATACTGAAATATGTTTTACATGAGATCCTTCACACTTTTATAAAACAACACACCCAGTGTTCCAATAGCTACGGCCCCTGCAGTGCCAACAAAAATCTTCTTGTAGTTATATTTCATCCTATCATCATATTCCTATAAGAAAAAATATAAAATAAATTAGTAAATTAGCTAAGTCCAAGTCTGCAACCAGGAAATCACCTGGCCCCATGCAGCAAAACAGACAACAGATTTTAACAACAGTATATTACACAAAAACCACTTGCTGGTACCAATACATATTTGATACTTGTATGGTCTGCTGAGTTCTTAAGGGATACAATCAAATGCCAATTCTGGAAAAATCATTCCTGCAGGTGACACTGGCAGCATGTAATAATATATGTACATTAGAAATATACATAAAAAGTTGATTCTAAAATGAAACTATGTCATTTCACGGTTTATAGACTTGAAAAGTGTTCATACTACTTCGGTTCATCAGATTGGACACCACTACATACCACTCTTAGAGAACCAGACCTGGAGAAAATATCTGCCTCTTTTTTTATTAGCAAATATTTGCTCCAACAGTTGAACCCAGGACTTTACGCGTAACGTACTGGTGTTCTAACCAATGCTCTATGCCTGTTCTCAGATGCCTGTTGACAGTTTAATTAAAATTAGCTTAAAAATATTACCTTAAAATGGTAAAAAATAGCTTTATCCATAGAATTTAAAATAGTATTAATCTCTCGGATTGTTGACAGTGCTATATCAGATGTATACTTGTCTCTGTACAACAAACAGTCTGGTAAATCTTTATTTTTCTTCAATGACAATGCATTTGCAAGAGTACTTAAATGTATTAAATGCACTTGTGCAGCTGTTTCTTGTAATATCTGAATAACTTCTAGTGGTCCTAAATGTGTATCAATTTTGCTGTAAGAAAAAAAACAAATTTTTACATATGTATACTAAGCTAATAAATATGCTTATATCTTAGAAACACGATGATTAAAGTACTTTAAATATCAAAAACACATTGTTACAGGCAAGTGGTTCTAAACCTGGAGTTTTCGGTTTGTGAGACTATTTATTAACCACAACACCAGAGTAAGTGGGTAATAATTTGCCTAAATTAAAGACTACTACTGATAAATTACTGCAAATAGGGTTACATCCACTATGCCACCGTTGGCAACTGGCAACATACAATCTGATCCCAAAACATGACTAAGGCACTTCCCAATCTGTTAACTTAGGAGAGGTGGTACTACCCCAGATTAATGAACTAGGCAAACCTGTCTGCCTACTACTCCTAAAAACCATGCGTAATTGTTACTATTACCAACAGAAATAGGATTAAATTTAAGAGTACAAACCTTGTGATACATTCTTCAAATATAGGAAGATTCTTAATTTCATTAAGTAGTTTTATTCTAATGTTTTCATCATCTACACCTAATTTAATAAGATCTTCTTCACACAATTCTATTAGTGTACTTTGTCCAATATTGTGATCTCTATAATAATACTTAACATAAGTTATACTAGAAATTATAAATTCTTAACATAGATTTGTCAAATTGCAGATCTTCCCTCACATCCACAATTATTTTCATACAAGCTCTACGGTTATGGGTACAAAAGGCAACTCAGTTTTATTGAGGTCTTCGATTAAAATAGGGTAATAAAATAGATTTATATCAGTTAAAAAAGAATGACTTATTTTTTCCAAATAGGTATTAAAAACTTGGTTTCTGCAGAATATTACAAGTTTTAATTTTGATTAATAAAACAAGTTAGTAAGTAAGTTACGTAATTTCTAATAGATTAAAGTTTACATATGGAGTAAATGCAGGTTAAAATATGAAATAACTTCAAAACATACCTGAAGATTTCAATGTATTTATTTGCACCTATTCCTAATAAAAGAGCACCAGTGGTTAAATCAAATTGAGTAGGATCAATTTTGTCACATAAAGAAACTCCTTGTGCATATTCAGCCATTGTAATTATTGTAATTTGTAAATAAAACTGCGGTACACCGGCCAATTCCTACTTTTTTGTCTTAAGAAACGTTTCGTTAATACAAATCGTTTAGAAACGTTAAAGTCAAGAAACTAACATTTCTAACTTGCGTTCTATAATGTTAATAAAAAAATTAAATACAATATTTAAATTGCAAAATATGCGTAAATTTTAAAAACAGTTACAAACTATCGTATATTTTAGTGTGAACGTGTAAATCTTACTTAAAACTTTAAATATTTATCCAAGGTACGGAACGTATAAAATGCGCCAATAGAAAAAAGGCGCTAAATGTTAATAGTTTGAATATTGTAACTTTTCCACTTTTTAATGATTTATTGCTTTTTAAGATTTTGAACCCACCATACCAGTTACCCAAACTAGTGAATCTGGTGGTAAGGAGAGACAATATTTATTTCCTACCACATCCCTCATAAATAAAATTGTTGTGATAAATAAATTTAGCAGTTCAGATAAAAGATACAAATATTTGTTAATAAAAAATAGATGTGGATATTTGCTGCGGTTCAAAGAGTGGTAGGAAGTGGCACAGTCTGCCGATTCGAGGTAGTAACTCCACTTACAAGTAACTGTGTCCGTCGCGTTTCGGGATCAGCTTGTAAGTTCACCTATTAATTGATTATTCGCTGAATGGTTACTTGCGACCGCGACGCCATATCATTACTTTTTCGTCACCATAATATGTTAAGAGAATCGGGGCCCTGTTTAACGAGCGGCCATACCACAAACTAATGGATACTAACGTATGGGCCATACTATTTACCATAAAGTGTATAATAATGGGTACTATACAGACAATTAAAACAAAAGTAGGCAAAGATTGTAAACATATTTATTACTAATAATAAATAAACCTACTTGTACTTAAAACAACTACGCAACTAAGTAATTAGGTATATGAGAGGATACAGTTTTTAAATTAGAATATAAATTTAAAGAGTAATAAATGCAATTTTGAGCTTAGTAACTTACGAGTAGGTATGTACAGTACACAGGCCAATATAACCATAGACACAGAGAATGTACTGAGCGTATGAATTTTTTTTTTTTAAGGCATTGGCCAAAGGCCATCAGCCAAACATTATATCAATAACTTAAATCTAAAAGATTCAAGGTTAAAACATTGTCAAGTAAAGATGAAGATGAACCACGCGAGTGATTCATCAAATGATGATGATGAGAATGAGGTTGATGGTGATCGTTTTAGTAAAGCGGCGGAAAGCCTTTACTAAAACTTCAGAAGAAGTTTTGGAGGGAACATGAAGAAACACGTTTCACAACTTTAAATTACTTGTTTATACTTGATCAACTTAAAAAACTATTACTGGATAACAATTCCACCATTATTACACATTAATATTTATGAAAAACACAAGCTTTTCAAATAATTCAAAATTGCACGTCCTGTCACTTGCAGTTGCCTGCCAAAACTCCTGACAGAGAGAGACAAAACAATAGTGCGAGACCAGTTATAGTTGTTTTTATCTATAATTTTAAATTATTCTATAATCGAAGTGGCCCTATAGTCGCGTTGTCTCTTTCTAGAGAGTAGTCAATTTTGTGAGGGTATTACTCAGTCCATTCTCTATGTCAATGCCAAAAACCAGCCTTAAAAGTTAAAGCCACCAAAAATTAGGAGCGAAATAAATAATTTAAGTTCTATAAAAAAAAGATTGAGCAATCACTGGCCTACATAAATTTCTAAGTTGCTTTGGAATTTAGCATTTCAACTATCTACAAAATACATTTTGATTTGTAAACTTATAGACTAAATTGAAAGGACATTATTTATTTTGTATAATTGTATTAACAGTTGCATATACATTTTAAAACAGTTTGGTGTACGAAGATTACAATGTAATTGGAAATATCCTTTATTATGCATAGTTTAGGTGTGCGAAATAATCAAATAATAATTATGACAGTTCAAAGCTATGGCGTGTCTTTGTGATTGATAGACGATACAAAATCAATGTCTTATTTTTCAAATAACTCAATTACACAGCAATTAAAAGCAAAACTGTTATTAGTTTTATGAATACAAGTATCGAAACTACCATTGATAAATTTTTTCATTGGACATTACAAAAGTAGTACAAAGAAGCCCAAAATGAATGTTGTCCTTTGCTTTCGTTAGGTGTTTTCGATTCAAAATACTATGTGGTGTATTATTGATCGAAGTTTGAAGAGCATAAATTTGCACTACTCGTTAGTAGATTTGTTAACCTACTAGCTAGAGTCTTTAATAAACGTTAAACAATAGTTAACATGTTGTTTAAATAAACAATAGCTAAACAACACGCCAATGGCGGTAGATGCTCCAGCCTTAGATAATTTAACTGTCTAGATAGAGTGTCGCGATTCAATCGCAATGCAAACATGGGCCAGCGTTGAACTGATTGTGTGCGTGTCACACACACAGATGCGTTCCATTACGATATCATTACAAGTGCGTCGGGCCACGCCTGTGTGTGTGAAATGATACCAGCTTATCGATATTACCCGCTAAGTAGGGAAAAAAATGCACTTATGATATGCGTTTTATACATACATAAATTAATAATAATGTAGTTTACTATTTAATTTGTTATAGTATGTGTATATGTTACCAGAAATATATGAAACCTAGGAATTGAGAAAAACAATAGGGAGGTAGGCAATGGATGTAAAAACAGCAGCAAGTAGTGTTTGCAAAAAATCGATAGTTTTGTTATCGGTAGTAAACACCAAAATCATCTACTCAACCGATAGGGCTATAGACAGCGCAAACTATTAATAACAGTAATATTATTGATAGTACTGACCTAGTAAATTGACAAAACTATCGAAACCACTAATAGTGGTCTTTTCTTCAATATTAACGAAATTGAAGAATTATCGATTTTGTGCAAGAAATTGCACTTTACTTGTACAAAACCGTACTTTTATGTGAATAAGCATTACTAATGATAATAAATACCACATATACTTTATTCTAATCATCCAATGCACAATATTTGATAGGGGTAATAAAAAAAAGAATAAGAGTATATTTTTTTATTTATACAAATAAATAAAAAAGTTTTGATGCTGCATCACGATTGTTGTTATTAATTTTTATCTTGTAATAATATCGTAAATCAATAATAAATATTTTTCTACTACACTTTTAATCAAATTAGTTTGATGGAGGTGGCCACAAACATGCTCAGCTTTTACCTCACAGTAATTTGGGCCTCCAATAAATTGTTTCATTACAGTAGATACTATTTTTGCATATTTTTTGGGAGTCATAGTAAAATCCTGTTTTAAAAACTGTCGAATTATGCATTCAGCAGATCAGAAAATAAAATATACATCCTGAGAGGCATAGATGAGTCCCTTCATCTGTTAATTTAACCAATTAATGGTGCGGCAATTTTTCATTTGATGTCCAAACAATTAATACACTTAATTTTTTTGTGCAAACATTTAACAACAAAGCCTGCTATGTAGCCGACGATTTGCTGTATATATTCACATAATTCCGAATAGTAAATAATGCCGGCATCGTTGTAGAGAATTTCGTCGTCAACGTCATGTTCCTCTTCATCTTCTTTCCTTAACGAAGGAACAGTTTCATTTATACTTTTTATTGATGAAGAGCACGTTAGAACACTTATGTCTTCTAGTGGCACATAGTTTCCAGTCAAATCAGATTTAAGTTCCAAAGACTCCTCAAAACTGGATCATTAGGTATCCTGTAACAACAGTTTATTTATTGCTGCCTTGTCTAAGCATGATATATTATTATTGTTTTTATGGCACGACATATGACAGCACCCCGCTTGATGTTAAGCCGAAGTGCAGTCATGAATGGTAAACAGTGCATCCACTTGTAAATAATATTGTAATTATTAAACATATTGTTGTACATACAGAACACACATTTAGGTGGGTAATGTAATATAAAATGTTATTTTATATAATAACAGTGTTAAAGTGATACTTGTTTTTTTTTATATACAACAAATCTACTTCAATATAAAAACCAAAATATTCACGGGAATATTTTGATTCAAAACCTGGCAACACTCTTAACATCTTGGGTAAAAAATTTAACTATTTTTTTAAAAAATATTTTCAATGTTTATAGTATTTTAAAATCTACTTACTGATGATAAGTGATAGCTTTGGTTGTTCTCAAGCGTCCTTTGTAAGTTCGGCACAATTTAATGGCGCAAACAGTCATTATTATCGAAAAAATCACAGAGAAATTTGGCGTGGCGTCCGAACGGTGTCTGTTACGCAACTGACAAACGCGAGAGAGTGTATCGGCCAACAGTTGGCCGATATTTTTTTTAGCCCGTGCGCCACCATATGCGCTATCTAGACAGTTAAATTATCTAAGGCTCCAGCATTATTGAATTTAGTCTATGCCTGTGTCCGAAATATCGGTTTAGCTAGCATTTTATGCGAAAATTGGGCCGCCAATGATAAAGCAAATATATAGAGGGAATCTTACTCATTGACTCTTTAGCACGAAATTATTCTAAACCGACACTTGGAACAAGAAGTTCGAATTTACAAATCAACGTCTTTATTTATCCATTCAAATTATCAACTATTGCTTTGACAGCCTGCCAGGTTTCCTTGGCCGTAGGTTCTATCTGCGATCCAGGAAGAAGAAATCCATAAGGTCCAAAGGAATCTCTTAAGTTGACATGGTACGAATATTTGACACCGGCTCTTGCTTTTGCCCAATCGTGGGACATCCCTGACGCTGGCTGACGTAATTCCGCTGCTGTACCAACCTGGGGGTGAACCATGAAACAGTATTACTTAAATCTTAATTGACGAAACGACACCTGCAATTTTATTAGCTATTTTGATGAGGAATTTTCCAGGCCTTTAAAGTGGTTTGATAACGCAAGTAACGATAGACGTGGCGTAGTCGTTAGCACACCAGTCCGTTACGCAGAAATCCCAGGTTCGATTCCCGGTCGTATCTATTTCATTAGCTTTTATTTAGTATTTCATTAGTATTTGTAATTAGATTAAATTAACAAATATTTGTTAAATAAAAAAGAGGCAGATGTTTACTCCGGGTCTGGTTGTAAAAGAGTGGTAGGCACTGGTGCTCAGTCGGCCGATCCGGGGTAGTATTACCACTTACAGACAGTGACTTAGTGGCGTTTGGAACCGTAGTTTGAACTGTCACAGTTGCCGGTTCCAACTAGGCCAGCATAGTGGATGTGGCTGCTATTCACAGTTTTTTAACTGTAGTGGCAGTCACCTCCATTCATGGACCGCACTCCAGCTTAACATTGGGCGGGGTGCTGTCGAGTTACAATTAAAAAAAAGTTAAAATCCCTAACAATAATAAACTTGGATATGAGAATCAAATAAAATAAATGAATACAAGGAAAATGTATATCTAGCCCTAATTAACAAATAGTTGGGGAATGAGTTAAATGAATTCGGGGGCTGAGGTGCGGTGGGGCGTGAAACGTCCACCATCCGTATCTTAGTGGCCGCTTTTAGTGACGCTCATAGCTCGGCGTTGTCATTTAATATCGATAAAAACGTGTCCATATTTTCTTTGTTTGATTATTGAAAAATTAGTGAGTTAATTGAATAAAAGAGAGTCGTCATCCGTAGTCAGGCTAGAATCATTATTAGAAACGTGATTATAATGTGTGAAAAAGAAAAAAAAACATAAACATGCAGTCGCTATTCTCAAAATTAAATTTATATATAATTCATTAAAAATTGTTGCTGTTTAATGTTTATACTTCAATTTAATACACATTTATAATTTTTAATAACTAAATCTATTTGCGTTTTAAGGAAAGTGTGTGTTTATTGTTATCGACATTTTGCATTTTACTTCACTATGCATAATAGACACGTGACCATGACGTCACAACTACATTCCTACCGTGTTCATTTAGCTCGTTTCCTTACTATACCTGGTATTTAGTTCCGTAGAGATCGGCGAGAGCGGCCGTTGCCAGTTTTCCCATTTCCATTAATACCCCATCGTCGGAGAAGGGCGCGTGTTGTGCATGAGAGCTTGGTACCAGCCAAGCCTGTGAGTACGCGTGCAAAGATATGTACACCTACAACAACGAATTAAATAATATGAAAAATTATGTATTACCACAGAGCCTGTATAAAGAAAATTGTGGATGTGCAGGAAGCAAGGGAGTTGTGTAAGGGTCGTGGTAAGTGGCATTCCATTGTCTCTGCCTATCCCCGTGGGAAAAAGGCGTGACAATTTGATTGATGTATTCCATGCCAATCAAACAATCATATTAAGGCGACCATGGTTTAGTGGCAGTGCAATTGTTACGCAAACCGAGAACACGGGTTTGAAACCACTCACCGGTACCAATGTATCTTTGATAATTATGAACTTTGGTTGTCCTGTTTATATGATACAAGCAAGCACTTTAGTAGCTTATTAGTCACAATTTAAAAAAAGTTGTCTTTAGGATCGGGAGCGCTACCAACTCCCTTAATTTTCAGAAGCGTTCTTGAAACACTCTGTATACGAGTATACAATGCTACTTTGGCATTAGATCGATTGAATAAGTACTCTGCCCTTTTGCATAGTCATTTGACAGACACACAAAACACCAAAAAGTAAGAGCTACCTACTTATAGAATTCATTTTTATGTCGTAAAAACACTTCATAATTTCGGGTCATCAATTGAAATTAAATACGAGTAGACATCAATACACAATATGTACGTATATAAAGAGAGTAGGTATATATATATATAATTGATTGGCATTGTGATTGGTTCAATAGGTACTTACAATTCAAAATCAGATAACGTTTAAGTTGCAAGAAAAATGGTTACGAGTATTTGAGTGTCAAGCCGTATGCACATTAATGTTAACGCGCTAACACAGGCAAAACACTTTGAATAGACATAATTTGTGTCACAATTTAGCATCTTATCGCTACAACTTTAAGATACAAATTGCAACGACCAATAAGTAAACAAATAAATATAATAATTTGAGTAGCAATAAAAACAGCTTTTAGTTAAATAAGGAAATTCAAAACAACAATGACAATTACTTTCTCAAATGAAAGTAATGGCAGGACTGGAAAATGCGGTTTCGCTTTTAAAAAAAATCATTTAAGATAGATACTTAGTAGATTATATTATTATTTCTAACACTACTATTGCTATACCAACAATTATTTCATAATAACTAAAAGTATAGAGACCGTGGAGTGATTTGGTCACGTTTCGGGATCAGCTTGTAAGTTCCAACTAGGCCGGCATAGTGGATGTGATTGCTACTCACAGTTATTGAATTGTAGTAGCAGTGACATTCATCCATGGACCACACTTCGTCTTAATATCAAGCGGGGTGCTGTCATATGTCGAATCACAATAAAAAAATATAAAAAACACCGGGAGTCGTGGCTATCAAGGATGGAGGCACACAGAGATTGGGTCCCCTTGGGAAACCAATATCGATTTTATATTTTAGTAAAATTATACTTAATAGTGGCAAGGAGATAGTTGGTGGTCATTTGCAGTCAACAGATTCGGGGTAAACTTGGACTTCCCCTTACATATCATAGGGCAAGTCGAGGTCGGAGGACATCGCATCTTAATTGCAATATATAAAAAATGTATTCGAATATAGATAATTGTTTCTATTTGTTGTCCAAGTTGTAACTTAAAACACACAAATATTACCAATAGTGCCCAAAAAAATTATTAGAACTAAAATCTTCAAGAAAATAAATATTGAATCAGATATAACAGATTAAGTTAACATGAATTTTGATATATTTATTTATTATCTAACTTAATAAATAATAGTTTAGAACAAGTGATTAATGTAATAACTACGATTGTAGATATTTGATATACATACGTATATACATATTATGCTTTCTATAACGTTTAATAAATATAATTTGCTTATGTTGGGAGGTCCCGGTTTCACTTCTTCAAAGTGCAATTAGAGCGACCGTAATCGGTGCATGCCATCGCAAGGCTATACTACTATTATTTGCTTACTGCTACTTGCATTTGACGCACTCACTTTTAATTAAGTATTCGACATCATTTTTCTTGGTAGCGTTGAAAATACATCGTGCATTAATTTTTACCCTCACCGTCATTATATAATGTTTATCTTCTTCTTCTTCTTTTAGTTAATGGCGTCTGTGTATTTTGTATTAATACAAAACCATTTCATTCTGCCATATAAGTATGGGTCAAATGCCGAACGCGCTGCTCCACAGTGCCCTCTGAGAGCAGAGGGACACATGGGGCAGCGCCACGCGTCAGTCGTTTAGCTATTAGCAAACAAGAACCACGTTAAGGAAGTTATTGACTGATGCCCAGGATGCACCGGCCCATCAGCTTTTAGTATCACCGAAGCGATAAAGCAAACAGACACACTATACAATGTTTAAAAAATATATTTGAACTGACATTTCTATACTAAGCTACTAAACGTGCATGTATCATAGAAAAAAAGGCCCTTCGTTTGCGACCACTTTCACACCCCGGACACCTTATAAATTACGGGTCCATTGTTAAAGTCTATAACAATACTATCTCGTCACAAATAAATAATTAAAATGACTATTAGACATCACCTGACCAGCTGACGAATCAGCAATGAAACCAAACTGTAAAAAGCGTTATCTGACTACACGATTTTCATATTTTATTTGAAATGTAATGAAAATAATTTATTTTATTATGCTCATCGTCTGATTCGTCATCGTATGACGATAAGGAGGCCACAAGAAACTCACTATAATGTACCTACATATAGATTGATATAGATAGTTTAAAGGGCTTCACACGACATTAGTTTTTAAATTTTCTGGTGCATTATCTGCCTCACGGGGAATTATCCTCTTACCCCCGCTATAAAGACCGCAATGGAATTCAGTTAAATATTGTATTTTTAAAAAGATATACCTAGTGCCAATTTAAACATTGTCATTATTTTTATATGAAGAGACTTAGAAATCTCAAAAACTTGAATAATCAAGGTTAAGCAACTAAGGAAAGTCACTGAACAAGTCTAGATAGCTCATTCGCAGGTCTTAATCTAGTCCAGTGCCTATAAGGGAATCTTGGCCTGTCACATTGTTTGATGGAAAGAATAATTAGCTTAGTTACCGGCTGGCTAAGAAAATGGTCTTATAAGAACTAGGTACTTATCAAATTAATATTATCCCGAAGTAAAGGTTGTCATCTTTGACGACTACAATAAAAGATAAAGACAGTAGGTTATTAACGAATCAATTTGACAGCAAAATTTGATCTTAATGTTTTACTATGTGCTTACTAGCAGTTTGACCCGACACTTCGTAGGCGTAAACAAAAACAGTATAAATCAGACAGACAGGCAAATATTTTATTTCTGCCTATTTCGATGCCTGATATAGGCATGATAGGCTAGTTCATATATATTAGCGTGTCTATTTCGACAACGGCCCCACCTATTGTGTCCAAAACTATCTTATAACTTTCGTGTAATTGTGAGCAATAAGCTGATGCGATGGCGATGGGTTAAACTGTATGGCAGCAGCGCATAAAATGTAAACAAACAAATACATACTGATTTTTATATATTTTATATATTAGATTATGACCTAAAATTAATATTTTTTATATTAATTTTAGGGTTAACAAATAACTTTAGGGTGCCAGACCAGATAAAAGTCCGTTTCATTCCTCCTTTCTATGTTCAAACTTACGCGGTTTAATGCGTAAGTTTTACCTACTAAAAATACTTACCTAATAACTATATTTGAAATAATAACATCGAGTAAGATTGTGATGTTAAGACTTTTTGAAATGTAATAGTTACTTCTTATTTTTTTCTTAACCCTAATAAGTAAATAAAATATCATAATGGATGATTTTTAAATTGGGGAATTCGATAACAAATGAATTCTTTAAGTAAGGTACTCGAATGTTCGATTAATCATTTGCCTAGTCTGCCTAACCGTGGTAGTACCACCTCTTACCATGTGTACATACAATAAAGTGACTCAGTTGCGTTTCGGGATTAGCTTAAGCCCCATAGCGGATGCAATTGCTACTTGCAGTTATTCAACTGTGGTAGCAATTACCTCCATTCATAAACCACACCTCAGCCTAACATCATGCAGGATGCATTCATTTGTCGTGTCTTCATTTGAAGAAAAGTATCCGAAAGTATCCGAAAACCCGCCCATTGTTAGTCTTAATACCAAATCATTACCTTCATTTGATCTCTATGTTCAGCTAAGAAAGCTGAGACAGCTCTTGTTTCTGGTTCACTGAAGGGATGTGGACCAGCATAATGATCTGAACATGGGTCTCGAGATGCACCTGTTTCGCCCCAATGGTAATCCCAGTTTCTATCTGGATCCACACCAACACACTCAGTGCGGCCCCAGTTCCATGGAAACCTAAAATGAAGACCAGGTTTTTCAGCAAAGTTTTTTGTGGTACCTATAGGTTAATATGATAAAATAGTTTTTTTAAACACGCTTGAGCAGTCATCATCATAATCAGCCAGAAGGCGTCCACTGCTGAATATAAGTTCGCCAGTTCGCGACTTGCACTATGTCGTCGGTCTACCTAGTGGGAGGCCTGCCTACGCTGCGTCGTGGTTCGTGGTCTCCACTCTAGAATTTTCTTCCCCATTGGCTGTCGGTTTTTCGGGCGATGTGGCCGCTTGAGCAGCAATGGTTGCATATTGTTTATGTTTTATAAGTGCTAGACAGTCTTTGGTGGCCATTTGCCCCGTCTCCTGATCTGGCCACTTTTGTGTGAGATGACCGTTAAGTGACTCAGTCGCGTTTTGGAATCAGCTTGTAACTTGCCAGTTACAACTACATAGGTTGATATAGTAGATGCATCTCCGTTCAGTGACTGCACTCAAGCTTAACAGGGGAGCTGTCATATATCGTAGCGAATAATAAAAATAACACGTCAATTTTAAAATTCTCTTTCCATGTAAAAATAAATTTCACCAGACTATAAAATACGAAAGTGACATACAAGTAGTGACAGCTGTAGACCAAGTCGTTCATTTAGTCGTTGGCCGACAAAACATTTTGATTATTGTTTATGATTAATCGTTTCGCGTGTCGACTTCTTAAATGATTTTCATCACAGAAACTTTTATTATTTAATTAATATAATTGCTAAGATCAATCTTTAGGTAGATTGTTTACATAGTTGCAGTTATTATGTCGGCCAATAGTAGTCTACTTCTAGGCCTCCCGCAACGATCTTCACAACTTCCAACTTTTGCACAATTCTTCACAATCCACTGAGTAGATTTAGTTAATCACTAAGTTATTTTCTTTAAGTTAAAATATTGTCAGTGGATTTCGCATGAACTATTTGCCCAAAACCACAGAGCCTATGTGAAGGAAGCAAGGGAGTTGTGTAAGGATCGTGGCAAGTGGCGCTCCATTGTCTCTGCCTATCACTGTGGGAAAATGCGTGACAATTAAATTGATATTTAACCAACACTAACATTAATTCATTTAAATTGAATATCGATGACTAATTTCATGTACTAGAATTATGTAAATTCGTTAGCAAGCCGCATGCATTTTGTTTCAACCGTCATTTTGCTGTAAGTTCTCGCTGTTTTTCAAGGAATGGCTCTACTAGTAAGTGCTGGACGATTATGACATAACCAAAGCATTATTAACCAAGCCAATGACGCTTTGGTAAACCAACCGCTTTGGACACATTAGTGATTTGGTTTTGTGTCGTATACTTTTGTTTGTGCGAAAATGTCTGATTTTGTGCCAAATAATCGTCATTTGCGGGAAGTGTTGCTTTTCTTGTTTCATTCGAAGAAAGCGACGGCTGAAGCGCCTATGTAATATTTTAATTGCAACTGATTATTTATATATAACTAAATAGATGTTATAAATGTAAATAAGTACGTAAAGATGTACAATGTTGTGTTTATGTTATGTTATTTATTCATCTTCCAGCGGTTTGTCCGCCCTACGCTGCGTTTTCGTGTGGTCTCTATTCGTGAACCTCTAAGCTCCAACGGGCATCTGTTTTAGGATCCATATGCCCATTGCCACTTATCCGGTGGGCTGTCATTCACTTTAGTTCTTTTACAAATCTTTTCGTTTCTGATTCGATAACCAAAAAAACATAGACCTCTTTATAGCTCGCTGTTAAACTTTGAGCTTGTTCATGGGGCCCATAGTTACGAGTAAATATAAAGAAATACATATGGTGCCTTGTGTATCAGCATTATTATGTCATTACCGGTAACAGACACTCATTAAACATGTTGATTTTGAGTCACTGAGATATTTGGGACAAGAACAAACTTGTTGAAGTTAACAATGTTTATTTTTAATTTAAATATAAACAGCTGTAAATTGTCTGTTTATTCAATTACGATAATTTACGTTCTCAATTGGTAACCAATACATTTTATTGCTTTCAGTGAAAGTAGTAGAAATTCTAATAATAAACAGTGTTTAACCTATTATATGTCTCTACCAATAGTTATGTTATTTATTAGTATATGTATTTATTGTGTATGTAATTCATGTATTAACTATTTTTTGTTCTTTTTTTACAAATGCAAAATAAATATTTATTTATTAGTTAATTTAATAACTTAAAGTAAACTTTTCACAGCTTTATTTCTGTCCAAAAATATTTTGGACAGAAATAAAGCAATTAGGGCGATCACGCATGGGTTACGCTATCATTATCATCAAATTGACATGTCTTTTTCCCACAGGGATAGGCAGAGACAATGGAGCGCCACTTGCCACGATCCTGACACACCTCTCTCGCTTCCTTCACATTGACAATTCTCTTCATACAGACTCTGTGGTTATGGGCAAATAGTTCATGAGAAATCCTCTGACAATATTTTAACTTATAATAAAGAAAATACCTTAAGTGAATAACTAAATCTATTCAGTGGATTGTGAAGGATTTTGTTTGTCTGTATACGAGTATTATCGATATAGGTTTAACCAACACAAAATAACCATGTAAACAGTTAATAAACTAAAAAGGCTTTTACATTTTTTTTTATTGTGACACGATATCTGACCTCGACCCGCCTGATGATAAGCAAGAGGAGGTCCAAGAGTGACGACGACTGAAAAAGTTAGTTCACGGGTGCCTCAGTCGCCGTCACTATACTGGCCAAAAAATCTCTTGGATTTTACATGTTGATTACATGTTGGAATTTAAAAGTTAACTCTGCTTTAGCATGTTAGATTTATCTTTAAAGATAATTTTCCATCCGGTAAAACAACACACCTTACAGTACGGTACACTTCACTTTCTTTTGTCTTTAATAAACATTTATGTTACTTTACATTGTTTTTGTACTCATATTCCCATTAAAGTACAAAAATAGATTCATACGAGGCAAGGTTCAAATGTGAACGTGCGTGCTGATTGACACTTTACAGATATAGTCTCTCGAATGTTCCAGAACATTTACACTCGAAACTACTTAGTTTCTAAAAGATTGAAGAAGCAATTCAGAAAATTGGTTAATCTGAGTTTCGGCAAATATACTGGTTTCGGTATTCGGCGGCAAATTCATAATAGTTAACGAATAAAAATACTCAAATTTAAAATGCATTAGTGAATATAGTGAATGTCCTAATAGTGGAAATGTCGAAAATTGCATTAAAAGATACAAAAATAAAACATGATCCTCACAAGGAAGTTTCGGTTTCGGCCGAAACTGAGACCGTTGCCGAAATTCGGTTTCAGGCGTAAAAATCAGTATTAGCCGGACTACATAATATATCAGGATATAATCGCACCTAGCGTAGCGTAGAGATAAGCGGATGTCTATTCAAAGTGCATGCTGTCGCGTACCTAAGTTCGCGCGCGTAAGGCCAAGAACTCACAGTGCGATTTTGTGTCGGAACCGCAGCCGAATCGGACCGGGTTTCCGATAATATTTCAAAACTCACGAGCACGCAAGTTTCTGATACTGCACAACCGCGAAAGATAATCGCAAACTGTACGATTCGAAATCGCTAACGATTATGAAAACCGCCAGCGTACAAACATGTCGAGTATTTGTTTTGTGATCAGCGTATTCTGCTGCGCGATAGCCCTGCATTAGTACTCAACATAATACATATACCTACCTATTTGTTAACAATTTAATTAACTTATATAATTTAATGAAACGACCCAGCAAATCAAACACTACGATATATTGGGAGTGACGAATCTACAATAGGTATTATATTATAGAGAGTAATTGCTAAGAAAATATATTAGTTCTAACAGCTACCTACTTACCATCCAGTGTAGTAGTCATCATTAAGGTCCGAATGGCGGGAACGGGTTTTGCGCCAGAGTCGGTCATGAGTGTGGGAATGTTCATAGCCATCCGGATTCACGAGTGGCATTATGTAAAAATCAGCCTGCTCCAACACTTCGTGCTCTATACCTAAATTATTATTAGGTATTATTATAAGTGAACTGACACTATATGTTCTTATTTTTTTATACGTGCTTGTAGCATGGAAACTGGCTGACCAACATTGGTACCGGCAAGTGGTTTTAAACCTGAGTCTCTTTGTTTGCAAAACCATTCGTTATATTATTCCTAAATCACGGTTGCCTTAGCCACGGTGTTAGATTACTAAGTTTTATAGTTTTTTAAAACTAAAAGTTTTTTATTTCAAAATAATTTAGGTGCTTTTTTGGATTTACGTATTTTTTATTATTGTTTGGGCTAGCCAGCATTCCGCCAGATGGTAAGCTGGAGTGCGATCCATAAATGAAGGCGAATGCTATTATAGTTTAGTACCTGCAAGTAGCAGTCGGTCGCATCCACTATACCGGCCCAGTTGGAACCGGCAACTTACAAGCTGATCTCGAAACGCGACCAAATCACTTCACGGTCTGTACACTTGTAAGTGGTGGTACTACCCCGGATCGGAAGATCCACTGCCTACCACTCTTAAAATACGTACTAGTAAGAGATTACCTATTCCCTTTTCGCCTTCAACCAATGTCTTCAAAATCCAGGTCGCAACAGCTGGTGAAATCCATTCACGGCCATGAGCGCCACCTTCGATAAAAACTGCAGGTTTCATTCTCGACCGCAACCTCCATTTCTTCTTTTTCTCCTTATTCTCCGATTCCTTTGCTAAGGTTTCGTTGGAGGGTATTGATATCTGTCAAAAAGGACATCATTCATTTTGTATGGGGACTTGGGCTTAAATGTATTAACAGTTTAATATGCATTTTAAATTAGTTTGATGTACGTAGATTACAATAAAATTGGAATTTATCCTTTATTTTGCATAGTTCAGGTGTGCAAAATCATCAAACTATAATTATAACAGTTCAAAGCAAAACAAATATGGCGTTGATTGACAGGCGATACAAAATCCATATCTTATTTTCCAAATAACACAATTGCACAGCAATTTAAAGCAACATTCTTATTAGTTTTATCAATACAAGTATCAAAACTACCGTTTGTATATTTTTTTATCATTGAACATTACAAAAGTAGTACATAGAAGTGATAGAAGTCCAAAATGACTTTATACAATAATAACCTAAGTCGTATAATGTCATACATACTTTTTTACGCTATAATAGTTGAAACTTTCTATACATTCTATACTTACTAAGCTACTAAGCAGGTTTGTATCATAGAAACAGGGCGACCAAAGTTTATTTTTATTTTTATCGTGTCACGATATTTGACCGCCTGATGATAAGCAAGAGGAGATCCAAAGGTGACGACGACTGAAACAATCAAATTAGTTCATGGCTGCCTCAGTCGCCATCACTAGGTTTAAAGTAGGTACTTACATATCAAAGATTACATTGGTACCGAGTGTCTTAATAGGCTTTTGGTTTGCATGACCATCTGAGGCAACCGTTAACTAAATCGTTGCTTTTTTTTAATCATTGGCGTTTTTGGACTTCTTCTTGCTTACCATCAGAGGTCGAGGTCAGAGGTCGCGTCTCCATAAGATAAAAATACCCGCTCTTCGGCAAAGGAGTTATTAAATCAAGATCTTGACCGTGGTGTAGTGGCAGTGCAATGGTTACGTAAGCCGAGTGCACGGGTTAGAAACCACTCACCGGTACCAATGTATCTTTGATATATGTACTTTGGTTGTCCTGTTTCTATGATACAAGCACTTTAGTAGCTAAGTATAGAAATGTATAATAAAAAATATTTAATAAAAGATGTACTGGTATAACTTAAAACATTTAAACAATTATTTTATATGACAGGACTCCTCCTGATGGTAAGTTTGAGTGCGTTCCATGAATGGAGGCAACTGCTACTACAGTTACATAACTGTGGGTAACAACCTAGTTGCCTAGTTGGAACAGGCAACTCAGAGACTGATCCCGAAACGCAACTAAGTCACTTTACGGTCTGCACACTTATACACGGCAGATTGGGCATCATTGCCTACCAAGCTTAGAGTTTCATGTCTTAAAAAGTATAGTGGTTTACCTTAACAGCAATTAGCGGCAGTCCTTCCGACGACCTTCCCATCGGTTTCAATTCCACTATATCAGAATATGAATGTTGCAAATATTCTAAGTAACGCAGCATGTCTGCGTAACGATGATAGCGTTTCCACGTCATTGGATGGCCACGTACTTGCTCTAATTCTACACGTTGTTTCTTTGATAAACGTGGATTCTCGTACATAATCGCTTTCTGGTGTAAAGCAAAGAAACAAAAGGTAATTATATTAAGAACCAATTGTAATTAGATTTTATCGCGATAACGAGAACGTAATCATGTTTTTTTTTAATCTGTACAGGTTATGTTTTTTTTTATTGTGACTCGACATATGACAGCTCTCCGCCTGATGTTAGGCTAGAACACTATACTACAGTCAAATAAAAAGTAGCAATCGCATTCACCATGCTTGCCTAGTTGGAACCGGCAACTTCCAAGCTGATCTCGTCACAGTCTGTACACTTGAAAGTGGTGGTACTAACTCGGATCTTTAGACAGGGCAAATGACCAACAACTGACTGCCTACCACTCCCAATTAGGAACATCAATCAAAATGTCACGCCTTTTCCTCACAGGGCAGAGACAATGGATCGCCACTTGCCACGGTCCTGACACAACTCCCTCGCTCTCCTCACATCCACAATTCACTTCATACAAGCTCTATGGTTATGGGCACTAGGCAACTCAGCTATCTTGATGATGTCTCCGATTAGGAAAATACGAGTTTACTATATATTATTTCAAATAAATATGGTTAGTAAGAAGAGGTCCAAGACCACCGACAACTGATAAAACCGTTTCATTTAACTGTTAGCCTCAGTTGTCACTATCTTGTCATTTAAAAAAATATTTCTAAATTTTGTCTATGTTAAATTTGCATTAATCTTATTAAATTAAATCTAAATTAAACGTTTAATTCTGCATTAAGTTAGTTTAGATAGTGTAATAATGAACTCACCTGAAGATCCCATATAACAACATCAAATTCAATGTTATGTGTCTTTAAATGGTCTTTTATATCAGTAAGCAAATCCGGAGGAACTAATAAATCTGTCGACCCATTAATGGATGGAGGTGTCCACCACATCACTCCTGAACCCTGAGCTTCTTCTTCTAAATCTAACAATTCGTGGACTTTCCATTGAACGTCTGGGTATGTGCGCAGTAATTGATAGCCTTTGTAATTTTTCTTTAGCGGTTTCTTTGCTGTTTTTTCTGAACAAAGGATAATGACTTTCAATTTTGTTCGTTGACTAAGCAATGGAGTCGATTAGAAAACATATTTGAAGTCCATAATTACTTTGTTTATTCATAGGTATTTTTATTGTGCGTCGACATTCATAGAACCCCGAAGTTAAAGTCTATGAAATAGCGCAGTGGAATCTATTAGACTAGCTTAGTTGGAACCGACAACTTTGAAGCTGGTTCCGAAATGTGACTGAGTCACTTCACGGCCGAATAGGTGTATCCAACGATGGGACTATCTCGATTTTTTTCGAACCGAGTTAGGTCGATTTAAAAATATGGATAACCCGATTCGCGAACCGAATTGATACATACCGGTTTGTAAACGGGTATGAATCGAATTCAACTATGGAGTTGAAGAATTCGGTCCGAAAATCTAATTGCCATGGATGTGTATGTATGACTAAATAAATTTGGTGTCTGATCTAAATATAAATAGTTTGATCTAATTTAAAAATAATTTTTTAGACCGGTTTATTGTAGATGTTAACCAACCCAACTCGGTTTAGGCCTCAACTTGGTTTAACCCGGGTTGAAAAGTCGAGTCGTTACATCTCTAGGTGTACCTACTATGGATCGTGTAGGTACCTACTATGGATCGGCAAACTGGGCGAATGACTATCAACTGTCTTCATACTACTCTTAGTTAACTACATTTAAACTTTCACGCCACATTACCTTGTTATTATTATTATAAAAAAAAGCTTGACTCACTCGTTTCATTAACTACATAAGCGTTATCATCTTCCTCAGATTCTATTAATGTGTAGAACCAGTTGTCGGCGGTGGTAGTGGTTAAAATTGGGAACGGTGTTGTGGTGGTGGCTTTGGTATTCTTAGATTGGTTTTCATTGAAGAAACTACCGAACCAGCTTGTTGGTGAAAAACCATCGGAACCCCAGATCCACTTAGAGATTCGTGTGAAAAAACCTGCAATTATAATATAACTTAAACTTTCACTTGTATTTTTATTGTTTTTGACCAAAATTGCTTTATTAGACTTGAGCCCAGAATAATTTTGTTATTTAATATGTATAGTTAACTATTTTTTGGACTGACGTAATAAGATTTTCTGCCGACATGTTATTGTATTGTTGTTAGCAATTCATTTAAATTACTTCTTAATGGCGTTTGTAATGCTAGTCAATGTAATTAATTACTATTAAAAAATAATAAACAAACTTTTATTTATTTATCGTATTCTTCTCAATATCTTGTTTAATATCATAGAGGTGCATAAAAATAGCTAGCCCAACTAAGTCTGCGATCTTCTGGTATCTGTCAATGGATTTGGTTGACTTATATGCTCGGTTGGGATTATTTTTTATTTTCTTTCGATATTTGACAGCACCCCATCTGATGTTAGGCTGGAGGGCTTGCTACTACAGTTAAATAACTGTAAGTAGCGGTCAAATCCACTATGCCTATCTAGTTGGAAACGGCAACTTACATGCTGATCCCGAACGTGACTAAGTGACTTTACGGTCTGTATATTTGTAAGTGGTGGTACTACCCTGAATAAGGGACCACTGCCTAACACTCTTTGACAACCAGACCAGGAGCAAAAATTTAACTGTAGCAAAATTTGGTTGCAGGATTAAAGTTTTTAAGGCAAGGTAAATAATAGTTCGTGAAACAATACTATCAATCAAATAAATTGTCACGCCTTTTTTCCACAGGGTTAGGCAGAGACAATGGAGCGCCACTTGCTACTATCCTGACACGACTCCCACGCTTCCCTCACATCCACAATTTACAGCACTAACGACTATTTAATCTTAAATACTATTTAATAAATTATATTAATGAGTTAGCTAACTACATATTGCAGAAAAAACTAATAAGAGATCAATTAGGCGGCATTTTGTAGAAACCACAGATCTCGTTGCTGCATTCATGGGACATAATCACTGCGGATCGGACGAGGGAAGGAAGCGTGGTGAAACTCTGTGTCAGTGGGGCACGAGCCACGAGCGAACGACTCGAAGGATCGAATGCGAGAGAGCTGATGCAAAGCTGCTAACAGCGTTACACCCTTGCGTTTTCCTCGATATAGTTACTAGAATTACCGGTAACATCGGTAGCAATCAAATGCAGTACACATAATCGTATACCGACCACTGCATGTCAACGGCAACTGTAATTTGCTATGCACAACGTTAGATTTAAGTAAAACGATTCGAAAGTAAATATTTTTGTAACAATAAAGTTTTATACGATTTGTAATTTTCTACTCAAATAGCTATTAAATTATTTTATGAGATAGAATCGTTCATCAATCTATAGTGATCGTTTTGTATTAACTTTAATGAATGCTTATTGCACATACGTACAATAAGCTTGCAATTTTTTGAAGAAACAGAAAACTATTGAGAAACAGACAACTTTTGAGTTTGGGTTTCGGTGGCTTTTTTTATTCATTTCTGATCTATATTTATAGAAGCTGCCTGTCATATAAAATAGGTATAAATCACCCAAAATCCGAAGATGATGATCTTTTTTTTAGGATTAGCACGAATATAGTTTATTTTTTAAATTTACATTTAATTTTAATACCTATTGCTAATTTATCACTTTACTTTCAACACTCAATAGCCAAAAATTTACCAATGAGATTATAATTAGATCAAAGAAAAGACTTTGAGAAAAAATATATATTTTAAGGACTATCTATTCACAAACTATATTTGAAATGTATATTTACATTTCAAAAATAGTTTGAATTTACCTATATATAGGTAATTAAATTTATGTATGTGGGTATATATTTATGTAAAATATAATATATATTTTTGTGGATGTATGTATTTATGTACGTAACCCACTTCTATAGTTCACATATCAACCTGACTTGTATCTACTGTGTCAAAGGTTGACAGGTAAAGAATGCTAAGTAGCATTAAGTCCGCCTGCGTGCACAATAGCACGATTAGCGTCAAATGAATAAATAGAAAAAAAGGGAAATAGAAAGTATTGAAGACATAGAAAATACGAGCATTACCTACTATTACATACGAGTATCCAATAAAGACTTTACCGTTTTGCACAGCTTCGTAGTCATTAACAGCCTCGTACGTTTTGTTTTAAAACCGCTGCAAATAGCTGAGAAAGCTGATGGCAAGCAACTTGGTGACTTGCGGTCGAAACCGTCACTTTTAATGGCACCAACATGACCATTTACAATTCTATTATAGAATATTAAAGAATACATGAATGTATACTTAGTAAAACAATATTTTTTACTAAGTGTGCATCAATAGCTCTATTATAATTTTTAACGATAACGAAAGGACATTATTCATTTTGGGCTTTTATGTACTACTTTTGTAATGGCCAACGATGAAAGAATATATAAATGGTAGTTTCGATACTTGTGTTGATGAAACTTATAACCATTTTGCTATTAATTGAGTTATTTGAAAAATAAGATAGGGATTTTGTATCTTCTGTCAATAACAAAAACACGCCATATTAACAGTTCTGTTTTGAACTGTCATAATTATAATTTTATCATTTGCACACCTTATATGCAAAATTACTAAATTACTAAATTACCTTAAATGCAAAATATAAGGATATTATCTAATTACATTCTAATCTTCGTACATCAAACTATTTTAAAATGTATAAGCATCTGTTAAAACAATTAAGCCCAAGTCCCCATACAAAAAGAATGATGTCCTTTGGTGAAAATTCGTACAGCAACTAACTTTTAGAAACCACTGACAGAGTATTATACTTCATCCTTCTCTGAATAAGTGCTATTCTCGAAAAAAGAACTCTATCAAATAGTCGTAGAAACTGAAAGTGATGGAATAAAGCCTTATACCTTTCCTATTTAAAATTAAATAAATGTTCCATTTTAGTTTGATTCTACAGGGATAGCTAGACAAAAGAAGTGCCGAGCCACTATATTTTTATAAAGTATTTTTGTAGTATAAGTTAAAATATATATCTATACGTTTTAACATAAGCCTTTTTATATATTTTTTTGATATTTTTATACTACTAAATGTGTTTGTATAACAGGAACAGGATGACAAAATAATATATAGATATCAAAGAAAGATTCATTGGTACCTAGTGGCTAGTGGTTCTGAACCGAAGGCAATTGGTTTGTGAGGTCATTTTCCTAATTAAAAAGAAAACACAACTTTAACTGTATAAAAGTATATAGTTTATAGTACATAGTATAGTATACTATAGTATGTAGTACATCAAATTGAAAATAAGTAATAGAAGTATGACAAAATTTGTGATTAGTCACCGGCCATAATTCCTGGGGTCTGGTGACCTCAAGTGCAAATGAAAGTCTCCGTGGGTTGTCTAATTTCATTGTCTGGCTTTCATGTGTGAATAAATTTAAGTGTGAACAATTGGTATGACATTTAATTCGCGTCTGCGTTTTATTATAACATGAATATTAAATCATCGACCGTGGTGTAGTGGCAGTGCAATGGTCACGCAAACCAAGAGCACGGGTTCAAAACCACTCACCAGTACCAATGTATCATTGGTATATGTACTTTGGTTATTAATTTTTAAAAGTTCAGATAACTACAAGCCACAACGTTATATTACCTATTTGTAAATATTATTAGTTAAACATTAAATATACAACTGTTACAAATAATAAAAAGGCCCAAGAGGGTGTTTGCCAACCAAATCGGAGACATCCTCAAGAAAGCTAAGTTGCCTAGTGCCCAAAACCATAGAGCTTGTTTTAAGAGTGGTAGGCAGTGGTACCCAGTCTGCCGATCCGGGGTAGTACCACAACTCAAGTATACAGACCGTGAAGTGATTTATTTGGTCACGTTTCGAGATCAGCTTGTAAGTTGCCGGCATAGTGGATGTGATTGCTACTCACAGTTATTGAATTGTAGTAGCAGTGACATTCATTCATGGAACACACTTCAGCTTAACATCAAGCGGGGTGCTGTTATATGTCGTCACAATGAAAAAAAAAGAGAATTGTGAATGTGAAGGAAGCGAGGGAGTTGTGTAAGGATCGCGGCAAGTGGCACTCCATTGTCTCTGCCTATCCCTGTGGGAAAAGGCGTGAC
Source organism: Tinea trinotella (assembly GCA_905220615.1). Taxonomy (NCBI): domain Eukaryota; kingdom Metazoa; phylum Arthropoda; class Insecta; order Lepidoptera; family Tineidae; genus Tinea; species Tinea trinotella. The sequence continues at coordinate 8,104,479 of HG992308.1, read as the reverse complement.
GATTTTGATGATTACAAATAATAAATATTTAATGTAAAATTGTTTTCTTAAGTATTAATGTGTAATAATGGTGGAATTGGAAGCCATTGGGTGTAATGTGAAGCTATTAAACATGTTCCATTCGAAAGTTTTAGCAAGGTCTATCTTTTCACTGTTTTGATAAAACAATCATCATCATCCCTATTCTCATCGTCATCTGATGATGAAATAATCACGTGTTATATCATTTGTTTTTTGTTCATCTGAAAATAACACTTTTTTTAGAATGACAATTATTTTTTAATATTTAGAAGTTCATCTGCCTAGTTCAACCAGCCTAACAAAACTGAAATGTGGTCCATAAATAGAGGCTTCTACTACTACTAATAACCTGCAAGTAGCATTCGCATCCACAATGCCTACCTAGTTGGAATTGGCAACTTTCAATATGATCCCGATACACGAGACACTTAACTGTGAGACACAAACTACGGGTCGGCAGTAGTTCAAAATTAGTGCCTAATAGAACTGTGGGTGTAGTACCAATTGGGAACCAATCAATCAATCAAATTGTCACGCTTTTATGCCACGGGGATAGGCAGAGACAATGGAGTGCCACTTACCACGATCCTTACACAACTCCCTTTTAATATTGGGAACCATTGCTAGGATAATGTTAAAATAGAATTATTACGAAAAATCCTTGTCTCTGCCTACCCCTGTGGGAAAAAGGCGTGACAATTTGATTGATTTTGATTGATTACGAAAATTCAATTAGATATATTCTGATGATAATCTTTGAAATAAATATATAGATAAACATACAAACCAACTATTACTGGCAAGTTAAATACTACGACATTGTATCTAATTACGTCTATAATGAGTATAAAAAAATAAAAGAAAACTAATTTGTATTACAAAGTTACTATGTTTCAACAAGATTATATTGTTATCTAATTAGTAGATATTACATTGTAAAAAGAACTGGATAGTATCAACTTTTGAGATATACAAGTATACTAACATCACGATATATATAATATAATTATAATTATATAACCAACCGCAAGCTTAAGATAAAATAAATAAAAGAATTCACGAAACCATTAGCAAAGTTATCTTTTCTATTTTCATTTCCATCGATTTAAATGACCATATTTCACTCTCACTTATTCTTTGTATTGTTTTGTTGCATTGTTTTTAGTAAACTAAAATCGTTAATGTCTTTTTGTTTAGCTTTTATTTCTGGCCGGCATTGTGACGGCGACGGAGGTACGCGTAAGCTAAAACGATTTTAGTATTTTCTTAGATTTTGCGCGAACATTAATTAATGAATTAAACAAATTTTATGCAGGTTACTATCGCGTTAATTTTGATTTTGATTTTACAAGTTTTTATTATTATAAAATAAACGTGATAGTAAGCCGCATGAAAATTGTTTAATTAATTGTAAAATCTATAACCTAAATAATCGTAACTTTTTTTTCTGTCGTTAACGTTCTTGGACCTGCCCTTGTGTAAGCACCAGGCAAGTCAAAGTCAGATTTCAGATTCAGATTCATCTGACTTGCCTGATGGCAAGCAAGAAGAAGTCCAAGAGCGCGGACGACTGAAAAAACTATTTAGTATATGATTGCCTCAGTCGCTGTCACTATGCCGGCCAAAGTTGCCTTCCACCTTTCGGTTGAAGAATCGAAAGTTATTTTATTCATTTATTTTATTGTGACTCGACATATGACCGCACCCCGCCTGATGTTAAGCTGGAATGCAGTCCATAAATGGAGGTGATGCTACTATAGTTCGAACCGGCAACTTACAAGCTGATCCCGAAACGCGACTAAGTCACTTCACGGTTTGTATACTTGTAAGTTACGGTACTACCTGGCAGACTGGGCACCACTTCCTGTTACTCTTTGACAACCAGACCTAGAGCCTTTTTTATTAACAAATATTTGTAAATCTAATTAAATATTACAAATAAAAGTTATGGAACAAATATTTAATAACGAACACAGGACTTCCGCGTAATGGTGCTAACCAATTCTTCACGCGTGTCGTTATAGGATGGGAGAAACACATGGGCTGGTAAATCATTCCACTTGATTGTTCTACAAAGAAACCGATGAGTCTTTTTATGAGTATCTCAATAAAATACTGACAAAAAATGTCTAGGAATATTAGGTTCATCTTGTAGTAACTAATAGGGCAATAAAGTTCTATTTAGATCATATGTAAGAAATCTTACTTAAACTAATTTTAGAATTCAACCTATGTAGTATATGTAATGAATTGTCATTACGAGTAATAGTCTTATGTTAAACGTTAATAAAAATAAATAGACACTTTGATCAAATCCATTATGATTACGAGGTCAAGAGGTCTATGCGCAGTCTATGCACTAAGAAATCGAATCGACACTTATTGATTCGAAAGGAAGAAATTTCGCAGAAAAATAACAATCTTTCTTTCTTTTTTTTTCTTTTTTATTTTATTGTAACACGACATTTGACATCGACCCGCCTGATGATAAGCTAGAGGAGGTTCAAGAGTGACGACGACTGAAAAAACCGAATTAGTTCCCGGCTACCTCAGTCGCCGTCACTATGCCGACCTAAGGTGCTTCTGGATCTATACTAAGTTACTAACATGCCTGTTATAGAAACTGGGCGACCAAAGTACGTTTATTGAAGATACATTAGTACGGGCAAATGTTTTTGAACCGGGGTCTCTTGGTTTGTGAAACCATTTTATTAGCACTACACCATGGCCGCCCCAATGAACATCTATTCTGTCATAAATGAAGACTCACCTGAAAACCAACCAGCCTGTGCTGGTTTATTTCCTTTTTTAGTTTTTTTCGTTTGAAAGAAGGACGATATCCATCCGTTTTTTTTCGGTGGACATGTGGTTTTCTTCTTTGGTGGACTTTTGGTAGTTTTTACTACAGGTCGACGTGTTGTTGTTCGTTTCGTGGTGCGCACAGGTGGTTTTCGCGTGGTGCGGACAGGCGGTTTACGCGTGGTCCGAACTGGCGGACGACGTGTGGTCGTGGTTGATTTCCGTCCTGGTGTATGCTTCACTCGCACTGGTCCAATTAAATCATCAAGTTCGATGACTATCTCCTCATGGACTGGAGGACTCCTCGTTGGTGTTTTTCGTTTTATATTAGGTTTCTTAGTCACAATAAAGTTCGTATAACTTTCTATATTAATAGTGGTTGTCTTAATAATATTCTTTTTATTTTCACTTTTAGTGTTTTTCACAGTTGCATTGACTTTAGGCCTTTTGGCCCTCAGGATAACTTTGGCACTATTAGGTTTTGGGATGCGTATCCGGGGTGGCACTGCGGGAACGCGTCGCGGAGGTTCGAGGGAGTCTTCGTAGTCGCTCCAGTCGTCGAAGGGGTCGAACGATTCGGAGTTGGAGTCGTAATGTGGCGGCGGGTGCGCGGCCATCACGCACGCCAGCAGTGCAAGCAGCGTCAGGCGCCGCGCCATGTGTCGGGCGAGTGCGCATGGCGACGTGCGCGACAACTTTGCCTGCCCGCCCTGCTCTACAACGCTTTCGACTAGCCACCACCACTACTTTCCACCACCAGGTCAACATAGTTTTTACTCGGCGACCCTTATTTTTCTTGTTATGACATTTTTAACATGCATCTTGATTCTATACATAAATATTGACGTTATCTTGACTTGTTTTAACACTTATAATGATTTAATACTAAACTTAATTAGCACTTTATACCACTATGAACGATCAATTATTAAATTAAGGAAGTAACCAACTATTATTTATTTATTTTTTAGATTTCTATGTTACGACAATTAAAATTATAACGAATTCAATTACATTTTTTTAATTTGCGGTTCTACACAGCATGTTAATAAGCTGGCGTGCGGTCTGCCAATATTACCACAGGAAAATTGCAGTTGCATCTACTTTGCCGCCCTAATTCTATGATATATTTAATAATTTTACTAAACATCTACATTATGTATATTTTCTTATTATTTTCAATCTTGTATTTTATTAATCATGCTGTGTACGTTTAGGGTAATAATTTAGTCCTCAAACACTGTATATAATTGTTACATGTTGTATATACCTAAATAAATAAACCGGCAATTATTAAACTGATCCCGTAACGCGATTATGTCACTTCACAGTCTATACACCACACAGTCTATATCACAGAAAGTATAGACTCCCCAGATTTGAACCCAAATTTGAACAGTTTTGAACTCGTGCTCTCGTTTTGTGAAACTATTGCACTGCCACTAAACCACGGCCGCCACAAACTGTTCGCCTACCACTCTTATTTACAAGTAACAATCAAATAAGTGAAATTTCTATAATAAAATGGAAATACGACAGTATTGTGGCAATTGCAAGCAAAAGTGCGCCAATTTTCATGGTCGGTTTCTTCTATAGATGTGTAGTTTTAGCGTCAACTCCGCTATGCAAACAGGTTGCGTAGTAAACGGGCCACTGGGTTATCATGCACTAGATTATTACAACTATTAACATTATCCAATAGATTCTCATCTAAATTATAGACTTTCAAAATATATATCCATTTCAGCTTTTAGGTATTCTATACGTGCATTAAGGCGTAGTGTAGTGGCAGTGCATTGGTTACATAAACCGGAGAGCACGAATTTGAGAGTCGAGACCACCCACCGGTACCAATGTATCTTTGATATATGTACTTTGGTTGTTCTGTTTCTATGATTCAAGCACTTTAGTAGCTTAGTATAGAAATGTAAATAAATAACAATAACAACAAATAAATAACAAACCCAGGAAAACATTCCCCTGGGTCTGCTACGTTTAACGCGTCCCAATTGTTTATAAAGTAACACGTTTATTTTTTAACGACATAACGACAGCACCCCGCTTGATGTTTAGCTGGAGTGTGGTCCATGAATGAATGTCACTGCTAGTACACTGTACAATTCAATAACTGTAAGTAGCAATCACATCCACTTTGCCGGCCTAGTTGGAACCAGCAATTTACAAGATGATCCCGAAACGCGACCAAATCACTTTACGGTCTGTACACTTGTAAGTGGTGGTACTACCCCGGATCGGCAGACTGTGCACCTCTGCCTAAAATAACACAAATAAGAAGTTATATCTGATTCTATTGAAGCAAAGATATCTGAGTAGATGGCTGGGTTAACCGGCCAATGGTTTACTATATTAATCAATCAATCAAATTGTCACGCCCTTTTCCCACAGGGGTAGGCAGAGACAATGAAGCGTTACTTACCACGATGCTTACACAACTTTCTTGCTTCCTTCACATCAACAATTCTTTTCATACAGTCTCTGTGGTTATGGACACTAGGCGACCTAGCTTTCTTGAGGATGTCTCCGATTTGGTCGGAAAACACCCTCCTGATGAGATTTATAAATTCCTTTCGTCAATCTACTTTCACTCATCCTTTCCATGTGTCCACTATATATTATAATAAACTATTATAGTAACTACAATAACTATATAGTAAACTATTCAGAGGTTGTAAATGTTACTTTTATGGCCTTTTTGTGAGAAAATATGAAGAGAAACATCGTGAATGTATTCCCAGAGAATGAATGTGTCTGTGCTCGATGAGTACATCTCTAATCACCATCTCAGATTATTTTCATAATTAGACAATTAGTGAGGTCGTAGTCGAGTGGGTTACGCGCAAATCATTAGATCACGTGGGTAATAATTGACAGTAAGGTGCGGTCAGTGTTTGGATGGGTGATCGCTAGTGATTAAAAGCATTTTTTTATTGCAATTTTTTATTGTGAATGAAGTGAGTGCTACTTACAGTTACATAACTGTCTGTAGCAGTCACGTCCACTATGCCGACCTAGTTGGAACCGGCAACTTACTAATCCTGAAATGCGTCTAAATCACTTTACTGTTTGTATACTTGTAAGGTCCCGGACGTTGACTTATTGCGGTCGTAAAATCATCTGCATGTCTCTAATCGTAGGGGGGTAAAAAAATCTCGCCTGGATAACCGAGATCCGGCCAGACGTCAGTGCTCAGTAGTGGAATTATCATTAATTATCATAAATTGTCATAACTTTTTAGTTGAAACACCTCTAGCAGGAAGCGAAACAATAGTCGAGGATCCGAAATAAGCGGCCGGCACCTATACTCACTAATTATCACACCGCAATTCCACAAGGATTGACCGATGCAATAAGCGCTGGCTCTCACGATCCTTACACAATCTATGCCTTAACTAATTTGATTAACATTTGTGATAAGTAATATCCAATCTAATCCTTACTTATATTATAAGCGCCAAAGTTTGTGAGTATGTATGTGTGGATGGATGGATGTTTGTTACTTATTTACGCAAAAACTACTGAATGGATTTTAATAAAACTTTACAATAATATAGCTTATACATCAGAATAACACATAGGCTATAATTTATAAACATATTGTGTGAATCGTAAATAAAAATAAAAGAAAAACATTTTCTCATAAAAAATTCATGCGTGCGTTCAGAAATTTATTTAGTGAAAAATAAAGGAATAATATCAAGGTACAAGGTAAAAACAAGCTACTAAAGTGCTTGTATCATAGAAACAATTTAATCAAAGATCATATATTAAAGATACATTGGTACCGGCAAGTGGTTTTGAACCCGTGCTCTCGGTTTGCCTAACCATTCCACTACAACTACACCACAGTCGCCGTCAATGCGTTATTAATATTGACAGACAGACAAAATTATTGCACACAACAAAATAGATAGAAAGACAAAACAAATAAAATAAGATTTAAAATTGGCGCCTTATCACTAAAAAGCGATCTCATCCAGGCAACTAAACTTAAGGTAATAATAGTAACAATCAATCAATCAATCAAATTGTCACGCTTGTTTCCCACGGGGATAGGCAGACACAATGGAGCGCAACTTGCCACGATCCTAACTCAACTCCCTCGCTTCCTTCACATCTACGATTCTCCTCATACAAGCTCTACGGTTATGGGTACTAGGCAACCCAACTTTCTTGAGGATGTCTTCGATGTGATCGGAAAATACCCTCCTGGGCCTGCCTTGTTTAACGCATCCATTCACATCATATGATATTAACAGATATCAATATACAATACATCTTTGTTTGTAAGTTACTTGTGTATGTGTAACCTAATTTAGCGAATGATGACCTTAGGAATAAAAAAAAACAAAACACGTCATCATAACAAATGTTAAGGAAAATTTTATTTAATTCCCGAAGACGATTGGTATTAATACAAAACAATGATTTGTTTTATCTTAATTACAATTTTATTAGGTATCTGTTAATTATTAACAGAGTTGTGTCAGGATCGTGGCAAGTGGCGCTCCATTGTCTCTGCCTATCTTTTTTTTTATTGTGATTTATATGACAGCACCCCGCTTGATGTTAAGTCGAAGTGTGGTCCATGAATGAATGTCACTGCTACTACAATTCAATAACTGTGAGTAGCAATCACATCCACTATGCCGGCCTAGTTGGAACCGGCAACTTACAAGCTGATCCCGAAACGTGACCAAATCAGTTGGGAATATCTCTTTGGGAAAATTTGATTGATTGATTGAAGTATTTGCAAAGCAGAGATTTACTCTAAAAAATTAATTGATACATTGTAATACTTCATTGTGTTTGTTTTTTATTTATTACTTAATAATATGAACATTCTTTTTTATTCATAATATTGTTGTTATTATTAATAACGGTATCGATTGTTTTATTGCCAAAGGAATCTGTTACCGACCCAAATTCCTATTAACAATTATGTATTATGAAATAGAATTGTGGATATGAGGGAAGCGAGGGAGTTGTGTCAGGATCGTGGCTTATTTTACATACTTATTAATACCGAAATATGTGCTCTAATTTTATTAACTTGTAAGAAATAACTCACGCCTAATTATTTTGTTTACCCATTATCTATACACACTCATACTGGATTGCCTAGTGCCCTTATCCGTAGAGCATGTATCAAGAGAATTGTGGATGTGAGGGAAGCGAGGCAGTTGTGTCATGGCATCATGGGTGTCATGGGAGCAGGATCATAAGAAGTAGCGCTCTATTGTCTCTGCCCATTCCTGTGGGAAACGCGTGATTTAATGTACTACTAATTATATTAAGAAGTAATGAATAAATCCAATAATGCTTTAATTAAAAACTACAATACAAATGAACATAATAAATGTATGCATAAAGAGATGTGTTATTGAAATAATGAACAATCCAGTTTTGTTTAGCGAGTTGGGAAGTGTCCCGCGACTGAGACGGTCGCCTCGTGTTTTATAATCGCTGTGCGGCCGCGCAAGTAGATCCGGGGCAAGTACAACTCGGACGAGGGCATAGGAGTTCAACACGTCTCCGCAACAATCACAGGTGACCGGGGTCATTGCCGTACCATGTATTATTGCATTCTTGACTAGATACAACCAGGTCTGCTGTCTAAGAATATAGGATAAAAATTGTTTTGTTTCTTTTTATTTTTTGATTGTTATTATTTACGTCTATCTATTGTGTATTTATCTAGCAAATCATTTACATTAATGCAAACTACAAAAGATCTACACATTCTCTTAATTAAGGCGATCGTGTAGTGGTTGTGGAATAGTCTCGCAAATCACGGGCTTCCGATTAAAATCCACTGTCGTATGTATCATTGATAATGTGTGCTTCTGGCCGCTTAGTTTCTATGACCAAGCAGCTTAGTAAAGTATTGTAGTAACTATGTGCAAAATAGGTTTCGATTGTTTTCAAATGACAGCTGTGTTTGTCTGTTATTATGTCTATTTAGCACGCTCCGTAGTCTAAACTGTTTGACCGAATGTGCAATGTACAAATTTATTTCAAATATTTATGTTTCCTAACTTTACTATAGACCATTTTCCTTACTTAGCAGTTTAAATTGACAACTCTTATGAATCAAATACTTTGAAATAAACAAAATTATTAATAAATAAATTTCATTAATTAATGAAATGTACAAGAAAAGTTAGCTTTATAATCTCTATGTTAAAATTAGTATTATAATATTTTTTTGTGAATTAACTTAAAGCAATTTTTCCTTCGCTTCGACTTTTCTGATGATAAGCAACGGAAAGTCCAAAAGCACCAACAACTGACAAAAACAATTCTGTTTACGGTTAACTTATTCGCCGTCACTATGCCGGCCTAAGTGTTACTAATTAATTTTGTTGGAAGCGAGGAAGTTGTGTCAAGATTCTGGCGCTCCATTGTCTCTGCCTATCGCTGTGGGGAAATTATATGTCATTATATGTCGAGCCACAATAAAAACTATAAATCGTACTATAAAAAATAGTTTAATGGGATAGTAAACAACTTTTTTAAATCCTACGTGTTTAATAGTCTCGTGTTGTTTCTTAATAATGATGTAAACAGTTATTATTAACAAAATTAATATTTTTATTTACATTTTAATGTTACCAAGTTGTATTTCTTATTTGAAGCAACACAGATTAGATTATACGAGTATGAATTGAACTCTAAAAGGTAAACAATTTGTATCAATTTAGATACATTGTACAACTTATTTAATCAATTTCTAAAGACATCCGGAGATATTCTTAAGAGTGAAACTTATATTAGGAGAATAGTAGATGTGAAGGAAGCCAATGATTTTTTGTGGCTCGACATATGACAGCGATGTTAGGCAGGAGTGCGGTCCATTAAGTACAGTACAACCGCAAGTAGCAGTAGCATCCACTATTTTGGCCTGGTTGCAACCGTCAACTTTAAAGTTCAAACTGGATCGGCAACCTGGGCAACTGAACATTGTCTATCTACCAATCTTTTTTTTATTGTGACTCGACATATGACATCACCCCGCTTGATGTTAGGCTGGAGTGTGTCCTTGAATGGATGTCACTACTACTACAATTCAATAACTGTAAGTAGCAGTCATACATCCACTATGCCGGCCTAGTTGAAACCGGCAACTTACAAGCTGATCCCGAAACGCGACCACTTCATGGCCTGTTTACTTGTAAGGTATCGGCAAAATACAAATAATTACAACCAAATGATTTGAAAACAAAGCTCCGATAGTCCTTTCGTATAGCGGACTACGAGTAGTGTCCTAACCATTGTGTCACGCGGGCATTCTGGGATTTTGTCTGCTTATCCATGTGGGAATGGTGTAGTTATTTTTGATAAGATAACACACCCGGGAATAACGATATTGAGCTCTTCTACACTTTCAAATGTTTGTACAACTACTATAGTTTCAAAACAACTCAGTCGAAATAAAACGATAATCGACATTATTGTCTGTCAAAAGTGTTAATGATGAAAACACTCCATTATAATAAAATAAAAATACCAAAAAGTCCTGGATAAAGTGAATGAATGATTAGATACAATGATTCTTTTTCTACTTTTTTACTTTAATGGCATGTCATCATAATGCCTATGTCTGTATCTGTCACCATTGTCTATCAAAGTAAATAAACACCTACTATTTTGGACTTAGTTTATATTCTATATAGTATTTTACAGTTTACTAATTTAAAAATCAACAAATTAATTTATATATCTGCGTAATACATTCCAAAGATATGTTCTCTAATCCAAGTGCTGGCTTAACCAATAAGTACTAGAGTTTGTGTGAGAGCAATTATTGACTCCAGTTTTACAACTGCGGCAATTATATAGAATCTCACTAAATTAAACTACTAAGTTTAAAGGTTATATTTGTTTAAACTTATGTATTTTTACTTTCAGGTCAAAAATGTTTTCACGATGGCAAACTATATTCTTAATAGCAATGCTCGTACAATGCAAAGCTTGGAATGTTCCGGTTACAATAGAAGGATCGCAGACGCCACAAGTACAAATAGAAGTAAAAGTCACACTAGGAGCTCGTAATACAGATGAAACATCTATTGCTGTACCAAATTTTGATTCAAATCTCAATGCAACGACAGTACCAAATAATAGCTCGAATGAAACTGCTAGTACAATTCTAAATCATAATTTGAACGAAACTGCTAGTGAAGTACTAAATGATAACTCAAATGAATTAGATTCCACGTGCAATGAAAAGGCGAATAATGCATCAGAAGAGGTGAGTTTTTTTAGTAATATCAGCGATTTTACTGGTCTGATCACTTCTTAGATAGTTAGCGGCTGAGTAAAGGTATAAAGAATAACAAAACCTAGTTGTAATTGTAATGATAAAAAAACAATTTAAAGATGAATCAGTGCTATGGGAGACATTCCAGTTATTAGATTCAAGTATAAAAATAATCCCAATACGACATTTCTTTGTTAATGATAATTTTCGATCATTAAGCTACTTACTAAACGTAAAAAATAAACAAACTTTAAACGGCTTACTAGCGCTCCGTTCCCACGATGGCTGCAAAGCTCTCGAAACGTCGGAAACGCTATACCTAGTAAGCCGCGTAAAATTTGTTTAATTCATTAATCAATGTTCGCGAAAATCTAAGAAATTTCTTCTAAACGTAATAAATTAGCTTATACTAATAAATATAGTCCTTACGAACTTGGTTCTAGAAACCTTAGAAACTATAAACCATTGACTAGTTGTGAATAGTGGTCGGGCAAGTGACCCATCGATATTGTCATACAATTTCTTTATACTACCAATAAAATTTGAAATATGAGAAAACTAAGCTTTCTGGACACCATAAAATCTCACATTAGGTCTAGCCTAGACGATGTTAGTAATATTACATTATATGTTAGTTAAGCGACAGACGCCAGGTTCGATCCCCGGTTTAGTCAAGATGTTCTCACGTGAGTTTTTATTTTAATTAAAAAAACGGTGTTAACATTATAGTACGACAAAAAAGTACTTGTCCATTTAGTACAATTTCGCTGATAAAAGAGTGATAGGCAGACTTGGGTATTTGTCCAATCTGTCGAATAGCCTGTTCACCACTTTCGAAAACACAGACGGTGAAGTTACTCAGTTGCGTTTAGGGATCAGTTTGAAAGTTGCCGGCTTAGTGGATGCGACTCTTACTTTAGTGGATTCAACTGTTGTATCATTCGCCTTTATTCATGGGCCGCTTTCCAGCTAAACATCAGGCTGGCATGTATGTTGAGCCCCAGTAAATACTAACTGTGGTCTAGTAGTAGATACATGGTCCCGCAAACCAAGAGCTCCCTCTGACTGAGGTCGACCCACACCTCAGTCTCTCCGTGACCACGATGGCTGCAAAGCTCTCGAAACGTCGGAATAATAAAAAAATGAAAAATTAAAACCAAAATAATCGCGATAGTAAGCCGCATAAAATTTGTTTAATTCATTAATTAATGTTTGCGAAAAATCTATGAAAATACCAAGAGCTCCCTGTTCAACGCAACTTGTCGGTACCATTGTATCTTTGATATTAGTAATCTGGTCGTCCCGATTCTATGATACAAGCACGCTTAGTATAGAAATGGACAAAATATTGGGAATAAAATATATAAGTCAAAAACAACGTGTTTAGAACATAGTTTATCGATTCTTCTCACTTGTCGCAATCAGCTGATAACACGGTGTGATTCCTACAAGCATTGATAACATAAACACAAAGGCATTTATCAGTATCTTACAATTAACAAACACTATTAATGTTTTATTTAACGCTCTTACTTTATAAAGAGCTGGTTTAATTAAAAAAATAAACGTCAATATGGAAAAGGTAAGATTTGTTCAATAAAATTAAGTGAGAAAGTAACCGGTTGTTTCCATTTTCCTCAAAGGAAACACATGGTTGGTTCTTAACTTCTTTTGTAGTTAAGAACCGTCCACTTCGTTTTCCGGTTATACAATGTTTATTAAAGTGCGTGTAATTCTAGCCCTCGTGTTTTCACCTCTTACTATAACTTCGTTTGCCGGTTGTTTAATGTCCACAACTTTATTTTTCGGTTATCCAATGTTCTTAACGTCTGTGTAATAAAATCCTTGCTTATCCACCGAAATAAATAAAAAAAACTACACCAAGTCGAATTTATACGTAGCGTCAAAATAAAAAATCTAGATGTTTATTTATTTGAACCATTTTTGTCTTATTCCATTTTTCTTTATATATTTTCAAATTTAGTTTAAAATATGTTATATTGAAACCGGTTTGTAGTCGTTTTATCATAAAGCACAGCTAATCTAACCAGTGACGGCGACTGAAGCAGCCAGTCGTACACTGAGTAAGTTGTCATAGTCGTCGGCGCTTTTGCCTCTTCTCATGCTTTAGGGAAGTCGAAGTCAGACAGAGCGTCACTATGAAAAAATCACGTCTATGACTTCCCGGTCTGTTTAATCTGCCTGATGCTGGAAAGCGTGTATACAATTTATAATTAAATAAATGTATACTGTTTCCCACTGCTCACATGAATAAAAAGCTGCGAACAGTCACGCATCCGTATGCTTCCATCAGATTTCTTCGTGAACGGAATTTTTGGAGTTTTAATAGACTTATTTCGTTTTTAGGTTAAACGTTCTATAGAAATAATTGACGACTCATTTGTTTTGGATGGCAAACCGTTGTTGCTTGTAACAGGATCCTTGCATTATTTTAGAGTGCCGTCAGCTTATTGGAGAGATCGATTGCGTAAATTTAAGCAAGCAGGTCTTAATGGGGTAGCCACGTATGTATTCAAAGTTTGTATTTCATATAAATAATAATTATTGTTTTTTTTTATTGTGACACATTAGACCACGACCCGCCTTCTGATAGGCAAGAGAAGGTCCGTGAGTGACGACGACTGGAAAAACCGACTCAGTTCACGGCTGTCCCAGTCGCCGTCACTATGCCGGCCAAAGGTGCTTCTTCACGCATCGTTTGAAGGATCCAAGGTTATAGGACAGAGAGAACACATGGGCTAGCAAAGCATTCCACTTGTCGATTGTTCTACAAAGAAAAGACTCACTGAACTTTTCAGTTCGACTGCCGATTCGGTCGACAAAATGTGGATGCCCAATGCGGGTATATAATTAGTATATTTATTTTCCAAAAAACTTGGGCTAATGCGACCGTGGGGAAGTGGTAGTGAAATGGTCGCACAGACCGAAAGTCCCCAGTTCAAACTACTCGCCGGTACCAATGTATCTTTATTATCTAAGATACATTGGTATTGTAGTTATTTATGTGCAATAAAGAATTCTATTAGTATTTATAAATCTGGCAAAATCGCCACTTTGAAACTAGAAACAAAAATTACGAAGATTCTTATACGATGATCGGGTTATGATTTAACTTTATAAATATCGACTTTTTTCTAAAAACAATTAATAAAAACATTTAATATTAACGTAATAAAAAATATAAATTAGTACTGAAAATTGTATAAAAAAACTCACGCGTGCACGCGTTAAGCGATAAATACCGGGTTCAATCCCCGGCCGTACTTGACTTATGTAACTCACGAATTTTTCTATCAAATTTAATATTTAATAAAAACCAGATTATTAATTTTTTATTTAAATTCTACTTTAATGAATTTCTTTCAGTTACGTTGAATGGAGTTATCATGAACCAAAAGAGCGTCAATATAGATTTGAAGGTGATTATGATTTGGTGAAGTTTGTGAAGATAGCTGCTGAGGAGGGTCTCCTGGTGTTGCTCAGGCCGGGGCCATATATCTGTGCTGAACGAGATTTCGTAAGATAATGTGTTTCTATTGATGATTATACTTTATTTTAATAATTCATTTTATATAAACAATTTAATAATATTAATTGACTATTTTTTTAATAAATTAGGTAATCCTGTAAAAATGCGGTCATTAAGTGTATGTGAAGTAACGATAGCGGATTGATTGAAGCAGTGATTGACAGTGACAGTGATTAATGTGGTTTGAAAGAAGATGTAGTGAAAAGGATTGACAAAGGGGTGCTGCGATGGTTTGGGCATATAGAAAGGATGAGTGAAAGTAGATTGACGAATGCAATTTATGATGCGTTAAACCCAAGGCCCAAGAGGGTGTTTTCCGATCAAATCGAAGACATCCTCAAGAAAGCTGGGTTGCCTAGTGCCCATAACCGTAGAGCTTGTATGAGGAGAATTGTGGATGTGAAGGAAGGGAAGCGAGGGAGTTGTGTAAGGATCGTGGCAGGTGGCGCTCCATTGTCTCTGCCTATCCCCGTGGGAAAGAGGCGTTGATTTGGCAATTTGATTGCTTGATTGACTTTTTATTTTTATTTTTTATTATTATTGGCATATTAATGACAGTATGAAGTTAAGCTGGAGTGCGGTCCATTAATAAAGGCGACTGCTTCTACATTTAAGTAACCTACATTGGAACGCCGAGGACTGGCCACTGATCAAAGTGACTGGTCAAAGTGACATTTTTGCACTTTTGGTATTTCATTAATACTTATTATAAGTACTTGTTTCTGATAAACACGGAACCCTATTGTACGCATGAATCTCAGATCAGTCAATACAATCAATCAATCAAATTGTCACGCCTTTTTTCCACGGGGATAGGCAGAGACAATAGAGCGCCACTTACCACGATCCTTACACAACTTAGTCAATACAAGTATACTTAATTGGTATGAGTTATAACGCGTACACGGTCAAAGAAGAGAACTAAGGCGACCGTGGTGATCACGAGTTCAAGACCACCCACTGGTACCAATGATATATGTACTTTGGTTGTCCTGTTTCTATGATACAAGCACTTTAGTAGCTTAGTATAGCAATGTAAAAAGAAGAAAAAAAGAGTGATCGTTTTTCCATTGCTGCGTCATAATCATTGCGACGTTTATGCTAGTAAACTACCGATTTTTTTATTGTGACTTGACATCTGACCTCGACCTGCCTAATGGTAATCATGATGGAGGTCCAAGAGTGCCGACGACAGAAAAACTGAGTCGGATCACGGCGGCCACAGTCGCTGTCACTATGCCGGCCTTGTTTACGCATCGCCTGAAGGATCCAAGGTTATAGAATAGGGAGAACACATGGGCTGATAATGCATTCCACTTGTCGATTGTTCTACAAAGAAACGACGCAGCCACAGAACAAAGAAACTATATATTTCTTCGTTTTGTGGACGCACCAAACCTTTTAATTTGACTGCCGATTCGGTCGACAGAATGTGGATGCTTCCCCCGACCTGTAATGCAAGAATCGCAATGAAATCGCTTGGCGGCTTCGCGGAAATGTTTTTTAATTATCGGAATCGGGGCCCACTACTAATGTCTTTTTCCTGTTTGGTTTCTCTCTATCCTATAACCTTGGATCCATCAAGCGATGCGTGAAGAAGCACCTTTGGCCGGCATAGTGACGGCGACTGAGGCAGCCATGAACTAACTCGGTTGTTTCAGTCGTCGTCACTCTGGGATCTCCTCTTGCTTATCATCCGGTGGGTCGAGGTCAAATGTCGTATTACAATAAAATATAAAACTTCTACTGTATCTTAACGGAATATTAATGCAGTTTTTCAATGTACAATTATTCTTTTCAGGGTGGATTTCCATATTGGCTGCTCAGTAAATATCCCACAATAAAATTGCGAAGCACAGATCCAGGTAACTATTATTATTATATTATTATGAATTAGCTCGTAAGAAAACGGTGACTTGAACTGTAATCGAAAACAGTAAAAAAAGTCTCTTTAACTGATTGATTTTCGATGAGCAAAATGCGCTCTTTTTTACTATTTCATGTAGATGTATATTTATTTCTCAATATAAGTGCAATTTAAATATATTGGCATAGTGACACAAAAGGCGACCTTACGAGTATTCATCATCATCATCATCATTATCATCAGCCAGAATGCGTCCACTGCTGAACATAGGCCTTCCCCTTAGAACGCCATTACGAACGACAAGATGCCACTTGCATCCACCGGTTATTCGTGACTTTCAATATGTCGTCAGTCCACCTAGCCTACTTACTCCGCGTCTTCCGGTTCGTGGTTTCTAAACAGCAATAATTTACAGGCAAACTTTGGGTAAAAGGGAAACCGATATGTAGGTTGGACGACCGTGGTGTAGTGGTAATGGAATGGTTACGAAAACCGAGAGCTATGATGCGGACTACTCTTTCTGTGATACAAAGACGTTTAGCAAATTAATATAGAAAATAAATAGCAACTATGACTGAGTAAATAGATAAAGAGTGGTAGGCAGTGGTACCCAGTCTGCCGATCCAAGGTAGTACCACTAACAAGTGTACAGACCGTGAAGTGAATTAGTCACGTTTCGGGATCAGCTTGTAAGTTTCCGGTTTCAACTAGGCCGGCATAGTAGATGTGTTTGCCAACTGCAGTTATTGAATTACCGTAGCAGTGTCATCCATTCATGGACCACACTTCAGCCTAACATCAGCGAGATGCTGTCATATGACGTCACAAAAAAGATAAAAATTCCTCCCCATACCTCCAACCCCTACTTAGACCCCTTCAATAAATAAATAAAATATAAAATAATAGTATATTTTTTATTGTGACACGACATCTAACCTCGACCCGCCTGACGATAAGCAGGAGGAAGGAGGTCCAAGAGTGACGACGATTGAAAAAAAACGGAATGTTCACAGATGCCTCATTCGCCGTCACTATGCCGGCCAAGGCAAGTAAAAATGGCTTTATTAAAAATTAATACGAGCCTTTTTCAGTGGTAAGAATATGTTGAGTAAATAAGTAGGTAGGTGATTAGTAAAATGTAGGGTCGCAACCTTACATTGTTTAATGTTTCTATTTTGTGGAAGTTGTTGTTTACAGTTGGTGACACAATGTAAATATGTCATTTAAATTATCATACAAAAGTAATTTGTCACGGCTGGTGGTCGGCCAAGTGAAAATTCAAAGTGTTCTTTACTTATTAGTCAAATAGTTACTTGCTATGTAAATGTGTTGTAGTCAAATTTTAAAAGAAAGTTATAATAGGTGAGGTCAGAGAACTCTAAAGCCACTGCGATTTTGCAGAGAACATGGCGGTTCTGCATTGGTATTTTACGAGTATCGCCTAGACTTCTCAAAACATGAGGAAAGCTCCTTAACCAACCTTGTTCCCGTGATATCCTATAACATCCTTGAAGTGACAAAATATCTCTCAGTGACAAGGCGACCATGGCATAGTTTCAATCAAATTTATTATTATGTAGTTAGACTAGATAACTATAAGTATAAGTATTAATAAGTATTAAAATAAGCCCTGTCCTAATTTACACAGGGATAGGCAGAGACAACGAACCGTGACTTTCTACTATCCTGACACAACTCTCTTGCTACTTTTAAATCTACACTGTATCTTTGGCCAGCATAGTGACGGCGACTAAGGCAGCTGTGAACAAACTTGTTTTTTTCAGTCACCGTCACTCTTGGACCGCCTCTTCGCCACCGCATCAGGCGGGTCGAAGTCAGATGTCGTCACTATAAAAAAATATCTATAAATTCTGTTTTTTAATTTAAAATTTGAATGTTTATGAGTGAAACTTTTTACTTGTTCCAGATTACATGAAGGAATCAAAGATATGGCTGGATATATTATTGGAGAAAATGAAACCGTTACTTTATAATAATGGAGGACCTATTATTTTAGTTCAAGTAAGTTTTCATTTTTAGGTTTCCGTAGTAAAAAACGGAACCCCTTATAGATTCGTCATGTCTGTCTGTTTGTCTGTCCGTCCGTCCGTATGTTTTACAATTATCACGCACACACCTATGTTCTTCATATAAAGAAACTAAAAAATATATACGAGTATAAATACATACGTATTTTATACGAATGTGAACGTAAAGGAATCGAGGGAGTTGTGTCAGGATCGTGGCGAGTGGCGCTCCATTGTCTCTGCCTATCCCTGTGGGAGGAAGGCGTGACAATTTGATTGATTGTATTTTATACATACGCGACATTTAATGTTTATTTTTATTCGACTCGAAATCTGACGACTTGCTCGACGGTAAACAAGGGGAGATCCAAAAGCGCCAACGACTGAACAAACCGACATTGTTCACGGTTGCTTCAGTCGTCGTTACTATGCCGACTAAAGAATTTATTTATTCAAATCAAACAAATTGTCACGCCTATTTCCCACAGGGATAGGCAGAGACAATAGAGCGCCTACCTAGCTTTCTTGAGGATGTCTCCGATTTGGTCGGCAAACACCGTCCTGGGTCTGCCTTGTTGAACGCATCCATCCGCATCACATTTATAAATTCCTTTCGTCAATTTACTTTCACTCATCCTTTCCATGTATTACAGGTTGAAAATGAATATGGTAGTTATGGTAAAGATAAAAGCTACATGGAGATGACTCGCGACATAGTAGCCGGCCATGTTGGCAAGAACGCTTTATTGTACACAACAGATGGATCCTCAAGCAGATATTTTAAACGCGGATCAGTTAATGGAACACTTACCACCATTGATTTTGGAGTTGGTAATAACACCCTCAAGAAAACTAGGTTGCCTAGTGCCATAACTTGTATGAAGAGAATTGTGAATGTAAAGGATGCGAGGGAGTTGTATCAGGATCGTGGCAAGTGGCGCTCCATTGTCTCTGCCTATCCCTGTGGAAAAAAAGGCGTAACAATTTGAATGATTTGATACTAACATAGTTTACCACTTATTGTTACTAGCAAAGTTTAATATCTCATTTTGTGATCCTGTACGAACTTTTTGTTTGAATTAATCGTTTTATTATTATTAATAATAATAATTAGTGCTATAATGCGTTTAAAATGAGAATAGGACGAGATCGGCGCCATTTTGTGACGTCTAACTCTCCAACCAACTTCACTTCAGTATGGTGTCTTTTTCTTTGCGTCAAGAAAACTACACATTTGAATCAGTCAAGTGAAGTTAATCAGTCGATTTGCTCACAAAGCAATCCGTCGAAAACTATAGATCGGTTATTAAAACGACAAAACTATCATTTTCGAATGGTGGCCGATCCAAAATCCCTTATCCGACCTCCCGTTGTTAGTTCCCATGGACAGATTGCCACTTCAATCCACAGATATATTATTGGAACGCTTATTAGAAGTTTTGGATTAAAATTTCTATCTTGGATTGTAGAAAACGGATCGAGATTGATTATTGGGATCGGCCGTTAGTCAATAGCCCGTCCTATTCTTATTTTAATAGCATAGTAAAAATAATTATTTTCTGTGCATAGGTTACAACGTCTCCTCGCTCTTTTCGAAATTACGCAAGTATATGCCAAAAGGGCCGTTAGTGAACTCTGAATTCTATCCCGGCTGGTTGGCGCATTGGGGCGAGGCATTTCCTACAGTCGGAGTTAAATATGTTGTGGACACTTTGAAAGAAATGTTAAGTTTAAACGCTAGTGTTAACTTTTATGTATTTCACGGGGGCACTAATTTTGGATTCACTGCAGGTAAATACCTTTTTTATTGATAAAGATCTATGCCCACTACAATGACCGTAATAGGAACGTGTCGGGTAAAAAAAATATTCTTTGTATTGAAAAGTATGAGACTATGCCCACTAGACCGTTCCGTCACCGACCAGCACCGTCGCCTACTATGCACGGAGCGTTAATTAATTGTAGGCGAGAATATTTTGCGGGTGCCGATACGCTCCGGATCGTGAATCCAGTAGCGTCGAGTGATTTTTTGGTTCTCTTCTTCTTCCTCATCCAATATTATGGCCATTATTGCCAGTTGTCTAACAGTTAACTTTTAATAGGCATACCTATTTTAATATTTAAAAACTTGATAGCACTCCCAAGACGTCCACGCAACATCGATACGCATGCGAGAATGAAACGGTTTCCTATCGATTTGGTGTATTATTATTAGATAATAATAATAAAATCGATATGATGATACATATTACATACGGGCACCATACGGGTTGCATATGGGCATCATACGGGATGTATACGGGCACAGAACGCCGTCGATCCGTTTCAGTGGGCATAGCAGGGCGTATCGTGTTGCTTTTCATGTCTGATACGTTACTAGTACGGTCATAGTATGAAACGTTGTAGTGGGCAGAGACCTAAGGCAAACAATACAGTTTACGGAGACTGAGGGAACCGTATCTATGTCGAACAAAGGTATTTTATAACGCTTCGCTTGAAGCATCCAATACGATACGATGGAAAGAACGCAAGGGCTAGTAAAGCTATCCACTTTTCGATCGTTCTAAATACAATGGTTTAAGCGATCGAGATGTATCTAATGGTTGTGAAATGGTCTCGCAAAGAGTCTCTGGTTTAAAACCACATGCCGGTACCAATGTACGAATATCTTTGATATTTGTACTTTGGTTTCTATGATACAAGTACCACGCGCGCGTATAACATATCTACGTCTTCTCTTATTAAAATATCATCGGCTAATCTGGATGAATGTGTGCAAGCGACAGTCGCATTTGCCATTCTGTCTGAATTTGCTGCAGTTTGTGAAAGTAATTAATACAATAATAATATTTATACTTTCAGGTGCAAATTATTTTCAATTCTACCAGCCAGATCTCACGTCTTATGACTACAACGCGCCCCTCGACGAGGCTGGTGATCCAACACCTAAATATGATGCTATAAGAGCTGTATTAGAAGAGGTAATTGGCATTTTTTTTATCTCACTAGTAGTGTGTGCCCAGTCTGCCGATCCGGGGTAGTACTACCACTTACAAGTATACAGACCTTGAATTTACACAGTCGCGTTTCGGGATCAGCTAGTAATTTGCCGGTTCTAACTAGGCAGGCATAGTAAATGTGACCGCCACATTCAGTTTTTTGACTGTAGTCGCCTTCATTCATGGACCGCCTGATGTAAGCTATCCATTACATTAGGCGGAGCGCAAATAATGGGGTCCCACAAAAAAAATGTATCATTAAATCTTATAGGTAACTAACATAAATAGCTCTAAGAATTTGTTAAATAATAGATCTATGATATCTAAATAAAAAATCTTTTTATTAACAATAATAGTATTTAATATATATACTAAGCTACTTAATATGCTTGTATCATACAGACTGGGCGACAAAAGTACATATAATATTTCAAAGATACATTGGGTACCAGAAAGAGCCGGGTCTCTTGGTTGGTGAGACTATTTTATTACCACTACACCACGGCTGCCTTCTTAATTTTCTAATAACGTTCTATTTTATTTTCAGTATTTCCCAGAAGTGCAATCATTACCGCGACCCACTGTTTCTAAGAAGGCTGCATATGGTCCCGTTACGGTGCATCCATTATCCATGTTGCTGTCGCCAAGTGGGCGTCAAAAGTTTGGCAAAATATATCCAAAATTCATAGGCAAAGATTTCCCAACTTTCGAGGCACTTTGGCAAAATTCAGGATTTGTGTTGTACGAAACAATTATTCGAATAAACATTACAAATAAAAGTAGTTTATTTAAATGTATGTCGCCCAGAGATAGGGTGTATGTATTCGTTAATTATGTAAGTATGATTTTAAAATCAATTAAATTGTTACGCCCTTTTCCCCCAGGGAGTTAGAGACAAAGAGACAAGAGTTAAGACAAAGGAGCGCGACTTGCCACAATCCTGAAACAACTCCAATAAAATCAATCAAAATGCTAGGTTCTTACTAGGCCGGCATAGTGTATGCAAATGTTCAGTGGCGTAGCATGGAAGTCAGCCGCCCAGGGCGGAAAAAAAAATTTCCGCCTCCTTATTTAGGAACTTCAATCATAGGAACAACAAAAATATGAATTTCAGGTTAAAATTTTAATGATTTATTTAAGTTTTTTTAAATTTTGCCGCCCCCTAAATGTGCTGCCCGGGGCGGGCCGCTCCCTCCGCCCCCGCCACGCTACGCCACTGCGAATGCTACTTGTAGTTATTGCGCTGTACGACAGTTTGCTCCTTTCATGTAGTAAAGGACTGCACTTCAGCTTAATATCAGGCGGGGTGCTGTCATATGTCGAGTGATGTAAATATTTAATTATTCATCCAATCCAAGAAGCAAGATGACACCTTTAAAATAGCATTGGAACTCATTTTAAATAACTTTGTCCAAAAATGTAGTGGATGCAAGTCCTCTACTTCTAGTTATTTAACTTTAGCATTTAACATATGGACCAAACTATTTTTTTTTTTGACATACTAAAGTGCTTGTTTTATAGAAACAGGACAACGAAAACACATATATGAATGATACATTGGTACCGGCAAGTGGTCTTGAACCCGTGCTTTCGGTTTGCGTAACCATTGCACTGCCACTACACCACGGTCGTCTGTAGGGCAATTACATTTCCTTTGATCTTTCTTCTTTTAAATAAATATTATTATTCAACTTAACATGAACTTGTCGTCATTTGTCGAGATACAATAGAATATTTTTTTGTTTCAAAATAGGAACTAAAAGGTGTTATAAGCCGTATGCACAAGATATACAGTATTCCAATGGAGATAAAACAAAACGATACATTATCATTACTTGTTGAGAATCAAGGGAGAATAAATTATGGACTTAAACTACATGATTTTAAGGTATATTTCTTTATTAATTTTAATTTGACGACCAGAGGTGCAGAGATCTATAACGTTACTTAACAAATACATATATAGTTTTTTTTTAATGCAATTTTTCGTAGAAAGGACATCATTCATTTTGTATGGGGATTTCGGCTTAAATATATTAACAGTTGCATATACATTTTAAATTAGTTTGATGTACGAAGATTACAATGTGATTGGAATATATCCTTTATTTTGCATAGTTTAGGTATGCGAAATCATCAAACTATAATTATGACAGTTCAAAGCAGAACAAATGTGGCGTTAATTGACTGATGATACAAAATCCATATATTATTTTCCAAATAACTCAGGAATTAAAATCAAAATTGTTATTAGTTTTATCAATACAAGTATCGAAACTATTATTTAAAAAAAAGTTTCGTCACGTGTCTATTATGAATAGTGAAGTAACATACAAATTGTTGATAACGATAAACACATACTTTCCTCAAAAAGCAAATAGATTTAGTTATTAAAAATTTTAAATGTGTATTAAATTGAAGTATAAACATTAAACAGCAACAATTTTTAATGAATTATGTATTAATTAAATTTTGAGAATAATGACTGAATGTTTTTTTTATGAATAAAAAAAATAACACATTTTAATCACGTTTCTAATAATAACTCTAGCCTGACTACGGATGACGACTCTCTTTTATTCAATTAACTCACAAATTTTTCAATAATCAAACAAATAAAATATAAACACGTTTTTATCGATATAAAATGACATCGCCGAGCTATGAGCGTCACTAATAGCGACTACTATGATACGGGTGGGGTTTTTTTGACGCCCCACCGCATCTCAGCCCCCGAATCTATTTAACTCGTTCCCCATCTATACATATTCATTCATTCTTTTAAATAAATGTTAGGAATTTACAATTGTGTTATATATTACGTCGTGTTCTGATTAAGAATACGTAAGCAATAGTTATGGGTCTAGGCTGACAAATGCAACCTGAGGTTTGTCTTTCCAAAACAAAGGTCGTTGTTTGGAAATACAATAAACACGTCCGTATACATGAATCCGTATCCGTCCGTATCTGTCCGTATCCGTTACTTCGGAAATGCAATTAGCAGAGTGTAAAGAGATGTTTTACGGGCGAGGCGGCACTCATTCGTTGTATTGGTCACATACCGTCATTGGTTGGATATCATGGGGACTGTAATACGTTTCATAATGCTCGGGTGCCATTTTGAAGTCTGTTTCGTGATCATATACATATTTATAATTACAGGGAATGTTGCAACCGGTAATGCTTAACAAAAACGTGATATTCGGAGAATGGACTGTGACTGGTTTCCCGTTGGAGGAAGTACCCACGTTGAATGGTTCTGCTGCAATAGAATGCAACCAACAAGTTTCTGGTCCTATAATGTACGAGGGCACTTTTACAGTTGAAGATGAAAAACCAAAGGATACTTTCATAGATACTAGTGGATGGGGAAAGGTATGTGATTTGACAAAATATGCAACTGCTACTACAATTATTTAACAGCAGTAGAAGTCACTTTCATTTATTAGTGCGGTCCAGTCTAACATCACCGGGGTTTCATATAGCAAGCCACAATAAAAAAAACTCATTCTACTATAGTTACAAAAGGCGGACTTAATGCCGTCAGGCATTGTAAACCTGCTACTCCTTCGGAAATGCAGTGCGTTTAAACAAACAAAAAACTCTCCTGCTTTATTACAAGGTTTAATCTAAGTAAAATATATTTTTTTTAATTGTAAAAAAACTATTTTCTATTTTCATGTCATCGTTATTTTTTGCTAAAATCTAATAAATTAACATTTTATTTTATTTATTTATTTAACATTTTAAAGCTACTATGCAAATATAATTTGTTACATATAAAATTTAAATCTTTACTATAAATATTTTGTTCCCACTTTCGCCTCTCATTTTTCAGTAAATTGTTGTTAAAAATTGTTGTAATCGAGAACGGTCAATTTTTATTAACATTTTTATTTATGCTTTTATTAAAGTAGTCAAACACTCATAATACAAATTCATTGACGAGCCCTGGATTCCGAGGTTTTACAATTTTTATGCCTTACGGCACTCCACTATTAGAATTTATAGCTAAACAAAACAAATGTTTATTTAAAATAGCCAGTAGGTATTGCAGAACGGGAATTACGTAGGTTAAGATATAATATAGATATATTCTACGGCGGAGTCGCAAGTAAAGTGACCAGTGGCGTTTCAGGAAGAGCTTGAAAGTTACCGGTTCCGATTCGGCTGGCATAGTGGATGCGATTGGATACTTGCTGTTATTCAAGTGTAGTAATAGCCTTCATCATTCATGAGCTGCACTCTAGCTTACAATCAGGATGGGTGCTGTCATATGTCGAGCCAAAATTAAATACAAGTATTACCACTAAACCTAAATAATTATTTAATTGACATTTCAGGGTTATATATGGATAAATGGCCATAATTTGGGTAGATATTGGCCACTCGAAGGACCTCAAATGACACTGTACGTGCCTGGAGTATGGTTAAAACATAAAGAAAACAACATACAAATATTAGAACTCGAGAAAGCTCCGTCCAATCACATAATGACTTTTGTTGATAAAAATATTTTAGATAAATTATCAAAAAAGAAGAACGAACAAACAGGAAAGCTGTTAATTACTAACTAAGATATTAAGGAGGTGACTACTTTATCGAATAATACTCCAAGTGCAAAATTTTAACTTTATTCACTCAAAGTCTCGCATTTAAGCTTTTAATTAATTATTTCGTAAATTAATTTGAAAAAGAAATTTAGTTTATATTTGGTTTGATTAATAAAGTCTGAATGCAATAAAATATAATTTATTTGTAATTCTTTGCTTTTATTTGAACAAAATAAATAAATTCATACTGTTCCCTAATCAAACATAGGGATTTGATAATTCTATGTGCCAAGATATATTTTATGTATTATATTTTTATATAAATAAAAAATATATAAATAAATGTGCTTTGATTTTCTCAACCCCTGAAGAATTTCTAATTCTAATCTATACAAATATTATAAAGCTGAAGAGTTTGTTTGTTTGTTTGACGCGCTAATCTCAGGAACTACTGGTTCGAATTGAAAAATTGTGTTGGATAGATCATCTATCGAGGAAGGCTTTAGACTATATAACATCACGTAGCGACTAATAGGAGCGAAGAAACAGACTAAAATGTGGAAAAAACGGGGAATATCATTCATCTTTGAAGGCTTCCGTTGCGTGCGCTGCGAAAACCGTAAAGACGCTGCGAGATACCCAAAAAATATGTATGAAAGAATTATTCCTCTTTAAATTATCTTAAAAAATGTCCGCAACAGTATATGTCTATCTTTTAAGATTAACTCATAATAACCGTTTTTATGATAACCAAATTTGGTCGAAATTAATGCATTATTACAAATTGTTTGTCAGAGTTTTATCAACATAATAATAATAATCTTTATCCAAATAAATGTGTTATTAATTAAGAGTATTTAACTGTGAACAAAATTGTCTTTGACATCACCTAATTTCAATAAACATCTTATAAGATAATACAATTTTAAAATAACTGAAACAAAATTCACTCGCGCCGCATGATGAGCGCTGGCCGGCGGGCGAGGAGAGGCGGTGCTTGCGGGTGAGGCGGAGGGGAGTGTAACTCTACGAGGTATAGTCGGTCTAAGCCGAAATGACGCGCCCGTCCACTGCATTTACGCACACGAGCAAATATATTATAAAATATGGATAAAACACAGTTGTAACCGAAAATGCAGTTGTAATCGGTTATTCAGTTGCTGGGTTGTACACAGAAGGAGGAGCACGTTGATGAAGTATAATAGTGTAGTTATCAATATTTGCATTCACACTTTGAAATAAACTAATAAAGTGAAGGGGCGCGTCATTTATAGATAGACAACCTACTGAACGGTTGAATGCAGCGGTTATTTGTTTTTGCGATATAATATCATCGTCTAAATACTTTTTAAATACAATATCATTTTGTAGTAGTTTTCTTTATAGTAGGTAGTGTTTGTTTTAATTATAGTATTTTATTTCTAATATTTTCACAAAAACACTTTTTTGTTTTGTTGTAGATAATACCTGTAGGTGTCATCTACATAATTATTCTTATTAGGTTAGGTTTTAGTTTATGCATACAGTTAGTTTGGTGAAGTTGGCTGCGAGTTTTGCGCACAAGAAAATAAAAATAAAAATATAATTTAAGTTAAAATATATATTTTTTAAAACTACATTAAAATATAAATTAACATCTATAACATCTAGGTAACATCTATAACAAAGCTGAGGAGGTACGTTTGTAAACAAAAAATAAATATGATTCCCAAAATAACTATTCTACGCGGACAAAGTCGCGGGCACAGCTAGTTTACGTATATAATGTAACGGGGACGATCCAGAAGATTGTCATAAACTCGATCATTCTTAAGAAAGCAGGGCTGCGGCTGCGCCTAGATCTTGAGCGAAGTAAGCCACATTCATAGCGGCGCCATAAGAACGTATGATGGACCTACCAAGCAAAGAAAACTGCTTCGTAGAAAGCAGTAGCAGACTCGAGGTTTGTTAGTTATTTCCACCTTGGTTGTAAAATTCCTTTGCGATCTAACATTCTTGAGAATTTAAATCTGTTCTTAGCTCCGTCCATCATGTCTGGAGATCTTCGTTTGTTGACGATGTAGATCCATGGCTATATTATTTGGCAATTGCCCACCCATACACAAAATCACATCTCCTGGTTTTAACAAGATTTTATATATTCATAATTATTTCAAATGAAATTTATTCACAGTATCGGTCTGACATGTCATAGACAGTGCTTACTGATTTGGATTATAATTATTCATTTTTGTCTTTTTATCTTGATTTCGATATATATGTCGTCCAGCATCCTACTACTAACACCAGTTTTCATAAATTGTGCCAAATTAAATGTCATTTAATACTTCTTTACTAAACATGTCGACTGTGAGAATGTTTTTGCCATATAAAAACCACTTCTTTGCCGTTGTGTAACTAAAGCTGGTGGATATGAGGAGCGCTGTCTCATTGATATAATTGGCAATGGCGACGTACTTCTGAGTGCACCGATGCCATTAAAATGAACATTAAGTTTACTTTGTGAGTCATTTTGACGAGGTGGTTCCCAGTCAAATTCCCCATCACTAAAACGATCAGTGTCTCCAGAAGCATGTATATCCAAAGCGGAGTTCGGCCGACTATCTTTTTCAACTTTTTTGCTAGGGTATGTCATTGGTTTCTTAGGTGTTGGCCATTTGCGGATATTCTGTCCAAAGCCAGCGGGCACTAAAATCTGTCCTTCAACATAAGCGATTTCTCCGCGTAATGTAACTCGGTGTATGGCTCCGCATACTTTCAGGCCAGCGAAAGGTGTCCACTTAGACTTTGAGAAGTCTAAAGCTGAGGGTATGGTCCATATTTTATCCATATCTACTTCCTCAAAAGTATTTGGCTGTTCGGGAAGATTAAATATCTTTCTTGGATTTGTATGAAATTTATTTATGATGTCATCTATCTTAAGACCACCTTCAGTAACGCAATTTGCATTTAATAGCAAAGGTAAAATAGTGTCTAATCCAGGAAAGCCTGGAGGTGGTTTAGAGGATTTTTTATCTTCGACGGTGTAAGGAGCGTAATCTGTCGCAAATACATCAATCACGTCCATATTTTTCCATAAATCCGATTGATATTCAGGGCTACATAAAACTGGACGTACTTCTGCACGTCCCTGGCCAATACGATCTATATCATCGGTGTTCAAAAACAAATGATGAGGACAAACTTCACAGGTAACTCTGATTTGCTCTCTCATTTGCTGCTTTTATTAATCAAATTTCTTTTTTGTGTGCGACATGACAAATATGGATAGGACGATCGAGAAGCGAAGCCATTAAAATTATAGCTCCAGTCTTTTCCCGTTCTGCATGAGCACAAATAGGTAGCTTTTTGGGCCAATTCTGAAGATGACGTTGCCAAACCGTCATATCGTCTAATTTTAATGTTGTAAATGTTTCATTCAAATACATCTTTAAATACATCTTTAAAGCAGCAGCTTGTGGAGCTAATTCTGCAGCTGTTTCGCAGTTTGTTGTGGATGCGCCTACAAATAATGCATAATCACATCTAGCACTATCACGAGCCAACGCAGACACGTAGTCATATGCATTTCTGTCCACTAACAGAGGGCTGGTAATAGGCATAGCGCAAATAAGTGTAATTTCACCGGTTAGCGCAGCCGCAATACATGATGAAAAATTTTCTTTGTGAATGGCACCTGGCTCTCTAACGTGAACGTGCACATCAATAAATCCTGCCAATTTGACAATATTGCGAGTAGTCATGCAGTCTATATGTGTCTTCATGGCTGGTGTTCCTCCGCATTGTTGCATTGCCTGCGAAATAATACTAATTTTGTAACAGACAATACCATTTAAGTGGCCATTGTTAACTTAATGTGATGTTTATAATTCACTTACCCGGACAAGAAGCTTTGCACATTTCACATCAGTAACGAGCGGTACTGCATAATCAACTGCCAAGCGTCGTGTTCTATAGCCATGTGTACTGAAAGATGACACTCTCCGCGAAGAACCTCTCATAGGTAAAATTTAACAAGTTCCAATTGTTTTTAGCCATAAAATCTGCTAAATGCTAAATTCTCCATGCGATTGTGCATCAATATGGTCAAATGTCCATTGGACACTTTCAACCTAAAATTTCCATTAATACTTTTATTAAACAAAAAGAGTAGTGGTTAATTATAAGCATTTTTTGTTAAAATATAATTACGCCGCTTCTACGGCTTTTCCCACGGGGATAGGCAGATACAATGGAGCGCCACTTACCACGATCCTTACACAACTCCCTTGCTTCCTTCACATCCACAAATCTCTTTATACAGGCTCTGTGGTTATGGGCAACCTAGCTTTCTTGAGGATGTCTCCGATTTGGTCGGAAAACACTCTCATGCCTTGTTTAATGCATCCAACCACATCAGATTTATAAATTCCTTTCTTTCGTCAATCTACTTTCACTTATCCTTTCCATGTGCCCAAACCATCGCAGAATTCCTTTGTCAATCCTTGTCATTACATCCTTTTTAAACCACATCTATCACGCAGTGTGCTACGAGTATTCTTTATCTATCCGCTATCGTCACTCCACATACACTCCTTATCGACCGCATTTCTACAGCGTTAATTCTACTCTTATGTTATCTCTGTGATCATATGTTGTGCTAACATAACGAATGTACTAACCTCGAGGCCATGCTCCGTGTAAAAATCACCCGTACCCATACTGGCATACAACTTTTATCCCATATTCTGGAGAATTCTCACACTTTGCGGTAGATCCATTTTATGCTAAAACAAAAATATGGTATTTAACAATATTTTAACGATTTATTAGTCCATTTGTTTTTGTTTTTGTTTCGTTTTGTTTAATTAACATACCTTAAATGTTCCGACTGACAATAGTATAGCTTTTTTGGGGATTTTAAAGCCTGTGCTCATCAACGATTTTAAATAGGCTTCATAGCGGTTTTCACCAAAGCATGCAACTTCACCAGTAGATGCCATTTCAATTCCTAATGTAACATTTGCTCCATCTATCCGTGAAAATGAAAATTGTGGCACTTTAACACCAACTTTTCCACAGCCACCCATTACGCTAACTGGCTCAACAGGCAAACCAAGTATAACTTTCGTAGCGATTGCAACGAAATCGTGGTCCAACGTCTTTGAAACAAAAGGAAAAGATCTTGATACTCGTACATTACATTCAATATCTTTAAGTTCATTATCTTTTGCTATGAGTTGCATGTGGACCTGTGCCATCAAGTGTTTCTGCAATAGCTCTTGAAATTTCAGTTATTTTTTCTAAAGTTTGTTCATTTATGTCTTGTGGAGGTGTAACAAGTGTAGCATCACCAGAATATACTCCAGCATTTTTAACATGTTCAGACACTGCCATACAGAGCAACACACCATCGGCGGTTACAATATCAACGTCTATTTCTTTGGCATCCGAAATAAACTTAGATATAACCACTGGATGGTCTTTACTCACATCACTTGATGATTTTAGATAAGCCTCTAGATCTTGAGCGAAATAAGCGACATTCATAGCGGCTCCGCTAAGTACGTATGATGAGCGTACCAAGCAAGGAAAACCAACTTCTTCGCAGGAAGCAGTTGCAGATTCAAGGTTTGTTAGTTCTTTCCACCTTGGTTGTAAAATTCCTTTGCAATCTAACATTCTTGAGAATTTAAATCTGTTCTCAGCTCCGTCTATCATGTCTGGAGATGTTCCCAAGATCTTTGCTTGTTGATAATGTACATCCATGGCTATATTATTTGGCAATTGCCCACCCATACAGAAAATCACGCCTTCTGGTTTTTCAAGTTTGTATATATCAATCACTACTTAAAATGAAATTTCTTCTAAGTATAATCTGTCTGACTTGTGCTGACTGTTTCCGGGTTGTAATTAATCATTATTGTCTTTTTATCTTGATTTCGAAGTTCTCTCAAGCATCCTACAGCACACCAATCAAATTCAACTGAACTGCCAATACGATATACACCAGATCCAAGTACCATAACATATTCTTCATTGAACTCTAAAGTTCAGAAACTCATGAGTACAAGCGTTATACGTCAAATATAAATAATTAGTTGTTGCTGGCCATTCTGCAGCAACAGTGTCGATTTGTTTCACAAAGGGGATTATACCATATTCTTGTCTTAACTTTCTAATAGCTAATTCTGTATTTTCAATTTTCACAGCAGCGGCTACTTGTTTATCGGATCAAATTCATTAACATTTTCTTCGACCATTTGCAATGTCTTTTGAAATACTTCTTCGAAATTTCTCCCCACAGCCATTACCTCGCCAACACTCTTCACCGAGCTGCCTATTTTTACACTTACACGATTAAATTTAGCCAAATCCCATCTTGAGATTTTAATAACGCAGTAATCTAAACTTGGTTCAAAACAAGCTGTTTTCACACCAGTTACTAATTTTTTTAATCCGGTAATGAAATATTTAGTGCTAATTTGGCGGCAACATATGCCAAAGGCTAGCCTGGTAGCCTTACTAGCCAACGCTGAAGTCCTTAACAATCTCGCGTTAATAGCGGTATTTCCCAACATGTAATATTCGCGATTTGATAATGTCTGACTAGGTGCTATATTAATAAGTTCGCCGGTATGTATACCCAAAGGATCAACATTTTCCATGTTACATACTATAATGCAACTGTCATAAACATCACGAACTACTTCGTATTCGACTTCCTTCCATCCATTCAAAGATTTAATAATAATTAAATGGTTTGAATACGACAAAGCTTGGTGAGCTAAAGCTCGAAGTTCTTCTTCGTCATTAGCAAATCCGGAACCCTATCCACCTAGAGAAAATGCAGCACGTGCCATCACTGGAAATCCAATAACACAAGCAGCTTGAGAGCTTCGTCAACAGTTTCAACAGCGGCACTAGGTGCTTATATTTCTCCAATCAAATTAATTTGCTCAGCAAATAACTTTTTATCTTCTGTATCAATAATCGCTTGAATGGGTGTGCCCAATACTTTGACGTTATATTTTTCTAAGATACCTGATTTCTTAATGGCTGTTTGCTCTCCAAATGTGAAAAGTATACCAGTTGGTATACCAGTTGGTTTCTTTTTTGCGTGCGATATGACAAATATAGGACGATCGAGAAGCGAAGCCATTAAAATTATAGCTCCAGTCTTTTCCCGTTCTGCATGAGCACAAATTGGTAGCTTCTGGAAATCCAATAACACAAGCAGCTTAAGAGCTTCGTCAACAGTTTCAACAGCGGCACTAGGTGCTTATATTTCTCCAATCAAATTAATTTTTATCTTCTGTATCAATAATCGCTTGAATGGGTGTGCCCAATACTTTGACGTTATATTTTTCTAAGATATCTGATTTCTTAAAGGCTTGGTTTGCTCTCCAAATGTGAAAACTATACCAGTTGGACATTCTGCTTTTATGACTTACTCTACATACTCAGGAGTAATAGGAAGGAAATACACTTTGTCAGCTAATCTTTTCGATGTTTGTACAATAGCAATATTTGGATTTATTATTACTATTTGATTTTTTTCTTCTTGAAGTGCTTTAACCCCGTTAGACTCCGAATAATCGAACTCCCCCACTTGACCCGTAGATAATCCACCAAAAACAAGAATTAGGACTTTTTTTGGCCTTTCGAAAGTAGGAATTTCGAATTTTAGTGTTTTTGTGATTATATCATCAATTACGCAAGTTTTGTTACACTTATATACTTTAACTGCTTTTAAAAAGACATTGAATAGGCTTTCTAAGTCTGTTGGACCCGCAGTATGTTCTGGGTGAAATTGCACACTGAAGTATGGCTGTGACTTATGTATGACTCCTTCATTAGTATTGTCATTTTTGTTCGTAAATAAAACTTTCCAGTCATTTGGTAGTAAGTAAGTATCAACTGCAAATCCGTGATTTTGAGATGTCATGAAGCATCTTGATGTTTCACTATGACTGCAGGGTAAATTGTGACCTCGATTACCATAGCTATATAAAATCGACAGTTTTTTAAATAATTCATGGACTACAGTTCCTCATAACATCAGGCGGGGTGATATCTTATGTCGTACGTCAATAAAAATACCTCATTTATATGTTTTGCATCCAAAAGCCGTTGCCAACAGTTGATGTCCTAGACAAATACCAAATATAGATTTTACGATTTTGCCATTTATATTTTTTTTTAGGTTATTAGCGATGTTTTGCACATTTCTCCTGGGCCGTTGCTGATGAAAAGGTCGTCGTATTCTTTTGGATTTATATAATAATCTCATGAAACTAATATAACTTTTTCATTTCTTGATACGAGGCATCGAATTTGATTTTTGACGAGGTGGTTCCCAGTCAAGTTCC
The DNA here is from genome assembly GCA_905220615.1 of Tinea trinotella. NCBI lineage: Eukaryota > Metazoa > Arthropoda > Insecta > Lepidoptera > Tineidae > Tinea > Tinea trinotella. The sequence goes on along the minus strand of HG992308.1, from coordinate 8,070,031 downwards.
CCATCACTAAAACGACCAGTGTCTCCAGAAGCATGTATATCCAAAGCGGAGTTCGGCTGACTATCTTTTTCAACTTTCGCTAGGGTATGTCATTGGTTTCTTAGGTGTTGGCCATTTACGGATATTCTGTCTAAAGCCAGCAAGCACTAAAATCTGTGCTTCAACATAAGCGATTTCTCCGCGTAATGTAACTCGGTGTATGGCTTCGCATACTTTCAGGCCAGCGAAAGGTGTCCACTTAGACTTTGAAAAGTCTAAAGCTGAGGGTATGGTCCATACTTTATCTATATCTATTTGGATCCATAAGTATTTGGCTGTTCGGGAAGATTAAATATCTTTCTTGGATTTTTATGAAAATTATTTATGATGCCATCTATCTTAAGACGACCTTCATTAAAGGCATTTAATAGCAAAGGTAAAATAGTTTCTAATCCAGGAAAGCCTGGAGGTGGTTTAGAGGATTTTTTCTCTCTCTTCGACGGTGTAAGGAGCGTGATCTGTCGCAAATACATCAATCATGTCCATATTTTTCCATAAATTCGATTGATATTCAGGGCTACATAAAACTGGACGTACTTCTGCACGTCCCTGGCCAATACGATCTATATCATCGGTGTTCAAAAACAAATGATGAAGACAAACTTCACAGGTAACCTTTAGGCCTCTCTCCTTTGCTGCTTTTATTAATCAAATTTCTTTTTTGCGTGCGACATGACAAATATGGATAGGACGATCGAGAAGCGAAGCCATTAAAATTATAGCTCCAGTCTTTTCCCGTTCTGCATGAGCACAAATAGGTAGCTTTTTGGGCCAATTCTGAAGATGACGTTGCCAAACCGTCATATCGTCTAATTTTAATGTTGTAAATGTTTCATTCAAATACATCTTTAAATACATCTTTAAAGCAGCAGCTTGTGGAGCTAATTCTGCAGCTGTTTCGCAGTTTGTTGTGGATGCGCCTACAAATAATGCATAATCACATCTAGCACTATCACGAGCCAACGCAGACACGTAGTCATATGCATTTCTGTCCACTAACAGCGGGCTGGTAATAGGCATAGCGCAAATAAGTGTAATTTCACCGGTGAGCGCAGCCGCAATACATGATGAAAAATTTTCTTTGTGTATGGCACCTGGCTCTCTAACGTGAACGTGCACATCAATAAATCCTGCCAATTTGACAATATTGCGAGTAGTCATGCAGTCTATATGTGTCTTCATGGCTGGTGTTCCTCCGCATTATTGCATTGCCTGCGAAATAATACTAATTTTGTAACAGACAATAAATACCATTTAAGTGGCCATTGTTAACTTAATGTGATGTTTATAATTCACTTACCCGGACAAGAAGCTTTGCACATTTCACATCAGTAACGAGCGGTACTGCATAATCAACTGCCAAGCGTCGTGTTCTATAGCCATGTGTACTGAAAGATGACACTCTCCGCGAAGAACCTCTCATAGGTAAAATTTAACAAGTTCCAATTGTTTTTAGCCATAAAATCTGCTAAATGCATTAATTCTCCATGCGATTGTGCATCAATATGGTCAAATGTCCATTGGACACTTTCAACCTAAAATTTCCATTATTACTTTTATTAAACAAAAAGAGTAGTGGTTAGTTATAAGCATTTTTTGTTAAAATATAATTACGCCGCTTCTACGGCTTTTTCCCACGGGGATAGGCAGATACAATGGAGCGCCACTTACCACGATCATTACACAACTCCCTTGCTTCCTTCACATCCACAAATCTCTTTATACAGGCTCTGTGGTTATGGGCAACCTAGCTTTCTTGAGGATGTCTCCGATTTGGTCGGAAAACACTCTCATGCCTTGTTTAATGCATCCATCCACAACAGATTTATAAATTCCTTTCTTTCGTCAATCTACTTTCACTCATCCTTTCCATGTGCCCAAACCATCGCAGCATTCCTTTGTCAATCCTTGTCATTAAATCCTTTTCAAAACCACATCTATCACGCAGTGTGCTACGAGTATTATTTATCTATCCGCTATCGTCACTTCACATATGTTACTCCACATACATACACTACTCTCATGTTATCTCTGCGATCATATGTTGTGCTAACATAACGAATGTACTTACCTCGAGGCTATGCTCCGTGTAAAAATTACCCGTACCCATACTGGCATACAACTTTTATCCCATATTCTGGAGAATTCTCACACTTTGCGGTAGATCCATTTTATGCTAAAACAAAAATATGGTATTTAACAATATTTTAACAATTTATTAGTTCATTTGTTTTTGTTTCGTTTTGTTTTATTAATTAAAACATACCTTAAATGTTCCGACTGACAATAGTATAGCTTTTATAGGGATTTTAAGGCCTGTGCTCATCAACGATTTTAAATAGGCTTTATAGCGGTTTTCACCAAAGCATGCAACTTCACCAGTAGATGCCATTTCAACTCCTAATGTAACATTTGCTCCATCTAGCCGTAAAAAGGAAAATTCTGGCACTTTAACACCAACTTTTCCACAGCCACCCATTACGCTAACTGGCTCAACAGGCAAACCAAGTATAACTTTCGTAGCCATTGCAACGAAATCGTGGTCCAACGTCTTTGAAACAAAAGGAAAAGATCTTGATACTCGTACATTACATTCAATATCTTTAAGTTCATTATCTTTTGCTATGAGTTGCATGTGGACCTGTGACATCAAGTGTTTCTGCAATAGCTCTTGAAATTTCAGTTATTTTTCCTAAAGTTTGTTCATTTATGTCTTGTGGAGGTGTAACAAGTGTAGCATTACCAAAATGTACTCCAGCATTTTCAACATGTCCAGACACGCCCATACAGAGCAACACACCATCGGCGGCTACAACATCAACGTCTATTTCTTTGGCATCCGAAATAAACTTAGATATAACCACTGGATGGTCTTTACTCACATTACTTGATGATTTTAGATAAGCCTCTAGATCTTGAGCGAAATAAGCGACATTCATAGCGGCTCCGCTATGTACGTATGATGTGCGTACCAAGCAAGGAAAACCAACTTCTTCGCAGGAAGCAGTTGCAGATTCAAGGTTTGTTAGTTCTTTCCACCTTGGTTGTAAAATTCCTTTGCAATCTAACATTCTTGAGAATTCAAATCTGTTCTCAGCTCCGTCTATCATGTCTGGAGATGTTCCCAAGATCTTTGCTTGTTGACAATGTAGATCCATGGCTATATTATTTGGCAATTGCCCACCCATACAGAAAATCACGCCTTCTGGTTTTTCAAGTTTGTATATATCCATCACTACTTAAAATGAAATTTCTTCTAAGTATAATCTGTCTGACTTGTGCTGACTGTTTCCGGGTTGTAATTAATCATTATTGTCTTTTTATCTTGATTTCGAAGTTCTCTCAAGCATCCTACAGCACACCAATCAAATTCAACTGAACTGCCAATACGATATACACCAGATCCAAGTACCATAACATATTCTTCATTAAACTCTAAATCATGAGTACAAGCGTTATACGTCAAATATAAATAATAAGTTGTCGCTGGCCATTCTGCAGCAACGGTGTCGATTTGTTTCACAAAGGGGATTATACCATATTCTTCTCTTAACTTTTTAATAGCTCATTCTGTACTTTTCACAGGAGCGGCTACTTGTTTATCAGAAAAGCCAATTTGTTTCGCTTTTAGCAGAATATCGGTATTAATTGTACCACCACCGTTATTTTCAAGAGTTCAATAATAGTCAATAATATTTTTTATTTGTTGTAAAAACCAAAGATCTATTTTGGTTAATTCATAAAGTTTTTCTATGGTGTATCCTTGTTTTAAAGCAGCTGCTAAAACAAACATTCTTTTATCAGTCGGTTCTTCTTTTATATTCGGATCAAATCCATTAACATTTTCATCGACGATTCGCAATGCCTTTTGAAATGCTTCTTCGAAATTTCTACCCACAGCCATTACCTCGCTAACACTTTTCATCGAGCTGCCTATTTTTGTGTTTACACGATTAAATTTAGCCAAATCCCATCTTGGAATTTTAATAACGCAGTAATCTAAACTTGGTTCAAAACAAGCTGTTGTCACACCAGTTACTGATTTTTTTTATCTCCGGTCATGAAATATTTAGCGGCGGTTGGCGGCAACATATGCCAAAGGCTAGCCTGGTAGCCTTACTAGCCAACGCTGAACTCCTTGATAATCTTGCGTTAACTTCGATAATATAAAAGTCTTCTGAATATGGTTTCAAGGCGTATTGAATGTTACATTCGCCTACTATACCGAAGTGTCAAATAACTTTTACAGCGGTATTTTGAAACATGTAATATTCGCGTTTTGATAATGTTTGACTTCGCCGGTATCATGGATCAACCGGATCAACATTTTCCATGTTACATACTGTAATGCATTTGTCATAAGCATCACGAACTACTTCGTACTCGACTTCCTTTTAAACTACCTGGAACGTACAAAAATAAAATAAAATTTAATATAGGCTCATTTGTGCAAACCAAACCTAAGCAAACAATATTAAAGCCACTGTATGTATCTCAATAGCCTCGCGTACCATCCTGGATATACAAATCAATCGACTTTCTTTTGCGAAGATCTTCGGTTACTCGCAAACTGCAGACTTTCCAACTGGAATATCAATAGAGCACCAACCACTACATCCGTTTCAAAATTTCGCTTGTATTATTTGCATAGGCAAATAAATTTATTTATTAGATAAATATATTTGCTATTAAGTATTGCAATAAAGTACTATTTTTTTAACAACCCAATTTTAGATTAGCTTTAAAGTATATTATATTTCTATCTGTGTATGTTGCTTTCCGCTGACTAAGTCACTTCACATTCATTGGCTTGGTACTGAATTCAAACCAATCAGTAAGCAGTACATATAATAAATATTTTATTATTTAACTAGCTATGCCCGCGGTTTCACCCGCGTAAAGTTTGATTTATAACACGATCATAAATAAAATAATTTCTAACAAAAAAAAAACGACTTCAAATAGTAAACTAAAAAGCAAAAAATAAATTTTCTTCGCACAAAGTAATACGTATTTTTATTTAGTTAAATAGAAATGATTAAATAATTACTTTATAATTTTAAAGTCGGTGCCAAGTAAAACAATAACTGTGTATAGATAAATCTTTCTAACAACTGACGATAATATTAGTAGGTAATTATCACGAAATATTTGTTCTGTGGTAATTATCAGTACTTCCTTATTATCCTTGTTTTGGTTTTGCTAACAGATTTTGTGATTTTTTTAAATTTAATACGTTCATGCTATTATTATAAGTATTGGATAGTTATTCATATTTAAATGCCATTGGATTCCATTTTGAGTATTTCATTTTAGTAAATTCTTTTGATTTATTTCAACATTGATATCTTGAGTACATTTGTTATGTAAATAGCTACTATATGTCTAAGTTGTATTCAGTGTCCTTTCATAATTCGTTTTCATTTACTAGTAGTTTGTAAGCCAGTATTTAGGTACATAATATTAAAAAAGTTACTTTGATAGTTAGTAGGTACCGATTCTTATATTTTTATAATATTTAATAATATTGTGTGTACTTAGTAATTTGATATAGTAGTAAGGTTGTTGTAGCATTGACTTGGCACCGACTCCAAAATTATAAAGTAATTATTTAATCTTTTCTATTTAACTAAATGAAAATACGTATTACTTTGTGCGAAGAAAATTTATTTTTTGCTTTTTAGTTTACTATTTGAAGTCGGTTTTTTTTTGTTGGAAATTATTTTATTTTATTATTTTAAGTGATCGTTAGACCGAGCAAAGATGCTTGTCGAATGAAGAGAAGACGGTTACTTCAGACGGAAAATGATAGACGGAAACGATTAGACATAATAAAAAAAACTTAACAAACGCACTAGTCGCCCCTACGATGAAGATCCTCTCGATTTCTCTGGTCTGCCATCATCAAACCCTGATTTTCTTATCATGGGACCACCTTTGAAATATCTTCTTTCCAACAAAAAAAGAATAATCAAAATCGGTTCATTAACAACAAATATAAACGGCTGAATTGAGAAACTTCCTCTTTTTTTGAAGTCGGTTAAACTTTGATTCCCTTATCATCAAAATCGGTTCATAAACAACGAAGTTATCCGCGAACAAACATAAAAAAGATATATACAGTCATTTTAGAAACCTTCTCCTTTTTTGAAGTCGGTTAAACCCTGATTTCTTTATAATGGGACCACCTTTGAAATATCTTCTTTTCAACAAAAAAAGAATTATCAAAATCGGTTCATAAACAACGAAGTTATCCGCCAACAAACATAAATTAGAATGTTGAAAATTTAAGACTTATATGATTTACTCATGGATGCCATTATCAGAACTGGACCAAACGGGAAGCATCAGCTATGAAATAAAAAAAGAATCATTAAAATCGGTTCAACCAGTCAAAAGTTTTGAGGTAACAAACATAAAAAAAAACATACTGGTCGAATTGAGTACCCCCTCATTTTTTGAAGTCGGTTAAAAAGGAGGAGATTTTCAATTCGATAACTCGATAACTCATATAAAAATGACAGACGAAAATAAAAATAAATATATATTCCAAACAGTTAAAATTGGATTGTTGGACAATTGGAAACTATAGTAAAATATATTTTATTTTAATTAAAAGAAACCGTGTTACTTCTTGTACCTCCAAAAATAAAAAACGTAACAAACAAACTCACATTCACATTTATAACAATAGTAGCATATGCATATAGTAACAGAAGGAAATAATAATAAAGAAAAATTTCAAACAGCTGAATGTATAGTTTATATAAAGTATAGTCTCCATAGTACAGTAGATTGGATTAGATGTTGACGTGACTGTCGGTAATTCAGTGCGATGGTATTATAGTACTCAGGGTTTGAACCAACGCCTTGCATCTATTTTTATAATAGGAAAAAAATTGACAAAATTTTTTTTTTTTCGTTAAAAAAAAATATATACTATGTTACTTCTGATACCTCCAAGAATATGTGTACAAAGTTTCATGATGATCGGTTGAGCAGTTTTTGCATGAAAGCGTAACAAACAAACGCACATTTACATTTATAATAATAGTAGGATAATAATAATAATTATGTTAATATAATATAATAATTTGTTTTCAATTCTCAACAGCTTGATATATTTTCCTTAGTTTACCCAAAATAAATTTCTGAACGCACGCAATTTTGTATGGGAAAATGATTTTTCTTTTATTTTATTTATTATAAAAGAATTTTTCTAAAATAAACGTAGCCTAAGTTACTTCTTGTTACATCAGCTACCTGTCAATAAAAGTCCCATCAAAATCGGTCCAGCCATTCTGGAATGTTAGATTTATGAGATTAGCCGGAACAAACAGATAGACAGACAGACAGAAAAAAATTGTAAAAAATGACATTTTGGTGTATGTACCGTATATATATTCATATACATGTATTAAAACACGGTTAATATTACAAACAGACACTCAAATTTTATTATATGTATTGATGTTTTAGGTAGGGCTATTATTTTTCGCTTTTTAGTGTAGTGATTTCTTATGGTTCAGGACGTCGGTGACGTTTTTTTGTTAAAAGTTTATATTTTAATAAGTACCTAAATAAATTGTTAATTGTTAACGGCACACATGGTACATTGGTACCGCTACCGAGTCCCGGGTTCGATTCCTAGTCGGAGCAAAGATTTGTTTCATAGCATTTAATTATTATAAAGTTTTAATTGTTTCTGTAACCTAAAACCTACGGAATCGATTTTAAACATTACCAGTGGAAAGTTTTATGTAACAGGGATATATTTTTGACCGGCATAGTGTAAGTTGCCGGCAGCTGTAAGTTACGAGTGTAAGTTAAATTTCACGCTGTATATGTATATATATTGTGTACTTTGTCTTGTTATTTCATGTATCTGCTAATGAGCCCTAAATAAGCATTATTATTGTTTTTATTACATACCAATATATTTTATTTAACTGGAATACATCTCCAAAGAAAAACTTCATTATATCATAAAATACCAGATGTACATATTCTTCACCACACCAAAAAGATACTAAGTCTTTATTTTTCTTCAAATGTTGCCTAAATGTAGTCATTAAAGTCTCCTTCTTTTCCTAAGTCCATTTTGTTAAGTTCATTTTATTATAAATCCTTACCCAATCGTCATGCATCTGTAATGGAGAAAAAAACAATTATGAACATCTACAAATCACCAACTTAACCCAGGTACGTATCTCTTTACTGATGTTACTCTTAAGAATCGATTTTTATAAAAGTTCCCCGCTATTTATGAGGAGAAAAATGACCACAAACGTTTACTGAAAAGCGTTAAGTTAAATAACTTATATTATTGCTGATGTAGAAGAAATGTCACGCCTTTTTCTCACAGGAATAGGCAGCGCCACGCCACGATCCTAGCACAACTCCCTCGCTTCCTTCACATCCACAGTTGCTGTTGTCATTATTATTATTAATAATAATAGTGACAATTATATTTATATACAGTGAAATTTATGAAGGCTTCAAATTACAGTAGCATTCTACTAAAACTCTTAACACATGAAATATCTTTATTTGTACAAATCGACATTTTAAATGTGTAACTGCGAACAAACATGTGCAATATATATTTAATTTTAAAATGTTTTATTATTTTTATTGTGACTCGACATATAACAGCACCCCGCTTGATGTTAAGCCAAAGTGTGGTCAATGAATGAATGTCACTGCTAATACAATTCAATAACTATAAGTAGAAATCACATCCACTATGCCGGCCTAGATGGAACTGGCAACTTAGAAGCTGATCTCGAAACGTGACCAAATCACTTCACGGTCTGTATACTTGTAAGTGGTGGTAATACCCTGGATCGGCAGACCGGGTACCACTGCCTACCACTCATAAAATGTAGTTAAAAATAAATAAAGCATTATCCCTAAAGCTCAAGCACATCAAACAAAGTACGAAAAAATTCACCCAACACAAACAGGCATCTACAAGCTTGACGAACGTCCTAATTTCGGATAAGAAAACATGGCGGATGATAAAAATTTACGGAAGTTGTACAACATACTTCATATACTACCAAGCATTTGGAGACATCGCAACCTGTTTGCCGAACAACTGAACATCCTTTGATTGTTGAAGAAAAACCTCAAACAAAAACAGGCAACCTAACCAACATCGTGTTATTTTGTGTTAGCTGTTTGCCTTGTTTGCCAAGCATGTGGACGCAGCTTAATAAATTATTGTACATTAAAGAATGTTTAAATCAAAATAGCATGGTATTTTTAAGAACTTTTCACAGTTGATCTAATACTGGATTTTAGCCGGCATAGTAACGGCCACTGAGGTAACTGTGAAATAAGATTTTTTTAGTCACGACGTTTATGGACCTTCTCTTGCTTACCATCAGGCAAGTCAGATATAAATGTTCACGCAAGCTGAAGGTCCCAGGTTCAAAACCACCTGCAGGTATCTACCAATGTTCATTTGATATATATACTTTGGTCGTCCTATTTCTATGATGCAGAGGTTACATGAACTTTGGAGGCCCTGCAACTACACAGAGACATGGCGGCTCTGTGCGTCCTCTATCGCCTATACCACGGAGAATGTTCTGAGGAACTCTTTAACCTTGTTTCTATCTCGTCTTTTCACACCCGTAATACCCACACTGGGCGGGGGAAGCATCCGCATTTTGTCGACCGAATCGGCAGTCGAACTAAAAAGTTCGGTGCGTCTTTTCTTTGTAGAACAACCGACAAATGGAATGCTTTGCCAGCCCATGTATTCTCTCCATCCTATAACCATGGATAATTCAAGCGATGCATGAAGAAGCACCTTTGGCCGGCATAGTGACAGCGATTGGGACAGCCGTGAACTGACTTGGTTTTTCAGTCGTCGTCACTCTTGAACCTCCTCTTGCTTATCATCAGGCGGGTCGTGGTCAAATGTCACATTAAAAAATAAATCTAGTATAGAAATGTACAATAAAAAATATACATTGCGTCTCAATCTCAATAAATAAAAATTACTCACGTAAAATTTACCGTAGATCACGTGGTAATCTGGTCACGTGTTTTCTGCTTCCTTTGATTAATAGCACGTGTGTTGTGTATATTACAAAAATACGCCAAAGTTAAAGAGACCTTTGTCCGAGGGCAGGGTGAGGAATACCGCGCCGCCACCCTGCCCTCGGGCAAAAGCCCTATTTCCCGCTCTCTTCGAGAACGTCCGCTGCTGCTTGAGTTTACAAGACAACAGGTCGCAGCAGCACCGGTTATGCTTATTTATACTGACCGTTATTCATACTGTCCCTCTTCAAACAGTGCATTCATGGGTATCTTTTTTTTTTTTTTATTGTGACACGACATTTGACTTCGTCCCGCCTGATGATAAGCAAGAGGAGATCCAAGAGTGACGACGACTGAGAAAACCGAGTCTGTTCTCGGCCGCCTCAGCCGCCGTCACTATGCCGGCCAAAGAATCTCTAGCTCTTTCTAACATATTATGAACTTGAAGTTACTACACAACCGTCATATCAGCGATAATTTTACTACCAACATAATAGTAATAATTGCACAATTACAAAAGTTTACATAATTATTTTTCATTACCGAAACCATATGCAAGGAACAGTTTTCATTTTTAGGGATGTCTATATTTTTTTTTTTTTTTTTTATTGTGACTCGACATATGACAGCACCCCGCTTGATGTTAAGCCAAAGTGTGGTCCATGAATGAATGTCACTGCTACTACAATTCAATAACTGTGAGTAGCAATCACATCCACTATGCCGGCGTAGATGGAACCGGCAACTTACAAGCTGATCCCGAAACGTGACTAAATCACTTCACGGTCTGTATACTTGTAAGTGGTGGTACTACCCCGGATCGGCAGACTGGGTGCCACTGCCTACCACTCTTTGATAACCAGACCCGAAGCAAATATCCATCTCTTTTTTTTTTATTAACAAATATTTGCAATATTTAATACCATTAAATATTACAAATAAAAGCTATGAAACAAATATTTGCTCCGACCGGGGATCGAACCCGGGACTTTACGCGCAACAAACCAGTCGCTAAACCGTTCGTCCACGCCTGTCGTCAATATCATATGAATATAATATTGCATATAATATTCGTATTATTCATTTCTATATCTACGAATATGGAAATCTACATATCGCAATTAATTTAGGTATTATTAAATCTTAAGTCTAAAATGTTTCTATATTTTTCCAGTTACATTTATTAGTAGAGGGGGACGATCCTAGAATATTTTTATAATATTTTATTTTAACCGGCTATTTTTACGATCATTATACATATTTGAATGGCATATTTGATATTAGCAACTCGCAACACGCGTGGTATTTATAATAAAAAAATATATTGAAGAAATATGTTGAATAATTTGTTCTTTGGTAGATTCAAATACCTATTTACTTACAAAAACATTTATAAGATGGTATTATTATTATTAGTACCATGGAACCAAAAATACCACGAGTGTTTTAAAGATCTCGCATTTTTCTAGTAGCACTACCATACTTTCAGTTAATTTTAACTAAAAGTATAAATACCTCATTTTAGGTAATTTAGCTAATAAAAAGTATTTGAAGTTAATTTTCCACTTTGTTCATTTTCTTGGGAAGCAACGTGGCATTTTTTTACTGAGACTCGATATCTGACCTCGACTTGCCTGATTGTAAAGCCTCCAGGCCCTTTAATATTGTTTGTCGAAAAAAAACCTTTTACGTATAGATTTTACAGAACAATTCAACAAAGAAGTTTATTTTTGAAATATTAGTTATAAGTAATTGTTGTGTAATTTAAAATGCGTCCGCTCTAAGTTTACCTGAGTTGGGATCATAGGTAGAGGTTGGCATTATAACAAATTTCTAAGAAAAATAGCGTTTTTTTCTTTAAAAAAATAAGCTGTTCGTTAAATAACGTTTATAGATCTCTGCACCCAGCTTTAAACCGACCAAAATGAGACTATTGATGATAATGATAAAACGTGTCGTCGTACAGACGATATTCGTCACAACGATTAAATGTCTCGTTTTTATTATTTTGACAATCGTCGACGAGAGACGATAATCGTTTTAACTTGCCCAACCTAACCCCGCTGGCTGGTAGAATTAATAACAATTTGCACCTAAAAGTATGAAAATTATTAATGTGTTAATGACTTACAGCAGCAAATTTAGACAGAATGGCAAATCCGACTGTCGCTTGCAGACATTCATCCAGGGTAGCCAATGATATTTTATTAAAAAAGACGTAGATATGTTATACGCGCTCCGAAAGAGGCAAAGAGGCACGTCATAACTATGCTAATAAGCAAACTTAAAAGTGTCGCATTGCAGAGAAACATATATTTGTCTCTTTTTCGCTCTCAATAACTATCATTCCGTCCAACTTCCACTTGGTCTATTGACGGTTACAACTCGTGCGAACACTAAAACTGGTGTTTATAACGAAAACACCTAATATAATTTATGGTTTGCACTCATGTCATAAATCAATTAAATCGTCATGCCTTTTCAACTCCCCCGCTTCCCTCACATTTACAATTCTCTTCAACCAAGTTCTATGGTAATGGGCACTAGGCAACCTAGCTTTCTTGAGGAAGTCTCTGATTTGGTCGGCATTCTTGCTGCCAACATATTACGGGCCAACCACATATTACGTGGTTGGCCCTTATACTATTATATAATCTTATAAATACACTGATGATATTTAAATTTTATTGATTTAAAGTTATGCGGCGTTACCTTTTAAAAAAATTAATAAAGAGACTATTCATTTACTAAAATACCTACAATAAGGTTTTAATACCTTTAGTTTAGGTGATTTAAAGATAAAAAAAACTGAAAGTACGATGGTGCCACTAAATAATTTGGACTTAAGACACAGAAGGAGCCCTAAAATATCTACAAAATACAACTAAATAAAATAAAAAATAAACCGTTTATACTATTTTCACTTATGGCATTAAAAAGAAGTCAGAAGGGGATGAATATATATTTTTACATTCGTAATTTAGAAGGTTGCTAGTTTTGATGATCATTTGACAATTAAAATTAAAATAAATGACATTAAAATACTTCAAAAAAGGATGACGGAATAATTATGCCGCTACTCTTACTACCACGTGACTATTAAGCAGTATTAAAAGTCAATCACAATTACAAGTGGTTGTATTTGCAAAAAAGTAGTGCCAACCTTTGAAATAAAGGAATTGAAGTACAAGTAGTTGTCTCTTTTAGTCACACGTGGAATTAAACATAATATAAATGAGACAAATAACAATGAATTAGTTCTTATTTTAGCACAGATTCTTTGGGTGCCACTAATAAAATTGCGAGATTCTCGAACCACTTGTGGTATTTTTAGGGACTCGTGGTATTATTAAATGGTGTTACATAAATATTTAATGTAAAGTAAATGATATTATTAAAATAAATAGGTATTTAAATTCACCATACAACAAATTATTGAACTTATTCGTTCAAATTGTTAATTTTTTTAAACACCACGCCAGTTGCTACCCATATCAAAGATGTCCTTCAAATAATGATCGTAACAATAGCCGGTTACATTATAAATCGATTGAAATATTCTGGGACACCTCTCTGCGAAAAAATAGAGTTGTCAAAATCTAGTTTTTGGCAAAATAGATGTTTTAATTCACCAAAGAAGAAATTATTGAACTTATTAATTGAAACTGTTAAGTAACAAATAGAGTTGGCAAAATCTAGTATTTGGCAAAATAGATGTTTGAATTCACCAAACAACAAATTATTGAACTTATTAGTTTAAACTGCTAAGTTTTTTAAACACCACGCCAGTTGCTACCCATATCAAAGATGTCCTTCAAATAATGCTCATAACAATAGCCGGTTACATTATACATCAATTGAACTATTCTGGGATACCCCTCTGCAAACAAATGGAGTTGGCGAAATCTATAAACATTTCTAGACATAAACGAATGCTTAAGTAGGACTTTAGTGCCCATACCTACATCAATTGCTAAGGTTTCGATTTCAAGGTAAGTTTTCAATATTCGTGGATTAATACGAATATAGATGCAATCTACTCGTACACACAAAAAAATACGTTTACTTGCAAAATTTAATTAATCTCAAATCTCAATCAATCTCAAACCATTTTTGTAAATAGCACGTTGTAAAATTATTACCATGTTGGTCTCGCTGATATGACGGTTGCGTAGTTAACTTCAAGCCCATTATCAAGTCCATAATATGTTAGAAAGAGCTAGCAATATTCATAAAGGCACTGTTCGGAGAGGGACAGTATGAGGTCGAGTAAAATGAAGGTTATAAATTGGGATAGCCGGCGCTGTACCGGTCTGTTGTCTTGTAAACTCAAGCAGCGGCAGACTGTTCTCAAAGAGAGCGGTAGAAAACACGTGGCCAGTAATCTACAAAAAAACTTACGTGAGTACGGAATTTTTAGGTAAATTTAATGTTGTAAACAGAAAAATATTGTTTACAGTTGCATGTAAACATAACTTGTATGTGCGGTGTTGGAATTTTTAGGTTATAAAACGTGCCTTTTAAATGCATGTTATTTTTTAAACATAATTCATCTTTTTAATATAGAATCTTAGTTAGGGTGAATAAAACCTTTGTTTTATTTATTTACTTATGTAGAATATCAAATCAAAATATGTACTTAACTTAAATTTTATTTTATTTAAAAAAATCTCAGCGACTGAACGAGTGATAATTTGTTTCTGTTTGTTCATGATGGGGTCCAAATATCAACAATTTCAAAAATGTGATATTTTTTTTTGTTTATGGCTCAGTTTTGCCAGTGTCAAATTAAAATTCAACTTTAAATGTTAAAATTGTCAAGTTACAATAATAATGTAGATGAAACACGAGTCACAAGATGGTTGATGATAGTAAGATTGAAGATGATCGTCTTAGTAAAGCGGCGAAAGCATTTACTAAAACGTCGGAAGAAGTCTTGGAGGGAACACGAAGAAACATGTTCACAGCTTTAAATCACTTGTCCATACTCAATCAATATTGATATAACACTGGATAACAATTACACTTTTAACTTCAATAAACACAAGCTTTTTAAATATTTTACGGAATTTATTATTAATGTCGATTTTTTGTCCAACGTATAAAAAGAAATGCTACAAAATTAAAGTAAAAACCAATCAAAAAACTTATTTTTTATCTTAGAATATAGAATATATTTATATAGAAAAATCGCTATATTTTCACTTGTCATCGTACGCATTTGAAGTAAAACACTTCCACAAGCCACCTGGTATTATTTACTATAACTAATACATATTTTAAAGGACATCATTCATTTTGGGCTTCTTTGTATTCTACTTTTGTATTGTCCGGTGATGAAAAAATATATATATGGTATTTTTGCTACTCCAAATCGGAGACATCCTTAAGAAAGCTAGGTTGCCGAGTGCATAACCACAGGGTCTGTATGAGGAGAATTGTAGATGTGAAGGAAGCAAGGGAGTTGTGTAAGGATCGTGGTGAGTGGCGCCGCTCCATTGTCTCTGCCTATCCCTGTGGGAAAAATTGTGGGAAAATTTGATTTGATTGTAATGATAAAACTAATAACAGTTTTGCTTTTAATTGCTGTGCAACTGAGTTATTTGGAAAATAGGGTATGGATTTTGTGATGTCTGTCAATCACGGAGTACCCCATAGCTTTGAACTGTCATAATTATAGTTTGATTATTTTGCACACCTAAACTATGCATAATAAAGGATATAATTCCAATTACATTGTAATCTTCGTACATCAAACTATTTTAAAATGTAACTGTTAATACAATTAGGCCCAATTTCCTATATAAAAGGAATGATGTCCTTTTAATTCTTGCGGCTGATTGTATGACAGCACCTGATGCTGGAGTACGGTCCATGAATGGAAGCGAGATCGGCATACTTTGCAAATGACAATCAACTGTCTGCCTACCACTCTTATTTAATACCTTTTACTGTATATTTTAATTAAAGTCAGCAGCTATAACAATTGCTTTCGTATTTTTTTTTCTGTGCATACAGCTGAAAGCTGAGTATATACATTTAAGGTGTTTGTTTTTTCATATAATGCTCCAAAATAGCATGTTAAAAAATATGCTCAATATGAGCAGTTTACATTTGCTAGCAATGGGCTTCTGGTTTACTACTACATACTAGCATGCTTAATAAGCAAACCTGTTCACACGAGCTAAAAGCACGCCCCTACACCCGCGCTGCAGGTAGAGCATGCTCAAAAATTGCACGACCGTTGTTTTTTGAGCAGACTCGAAATAAGCATGCTCATTATTATCAATGTTTCAATACACATGCTACTAATGAGCATGTAAGGCCATTATTCTACTAAATTCGTGTATTCTACTAAAAAAAGCACGCTTGTGTGCTATTTATAGCATGCTCTCCGAGTGTGTACATTTGCTCATGAAAGCACAGATCATAAAAGCATACTTATTAAGAGCATGCTTCTTTCTAGCACGTCTGAAATTCACATGCTCATTAGAGCATTCAAAATGGACGTTTCTTTACATAATCATGTGCGAAATGAATTAAATTCAGTGATATTATCACTTTCAACACATTTAATAAAGAATAAGATAAAGATCGTGAACTTCCTACGCAAACAAATCAAGTAGCATCTGCTCGAAAATAGCATGCTTGTGTGCTGCTACTTAGCATGTGTATTCCACGCTTAATGATTCGTGCTAGTAATGAGCATGTGTAACTGTAGCTTATATGCATAAACAACATAACAAACTACTTCAACAAATAGTAATAGGCAGTCTGCCGATCCGGAGTAGTACCACCACAGACCGTAAAGAGATTTAGTCGCGTTTTGGGATGTAAGCTGTGATAATCGATGTGACTGCTACTTACAGTTACTGTATTGAAGATTGTAGTAGCGGTAACATCCATTCTTGGATTCCACTGCAGCTTAACATCAGGCAGGGTGCTGACATATGTAGAGTTAAAATTAAAAAAACTTATACAATACATCAATAATGAATATAATAAATATTGTATTTTACATAGTAACTATGCCACGAAGACTGCTAACCACGCAACCATTGTCTGAATACCTATGACATATGACACGTTGCATGCCCTACTTATTTTAAAAATGTATATAAATATATATGTATGTATGTACATTGTGTGTATATGAATATGTACTTAATTCTTTTCATGGACCGCACTCCAGCTTAAGTGTCCAGACTAGGTGCTGTCAAATATGTCGAGTCACATTTTTTTTAAAACACCTCTTAAACTGTTCAGCGAGTGGAATAATTTAGCAACCATGTGTTCTCCCCAACCCTATCTTGCATATAACCTTGGATGCTTTAATTGAAGCGTAGGCAAGCAGCTCTGGCTGGCACATAGACGGCGACTGAGGCAACCGTAAACTGAACCGTTTTTTTTTTCAGTCGGCGCAAGTCGTGATCTGATATCGAGTCTCTTTAGATATAAAATATATATATATAAAAGTTAATTTATATGCGGTTATTTAATTGTACTAGAAGTTGTCTCTATTCATAGCAACAGCCAACACACGAGCCTTACATCAAGAAGGGTGGTGTTATGACGAACGACAATTAATACGCTTGTATTATACTCGTATACTATAATCTTAAATAAACATAAATAGCACGCAAATTGTGGTTTATTTAGAATATTCTGTATCAGATTAAGTTTAGTTTTGGTTTATTTATTAAGTAATTAGGCTCCAAGGAACACGTCAAAACCTTACAAACATAAACATAATAACAATCCAATAAATAAACAATTATAATACAATTAATAATAACAGTAGTTTAAAAAAAGTTGAACAGAAAATTAAAAAAATGCAGGATATCATTGTAAATGTAAATATAATGTAATATACAACATAAATATACAACATTGTAAATGTAAAGGATACCACACAAGCTTTTTTGATACCAAATATACATAACACAAATAGCAACATTGCATTAGCTTCTGTGAGAAAGCATTGTCAACTTACAAACTATTTTGAATGTCAATATTTAAAAATCTAAAAGTGCATTGACTAAGTATTTATTTAATTTTATTAAAATACATTTCTATACTAAGCTACTAAAGAGCTTGTATCAAAAAAACAGGACAACTAAAGTATACAGTCAAAGATACATTGGTACCGGTAAGTGGTTTTGACCATTGCATCACGGTTGGCTACGTACGAGTTATACGAGTATCTTAAATGTTCTGAATTTATTCCTAATAGTCTATAGTTTTCGACGGTTTAGTGGCAGAGAAAGCATTACCAAGCCATAATGTTAGTTAATTTTTTATAAATTAATCAAATTGTCACGCCCTTTTCCCACAGGGATAGGCAGAGACAATGGAGCGCCACTTACCACGATCCTCACACAGCTCCCTTGCTTCCTTCACATCCACATTTCTGTTCATACAGGCTCTGTGGTTATGGGCACTAGGCAACCTAGCTTTCTTGAGGACTCTCCTGGGCCTGCCTTGTTTAACGCATCCATCCACATCAATTTATAAATTATTATATTTTATCGTATTACAGAACGATGTCTCAACAGATTGATAATGAGTCGCCATGTTGTTTGGTATTGGCTGATGGCTCCGTATTTCCTGGCAAAAGTTTTGGCGCAAGATTTCACAGCGAAGGAGAAGTCGGTGAGTTATAATACCATAATATAAACAAAAGAAATAGGTAATAAAAAGAATTAACAATCAAGACATGGATTACCATTGTAATGGAAGCACCATTAGACGACATAACAAGCGTGGACGAACGGTTAAGCGACTGGTTTGTTGCGCGTAAAGTCCCGGGTTCGATCCCCGGTCGGAGCAAATATTTGTTACATAGCTTTTATTTGTAATATTTAATAATATTAAATATTACAAATATTTGTTAATAAAAAAAAAGAGATGGATATTTGCTTCGGGTCTGGTTATCAAAGAGTGGTAGGCAGTGGTACCCAGTTTGCCGATCCGGGGTAGTACCACCACTTACAAGTATACAGACCGTGAAGTGATTTGGTCACGTTTCGGGATCAGCTTGTAAGTTGCCGGTTCCATCTAGGCCGGCATAGTGGATGTGATTGCTACTTACAGTTATTGAATTGTAGTAGCAGTGACATTCATTCATGGACCACACTTTGGCCTAACATCAAGCGGGGTGCTGTCATATGTCGAGTCACAATAAAAAAAAAACATCATCATCATGTTACACGTAAAGTCCCAGGTTTGGTTTTCGGTCTAAGCAAAGATTCGTTTCATCAAGTTTAGTCAAAGAGTGATCAGCAATCGCATTTTGGCATCAGCTTGTGAGTTGCCGGTTCCAACTAGGCCGGCATAGTGCATGTGACTGCTACTCGCAGTTGTTTAACTGTAGCAGCATTGAGCGCACTCCAGGCGGGGTGATGTCATTTATACCAAGCCACAGAAAATAAAAACTAACTTAAAAACCAATCAATACTTTATCTAATAAATTAATCCGTTTGCCTCCATGTTTACATACTGATAACATTTTTAACTTACGTAGTTATTTTAAAACGTGCCCTCCTTATCATTATCATTAGCGATAGTTTAAAATATAAGAAGATTTTATTTGGTTACGACTTGACAACATATATTAAACTTGAGTGTGGTCCATGAAAGGAAGCACCTGTTACTGCAGTTAAATAACCGCAAGTAGCAGTCGCATCCACTATGCCAGCCTAGTTGGAAGCGGCAACTAATCCTGAAACGCGACATACTTGAGAATATGTAAATTCAACTTTGACTATTTTTGTCATTCGTTAGATTGTTTCTCGATTAAATCGAAGACCGCGGAGCAGAGGTCCGCAGTGCTCACAGTCATAGAGCATTTTTTTATTGTGACTCGACATATGACAAAACCTCGCCTGATGTTAAGCTGGAGTGCGGTCCATGAATGGAAGTCACTGCTGCAACAGTTAAACAACCACATCCACTATACCGGCCTACCTGAATTCCGGTACTTTAATCCTGTACAACTATAGTGGTGTACTATCTCGGTGCCTACCACTCCTATAACAATGTATTTCTTTGTTCTTAAATTAATAAACTAATTTTATGTATTCTGTTGCAGTATTCCAAACTGGAATGGTGGGGTATCCCGAATCACTTACCGATCCGTCTTATCATGCACAAATATTGACGTTAACGTACCCTTTGATTGGAAACTATGGTGTTCCTGACGAAGAGGAAAAGGATCAATATGGTTTGCCTAAGTAAACATCATTCTTCTTTATTATTTTTTCCTTTTCCTATAACATTAATCCTTAAAGCAAGACATGAAAAAGCAATAAGCAAAAGTTATAGCAACTTCGTTGGCCTCAAGGTCGCGTCACCATAACCAACAATTTTTTTGTGTTGTTGGTACTACATTTATCAACCAAATTTTGTTCTATCATCTGTGAAAAAAGTTGATGCATTCATCCCTAGCTTCATGGAAACTGAATGATATTGTTCATTTGTTAAAATGTTATTAACAACAGTAGACTATGTGTTTTTTTGGTTTGATAGATATTGAATTCAATTTTATTATCGCACGTTTCAGGTGGTTTGAATCGAGTCGCATATGGGCAGCAGGTCTTGTCGTGGGTGAAATTTGTCTTCGTGCTTGGCATTGGCGGGCAAAGAAATCATTATCTCAATGGTTAGCCTCTAGAGGTGTACCAGGGATTTCAGCAATTGACACTCGTGCCTTAACACGTCGTCTTAGGGAAGGTGTTACTCTAGGCCGCATAGTGCAGGGAGGTCCACCAACGCATCCTTTGCCGCCGCTTTCTGATCCAAATGTTCGAAATTTAGTAGCTGAAGTGTCAGTTAAGGTTAGTACTAATAAACTATATCTATACGTTATAATATTAATTAGTCTTTGTTTTATTTAAATATTAATGGAGCCTAATTTCTTTGCAGGAAAAAACGATTTACAATGAGAACGGTAAATTCACAATATTGGCTGTTGATTGTGGATTAAAATATAATCAAATTCGATGCCTCGTATCAAGAAATGCAAAAGTTATTTTAGTTCCATGGGATTATCCTATAAACCCAAAAGAATACGACGGCCTTTTTATCAGCAACGGCCCAGGAGACCCAGAAATGTGCAAAACAACTGTAAATAACCTAAAAAAGATTATAAATGGCAAAATCGTAAAACCTATATTTGGTATTTGTCTAGGACATCAACTGTTGGCAACGGCTATTGGCTGCAAAACATATAAAATGAGGTATTTTTTTATTGATGTACGACATATTATAATATCACCCCGCCTTATGTTATGCGGAACTGTAGTCCATGAATTATTTAAAAAACTGTCGATTTTTTTACAGCTACGGTAATCGAGGTCACAATTTACCCTGCAGTCATAGTGGAACATCAAGATGCTTTATGACATCTCAAAATCACGGATTTGCAGTTGATCCTGACTCATTACCAAATGACTGGAAAGTTTTATTTACGAACAAAAATGACAATACTAATGAAGGAGTCATACATAAGTCACAGCCATACTTCAGTGTGCAATTTCACCCAGAACATACTGCGGGTCCAACAGACTTAGAAAGCCTATTCGATGTCTTTTTAGAAGCAGTTAAAGTATATAAGTGTAACAAAACTTGCGTAATTGATGATATAATCACAAATAAACTAAAATTCGAAACGCCTACTTTCGAAAGGCCAAAAAAAGTCCTAATTCTTGGTTCTGGTGGATTATCTATAGGCCAAGCGGGGGAGTTCGATTATTCGGGGTCTCAGGGGGTTAAAGCACTTCAAGAAGAAAAAATTCAAACAGTATTAATAAATCCAAATATTGCTACTGTACAAACATCGAAAGGTTTAGCTGACAAAGTTTATTTCCTTCCTATTACTCCTGAGTATGTAGAGCAAGTCATAAAAGCAGAACGTCCAACTGGTATACTTCTCACATTCGGAGGGCAAACAGCCTTAAATTGTGGTGTTGCCTTAAAGAAATCAGGTATCTTAGATAAATATAACGTCAAAGTACTGGGCACACCCATTCAAGCGATTATTGATACAGAAGATAGAAAAATATTTGCTGAGCAAATTAATTTGATTGGAGAAAAAGTAGCACCTAGTGCCGCTGTTGAAACTGTTGACGAAGCTCTTCAAGCTGCTCGTGTTATCGGATATCCAGTGATGGCGCGTGCTGCATTTTCTCTAGGTGGTTTGGGTTCCGGATTTGCTAATGACGAAGAAGGACTTCGAGCTTTAGCTCATCAAGCTTTGTCATATTCAAACCAATTAATTATTGATAAATCTTTGAAAGGATGGAAGGAAGTCGAATACGAAGTAGTTCGTGATGCTTATGACAATTGCATTACAGTATGTAACATGGAAAATGTTGATCCTTTGGGTATACATACAGGCGAATCTATTGTTATTGCACCTAGTCAGACATTATCAAATCGCGAATATTACATGTTGCGAAATACCGCTATTAAAGTAATTCGACACTTCGGTATAGTAGGTGAATGTAACATTCAATACGCCTTGAATCCATATTCAGAGGAATTTTATATTATCGAAGTCAACGCAAGATTGTCAAGGAGTTCAGCGTTGGCTAGTAAGGCTACAGGCTATCCTTTGGCATATGTTGCCGCCAAATTAGCACTAAATATTCCATTACCGGAGATAAAAAATTCAGTAACTGGTGTGACAACAGCTTGTTTTGAACCAAGTTTAGATTACTGCGTTATTAAAATTCCAAGATGGGATTTGGCTAAATTTAATCGTGTAAGCACAAAAATAGGCAGCTCGATGAAGAGTGTTGGCGAGGTAATGGCTGTGGGGAGAAATTTCGAAGAAGCATTTCAAAAGGCATTGCGAATGGTCGATGAAAATGTTAATGGATTTGATCCGAATATTAAAGAAGTAAACGAAAGTGAACTTAGAGAACCGACTGATAAAAGAATGTTTGTTTTAGCAGCTGCCTTAAAACAAGGATACACCATAGAAAAACTTTATGAATTAACTAAAATAGATCTTTGGTTTTTACAAAAAATGAAAAATATTATTGACTATTATTGCACTCTTGAAAATAACGGTGGTGGTACAATTAAAACCGATATTCTGCTAAAAGCGAAACAAATTGGCTTTTCTGATAAACAAGTAGCCGCTGCTGTGAAAAGTACAGAATTAGCGATTCGAAAGTTAAGAGAAGAATATGGTATAATTCCCTTTGTGAAACAAATTGACACCGTTGCTGCAGAATGGCCAGCAACAACTAATTATTTATATTTGACGTATAACGCTTGTACTCATGATTTAGAGTTTAATGAAGAATATGTTATGGTACTTGGATCTGGTGTATATCGTATTGGCAGTTCAGTTGAATTTGATTGGTGTGCTGTAGGATGCTTGAGAGAACTTCGAAATCAAGATAAAAAGACAATAATGATTAATTACAACCCGGAAACAGTCAGCACTGACTATGACATGTCAGACAGATTATACTTTGAAGAAATTTCATTTGAAGTAGTGATGGATATATACAAACTTGAAAAACCAGAAGGCGTGATTTTGTGTATGGGTGGCCAATTGCCAAATAATATAGCCATGGATCTACATCGTCAACAAGCAAAAATCTTGGGAACATCTCCAGACATGATAGACGGAGCTGAGAACAGATTTAAATTCTCAAGAATGTTAGATCGCAAAGGAATTTTACAACCAAGGTGGAAAGAACTAACAAACCTTGAATCTGCAACTGCTTTTTGCGAAGAAGTTGGTTTTCCTTGCTTGGTACGCCCATCATACGTACTTAGCGGAGCCGCTATGAATGTCGCTTATTCCGCTCAAGATCTAGAGGCTTATCTAAAATCAGCAAGTGATGTGAGTAAAGACCATCCAGTGGTTATATCTAAGTTTATTTCGGATGCCAAAGAAATAGACGTTGATGTTGTAGCCGCCGATGGTGTGTTGCTCTGTATGGCAGTGTCTGAACATGTTGAAAATGCTGGAGTACATTCTGGTGATGCTACACTTGTTACACCTCCACAAGACATAAATGAACAAACTTTAGAAAAAATAACTGAAATTTCAAGAGTTATTGCAGAAACACTTGATGTCACCGGTCCATTTAACATGCAACTCATAGCAAAAGATAATGAACTTAAAGTTATTGAATGTAATGTACGGGTATCAAGATCTTTTCCTTTTGTTTCAAAGACGTTGGACCACGATTTCGTTGCAATGGCTACGAAAGTTATACTTGGTTTGCCTGTAGAGCCAGTTAGCGTAATGGGTGGCTGTGGAAAAGTTGGTGTTAAAGTGCCACAATTTTCCTTTTCACGGCTAGCTGGAGCAGATGTTACATTAGGAGTTGAAATGGCATCTACTGGTGAAGTTGCATGCTTTGGTGAAAACCGCTATGAAGCCTATTTAAAATCGTTGATGAGCACAGGCTTTAAAATCCCTAAAAAAGCTATACTATTGTCAGTCGGAACATTTAAGGTATGTTAATTAAACAAAACGAGTATAATCAATAAACTATTAAATTGTTAAAATATTGTTAAATACCATATTTTTGTTTTAGCATAAAATGGATCTACTGCAAAGTGTGAGAATTCTCCAGAATATGGGATACAAATTGTATGCCAGTATGGGTACGGGTGATTTTTACACGGAGCATGGCCTCGAGGTTAGTACATTCGTTATGTTAGCACAGCATATGATCGCATTCCCTCTTGAGTTTAAGGCGACTGTTGCCAAGACTGCAAAACAAGCAAATTCTGAAAAAGCTGAGTCTACCGTCAAGCGACCACAGAAACCTTGCCTATTACTTTTAATCACCGTCAACCCAGAGGAAATATCTTTATTAATATTTTATTATCGAATAGCATATTTAATTCAAAAATAATCCTATGAAACAAATATCTGTGCTGACCGGGGAACGCTTCCCCGAGACCTATCCAGTATTAAACTGGTGTGTAATCACTTCATTATGCCACACTTGGGTTGTCGAGTCGCAGTCGAAGCCGCGTAATTATATTTTAACAAAAAAGGCTTATAATTTACTACTACTGTTTCGGTAAATAAATGAATTAATGGAAATTTTAGGTTGAAAGTGTCCAATGGACATTTGACCATATTGATGACCTGGAGGATGCACGATCGCATGGAGAATTAATGCATTTAGCAGATTTTATGGCTAAAAAACAATTGGAACTTGTTATAAATTTACCTATGAGAGGTTCTTCGCGAAGAGTGTCATCTTTCAGTACACATGGCTATAGAACACGACGCTTGGCAGTTGATTATGCAGTACCCCTCGTTACTGATGTGAAATGTGCAAAGCTTCTTGTCCGAGTAAGTGAATTATAAACATCACATTGAGTTAACAATGGCCACTTAAAAGGTATTGTTTGTTACAAAATTAGTATTATTTCGCAGGCAATGCAACAGTGCGGAGGAACACCAGCCATGAAGACACATACAGACTGCATGACTTCTCGCAATATTGTTAAATTACCTGGATTTATTGATGTGCACGTTCACGTTAGAGAGCCAGGTGCCATACATAAAGAAGATTTTTCATCATGCACTGCAGCTGCGCTTGCTGGTGGAATTACACTTATTTGCGCTATGCCTAATACCAGCCCTCCGTTAGTGGACAGAAGTGCATATGACTACGTGTCTGCGTTGGCTCGTGTTAGTGCTAGATGTGATTATGCATTATTTGTAGGCGCATCCACAACAAACTGCGAAACAGCTGCAGAATTAGCACCACAAGCTGCTGCTTTAAAGATGTATTTGAATGAAACATTTACAACATTAAAATTAGATGATATGACGGTTTGGCAACGTCATCTTCAGAATTGGCCCAAAAAGCTACCTATTTGTGCTCATGCAGAACGGGAAAAGACTGGAGCTATAATTTTGATGGCTTCGCTTCTCGATCGTCCTATCCATATTTGTCATGTCGCACGCAAAGAGGAAATTTTAATAATAAAAGCAGCAAAGGAGAGAGGCCTAAAGGTTACCTGTGAAGTTTGTCCTCATCATTTGTTTTTGAACACCGATGATATAGATCGTATTGGCCAGGGACGTGCAGAAGTACGTCCAGTTTTATGTAGCCCTGAAGATCAATCGGAATTATGGAAAAATATGGACGTGATTGATGTATTTGCGACAGATCACGCTCCGCACACCGTCGAAGAGAAAAATTCCTCTAAACCCCCTCCAGGCTTTCCTGGATTAGAAACCATTTTACCTTTGCTATTAAATGCCGTTAATGAAGGTCGTCTTAAAATAGATGACATTATAAATAAATTTCATAAAAATCCAAGAAAGATATTTAATCTTCCCGAACAACCAAATACTTATGTGGAAGTAGATATGGATAAAGTATGGACCATACCCTCAGCTTTAGACTTCTCAAAGTCTAAGTGGACACCTTTCGCTGGCTTGAAAGTATGCGGAGCCATACACCGAGTTACATTACGCGGAGAAATCGCTTATGTTGAAGGACAGATTTTAGTGCCCGCTGGCTTTGGACAGAATGTCCGTGAATGGCCAACACCTAAGAAACCAATGACATACCCTAGCGAAAAAGTTGAAAAAGATAGTCGGCCGAATTCCGCTTTGGATATACATGTTTCTGGAGACACTGGTCGTTTTAGTGATGGGGAATTTGACTGGGAACCACCTCGTCAAAATGACTCACAAAGTAAACTTAATGTTCATTTTAATGACATCGGGGCACTTAGAAGTACTTCGCCAGTGCCAATTATGTCAATGAGGCAGCGTTGTGATAGCTCCTCATATCCACCAGCTTCAGTTACACAACGGCAAAGAAGTGATTTATATGGCAAAAACATTCTCACAGTCGACATGTTTAATAAAGAAACATTAAATGACATATTTAATTTGGCACAATTTATGAAAACTGGTGTTAGTAAAGGTAGGATGCTGGACGACATACTGCGCGGTAAAGTGATGGCATCTATTTTTTATGAAGTTAGTACTCGCACGAGTTGCAGTTTTACTGCAGCTATGCAAAGGTTAGGAGGTTCTGTAGTTCATACAGATGCTACGAGTTCGTCGGCTAAAAAAGGAGAAACTTTAGAAGATAGCGTAACTGTATTAGCTAGTTACGCTGATGTTGTGGTCCTTCGTCATCCTGAGCCAGGTGCAGTAACTCGTGCATCTCGGCATTGTAGGAAGCCAATAATAAATGCTGGAGATGGTGTGGGTGAACATCCCACACAAGCACTGCTTGATGTGTTTACTATTCGCGAAGAAATTGGTACAGTAAATGGCCTTACGATAACTATGGTGGGTGATCTTAAAAATGGTCGAACTGTGCATTCCTTGGCACGACTTTTAACATTATATCAGGTTCAACTACAATACGTTAGTCCGCCTGGTTTAGGGATGCCACAACACATAATGGAATATATAGCTACTAAAGGAATATCTCAGAAAGTTTATGATCGATTGGAAGATGTTTTGGCTGACACTCATGTTCTGTACATGACACGAATCCAGAGAGAGAGATTTCAAAGTCAAGCCGAATATGATAAGGTATGTTTTGTTTTTACCTTATTAATTGTCCCTGTATTTTTGAATAAATTAATTTTAGTGTCTGTCAAAAATATCTATAATGGTATTATTTACCTAGGTACATAGTAGGTATTGTTACCTATCTTCTAAAGGTTAGCTGATAGAAAATGCTTTTAAGCATTAATCTCGCCTATTGTGTAGTGATTTAACTCTGTAATAAACAACTTTATAATTATTATTGTATAATCAAATATGTTATATTTCCAGGCTCGCGGTCTTCTGGTGGTAACTCCCCAACTGATGACTCGTGCACGGCGCCGTATGGTGGTAATGCATCCACTACCTCGTGTTGATGAAATCTCGGCTGAATTTGATTCTGATCCACGTGCCGCTTACTTCCGCCAAGCTGAGTACGGCATGTACGTAAGAATGGCCTTGTTATCAATGGTTACTGGTGTCAACCCTCTTAATTAATATTTTAACTATAGTTTTAATGTACTCGTATATGTTTACTAAAGGCGACCTTGGTCTAGCGTTCACTATACCACGGTCTTCTTGACTACATTAAAAATGAATTGGTAGCTGTATTTTCCTATATTTAAGTTTTTAAGTATAAGTTTAATAGACAATGGTTTTAATTTATTAATAGGACCTTTATATTATATTACTTAGATAGATTAGGCTGTGAATAAATCGTCTTCCTTTGAACACGCTGGTGTTTAATATCTTTAATTTAACATAGATTTTGAAATTAGGTAGATTTGTTTAGGTTAGATTAAATTAGGTAGAAAAATTACATAGTTAAATATTTATTAACTATTTATTTTTTATAAAATGTATATATTTACGATATGATTTACTTAATGATGTGACAAGTAAAATATACTATTATGTAAATACTAATAATATAGCACAATAATTTGCAACAATATCAACTGCAAAGTGGAGCTTGCAACTATTGTATTTATTTATTTAGTCAATACATAAATAAATAGTGGCGATTGCAACTATTGTATTTATTTATTTAGTCAATATATAAATAAATAGTGGAGATTGCAACTATTGTATTCATTTATTTAGTCAATTCATAAACAAATAGTGGCGATTGCAACTATTGTATTTATTTATTTAGTCAATACATAAATAAATAGTGGAGATTGCAACTATTGTATTTATTTATTTAGTCAATACATAAATAAATAGTGGAGATTGCAACTATTGTATTTATTTGTTTAGTCAATACATAAATAAATAGTGGACATTGCAACTATTGTATTCATTTATTTAGTCAATTCATAAATAAATAGTGGCGATTGCAACTATTGTATTTATTTATTTAGTCAATACATATGGCTTACAGCTAGTTTTCCAAGTCAACCATACACTAATTAATTATAATACAATTTTTTAAACAAACATAATTGATACAACATCAAGCAAACAATTATTATTATTATTGTAATCAAACTAATTAAAGCAATAACTATTAATAATTTTAATGTCATAATAAAAATTAAATATAAACTATAATCTATATACAAATCAATGGATTTATAAATTTAATATAGTTTATCAACAAATATGTCGGTATCCCGAAGTTTCAGCGACATGTCGTTAATTAGGCTGGAATAGTGGCGGCGGCTGGGGCAGCCGGGATCTGAATCGGTTATTCCAGTCGTCGTCACTCTTGGACCTCCTCTTGCTTATCATCAGGCGAGTCGAGGTCAGATGTCGTGTCACAATAAAAAAAAACATTAACTCCGCGACTTGGATGCGACAGTTGCAAGAAATGCACGATGTAAAGATAGGATAGGAAAATTTCGGCGCAAACACATTATCGCTGTGTAGCTTGAAGGTCTGAACATGTTAAACGATAAAGAGGTTTTGAGCCCCGGTCGCAGTTTACCGATGTGCAGAAATGATTTATTTCCTATTATATTCCCGTTTTTATTACTCATTTTTATAGATATGACTAAATATAAGTTAATGTTTTAAAATAAGTCTTAGCTGTAAACCATGATTACGAGTAGATTTTTTTTACAAGTGAAATATGTATACTAAGTATATAGACTTCTTAAGTTGTTAATTATATTTATAAATTTATATTTACATACATAGATTATCTGAATAAAGTGTTATTTTTTACTTAGGTTATTCTTATTTCGGCCTTCGAGTATATGGCGTTTTCACGAGGCTAATTTAGTTGTTCTAAAGCAGTTGTGAAAGCAATTTTTGACTGATGTATGATGTACATATGTAGCGTTCTCACGGTTTAATAATAATCGACTCAAAATTACACATGTTATTACACTACATATTTACATTTTTATTATATTTTATCATTTTTCTCGTGGATGCGAACTTGATTGAAAGTCTGTACAGACGGTTCAAAACGGACGATTTTGCAGTTGATCAACTTAATTAGCCTCGTGAGAACGCCGTATTGGGTATATAACTTTTTATTGTAACTTAATCTGATCCCGACTTGCCTATTGGTGAGCAAGGGATGGTCCAAGAGAGCCAACGATCGGACAAACTGATCGGTTCGGTTCAGGGAAATAATACAATAAAAAGGTGTTTTGGTCTGTGAAATAAGTGTGTTGTTATTTGGTTCCCCTAATTTATGTTGATTTTCATGAAGCAGGTTAGGTCATGAAGCTTTGTGGTCCTCATTACATATTGAGTTTTTTTTTAAGATTATTGAAATAAAAGAATATTTGGGCGCTTATAATATAATAATAACCAAAATACAGTTGTTCAATGACTCACCTCAGAAATTCTGCAATTTTCTGAGCAAAGCCTATAATAATGTGTTTGCATCAAACTTTTTAATAAACGATATACTTATATATTAAGCGATTATAACAACAGTTAGTGTTACCACAATAAATAAATAAAAATTGTGTTGTCAATACCTATAACCGAAACAAATAGAATAATGCTACTGTTACACATGCTCTAAAATAGCATGCTGAAAAGCGTGCTCTTAAGTATGCTTATGAGCAGTTTACATTTGCTAGCAATGGGCATTCTGGTTTACTACTACATACTAGCATGCTCAATAAGCAAACCTGTTCACACGCCCCCTACACCCGCGCTGCAGGAAGCATGCTCAAAAATCGTACGACCAAACTCGAAATGAACATGCTCATTATTAGCAATGTTTCAATACACATGCTACAATAAGCATTTGCCCAATAAAAGCATGCTTTCGTGCTAGTAATGAGCATGTGTAACTGTAGCTTAAAGCAGATAATTATCGTAAGGTTTAATTTGATAACATATGAAAATTATGATATTGGTAAGTATTTTTAAAATTGGTGTTTCCATATATTTTTGGCCAAATGTAGCTTCATAATGGAGCATGACAATGCAGAAATTTTCTTTTCATTGCCGATAACAGCTTATGTAAAAGTTGTCGAAATTGAAATCATTCAAGTGAGCCGCCGGAGCCGACGTTTCAAAAGTTACATGAAGTAGGTACCTCTCCAATTATATTAATACCATTTAAACATATCACCCATATTATGCTTAAAATCTGTGACGTTTTGGTTTTTACTTCATCCATTTACATTTGGAAGCAGCTCAATTTTAAAATAGAGATTCATAGAGAATTTTTTTTCATTAATTTTATTTTTTAAACATTTCTATACTAAGCTACCAAACTTGCTTGATTTTGTAGCCTAATTTACCGGCAAATGGTTTAAAACCAGAAACTCAACGACTACACCACGATTGTCCTGATATAGAATTCTGAGATAAGCTGAGATAGCTATGGGCCAATATAAATTTTTTAGTTTAACGAATTATAAACTACGCTTTAATTTATTTACCAGCTCAGAATCTACGATGAAAAAAATTAAAGTGGTAATGAAATGTTCACGCAAACCACGAACTCCAGGTTCAAAACCATTTTTTTTTTCATTTTCCTACCAATGTATCTCTGATATACCACTCCGTTTTTATGATACAAGCATGTTTGGTAGCTTGGTATAGAAATGTCAAAAACTATATTTGAACTTCCTTTTTAGTTAAAATTATTCATTGTTGTCATTTTTGTTAAATAATTTTACTTTTCTAAAATAATACATATTGAAATCGATATAATGTGGCCAGCCCATTATGCCGTAAATTTTGGGGTAAAAAGGATCAGACCTTTTTAAAAATTCCAAAGATAATTATATCTTTGAAAAAATACAAAAAAAAGAGTACCTCATAGTAGGAGAGTAAGGAGATGATTGTATAGCCGATAGCTAAGGTAATAATATTGCATATTTTTTGATATTAGAGCCATGTTCACCTAGTGTTATGTGTTTTTTCTTTCTTTATCTCTATGTCAGAAGTCGTTTTTTAAATAAAAAGTAAAATAAGTTATTTTATCTCTCGACCCTGAAGTTTGTTTCTCAGAGAAGTAGTGGATGTTCTTTGAAAAAATGCTGGGGTCCGCAGCGCCTGTAATCACTTGTTTAAAGACAATTATGAAAGAGGCAAGAGAGCTGTCAGGATGAAAAGTAGTGCTTCGGTTTTTTTCCTATACCTGTGAGAATTAATGACGTAATAATTTCATTGGTTGATTTACAACATAATCGCTTGGCCATTCAAAAACACACTTTTAGACTTAAAACTATAATCTCGATTCCTCTAAAGATTCCGAATCTGCTTCAGCAAGTTTAATAATGCTAATCCTTTTTGATGCATTTGATGCGCTTGTTGATGGTTGTGGATGAATATCTACAAAACTGAATGCAGAGAAACCCGGAGAATCTGTTGGAGAATCATGATTCACAACATTCAAATTTTTAGGCGGACGTGGTCGGATAGGTATAGGTTTGGACTCCACACGAGTAATATCACGAGGTTTACTTTCTCTTCTGTTTGGTATTTTGTATCCGCTCTGATCTATAAGCATTCTATGACATTCCGCCAAATCTTCACGGATTTGTTCAAGATACTCATTAGCAGTCACATCTCCCCCTGGTTCTTCCAATAATAGTCTGCATAAACGTTGAGCTTGTTCCAAATAAATGACTGCTTGTTTAATAGCTTCAAATTTCTCACTAAATCTCGCCATTGTTATAAAGTGAGGTATAAAAAATTCTAATATCAATCGCCGCCGTTCTACTTCCATTTTTGGTGGTAAGATAAACTAAAAAAATAAAAAGATATTAGTGACCTCAATATTGCAAATTATTTTTTTATCGGAAGTACGATAAAGTTAGTGATATCGAAAATTCCTTAGGTTAGGTTAATCATGTAGTCATTATATGAATCTATCTATATTAATATAATAAAGCGGAAGAGTTTGTTTGTTTGTTTAAACGCGCTAATCTCAGGAACTACTGGTTCGAATTGAAAAATTATTTTTGTGTTGGATAGATCAATTATCGAGAAAGGCTTTAGGCTATAAAACATTACGTTTCGACTTATAGAAGCGAAGAAACAGTCGAAAATGTGGAAAAAACGGGGAATATTATTCGTCTTTGAGGGTTTCCGTTGCGTGCGCTGCGAAAACCGTTCAAGATACCCAAAAAATATGTATGAAAGAATTATTCCTCTTTAAATTATCTAAAAAAATGTCCGCGACCGTATATGTCTATCTTTTAAGATTAACTCATAATAACCGTTTTTATGATAGTCAAATTTGGTCTAAATTAATGCATTATTACAAATTGTTTGTCAGAGTTGCATTAACATAATAGTATTATTCTTTATCGAAATAAATGTGTTATTAATTAAGAGTATTTAACTGTGAACAAAATTGTCATTGACATCACCAAATTTCAATAAATATCTTATAAGATAATACAATTTTAAAATAACTCTGAAACAAAATTCACACGCGTCGCATGATGAGCGCTAACCGGCGGGCGAGGAGAGGCGGTGCTTGCGGGCGAGGCGGAGGGGGGTGTAGCTCTACGAGGTATAGTCTGTCTAAGCCGAAATGACGCGCCTCTCCACTGCATTTACGCATACGAGCAAATATAAAATATGGATAAAACACACCGAAAATGCAGTAATTGGTTATTCAGTTGCTGGTTAGACACAAAGGAGGAACGAACGTGATGAAGTTTAATAGTATAGTTAGTAATATTTGCATTCACACATTTAAATAAACTAATAAAGTGGAGGGGCGCGTCATTTATAGACAGACAAGCATACTATGCGGTCGGCTCCCTACTGATCGGTTGAATGCAGCGTTAATTTGTTTTTACGATATAATATCATCGTGCAAAATCCTTTTTTATACAATTTCATTTAGTAGTAGTTTTCTCTATAGTAGGTAGTGTTTGTTTTAAGTATAGTATTTTGTTTCTAATATTTTCACAATAACACTTTTTTTGTTTTGTTGTAAATAATACCTGTAGGTGTCATCTACATTCTTTCAAGGTTAGGTTTTACAATTCTTATTAGGTTAGGTTTTAGTTTAAGCATACAGTTAGTTTGGTTAAGTTTTCATTTCCTTCGTTCTTTCTTCGTCACTGTAATGCCTAGAAAAAGGACTCAGCGTTCTCGGCAGACTGCTGCTGCAAAGCGGCTGCGAGTTATGCGCAAGAAAATAAAACTGAAAATATAATTTACGCAGAAGTACTTTAAAATATATTCTTTTTAAAACTACTGTAAAATATATTCTATTAGTTACGTAATTTAATCGTCTAAAATAAGTCGCGGGTAACAGCTATCGGTAATTTATAATAAAGCTGAGCAGGTAGGTAAACAAAAAATTAATATGATTCCCAAAATAACTATTCCACGCGGACGCAGTCGCGGGCACAGCTAGTTATTAATAAATCGTAAATATTGAAAATAATATGGCTAAATAATATACTTACATTTCTATCAATCGGGCTTTCAATTGACGTCAGTATTTTTATTTTCTTTGATTGGCCTTGTGCTTTTCTCCTCTCTTGCGCTTGACGTCTTACTTTCCATTGGTAATCTTTATCTCTTGATTTAGCTCTATCCCAGATGCTGCCACTAGTATTCTCGTCTTCACTTTCAGATGACGATTGTGGCTTCATAACAGGAGGTAAATTTGGATTAGCAATACGCAGAGGATTTTTACATGTTAACAAAATATATAGCCTATTAACATTCAGAGCTGGATAAAAATCTTTGTTGGTGTATTTAAGCTTTTGTATAGCGCTTAATATATGCATTACAGGCGATTGTAAAATATCATGTAAGCGACGTTGTAATTTAAGTAGCAATGGTGTCGGGATGCCTTTAAAATCATTGCAAGATTCAACAAAGTAATTTGGTAATCGAGAACGTCCGAAATGATCATATAGGCCTCGTAAAAACAATCTTAAAGATTCTCCAAGTCTATCTTCTGGCCATTTAGCTAAATTATCTTCACATTGCCAAAATAGGTGGTTTTTAATGTGGCTGGAGTCGATTCCTATTTTACACGATTCACTTTCCATAAATGTTTTATGCAATGCAAGTGTGAAAAGATAACATCTTATGTGGGAATGAGCTAAGCAGCTCTCTAAATATCTCTCAGCTGCTGGGAAGGTAACTCTCCATTGGAACTTCTGATTTGGATTAGCGCCACGTTTTGGTCTAAACCCGACAGGTGTTAAAAGACAACCTAAATTAATAGCCTTTTTCACCATATTATTAGTTGGCCACTGATAATTGAAATTTGTTCGTGGGTTTACTGTTACTTTTCTTTCCCGAATAATCCATTGATTAGCAGCATTTGGCCATGATGCAATTATAGCTGGAATTATTTCATATCCGCATTTTACACCAGCTTTGATTGTATCGCAATATATACTTGCACCCTGAGTGAGCGCATTATTTACTGAATCTGTTGTTAACCCAAGCGCTTTGCCCAATTTCACCATGAAATTATCAACAAAATTAGTCATGAAATGTACCGAACTAAGGTAGTAAAATATATCATATAAATCTTTGTTTATATTAGCTCGAGATACTCGTTTCGAAACTGGATTTTCATCATCATCATCGTCGTCGTCGTCGCTTGACTCATCAAGTGCTCGAACTTTTTGGATAGCCCAGCATTCTTCAGGCAAAACTCCAGAACTTGCTGATAAATTTGTTTGAAGACTTAATTCTACTCGCTTTGGAGTAGTAGATTCAGTAATAGTAGAGTAACCATAATCTGACTCGGTTCCACTTGATTCGTTATTGCGACTTGAGTTAGACCTGTAACCTGACGTCCCCTCAGTATCTTCAGATAAATTACTTTCCTTATTTTTGTTGCCTTTATTAGCATTTCCTTTTTTCAAAATAGATTTCGTTACAACATTATCCGTGTCTGCCTTTTCTAAATTAGCCATTGAAGCCCTTTTCTCTTCTTCTTCCACCATTACACTCATTTTTTGCATTGATTTTATATTCGAAATGTCTGCTTTTATTGCAGTTGAATTAAATTGTATGGTTGGGCCACTTCGCCTTCTGCCTGATAAATCCACATTGTCAATTCTAAGAGACATTTGCTTTTCATTAGAAATAACTTCATTTAATCTTGATTTAAATGGCTTTTCAATATTTGATTCATTAATTCTCGACTTAATACTGCGTAACAAGTCCTCTCCTTTACTAGGAAATGAATCCTCGTTAGAATCTGTTGATTCTTTCCCTGAATCAGTATAAACGCTTTCGTCAGATACAGTTGGATTTTGCGTAGAAATATTTTCTGTCTCCTTGTTAGTAACTGCACTTTCTAGAACTTCCAATTTCTTTAATTTTACGTAACCTGTAAGTAAAAGTTAATTATTCGTGAGTATATTGCAAGCGCTTTTTTTGGGCAGGCGTAAACTGCAACGGTTCTTTCAATCATGGCGTTCTTGAACTTTTTCTTGCTTACCATCAGGAAGCCATAGTCAAAAGTTGCATCTTAATAAATAAATAAAAAACTAAAAATTTTACATAATCGTTTCGTACCTGGTTCCTTGCATTCCTCTATAAGTAATTTATAAAATGGCGCATCAAGCACTGTGCTGTAATCTGATATATCTCCTGGTTCGCTGGCTTCAACATTATCATAAATAACGAAGAGTCGCGGGGAGCTCAGTGATTCTTGATGTCCTTTACGTCTTGAGTACCGTACATGTTCTTGTACACATTCGAGAATACGATCAGCAAAGAACACATGTTTGTGATGTCGTACCATGGCTTCATCAATACGATGATCGCGATCGCTAAGTGGATTACTTTTGATATGTCGCATTTCCCTGCAAGAACATATTTGTTACTATTGGGTATATTTACTAATTTGAAAGTAGCGGAGCCAGAGAACATTTCCATTCTGTTTCTGTACTTTTTACAAACACGGCGCGAGATTTTCGAATGCAATATCCAAAAGCAAATATATATACATATTTTAATATTATAATAATAATACCAATTAATGTTAGCACGCTAGATTTGGCAAATGTGTCTCACACACACTATCCTCTAGATTTGCAACCCACCATATTAAGCAAATACAACACACAAGGCTGGTAGTGGGCGACAGTAGGCCGGTAGTGGATACACGAACGACAGTGTTTTGCGGAATATGTCCCTTTTCGCCTATCACAATTAATCTATTTATTTTAAAATGGTTAACCAGATGTAAAGCTCGAATTTTATCTACAATCAGACAACGTTATTGGACCATCGTGCACTGTGGTCATTCTGTTGGGGCTGGGAGTGGGTGAGAGAGTAGGAATACCACTATAATTGTTGTATAGTTTATTTCACATATTTATCTTGATACACTATGCTAAATGTTCTATGCTTAATGATACTGATAAATGTTATTGTTAGGGAAGGATGTTCTGCTATAACCCAGACACTTGTTAGTCTAGGATTTTACTGATTGAGTGGACACGGACTCTTGTTAGTCTAAAATCGCACTGATTGAGTGGACACGGACTCTTGTTAGTCTAAAATCGCACTGATTGAGTGGACACGGACTCTTGTTAGTCTAAAATCGCACTGATTGAGTGGACACGGACTCTTGTTAGTCTAAAATCGCACTGATTGAGTGGACACGGACTCTTGTTAGTCTAAAATCGCACTGATTGAGTGGACACGGACTCTTGTTCGTCTAAAATCGCACTGACTCTCTCGAGCCACCACTCGATGTCTTATGCTTTACGTGGCGTCAAATCTGTGTCAAGACGTCACGTAATGTTTGGTGCGCTTGCACCGAATATAAATACATACCTACTTTCAAGAGTCTATGTGAGATTTACACTTGATAGATAATAAATAGTAAATCAAGTTCGAGGCAAATCACAGCGGCAAAGATAAGATTTATCAACATTATTATATTTAATATTAATTCCGCGAATATTGCGAATTAATTACTCATCTGATATTATCTGTACAATTACTTTTGTAAATGCTAATTTATTGATGTGGCTGCGTGGATGTAGCCCCGATCTCTTAATATACGACAGCAAAATACCGAACTTGTACTGATATTTGGCATATTCGGAACAAATCAGCCAATGGCGACGAAAAATCAGTAAAATTGCGCTGCGGTGACCAATCAATTGATTTGTTATTCGCTCATTGGTTACGAAGATGTCAAATATCGTCATGTTCGTCATTTCGCTGTCGTGTATTAAGAGAACCTAGGCCCTGATTTAATAATATCATGTCGATTAATAAACTAAACGACATGTTTACCGCACACATGTAAATTGTGCTAGATGCTGGTCTGGGTTTCAATAAGAAATCAATGACCCCATATCATATTATTATCCTTGATATTCACCATTACCATTTCCCTCGACTGGCCGGCATAGTGAAAGTTGATATGGTCTTCTATTTAGCGTGCGATAACAGTGTTGATAAAAGGACTTCCCCTTGTAGAAATAGCAAATGCATAATATCAGATACGATTACGGGCATTTGGCATTATATTCAAGATAGAGGATACTTTTTATAACATAGATACCATGATTTAAAATAATTAACAGGTATTTTATTAATTAGTTTTTTTAAATTAAAGTAATCAACATCATGCTTATGTATAATACACTGATAGCGTTATTCATTCACTGAAGATTTATGAATATTTATAAATAAATATAATATAATAGATAAAATAATATGCATTAAATAAAAAAATTAAGCTCTCTTTATTCTATTGGCATATTTAAACGCAGAACTTCAATTTCTTTATCTGTGCCTGGGTGCAGTTTGCCATATTTAGAAACATAAGTAGAAGGACACACAGACATGTATTCCAATATAAATTATAAATAATTAATCAAATTGTCACGCCCTTTTCACGCCGCACCGGATAGGTAAAGACATTGGAGCGCCACTTGTTACGATCCTGACACAACTCCCTCGCTTCCCTCACATCCACAATTCTCTTCATACAAGCTCTAAGGTTATGGGCACTAGGCAACCTAGCTTTCTTAAGGATCTCTGATGCGGTCGGAAAACACCCTCCGTTTAACACAAAAAATAATAATGTGATAAAGTAAAAATATTTAATAAAATCTATTTTTTTCCTTTAAGTCTAGATTTAATTATTTCACGTGGATGTCCAATTATTTTAAAAATACTCTCGGTACTGATGTACTTGATTTGATAAAGTACTTTGTTCGCATAGTCAACATAACACATGCATAAATGATATTAATTCATAAATTATATAACGGAACGTGAAAAGTGATGCTTTTTTGTCTCTCTCTCTACTTTTGGGAGTAATCATTTGAAAAATTTAATATAGTTGAAACTCTCTGAAAGCTTAAAAGAGTACCAACGCCACCCCAGCCGGTGAAATTTTAGATTTTCTATAAATGTCTATAACCGATCGATAGGTAAAATTTATTACTTTAAGTATTAAAAATAAAAAAATTTCTTACTCTTTTATTTTTCGAGTTGTTAAACCAAATATATATTTTTAGGTTATGTTATTTTTGTAAGGCTCATACCATTAAAATATAGAATATTTTTACATTACTTCTAACGAATAATTTATGACTTACGGCCGCTAAAAAGTCAACATGATTAAATTTAAGTTTCTAGGTTATTAACATTGTTTAATTTGTTATTAATAGTTTAATAGCATAACGCCTGAAATTGATCTTATTTTGAATTGATTTATTGAATTGTCACGCCTTTTCCTACAGGGATAGGCAGAGACGATGGACCGCCACTTGCCACGATTCAAATCCTAACACAACTCCCTCGCACCCACAATCCCTTCCTAATATAAGCTCTTCCTAAGCAACCCCAATCTACTTTGACTCATCGTGTCCAAGCCTTTGTGACAGGGTCTGGCACAAGGCCCTTCTTTCCAAGCTCGAAACATACGGTTTACTTGACCGTCTGCGTGGCTAGATAGCCGACTACCTGTGTGACCGCTCCATACGCGTGGTTGTGGATGGAAGCGCATCGTGCAGGGTGTCGGTAAATGCCGGGGTTCCTTAGGGCTTCGTGCTGTCGCCGACTTAAATCCAGCATTCTTGCTATTCGCCTGCTATTACACAAGTAGTATATACAAGGCTCAGATTGATGAGCTTGGCGTGGATTTCACGAATATACGTGGAATCCACGACAATCTCAGTGCCGTCCATCACTATCTTGAGACGGCACAGCCCACTTTGCTCTTCTTGACGGAGACGCAGATAAAGGCACCGGCTGACACTTCGTACCTTCAATACCCCGGCTACTCGCTTGAGGAAAGATTCCTTGCGAAAGCCGGGGTATGTGTGTACATCCGGTCCGATATTTGTTGTCTCCGTCTCCTTTGCTTGGAGGATCCTTCCCTGTCCATCCTCTGGGTACACGTGGACCTTGGTTCCCAAGCCAGGATCTACGGGTGCCTATACCGTTCCCACCACGGGGATTCGGAGACAACCCGGCTTTTCGATTCTCTGAGCCGGGCGACAGACGAAGCGCTGGAGCGGTTCCCGACCGCGGAGGTCGTGGTCTTGGGGGACTTCAACGCACACAATGAGGTGTGGTTGGGGTCCCAAAGGACCGACCACGCGGGAAGGGCCGCTCATGCTTTTGCCCTTCTGCATGACCTGACATAGCTGGTGACCCAGCCCACCCGGGTGCCAGACATTGTCGGTCATGCCCCTTCTCTGCTGGACCTTCTACTGACCACTCGTTCAACTCGTCCGGGTATACAATTTCGGTCAAGGCCCCTCTAGGGACTTCTGACCACTGCCTGGTCGAGATGATAATGCCGCGCGTCGTGCCTCCTCCTGCCAGGAAAGAGGTGCGACGTTTGTGGCACTACCGGTCAGCGGATTGGGAGGGAATGCGAAATTATTTCGCTTCGCTCCCTTGGTGGCAGCGCTGCTTCAACTCTGAGGATCCATCCACGTGTGCCTCGGCCGTTGCTGATGAGATAGCGCTGGGGATGGAATATTACGTTCCATCCAACTGTGCATCTCGTAACGACCGGAGCAGGCCCTGGTACAACAGTGACTGCGCGGCTGCTGTTTCAGCGAAAAACGCAGCTCACAGTGCATGGGTCAGGAGTCGAAAGAATCATGACCCTCACGTGGATGAGTTGAAAGCAGCCTAAAATCGTGCCACCAAGTCTTGCAGAAAGGTCTTTAAAAAAGCGGAGGCGCAGCGCGTTTCCAGGATTGGCGAGAGTCTATTAGCGCACCCAACGGGTAGTCGCAGCTTTTGGAGTCTCGCCAAGACTGTGGAATCTAACTTCTGTCGTTCTGTACTGCCACCACTGAGACAGCCTGATGGCTCACTGGCGCATACGGCGAAGGCGAAGGCCGATTTACTGGCCGAAGTCTTTGCCACAAATTCGCGTATTGACGATCGTGGGGCAGGGCCACCCACCCTGCGTCCGT
The DNA here is from genome assembly GCA_905220615.1 of Tinea trinotella. Taxonomy (NCBI): domain Eukaryota; kingdom Metazoa; phylum Arthropoda; class Insecta; order Lepidoptera; family Tineidae; genus Tinea; species Tinea trinotella. Next base: position 8,028,601 of record HG992308.1, on the reverse strand, counting down.
GCGGACATACGATGCCTGAGATTCGTATCAGACAACGCGATGTCCGCATGGAACTACGATCTCTCGATATCAGGAAGGCCAGTGGTCCCGATGGTGTCCCAGCGCTTGTTCAGCGGAATTGACTCCCGTCTTGACGAGGCTGTACCGGCTCTCGTGCGCATCGGGCTGTGTGCCTCGGGCTTGGAAGGGGGCCAAGGTGCAACCGGTCCCAAAAAAAGGCGACCGTTCAGACCCGGCAAACTACCGTCCAATAGCTGTAACCTCAGTACTGTGCAAGGTCATGGAGCGAATAATTAATGTTCGCCTCATGGCCTACCTGGAGGGTCACCAGCTGATCAATGACCGTCAATATGGCTTCAGGCCGAAACGGTCAACTGGTGATCTTCTGGCGTACACCACGCACGTCTGGGGTGAAGCGTTGGATGGTAATGAAGAAGCCCTTGCCGTTGGCTTGGACATCTCCAAAGCATTCGACAGGGTCTGGCACAAGGGCCTTTTATCCAAGCTCGAGGCATACGGTTTACCTGACCGTCTGCGGGGTTGGATAGCTGACTTTCTGCGGGACCGCTCCATACGCGTCGTTGTGGATGGAAGCGCATCGCGCAGGATGTCGGTGAATGCCGGCGTCCCTCAGGGCTCCGTGCTGTCGCCAACTTTGTTCCTTCTGCATATCAATGACATGCTGGACCTTGGAACCGGCATTCATTGCTATGCAGACGACAGCACAGTGCATGGACGCTACACTGCCCGCCCCGCAGCCGGCAAACAGGAGATCGCCGATATGAGAGAGTCTATTGTAGCGGGACTGAACCGGGTTCTTGATCATATTACCCACTGGGGCGAGAAGAACCTAGTTCAGTTCAACGCAGACAAGACTCAGGTTTGCGCGTTCTCGACGAAAAAATCCCCGTTTACTCCCCTTCCCTCTCTTTGTAACATCTCCCTCAGTGCTTCGGACATACTAGACATTCTTGGAATGTCCCTATGCTGCGACCTGAATCACAGGGACCACATTGAGCGGGCCATTAAGACCACCTCCCGCAAACTTGGCATCCTGAACAAGGTGCGGCGGTTCTTCGCGCCGGAGCTTCGCCTGCTACTTTACAAGGCTCAGATTCGCTCTTGCGCGGAGTACTGTTCGCACCTCTGGGACGGCTCTGCCAAGTTTCTTCTTAGTGCCCTGGATTCATTGCAGCGCCGAGCTGTCCGAATCATAGGTGAAGCAGAGGTCACGCGAACTCTGGAGCCCCTGCAACTACGCAGAGACATGGCGGCTCTATGCGTCCTCTATCGCCTATACCACGAGGAATGTTCCGAGGAGCTCTTTAACCTTGTTCTACCCCGTCTTTTTACACCAGTAATACTCGCACAGGTCGGAGGGAGCACCCGCATTTAGTCGACCGAATCGGCAGTCGAACTAAACGGTTCGGTGCGTAGTTTCTTGGTAGAACAATCGACAAGTGGAATGTCGGCATAGCGCCATCTATTATAAAACCATTAAAATAAAATGCCAATTTACTTAAATTATCTATCATGATTTATTATGTAGTTTAATCGAAATTTCATAGATGTCGCTTTTTAAAATCTAAATATTTTAATGAATAAATTACCAAATTTAATAATTTCCAACTAAATCGGAGATATTCTCAAAAAAGCTGGGTTGCCTAGTGCTCATAACCGTAGAGCTTGTATTGTTAATGTGAGGGAAGCGAGGATCGTGGCAAGTGGCGTTCCATTGTCTCTGCCTATCCCTGTAAGAAAGAGGCGTGACAATTTGATTGATTAATTAATTGATTGATCTATAATCAATAAAAATACTATATTACTGTGTATTATATTATTTTTAAAAACTTGTTACACTTGTTCATAAATTCGTCCCTGTATCAGAATTCTGATGATACAGGGACGGATTTAATTCATTAATTGTCATTAGGTTTTAACATTAATAATGAAAACATTATTTTAATACATAAAAATGAGGTCTAACTATTATTAAAAAATCGTCAATTTATAAACGAACCTGCGCTTACCAAGAGGATTACAACCTGACCGATTTTATCCCCTGTTAAAATTATGAACGGGGCTTTTTTTATTGTGACTCGACATATGACAGCACTTGATGTTTATCTGGAGTTCTGTCCATGAATGGAGGTGACTGCTACTACAGTTAAATAACAGTCACATCCACTATGTCGGCCTAATTTAAACCGGAAACTTACAATCTGACCCCGAAACGCAACTGAGTCAGTTCACGGTTGTAAGTGGTGGTATAAGTCTATCCCGGTTCGGCAGACTGGGCACCATTGCCAACTACTTTTTAATAATCAGACCCGGAGCAAATCTCCAGCTCTTAAATATTTAATTCGATTAAATCTTACGAATAATGGGGCGTTCTCACGAGGCGATTTGAGTTGATCAACTGCGAAATCGTTCGAGATTTGAACCGTCTGAACAGACTTTCAACCAAATTGAAGCAACAAATATCTATTCAACAAAAGTTAAAGACTTTTCAACTTTTGTTGACTCAACTGTCATTAATTTTTTCTTTCTTCTTGTTTATGGCTTTAGTATTTAACTTGCCAGTGTCAAAGTAAAAATATATATTATGGTTTAATGTTAAAACATTGTCAAGTAAATATGAAGATGAAGATAAACCACGCGAGTAATTCATCGAATGATGACAATGATCGGCGCGAATGTGTATTGTTTTCCTCCGTTTCACCAGTTTTTTGTTTTTATAAATTATGGAATCCACGAAAAAAATGCTAAACCATCACAAATAAGCAATATACACTTCCTAATTTCTTCATTATCCGCCATTTCGGTCATGAATATTAAGTCGATTATTAGAGATTGTATTTGTAAATAGTCTAGGTTTAGTTTATAATAGGAATGGCATCGCCATTTTATGTGCGTGATTCCCCTAATAAAATTGATTAAAAAAAAAAGAGTCGATTATTATTGAATCGTGAGAACGCTACCGTCAATATCTGCTTTCGAATTTTTGTTAAACGACAAATATTGATCAACTGAAATCGCCCGGTGAGAACGCGGTTTAAAAGCTACGAAACAAGTATTTGCTCCGACCGGAAATCGAACCCAGGGCTTTACGCATAACAAACTGGTCTGCAGACCCAATGTACCACGCCTGATACGTAAACTAAACATTTAACCCACAGACCTATAATACTTGTTTCACAGTTTTTATTTTATATTTAATTTAATTAATTATTAAAAGTATTGAAGAGTCCAAGGGTCTGATTATCAAAAAGTAGTATGCCGTGGTGCCCAGCCTGCCGATCCGGGGTACTATCACCACTTACAAGTATACAGACCGTGAAGTGAATAAGTCGCGTTTCGAAATCAGGTTGTAAGTTTTCGGTTTCAACTAGGCCGGCATAGTAGATGTGACTGCTATGTTATTTACCTGTAGGAGCAGTTACATCCATTCGTAGACCGCACTACAGCTTAACATCAGGCCCCCGCCATATGTCATATGGCGAGGCACAATACAATATAATAAAAATAATTACTCGCTTCTTTGCGTGTTCTATTGAAGGTCCCCTTTGCTCTCTGAAGACTCGGTCTTTCTTTTTAATTAACTGACTTTTAATAGCTTGACTTGTATGTATGTAACTAATTTTCACATACTTCCAGACGACTACATAATATGAAAATATGTGATGACAAAACATTAATTTTATACCGTTATTTTGATTAGGATTATTTTCTTAGATTAGATTTAGATTTCGCCCGAAAATTGGTTAATGAGTTAAACGAATTTTATGCGGCTAACACGTTCATATTGGTTTTTGATTTTACAATTTTTTGATTCCGATGTTTCGAGAGCTTTGGCCCCCTGATGGCAAGCAAGAAGAGTTCCAAGAGTCCCGACGAATGCAAAAACTGAGTACTCACGGCTGCCCCAGTCACCATCACTATACTGGCCAAAGGTGCTACTTCACGAATCGTTTGAACGATCCAAGGTTACAGGATGGAGAGAACACATGGGCTGGTAAAGCATTCTACTTGCCGATTGTCCTACAAAGAAACCACGCATCGAACCTTTTAGTTCGACTGCCGATTCGGTCAGCACAATGCGGATGCTTCCCCCGACCTGTGCGGTTATTACGGGTGTGAAAAGAAGAGGTAAGTACAAGGTTAAAGAACTCCTCGGAACATTCTCCGTGATATAGGCGATAGAGGACGCACACACCTGAGTCTTGTTTGCGTTGAACTTTACTAGGTTCTCGTCGCTCCAGTGGGAAATACATCCAAGAACCCGGTTCAGCTCCGCTACAACAGATTCTCTCATATCAGCTATCTACTGTTTTCCGGCTGCGGGGCGGGCAGTTTAGCGTCCGTGCACCGTGCTGTCGTCTGCATAGCAATGAATGCTAGATCCAAGGTCCAGCATGCCTTTAATTACAAAAGGAACACGGTCAAGTAAACCGTATGTTTCGAGCTTGGAAAGAAGGGCCTTGTGCCAGACCCTGTCACAAAGGCTTGGACACGATGAGTTGCTTGGCAAGAGCTTATATTAGGAAGGGATTGTGGGTGCGAGGGAGTTGTGTTAGGATTTGAATCGTGGCAAGTGGCGGTCCATCGTCTCTGCCTATCCCTGTAGGAAAAAGGCGTGACAATTCAATAAATCAATTCAAATAGATTCAAAATAAGATCAATTTCAGGCGTTATGCTATTAAACTATTAATAACAAATTAAACAATGTTAATAACCTAGAAACTTAAATGTAATCATGTTGACTTTTTAGCGGCCGTAAGTCATAAATTATTCGTTAGAAGTAATGTAAAAATATTCTATATTTTAATGGTATGAGCCTTACAAAAATAACATAACCTAAAAATATATATTTGGTTAAACAACTCGAAAAATAAAAGAGTAAGAAATTTTTTTATTTTTAATACTTAAAGTAATAAATTTTACCTATCGATCGGTTATAGACATTTATAGAGAATCTAAAATTTCACCGGCTGGGGTGGCGTTGGTTAAAAGAGTTACACATATCAGTACATAAAATAATTTTATCATACCAGTGTTGTATTCATCAATCAATATTAAGATTTATCAATCGTTTCTATTAAACGATATTGTCATAGGAATTTTAATTCCTTCATAACAATAATAAAAAGATTAAATTTGCTTAATGCGCGAATAGGGGAAGGTGTCACTACAATTATATCTAAAGCAGTGTTTCCCAACCTTTTTAGGCCATGCTCCATTAATAGAACCTACCAGCAAACGTGGGTTCTAACTTCTACACACCTCATAGGATCTTCTATTTCTTTTATTAGGTTTCAAATTGCAAGTAAGATGTGTAGAATGTGTACGCATTCGGCATTATTGTAGACAGTATATAATGTTGTCGCACTGTTCTTACCTCCGCTTCTTCATATAGTCTTTTAGTTGGGTACATTTTTGATTTTCGCAAGCAAATCTTTAATATTAATCTTTGAGCTCTTTCGAGCTCCAGCAGTTTGGTTTTCGCTGCACCACTCTAAGTTGATATACCATAATTAATAATAGATTGTATTAAGGACTGATAAACAATTTTTGTAATTTTATCTTCTGACAAATGAGTAAGGTTTTTAAAGATATAGTTCAATTTACGAATTTTGTTAGAAGTTGCATGGATATGTTCAGTAAAAGTCAAGTTTTTATTTATTATAATTCACAGATATTTTATACTATGTGCCATGTTTTAACACCCTGCCTGATGTTAGGCTGGAGTACGGTTAATAAAAAATATGACTGCTACTACTGTTCAGTAACTATGAGTAGCAGTTGTATCCACGATAGCAGCGTGGTTGAAACTAAACTACTTCAGAACCTGTTCATTTATGAGTGGTGGTACAACCACAAATCGACAGACTGTCTACCACTCTCAGCATATTTATGTAAAGATAATATAAAATCAAAATTAAAATTTTAAAGGAACCCCCGAAACGCGTGAAACCACTATTCATACCACCAGCCTTATAGTAATGGTTCCATAATTATATTTCCTTTAATATTCCTTGGATCCTCATGGCGCATCATTAGATACTCCAGGTCTTTAATTTGATAACAGTCCAGCTAAAGAGTTATAGTGAGTAACATTTTTAGTTAAAGCACTATATTTCTATCTCTTGTTGATTTGCTGATCTAAGAGAATCCATGATGGTGCATTAACAAATACTCTAGGTCTTTAAATTAATAACGGCACAGCTAAAGGCTCATAATGAGTAATAATTTTAGTTAAAGCACTATAGTTCTATGTCTTGTTGCTTTACTGATCTACAAGGATCCATGATGGTGGATCATCAGGTACTCCAGGTCCTCAATTTGATAAAGGCCCAGCTGAAGGCTCATAGTGAGTAAACGTTTTAATTAAAGAACAATAGTTCTATCTCTTGTTAATTTACTCATCTCCTACCTTCGAGCTCCATCATCAAAGTAACTCAGTGGTACCAGTTAAAACACCCATGTATGTGTATACATGGGTGTGTCAAACGTGAGGTCACAGATATGTTTAAAAGTAAAGTAAATACCGAATATGCGTCTAATATCTCTCCGCAGCTAACAAAACGAACTGATGACCTCTAAACCCCTGAACAGATCCTCGTCAATAGCTAAGAACCATCTCGATCACGTCAGCTTTCAAACAATCAAAACCGCATCGTAATCGGTCCATTCGTTTAGGAGCTATGATGCCACAGACAGACACACAGATACACATATGCGCTAAACTTATAACACCCCTCTTTTTGGGTCGGGGGTTACAAATATATTTCATTTTTATCCGCACGCATTTTTATCTTATTAGTCTGTGCGCACGGTCGGTAAAACAGCGGTAGACCGGCGGATAAGTACAGTAAGCTAGGTGGCGCTGGAGTCAGAGAAGCGGTGCCATTGTACTGGCGTCGTAAATGCAAAGTTGAGAATTGTTTAAGTTAAAAGGATTGATATTTATAACTTTGAATGTCGTTCCTTTTATTTACAGGTGAGGGTTTTTGTTAATAGTTTAGAGTTTAGTATAATTGTTAATAAAGTTAATAAAGTTTTATTTACAGAGAAACACATAATAGTTTTAATTACTTGTGAGTATCAACCCATATAAAACACTTATAAATATAAACACTTATTTTGTCCGTAGGTCATGGCGCTAGTAGAATTTCTACAAATGATTTAATAATAAGCGAACTAATAAGTTTAAAGATGAGCACACGAGCGTCCACGAGTAAGGGAGATTCTATAAATTATATTTATAAGAGATTGTCAATAATAGAAAGGAGGTTTTCGGTGAGTAAACATAGTATATTAGGACAAAGGCTAAGGACTCACGGAAAGAGATGAATATTGCAAAACTCACGAGTCCGCACGTCCTATATCAATCCTTGCCACTACACAGTGGCGAGGACGGCCCGCCCCGGGCGGCAAAATTTATAAAAACTAAAATAAATCGTTAAAATTTGAACCTTAAATTCATATTTTTGGTGTACCTGTAATTGAAACTCCTAAATAAGGGGGTGGCTGACTTTTTCCCCGGGCGGCTGACCTGCACGCTACGCCACTGCCACTACATCTTTCAAACCACATCTCTTGCACACTGTGATATTTCTCTTTATATTCACTATCGTCCTTAATGATCGTATGTCTACAACATTAAATCCACTCTCATGCTTCTGCCACATCAAAATTTACTTTCATACATTACTTCATAACTATTTAGGTCTATCATAGCCTAGCCGGAGTCTTAATGATGTGGCCAGATCGTTTGGTTTTTGTTGTAGGTTTTGGTATAGAAACTGCTACAACTTGTTATTTCTGTTGCAAATAGCAGTCGCATCCACAATGTTGGCCCAGTTGGAACTGACAACTCACAAGCTGGTCGCGAAGTCACCACTGTCTGTATACTTGTGTCCTACCCGGATCGGCAAACTGGGCAAAAGTCCACCAACTGACTGCCTATCAAACACATTAAATACATATATATAGGACAGGGTGCCCGTTAAACAATGGATAACCTTGCCATGGTGAAACTAATGAACAATCATTAAAAAAAACTCAAGTGGTCCATAAAACATTTTATTTTTTGTAATATATCAATTTATTTCCCTCTCACAATACATTCTTACTCACTACGGCCACAAACTAATCAATTATTGACGCTTTTTGGTCAATGACATGAAAATGAAACACTTTCGTAAAAATCAAGAAGAAAACTAATATTTTTTATTTTGTCAAAAACACAATACAATCAATCAAATTGTCACGCCTTTTTCCCACAAGGATAGGTAGAGACAATGGAGCGCCACTTACCACAATCTTTACACAACTCCCTTGCTTTCTTCACAACCACAATTCTCTTCATACAGGCTCTGTGGTTATGGGCACTAGGCAACCTAGCTTTCTTGAGGATGTCTCCAATTTGGTCGGAAAACACTCTCCTTGGCCTGCCTTGTTTAACACATCCATCCACATCAGATTTATAAATTCCTTTCTTCAATCTACTTTCACTCATCCTTTTCACATGAAAACCATCCCATGACCAAACCATCAAAGCATTCCTTTGTCAATCCTTGTCACTACATCTTCTTTCAAACCACATCTATCATGCAATGTTCTATTCCTTATTCTATCCGCTACATACACTCCCTAATGACAGCATTTCTACAGCGTTAATTCTGACCAGACACATTATGAACAGCCATCCGTGTTTTTGGGACATTATTTGGCTGTTTATTATACTATGGATCGCACCGTTCACTATGTTACCCTTTTACACTATTCTCTTAATATCTTCATCACATCCATCACATCATCATCCCTAGTAAACATACTTCCCAAGTAAACAAATTGTTTGACTTGTTCCACTTTCTTTCCGTCTATCATTATCTCATATTCTGATTTCATCCTCTCTCTCCAAAACCATTTAGTAAGTTTAGTTTTACTTACATTCACTTTCATACCTTTTTTTCTAATTCGTCATTAATAATAGTAACCATTTCCTGTAAATAGAATACAAACAAAATTAATTTACGTTTAGGAACAATTAACAAAATTTAACTCAACTTCTGAACGCTTATTCCAAATTCAACCACACATGGCACTTTTTATTATCCGATATAGTTTATTGCCCCCAAATTTACATATGTACTCCGATGCTCCCAACTTTGGAAATTTCCCAATGAACTTCTGTTATCAGACAAACTGAACTAATTTACTAGGAGTTGTCCTAGCGGCTGACGGAGAAGTCTGGAGACAGGAAGGCTGGCAATTATTTCTGTCAACGTATTAGCCTTGCTATACAAAGGGGAAATGTTGCCAGTCTCCTTGGGACTATCTCTGATGCGACATCATTAGATGAATTTTTTTATTTTTAGTTTAATTATAGTCGATTATTACTTTTAATTTTATCTGTTTTTTTTAACAAAAGAATAATGATGTTTGAAAAATGACAATGCTTTTTTAATGAAAGTGAATTATAACAATTTTAGTGCGAACTTGATAAAGGTTGGCACAATTTTATGAACTACTTTCCTCAATCTACTTTTACTCATCCATTCCAAGTGCCCAAACAATCGGAGCATTCCGTTGTCAATCCTTGTCACTACATCTTCTTTAAACCACATCTAATGCGCCCTGTGCTATTTCTTATTCTGTCTTTACTCCACTTACACTCCTTAATGACAGTATTTCTACTGCGTTAATTTAACAAAAACTTGTAATAATATTATTAGTAATAAATCACATGTATTATATATTCTATTCTCGCAGGTATGTTCATCCATAAATTCAAAAGGTCAACCAAATTTTGGCCTCACTAGAGTCGTGTATGAATAGAGGCTAGGGAAACCATTTGTGGACATACAAGGCATCATAATACGAAGTATACAAAAGTTGTACCTGGCATTGCGTTTTGGTTAGCACACCAGTCCGTAAGCGCATAACGTCCCAGATTCAATGCCCGGTCAGATCTAAGGTTTGTTTCATAGCTTTTGTTTGTAATTTTAATTAATTAAATTAATAATTACATAGTTAATATAAAAAAGTGGATATTTGCTCGGTGTCTGGTTGTCAAAGAGTGGCAAGCAGACCCACTATCCCAGTCCATTCGGGGTAACATCAGCACTTACACATAATTACAACTGTTCTGAGCTGGTGGAAATGATTAAGTATTCTGTTAAGCATCGAAACACCAGGTCCAAGTACTTGTTCCACGTACCTATATCATCAACCAATGCCGGTTTCCGTGTACCTGTTAAAAGAATGTGTAGCGTCTACAAGGACCAATTTCTGTCACATGACCTTTTTGGAGACCAAGCCGCAAAATTTAAATCTAACCTCATATCGAGAAAAGCAGTGATTAGTGTGCTGTAGGTGTGAATCGTGTGTACGCAAATTTAACAATTTTTAAATGTGTGTGTGTGTGTTTTAAGAGTGTGTGTGTATACGTGTGTTCGTGTTTTTTAATCAAAAGTAAATAAATCTTAGTGGGAAATGTTTAAAAAATTAAGTTATACATGTACAATAGAATCTATTTTATATATTAGTCATAAGTACTTAATTTTGTATTTTCTCCTTAAATAAATAAATACAAGCATACACTATACAGACTGTGAAGTGACTTAGTCGCGTTTCGAGATCAGCTTGTTGTGGAGGTGACTGCTATTTGCAGTTACTTAACTATAGTAGCAGCCACCTCTATTTATGGACCACACTTCAGCTTAGCATCAGGCGGGATGGTGCTATATGCCCCGCCTAATATTATGGAGTGCAGTCCATGAATGAAAGCGACTATTACAGCTATGTATAATATATACAATCTTCTCGATGCCCTAGACGTGACTATATTGTTGTTGAATAGTTTTTTGTTGTTCGACATTTTACAGCAGCCTAGATTAATGATGATGTTAAATATTATTTTGCAGTTACTAATCGAATTAAAAGATGCAGCGCGCGCAATGAATGAGAACGGCCTACGCAATAAACTCGGAACAGCCTCGGAAGCTATTAAACGTGATAATATATTCGCGGATAGCCTCTAGACAATAAATAAAATGAACTAAATGACCTAATTGATGAAGAAAAGACTTTCTTGCCCACCAATCAAGCTTACTGAATGCAGCAAGAAAATATAACATCTAGAACAAAACCAATAAAGTAAAAACCACTCATCTGGGACTAAAATGCAACAACTTAATATATCTAACAGTTCCCTTAAGAAATATAAATAATTACAGCATTGTTTTAAGAATTTGCCTTTTTTGTTAAATTTGTCACCGATATCCAGCATTGCATTAACCCAAAGCGAAAGGGTTAGTCATGTCAAGTCCATTATTAAATTGCCCCCCTTATCTATCAAATTGCCCCCTGTGGGATGTGGGCTCCACGTCGGGAAACACTAATCTAAAGGATAGATAAGTAGACTGCTAAGAATTCGCGTACGAGGAGTAAACCATTATGGAACGAACAGGAAATAATGAAAAAAAAAGGCAGATGGACTACATTATTTTAAAGGACGGCTAATGGGTTTTATCCTCGGCCGCAGTTGACCGATGTGCACACATGAATATTTGTGTCATTTTGTGAAATAAGTTCATTATTTAATCATTTAAACAATCAGTAGTAGTCAAATCCATAAATTTTACTACAACATAAAGTAAGGCGTATTACGGTCAACTTTCAACGTATTATGTCATTAGTTTCTCTAATAAACTGGGTTTAGATACATGCTAGTATTTAGGGCAGTGAACTATCTGCATCGCTATATGGCACGTCAAAATATTATATGTCAATGTATCACAAGATTCAATCAATCAAATTGTCACGCCTGTGTCCCACAGGGAAAGGCAGAGACATTAGAGCGCCACTTACCACAGTCCTGAAATAACTCCCTCGCTTTTCTCACATCCACAATTCTCTTCATACAAGCTTTATGGGGATGGGCACTAGGCAACTCAGTTTTTTTGAAGTTGTCTCCGATTTGGTCAGAGAACCTCCTCCTGGGTCTGCCTCATTTAACGCATCTATTCCTATCTGATTTATAAATTTCCTTCGTCAACCTACTTTCACTTATCCATTCACAAAGCATTTATTTTCCTATAAACTGCAACTATAAAGGCAAACCCCATCAGCAATAATAAAAACAAATTCAACATACCTCTCATAGTTTTCGAAGAATTGCACTGATAGTAAGATGTTATTTAAAACGAAAGCTTCACTGTCATTCGCCAACTGATAACGCATAAGATCTATTGCATCCTCGTCGTAACTTCTAGTAGGTTTAGTAACAGCTGGTTTAGGAGCTGGAGTAACTCTTGCAGCTACAACTTCAGGAACAACAGGCACCTTCTTCCCCTTTCTTCTATTTGCGAAACTAGCGTTCTTTAAAGCTTCTTCTAAATTCTTTTCATCTAACATTTTTTCTCTGCCAAAAAAATTATCAGGCTCCTTCTCGTTCTTCGGGTTCCGCTTTTTCGAATTACAATTTCCCATTTTTTAAATTTTATGTTGTACTTTCCACAATATCAACTAACCATTGTATCTTATCTGAAAACGCAGACCGATTCGTTTCAGTTTTCAGCGCATACTAAATTTTAATTGTTCAATTGATATTATTTGATTAGCTATCATTGTGACTTGGTGAGCGTAATCTGTTCTTTATCATTATTACTGTGGTGACTATTTGCTGTGATTTTACATTATATTTTTAATTATTAGTGATTATTTTTAAGTATATATGCATATTGCTTTATCTTCAATAAATTAATCAAATTGTCACGCCCTTTTCCCACAGGGATAAGCAGAGACAATGGAGACAATCATATTTATTCGTGACAATCTACTTTCACTCATCCTTTCCGTGTGCCCAAACCATCGGAGCATTTCTTTTTCAATTAGAGATTTTAAATTATTTAATTAATCACCATAAGAAGAAGCGAACTTATCACGTTACTTTTAAGAACTTATTTGCAGGCCGGCATAGTGACACTGACTACAGTACTATGTATTTTTTACACGCCATAGTCATTTGCACTTCTTTTGCTAGTGTTTTATGAGTACCTACATCGGGCGACTCACCGACATAAGTCGAGTAAAAGTAATAAACAAGAAAGAGACAATAATGTTTATAGTTAGATTTATTTCACAGCATTCTAATGAAATAATCTAGCTATCAATAGACACACTGACACCTGTAACGTGATGGCATGCGGTAATCTGAATCAAGATACCGAAATATAGTAATTTAATTGATACAAAGGTAATTAACAAAATCAATGACGAGTGAAATTGATTAGCAAATTAAAAAGCATACTTGTGAAATATAATTTATTGCCATTTTTTCCTGTTACGAAAATCTCTATTATGAAGATGATAAATAGCCATTCACGCCGTCGGAATTATTGAACCAATGAAAGCTTGCGTGTGAAACATTACTTTGTATTAGATAATTTAGATCAATTGATTATTTTGTATTACTATAATTTTCGACATTTCAAGCATTTTATTATTTCGTCAGCCTGGACTTAAGCGGGTCAGTCGCCGTCACTATGCCGGCAAAAGTATTTAATTAGTTAACCTTTCTGTCTTGGTCTTCAAAGTGGTGGTACTAGGCCACATCTGTCGCCTACTACAGGCTGATATAATAATGATTATTCAAGAGATCAACAAACAAATGACAGAATATATCAAGCGGGTTAAAAGACCGATAATTCATCGCCTTCAGAAGAGACAAATACCAGTCATAATTAGGACTAGTAGTTAAATGAAATAAAACACAATTTAATTAGTTACTATTTATTTATTTACATACAATTATTAAATTTCATCAATATTCCTAATCATATTTAAACCTGAACTATAAATAATATCACATTTGTCAGATTCCTAACAATATTAACATTATCAGTGGGCTATTTAGATTTACAGACAATGGCATTCAAAAATAACAACAATAAATAAATATTGGTAAAGATTCTCGCATTATTAGCGGTAACTATTATAAATACAGTGGAAAACTGCGGAAGGAATTCTCTGGTTGTCTAAGAGTGCTAGTGAAGTGCTATGTCGCGATTCGGTATCAGCTTGTAAGTTGCCAGATCTAACTGGCCATAGTGGATACGACAGCTACTTTCAGTCCTGTAGTCAATAGCGTACCGTATGGATACAGTGCCTAGGGCAAGCATTGAAGCTGCGCCCCTTCGTAAGTCACATAAATGTAAAATAAACTTGTTTAGATTTTTTTTATTGTGACTCGACATATGACAGCACCCACTTGATGTTAAGCCAAAGTGTGGTCCATGAATGAATGTCACTCCTAATACATTTTTTTTAATATTCTTTAACTAAGCTTCCAACTTTCAACGACTTTTCTTTAGACATATCTTAGTAAAACTCGAACTGTTTTTATTAATATTTTATTTTGCGAATTGCGCCCCCTATTGAATGTTCCCTATCTGACCTGCCATACGGTAGTTACGCCAATGCCTGTAGTAGCAATCGCCTCCATTTATCGCACTCCAGCTTGACATCAGGCGGGGTCCTGTCTATGACAAGCCTCAATAAAAAGGACCAAATATGTCAGAATTATAAATAAAGAAAAGGTGCATCTATAAAAATCTATTATATATCTGAATCCTCCAATTCAGATATATAATAATGTGGCTAATCAGTGACCGCGGCCGCTGCAGCAAGGAGAGGTAAGTAGCAAGTATCAAATTTTATCAACATAAATGTTGTGTTTACTGAATACGAAAATAAAACAGAATACAAACAAAATATACTATAAGTGCAGTCAAATTGATAATATTAATTATGCATGTATAAGAAAAGGGTAATAATTTCATAAAGAGATAAGTACTTAAAAGATAGATACAGCAGATTTAAATAGAAACCGCTTCACTAAGATGAGCTCCAAATGAGGACCATGATCACGGTATTTTTAATCTCTTTACATTTAAAGTTGCTACGCAAAACAAGTTTTTTTTATGGAGTCTTGACATCTGACCTCGACCTGCCTGTTGATTGAGCGCCGACAACTGAAAAAACCGACTCAGCTTACAGTTGCCTCAGTCGCCGTCACTATACCTGCAAAATGAACTTTTGCAAGTATCGCTTGACGGTACCAATGTTATAGGATGGGGATAATACATGGACTGGTGAGGCATTCCACTTGTCGATTGTTCTACAAAGAAATGATGCTCATATAAGCGGTATGGTGGCTTAGACCTAGCTAGAAAAGCTGCCTTACGACATGGTGGGTTAAAATAGGATAAACGATATTTATTTGCAAAATTCAGTGAGTAATGAAAGTCCGATATTAGATTACTCTGCATATAAAAGTGCAACATGAGATTACCCTGAATAAAAAAGTCCGATATGAGATTACTCTGAATATAAAAGTCCGAAATGAGTTTACTCTGAATAGAAAAGTGCGATATGAATTTACTCTAAATATAAAAGTCCCATATGAGATTACTCTGGAGAATCTATGAAGGTTGTCAATTCATACAAGAAAAAGTAACTGGTTTATTTATTTTCTACAAGTGTGCCTACTTTATTAAAGCCTCTGATATTTTATGACTGAAATTTTGTTGCTTATCTCGTTTTGGCGGAATGCCAAAGGCCACAGAGTACCTCTCGTTACTCACAAATGGCAGCGATTAACTAATAAACACTTAGAGTTAAGAGGTCAAGGAATAGTACTTAATATTTCAGCTGGAGCTATGCTCTGTGCAGTTTCCTCCATTCCAGCAGCAATACCTCGGGTGTCTTCTTCAACTTCAGGCTTAGCTCGTCTTTGTATTCTCAAACGTTTCACTTCGTCCATTTTTTCATCTAAGATTCGCCTGCAATTATCATTTGAAAGATTAGTGAGATTACTTAAGGACTTTTTATTAAGGTCTTTGGACTTGGGCGTTTTTAGATAACTTTAAAAAATGCCTGTTATAATTAGGTTGGTGTAGTGGAATGCAGTTATATAACTGTAGTTTCAGTCTACCTAATTTATGTTAGCACACACCAGGCTGTCAAAATCTACAGACCCTTTTCAGGTGTAACGTTAAAATTAGTTAGTAACCTTTCTGGATCCGTTTGTATTAAGTGGCTAGTTTACAAAGAGGTTTCAATCTAAGATTATTCAATTTATATTGTATTAAAAAACCACCGATAAAACTATGATTATTATTTACTCGTATTTATTAAGTGCAATAATTGCGTCATATCTTCTCGTCAAACATCCCGCAGTGCCTGAAGACAAGGGTCTTTAAGCAGTGTGTGTTGCCGGTCAGTGGCGAAGGCGGCACATTTAGGGAGCGGCAAATTTATAAAAAATTAAAATATCTATTTAAAATTTGAACATGAAATTATTTTTTTAGGATCGATTGTATTGTATTTTGTAACAAAACACGATAATGATTATTGTTTTTGCCGAAAAGTTCTGTAGAATTTTCGATATTTTAGTCTATTAAATTAAAATTTCTAAATTATTTTTTTCGCCTCGGGCAGCTGACACCCACGCTACGCCACTGTTACCAATGATGACATAATATGGCACTGAGACCTCTTGACTGTTGGCCTATTAAAAAAGTTAAGAGTCGCTAAACGGGCAATGGAGAGTATGCTTGGAGTATCGTTGCGCGATGGAATCCGATATTCGCCAAAAAAAACAAAGGGGCTGGCCACATCGCTCGAAAAACCGACAACTGAATGGAGACCACGTACGGGAAGACGCAGAGTAAGTAGGCCTTTTTGGACTGACTAGTGAAAGTCACAAATATACGGTGGATGCCACTGGCATCTTGTCTTTCGGAATGGCGTTCTAAGGGGGAGGCCTATGTTCAGCAGTGGACGTCTTCAGGCTGATAATGGTGAGGATACCCGGATACTTACTGCTGACGGCAATCGAACAGGACGCCTAGTAGAAAGACTCCAGCGATAGTTATTAAGACTAACATTGTAACGCCAATTATTGTCGCTATAGTCACAGATGGAAGTTCAGGCGACATCGCTGATACTGACACACCAGGCTCTTGCGTTGCTGTCACGAAATCTGAAAATGTTATAGTTTTTAATTAGGATATGTATTATTATGGCTCGACATCCCACTGATGTTAGGCTGAAATGCGGTCCATGAATAGAGGTGACGGGGACTTACAGTTGAATATCTTCAAGTAGCAGACGCATTTAATATGGCTCTTGGATTGGCAGACTAGGCTAGGTACCACAGCCTATCACTCATTGATAACCAGACCCGGAGCAAATAACCACCTCTTTTTTTATTATAATTAATATTTTCAATATTTAATCTAATTTTAAGTATTTTTAATAAAAGCTATGAAACAAATATTTGCTTCGACCGGAAATCAAACCCGATAACCCCGAGACTTCACGCATAACAAACTGGGGTTCTAACCAATACGCCACGCCTGTCGTCTAAAATTCGCTTTATCGGTGTTGGTTAATTCCTACAACTCTCAAGCTTATCCTAAAACGTGGTCAACCGCGATTAAACTTACACATTTTATTTATTTTAGTTGTCATGTGTTTTTTGTTTTATTTTTATATATTAAATATCAACTTACCACTATCTTTCCAATTTGCACTTTGCCCTTTTAAAGTTTCCATTCTTGTACATTTAACGAAAATACAATAATTTTATCTGTAACAAAAGAAAATAAGTTTTGAGATATACTATAATAATAGTAACTTTCAATCAATATTAGAAGAAAACTTCTGCCTATAACACGCAAAATGTATCAAAACAGAGGAGTTTTTACACACATTGATTAACACACCAGTTCGCTACTGTCCTGAGTTCGATTTCCGTTCGGAGAAAATTATATTAGATTACATATTTTTGTAATCTATCAGATCAGGTATAAGAGTGGTAAGGCAGACGTCGCGGCATAGTGACGTGGATAGTTTTTTTTTCAGTGGTCAGTGCTTATGGACAATCCCTTGCTTACCATGAGACAAGTCGAGGTCAGATTTGACGACACGCGTGGCGCTTTGCTTACACACCAATCCGTTACCGTAAAGTTCCGGGTTCGATTCCCAAGATTTGTTTCAAAGCTTATTTATTTATTGTTGTTGGACTAATGATAAGCTAAAGTGCGGTCCATTAATAGAGGCAACTGCTACTTACAATTATTTAATTGTACGTAGCAGTTACACCCTTTATGCCAACCGAGCCCGGCAATTTATACCCGGCAACTTTCAAGGTGATCGCAAAACTTTACAGTCTGTGCACTTGGAAGAATCGGCAGATTAGGCAAATAACTCTTAACTGTCTGACTAGGACCCGGGCCTCAGAGGTACAAAATACGATACAAATCTTTTCTCCGACTGAAAATTGAAAGAAGCGTGTGTGAACGCGATGGCCACGCGGGTAAATATTTATTTAGTAAAATTAGATAGAAATGATAATAGTATTAATAAAGTATCATAATAACTTTAGATAAGGATGTGGCTGCCGAATGCCGGTAGCAAATAACATTAAAGCAAATAGATAAAATATAATATAATACCATCAATAATATTACAATATCGCTCGCTTTTATTTAGTTAATAATGATACAAAACAACGCTGTGTCAACTGTCGCCGAACTTTTTACGACAGGCGTGCTATCGATACGCGGGTGTCCCAGGATCGATTCCCGGTCGGAGCAAATAATTGTTTCATAGCTTTATTTGTAATATTTAATAGCTTGTAAGTTGCCGGTTTTAACTAGTCCGACATAGTGGATGTGACTACTACTTACAGTTATTAAACTATAGTAGCAGTCACCTCTATTAATGGACCGAACTCCAGCTTAACATCAGGCAGGTGCTGTCATATGTCGATATGCCACCATCGAGTGGCAGGCAGACAGAAGGTGGTAATTTTCCCGGGGTGGTCGTAATAACATGATTTAAATTTATTTTTTGCTGTATTAAAAAACCTTTTTGCTGCAACCTTGATAGTTGTAGCTAAATTATTATGAATATACAAAGAAAAATAGATAATACAATAATTAAAATGTTCCAGACATCACATCCATACATTGTCTTATCATTGTTATCTTGGAAATTCTATAAAAATGTGTCATTTGCGTACAGTGCGTTGGTTGTAGTGATTTAAAAACTATATTCAATATTAACACGCTTTCATTAGCTTGATTTGTTTGTACTTGATAGATGTGGTTTGAAAGAAGATGTAATGACAAGGATTGACAAATAAATGCTTCGATAGTTTGGGCACATGGAAAGGATGAGTGAAAGTAGATTAAAGAAGGGAATTTATAAATCTGATGTGGATGGATGCATTAAACGGAGACATCCTCAAAAAAGCTGTGTGAAGCCTGTATGAGAATTGTGGATGTGAAGAAAGCAAGGGAGTTGTGTAAGGATCGTTGTGCTAGTGGTGCTCCATTGTCTCTGCCTATCCCTGTGGGAAAAAGGCGTGATAATTTGATTGATTGAATGATACGTAACTATGTACGAAATCTTTTTAATTAATTTTCACCCACTTTTAGAAGTCTGAACAATTTGAAAATTTGTACATTAAAACCGATGACAATATAATTTTAATAAAAAATTTTTTTTGCCCGCATAGTGACGGCGACTGGTGGTAACCGTGATCTGTTTTTTTTAGGCGCCGGGATTCTTGGACCTTCTATTACTTACCATTTATATACTTTTTAGTTCACATTGACAAATAGGCACGATTTTCAGTTTTTCTTACTATAGTTTTATTTCTACTAACATTATAAATGAATACTTCAAGTTACTCAAGAGACCCGCAGAAACAGGAGCTTCTGCATACTAGCAACAGTCATACTAAACGGCAAGTCGTTCGTTTATACAAAACAATCGACACATAAAATGTTTTACCAGCTCATCCTACAAGCCTGGATTTTTCAAGTAAGTCGTATAAAAGAATCTTTGGCCGGCATAGTCAATGTGACTGCTACTTACAGTTATTGAATTGTAGTAGCAGTGACATCCATTCATTGCACCCAGGCAAATCTAGGTTAGATATCGAGTAACGATAAATGTAAAAAGGGACTGGCTTTGGGCGAGACCACAAAATATAGAATACCACCATAGGCACAGCATGATGAGACGCATTTGAGACTATGATCCAGGATACAAGACTAACAGAAATTTGGTTAACCCATTTTTTTTTTCCACATATACCACCTTTGAAATTTTGCCGGTTCCGATGGACCCCTGCATCTACGTCTCTACCATGTTCCTAAAACTCGACAAAAATGTGAAGATTAGATCTATTGAAAATTTAGCTGTGCTTTGCAAGTTTCGACACGTTGTACTGAATATGGAATATGCAGGTTTACAAAAGTAACAGCCGCTGAGCTTCTTAAAATATTAAGTCAAGCTAACATTTTAGTTCTTCACTATAGTAACCAGATAAATTTGCGTACACCCCCGCTTACGAATTGTAAACCCCCATTTTCTTTTGTCACGCTAACGTAAACCCCCGTTGAGTCTCACGTGGACCCCTGAGTCTCACGTGAACCACTTTGGGAATCAATGAGTCAGACGGTCAATTTTTATAAAGGCTTGTCTGATAGCGAACCAAAAGCAAACCGCAATAAAGATGCCAAATATTAAATTGTACATTAAAAATTAAAAACATCTTGCCAAGCGTTTACTGTTTGTTTGAAAAGGCCTTATAATAGAACGTCAAACAAATTAAAATACCTATTACCTCAATAGGATTGTTTTTGCAATTGCTAACACCTGTTTCTACACATACGAGTATATACAATTATAGAATTATTATTTTATGGCGACCGTGGTGTAGTGGTTGTGAAATAGTCATGCAAACTTGCCGGTATCAATGTATCTTTGATATATTATGTACTTTGATCGTCCAGTTACATACAAGCTTAGTTTAGTAAATATACAATAGAAATATATCTATATACAGTAAAATATTATTGCAGAGAGAGATTATTTTGCGATTGAGGCAGTGGTGTCCAGTCTACCGTTCCAGGGTAGTAAACTGTTTTAACACCACTTACAAGTATACAGACTGTGTAGTGACTCTTAGTCGTGTCTCTGCGTATCCCTGCGGAAATATAGATGTCGCGATAGTGAATTATCATGCTTCGGGATCAACCTAAAAGTTGTCAGTGAGTGTAGACACTAGGCCGGCATAGTGGATACGATTCATAATGTCGAGACACATTAAAAAAAAACAATCCGTTGTGACAAAAAGAGAGATAATGAAGGAACGTGTTTTATCGTTTATAGTGAACCCTATGAAATGCCAATAACATTGTAATTATATTAGTCTTATCTTGTTGTTGTTTTTTTTATTGTGACTCGACATATGACAGCACCCCGCCTGATGTTAAGCTGGTGTGCGACCCATGAATAACATCAGGGTGAATGCAGTCAACGAATATGTCGAGTAACAATAAATAAATAAAATGAAAAATTATTGTAAAGCTTGTGTTTCTTGAATATTAATGTGTAATAACAGTAATTATTTAAAATGGCATTAAGTATAATAAGTGTATTAAAATCGGAGACACCTCTAGCTAGGTTGCCTAGCGCCCATAACGTTAGAGCTTGTATGAAGAGAATTTTGGATGCGAAGGAAGCGAGGGAGTTGTTTCAGGATCGTGGCAAGTGGCGCTTTATTTTCTCTGCCTATCCCCGTGGGAAAAAGGCGTGACAGTTTTTATTTGACAGTATTAAAGCTGTGAAACGTGTATCTCCCAACACTCCTTAGGAAGTTTTAATAGTATCTCCACCGCTTTACTAAAACCATCTTCATATTCCACACTCTCATCTTTTTTATAAAACCTTATTACATTTCTATACTAAGCTACCAAAGTGCTTGTATCATAGAAACACAGGACACCCAAAGTACATATATCAAAGATACATTGGTACCGGTGGGTGGTTTCGAACTCGTGCTCTCAGTTTGTGTAACCATTGTACTGCCACTACACCATGGTCGCCTTATTATTGATTGTTTATATTCATGTTTATTACCAATGATATTTTAAGGAAAGACGTATCTACGTGTTATACGCGCTCCGATCGAGGCACGTTTAGACTATGCTAATAAGCAAACCTGAACTCAGTGTCGCGATGAACGATATATTTGTCTCCTTTTCGCTATGAAAACATATTATTCCGTCCTTTATATATGCCGAGTCGTGGTTGATCGTTCAAACTCATGCCATTTGCAAACACTAAAACTCGTGGAGGTGTCGTATTTACCTCATTTTCCTTAATATCATTGTTTATTTTAACATTGAATGTGAAGGAAGCGAGGGAGTTGTGTCAGGATCGTGGCAAGTGGCGCTCCATTGTGTCTACCTATTTCTGTGGGAAAAAGGCGTGACTTAATTGATTGATTGATTTTAATATTGATCATAAATTGTTACTTTGACACTAACAAGTGAAATGCTTACCCAATAAAATAATATTGTGGTGTCGCCTTGCTTGATGTTAAGCTGGGGTGTTATCCATAAGTAATGATAGTTTTTGGATGTGTACGTTTTTATTTTACACTATCTGCGTAACCAGGCGTTGCTCGGGTCCAAATTTAAAAAAAAAATGTTGTTTTATCGTCTATAGTTTTCGCAGCGTACGCGATGTAAGGAATTTTATGAGTAATTTTTTACACCTTGGGTTACATCATTCGAGATTTCGTACGGAACCCTAAACTTTTTGAAAATACAATATAGCCTATGTTACTCACGAAAAATGTAGCTTTCTAATGGTGAAAGAATTTTTAAAATCGGCCCAGTAGTTTCTGAGCCCATTCATTGCAAAAAAACTTACAAATCTTTCCTCTTTATAATATTAGTATAGATAACTAAGACATCTGACCTAGACTTGCTTCATAGTAGAGCGCTGACGGATGGAAATACTAAGACAGTTTACAGTAGACACTATGTCAGCCGAAGACTATACCGACCAAAGTATATGCTTTGCGACCAGAATAAGGGATCTCAGCGATGAGTGTGTTATTGAGAAATAAGCTATTATTCTATGTGACTCGGGTAAACAGTAAATAATGTTGCAATACTTTTTTATCATCCGTGTTTTGAAATACTAAACAATGCCTTTTAAAACAGGAAAGTTTCGATAAGAAGTAAACGTACGTATACATAATCTACACAAAGGCGGATGTAAATAATAGGATAAAATAGTAATAAATTCCCTTAACATAGCACGGACGCAATAACAACGAAGATTTAAAAATAATTATAACTTACTAGATTATACTATAATTACTTTCTTTCTCCTTACTTTAGTATTTTACGAAAATAAACTTTGTTATTAGTAGGTTAAGCAGGTGTATTTTAAAATTAAATTATATTCAGAAAACCGAATATTAAAAATACTCTATAGTATTTTTGCAGCCATAGAAATACCATAAGAATAACGTTAAAAAACTTTGCAAGTTTAAAAACTGTGTGATATGAAATGAACCTTAACTACATGGTAATAAAATAAGAAATCAAGATCACGTCAATGTTTAAACTCTTACGACATTATATGAGACTTTTAGTGTACTCGTAACCTAGATTTCACTAGGAAGTAAAAACAAATTGGCAGCCTACACGAATAATATCGAATATACAACTTATTTTATTTATTTAAATCCTTTATTGCACCAAAATAAACTTAAAAATAGGTACATAGACGAGTTTAATGCCAATAGGCATTCTCTAACAACTAACCTTTGGGATGATGAGAAATTATGGGCAGGGTGCAAACTACAATTATACTACAAACTACTCGCACAGGACGGGGGAAGCATTCGCATTTTGTCGACCGAATTAGCAGTAGAACTAGAACTTTTTTGTAGAATTCTTAACCAGCCCATGTGTTCTCCCCATTTAAAAAAAAACCTTTGGCCGCCCCGCCATGGTGGTAGCAACTGAGACAACCATAAACAGCAAGGTTTTTTCGTTCGTCGGCAATTTTGGACTTTTCCTTGCTTAACATCTGTAGTGTATGAGGGTATATATATATATATATATATATATATATATATATATATATATATATATATATATGAGTATGCATGTGCAATTATTGACACAATCTCGTGCGTATAGAGCAGAAAACAAGTGCCCTGCGACGGGGGTTGACGTGTGACATAATACGTTGGCGAGTCTGTGATTACAGTAATCCTTAGTTATCTGTTTTACTTCTGCATGAGGTATTATGCAAACACTACAACATCTAACAAGTGGAGATCAAATGTCGCATCACAATAAAAAAAAACAGACAATTAGTTGAAGAGTAATTTTGTAAGGTGAGGAAAGCTATAGTTAAGACATGTACACCCACCGTATGGCCTCGTCATTGGTATTGCCAGACATTACCGGTGGAGTGCGTCACGTCTACACGATAAAGGTATTATTCACGTCGATATTATAATTATCCTTGGAAATTATCTGTCAAGCAGTAAGTCTCAACATTGCTAGAGCTAGAAAAGGATTGTCAACAAATGAAAGACATATTACTTTTGTGAAAGAGTAAACCCAAAGTAAACCTAGACAAATCACTAGAGTGGAAAGTATACTCATGGATAATTTCAGGTACTATAACTATAAGATACCAATAAACCGGACCGACAGACTGCCTTCCACGATTTAAAAACTAGGCCGTTGTAGTGGATGCTACTTGCAGTTATTTAACTGTAGTCGCATTTTTTTTATTGTGACACGACATTTGACTTCGTCCCGCCTGATGATAAGCAGAGGAGGTCCAAGAGTAACGACGACTGAGAAAACCGAGTTTGTTCACGGCTGCCTCAGTCGCGTCACTATGCAACCTTTGCTTCTTCACGCATCGCTTGAAGGATCCAAGGTTATAAGAACACGTGGCAGGCAAAGCATTCCACTTGTCGATTGATCTACAAAGAAAAGACGCACTGAACTTTTTAGTTCGACTACTGATTCGGTCGACAAAATGCGGATGACCAGATGACAGTATTACGGGAGTGAAAAGACGAGGTAGGAACAAGGTTAAAAGCTCCTCGGAACATTCTCCGTGGTATAGGCGATAAAGGGACGCACAGAGCCGCCATGTCTCTGCGTAGTTGCATGGGCTCCAGAGTTTGCGTGACCTCTGCATCACCTACGATTCACCTCTATTATTGAATTTCACCCCAATTTAACATCGGATAAGTCACAATAATAATGTACTAGGAGTTTAAATAACAAAAGAGCTATTTATCTTATCTCTCTGTAAAGTAGTAATTGTGCATATTCGATAGTATTCGAGTTAGCGGTTGAAATCTTTAGTGTCGTTTGGACTTAACGGTATGCGTGTCTGCATACAGGTAATATTAGTCATTCTTTAGTCATACAATACTTTCCACGATAATAATATTATGTTTATGTTTTTGTCTTCAAACAATTTAGGTTGGTACGTACTTAATGTAAATTGCGTTGTTAATTGGTTTTAGTTAATTGTAGAAAGTTATTAGAAAATATATATTGGGTCAACTTATATTTATAGGATCAAATTGTAATTTGAACGAGAATTATATCTTGTTTTTGAAAATGGAACACATTTTATTCTTAACTTTAAATAGGCCACAGAAAACATAAGATTTATATCTTATTTACGCCGTTGTGATATCGGCAATTCTTAAGTTTGTAATAGTTATAATCTGGCACATTCCACAAGCTCTGTGGTTATGGGCACTAGGCAATCTAGTTTTCTTGAGGATGTCTCCGATTTGGTCGGAAAACACTCCCTCTCTGTCATCCAGAACTCTCTTCTCTCATGAAAAGAATTGTGGATGTGAAAGAAGCAAGGGAGCTGTGTAAGGATCGTGGTAGGTGGCGCTCCTTTGTCTCTGCCTATCCCTGTGGGAAAAAGGCGTGACAATTTGATTGATTGATTGGCACATTATTAAAAATAACTTATAAAATACAATACCATGACGTACGACGTACGTAGATATATGTTTAAAATAAATAATTATTGTTTCTTTTTTTTTTCATTCGACCTTTACCGATCTGTTTGAAGATCTATAAGCAGACAAGGATATCTTCAATGTCCTGCGTGTTCAAAGTAACTAACTAGGTCATGACTGTTTAAAAACTCGCTAAATATGTGTTTAATTTAGAACTAAGGTATTTTATAAGTTAGTCTTGGTTACTTATTACCAGTCTCGGATTATCCATAAATGTAATCAATGTAACCGACTAACGCCTGACGGAACCAACCTAAGAACCCCGAGGCATGTGACAATTATAAATCTAAGAGGTAAAGGAAAATTGGCCTAACATAAGGGTAGTTTTTGTACAATGAAAAATATACAAAACTATCTGTCGACAACCGAAATTATGTTTTACTAAAATGCTCTTTATTACAAGCACTTTAAGTTCTCTTTTCATTGTCAATATTGGGTATCGTATGCAACAGTGGAATTCATTGAAATGTGAATAAACTCGTAAAATATTTATTGATATTTACGCCGGATGCCTATTGCAGATGCTACACGCAAAGCTCCAGGTAGTGGCTGTCCCGATTTATCCCGTTACTTCTCGGATATTGCAATCCCTTTTAGACGGTCTGTCATTGAAACCAAATGGTGTTAGATTGTCATGTATATATCTTTGTTATAAAGTATATAACTTTGCTTCTTTTATTGTGGCTTCTTATATGACAGCAAGTTGTCTGGTGTTACGCTGAAGTGCGGCTCATGAGTAGAGGTGACTGACTACTACTACAGTCAAATAACTGCATGTGGCAGTCGCATCCACTATGCCAGTCCAGATGGAACCGGAAACCTTTAAGTTGATCCAAAACTAATGAAGATAAGTCACTTCACTGTCTGTATGCTTGAAAGTGGTGGTACCACCCCTAATCGATAAACCATCAACAGTTTGCCTGCCACTTAAATTATAACAATTTTCAGCAACCGTCTAGTGTTTGCGTAAATGTGATTACGCAGTATGAAAATATGGCAAAAATTGCTTGCGGAATCACGATATTTTAACCGTCGTACGTACCTAGTTTATTCATTACCTAGTTACTATTATTTTTTTCATTAAATTCATACTTGGATTGACACAAATCAGCCATCAATAGCCTAACATTATCAGGTTATCGATGGTTTTGTATACGAACGCCCTAAGGAAAACATCACTGTACAATTCATACCTTTTAAGCGCACTAAATACAATAAAATAACGTACCTTTATTAGTAGAGTACTGGTTTTTACGCAATAATAAAAAAAAGTTAAGGAAAATTATAACCGTTTTTATTATTATTTTGGGTAATTTTATTATTTTTATTGTTTAATCTTATCATTTCTTGGTATGGGATTAGAGAGAGTGATTGTTTGTTGGTTACTTACGTAAACTGCTTGCTCAGCGGATGTCTGTATTGCTGCAGTAATCCCTTTCACTCTTCAATGTCAAATAAATAAATGATAAATAACAAAATTAAAACTTTGGCATTTTAGGAAATTTGGCACTGTTTCATATTACAAGTTTTATATTTTAAAAAATAAGGGGGTAAAATGCGCGCGCGCAACCACTCTGAAGAGAGGCGTTGAACTGACGAGATCGACAAGCAGTAGATGCAGTATAGTGACTGGCTGGTAAAAAAAACAAGCTAATTTTTAACTCTACGCAGTTGTATTAACGCTCACAAAACTTTGTATGTATACAAGTCGTGTTTTTACTATGAATTCTGTTTTAGTGTATTTTAGAGATACGGCACGCTGCTTGGAAAACACCCATTCTATCAATTTCCGTGATTTATCAACATTAGTTAGCAAGGCTTAGTTAACAGAAATTGTTTATGCCTGTTTAGTTTAGGCTTGTTCAATTATTTTTTATCTTTCTACCAATAAATACTGCTAAGAAGTTGGTGCAAGAGGAATACCAGCAAAAACCTTGCATCATCTTTTAAAGAATCTTGGCCTTCCAAGGTCAGCTGTAAGTACATTTTTAGATCGTATGTCGAAGGCAGCATTGGTGGGGTCTTACAATATTTAGAAATTGTTTCATTTCACAAATAATTATTCAGCCAACGCCAACGTCATTACTGTTGGACCAAATGTTGCTTACCATCAAGCAAGCCGAGATCAAGTATAAACAAGTAATTTAAAGTTGTGAAACGTGTTTCTTCATGTTCCCTCCAAGACTTCTTCTGAAGTTTTAGTAAAGGCTTTCCGCCGCTTTACTAAAACGATCATCATCAACCTCATTCACATCATCATCATTTGATGAATCACTCGCGTGGTTCATCTTCATCTTTACTTGACAATGTTTTAACATTGAACCATATATTTTTACTTTGACACTGGCAAGTTAAATACTAAAGCCATAAACAAGAAGAAAGAAAAGAACAGCACCCCGCCAGATGTTAGGCTCTAATACGGTCCATGAATAAAGGTGACTGCTACTACAATTCAATAACTGTAAGTAGCAGTCGCATCTACTATGCCGGCCTAGTTGGAACCGGCAACAGATGATCTCGAAATGTGAAAGTGGTGGTACTACTTATATTGGCGAATTTAAACCTTGTATAGCGATGATACTGCAACTTATTTAGGATGCCAAAGTTCGCATCCTGTATGCCAAGTTTGGGAGGTGGTCTGAATGGCCCGCAAGATTTGGTCCCTGTGAAAAACGTTGCAGCGAAGGGAAAGGCGACCGTGGTGTAGTGGCAGTGCAATACTGCAATGGTTACGCAAACCGAAGAGCACGGGTTTGAGACCACCCACCGATACCAATGTATCTTTGGTTGTCCTGTTTCTATGACACAAGCACTTTAGTAGCTTAGTATAGAAATGTAAAGAAAACACCCTAGGTGATCTAGTCAGTCCAAATGTACCAAGGAAGGTGGGTAAATGAATAAGTACTTTTATTATATTACCTTTATACAAGAGAGAGAATTTT
Source organism: Tinea trinotella (assembly GCA_905220615.1). Classification (NCBI taxonomy): domain Eukaryota; kingdom Metazoa; phylum Arthropoda; class Insecta; order Lepidoptera; family Tineidae; genus Tinea; species Tinea trinotella. Next base: position 7,999,690 of record HG992308.1, on the reverse strand, counting down.
TAAAATTTTTCATTGTTGTTCCCACGAATGGCAAGGGAAATAAAGTTCCACTCCGACAGAGCCCCGAAGGATTGACAAAGGAATGCTTCGATGGTATGGGCACATGGAAAGGATGAGTGAAAGTAGATTGACGAAAGGAATTTATAAATCTGATGTGGATGGATGCGTTAAACAAGGCAGGCCCAGGAGAGTGTTTTCCGACCAAATCGGAGACATCCTCAAAAAAGCTAGGTTGCCTAGTGCCCATAACCACAGAGCCTGTATGAAGAGAATTGTGGATGTGAAGGAAGCAAGGGAGCTGTGTAAGGATCGTGGTAAGTGGCGCTCCATTGTCTCTGCCTATCCTTGTGGGAAAAAGGCGTGACAATTTGATTGATTGATTGATATACAAGACGGCAGATAAAAAGAGCGCTGGCATTCAAGCTGCGCAGTAACTTGTGTTACCCACTTACGTTTCGTTATACGCATGTGTATACAATTTAGAATTATATTAATTATGAGGACGACAGAATATATGCACAGACTTGCTCCTACCGCTCTCGTCCAGCGCTCTTCTTATCAGCCGATCCTCATGTCAGTGTTCTTTTTTATGCCGGGAACTATACATAGAGGCGTTTACTACTGCAAATAAATAACTGAATCTACTATGCCAGTCTAGTCACTTCAAAGTCTGTACACGGTCTGTCTAGCAAAAAAAGGAAAGGAATAATGTCTCTGCCTGTCCCTGTAGAAAAGTCGTAACATTGTAGTTTGCTGACAAATTAAATCAATTCCGTTACTTTAATCAAACGTGTCGAATGCTTATCAAATGTAATACAATAAACTTAGGGGCGTTAACATATATTTATCATAATTATACCTACTATTATATTTCAACATTGTTTATGGAAGAGTGGTAAGCAATTTATAAATATGATGTGGATGGATGCGTTCGCACAGGAGGGTGTTTGCCGACCAAATCGGAGACATCCTCAAGAAAGCTAGATTGCCTAGTGCCCATAACCATAGAGCTTGTAAGAAGAGAATTGTGAATGTGAAGGAAGCGAGGGAGTTGTGGCAATTGGCGCTCCATTGTCTCTCCCTATCCTTATGGTAAGAGGGCGTGATGGTTTGATTGGTAGGCCGTGGCGACCATACAAGCTCTACGGTTGAATTTTGATACATTTACTAAATTGTGGTATTTATTTTTATTATTATTTTATTGTGTATACGACATTTAAATTCGACCCGCCTGATAATAAGCAAGAGGAGACGAGACGTCCAAGAGTGACGACGACTGAAAAAATCGAGTCAGTTCACGAATGCTTCAGTCGCCGTCACTATGCCGGCTAAAGGTGCGTATCGCTTGAAAGATCCAAGGTTATGGTATGGAAAGAACACATGGGCTGGCAAAGCATTTCACTTGTCTATTGTTCCACAAAAAGACGCACCAAACCTTCTAGTTACTTATGAGTTTTTAAATATTCTTTATTGAGAAACAGATAAAATTAAAAGTATATTAACTATAATTAAACTAAAAATAAAAAAAAATATCATTTAATGACGTCTCATCAGAGATAATCCCAAGGAAACTGGCAACATTTCCCCTTTGTATAGCAAGTAATACGTCGGTAGAAATAATTGCAGCCTTCCTGTCCCCATACTTCTCCATCAGGCGCTTGGACAACTCCTTAAATAATTAATTAATACTTTTTTAAAAATCCTTATAATTATTATTTTTTTAATTTACATTTCTATACTAAGCTACTAAAGTGCTTGTATCATAGAAACAGGACAACCAAAGTTCATATATAAAAGTCACATTGGTACCGGTGGTGGGTGGTCTCGAACTCGTGCTCTGCAACTATACCACGGTCGCCTTAAACATGATGACATTTTTTATTAATATCGAATCGCTTTACTGGCTTAACAGACATTTATTGCAATCACAATGCTATTGTTCAATGTATATGCAAACGCTGACAATGATTACCTTTCCTCATTCACTGTCACGCTTCACGCGAATACAATATCAAAAGAATTGTATAGATTTTGACAACATTTCTCAAGGCTTTTAACTACAAGAATTAGGACCGTTATTTTAACCTCTACTATATATTTTTTTTATTGTGACTACATATGACAGCACCGCGCCTAGTGTTAAGCTGGAGTGCGGTCCATGTAAGAAGCATTCATATCCACTATGCCGGCCTAGTTAAAACCGGCAACTTACAAGATGGTACAACTTACTACTCCGGATCGGCAGACAGGGCACCACTGCCTACCACTCTTTGACAACTGCACCTGGAGCAGATATCCGCCTAATTTTATTCATTAACAAAATATTGTAAATTTAATCTAATTTATAATATGCTATCACAAATATTTGTTTCATAGCAAATATCTTGCTCCGACCGGGAATTGAACTGTGGCCCTCTGGATTCGATCATGCTTCTATGCAGTTACCTATATTACCTGTGTACCACATACTCAAGTGGATCTTGTTATATCGGCCCTTAAACCAAGAAGTAAAACAATCATTAGACGTTCCAAATCATTTAATTTGCTAAACATTTCCGCTATTGATTATTTGTGTCAGAATCATGACCTCAGTTAAAACATTCCTGCGGCCATATTCCATTTCTTATCAAGACATCCTATATAAAAATGTTTTTGAGGACATGTATTTATGCGTATACATGTCAAATGTTAGGTCACAGATATGTTTAAAAGTAAAGTAAATACCGATTATGCGTCTAATATCCCCACCACAGCTAACAAAACGAACTGATGACCTTGAAACCCCTGATTAGATCCTCATCAATTGTAGCTAAGAACGAACCATCTCGATCACGTCAGCTTTTAAACAAACAAAACCGCATCTTAATCGGTCCATTCGTTTAGGAGGTATGATGCCACAGACAGACACACAGATACACAGACGCGCTAAACTCTTTTTGAGACGGGGGTTAAAAACAATCATTAGACGTTCCAAATCATATAATTTGCTAAACATTTTCGCTAGTGATTATTTGTGTCAGAATCATGACCTCAGTTAAAACATTGCTGCGGCCATATTATGTTTCTTATCAAGACATAGTATATAAAAATGTTTTTGAGGACATGTGCTAACCCCCCTTTCACACTGGTCACTCTGGGCACGTGCCCCCTACTTTCTGTCAGATCATCAAACTATAACCGATTTTTATTACCGTAAAACATACTTATTTGAAAATAATCAAACAATAATAAATGACAACAATACCAACATGAATAAAATTGTTGACCTTAAATTGTGTATTCTTACAAAATAATGTTCTGTCAAGCTCATAGGGGTCACCATTATCTTTATGTGCCCAGGGTTCCAATAGGTTAAAGACGGCCCTGCATGTGTGGCGCATTTAGGAACACAATAGTCCGTTAATGTCCTGGGTTGGATTACCAGTTGAAGCAAATTTTTGTTTCATAACATTTTGTATGTAATATTTAATAAGGGGATTGTTATTAAATAGATTACAAATATATCTGCCGGTTTGAGGTACCACTACTTACAAGTGTACGGACCGTAGAGCGACATTGTCGAGTTTCAGGATTTGCTTTTATTAAACAGTAGAATGACTGCTTCTTATTCATAGATCATACTCCAGCTTAACATCAGGCAGGTTGCTGTCATACGAGCCTTAATGTAAAAAAACTTAGTAGTGCTACGTTCATTGAGGGGCAGGCGAGTGTGGAGGCGAGGCAAAGTCATGAGAGTATTCCGGACTTGTGACCGGAAAATAGTTTACGGCCGGCAAGATGCACTCACCTCAACTGTCCTAACTTTTTTCCTTACCCAACCAAATATTGTATTAAACCAGCAATTGTGTGGCGTTTGGTTAAAAAAAAAGTACTTAAGGCTGACCTTGCGAGGCCAAGATCTATGGACAATCAAAAACAATTAAAAAATCAGCAACTATAATAACTTCAAAGTGTACTCTATATCCTTGTAATACAGATGCTTTTGTATTAAAAAAACTTACCCACGTACGTGAAAGATTTCGTTTAATAATCTAACGTTACTTTTAAAGGAAACAGAATATGGCCGCTAAACTATTAATTATCATATTGTATCGATAATGAAACTCACTCGATTTCGATTCACAGTTGTATTGTTTTTTTTTATCAATAAACTGTAAGGCCTCATTTTCCACAGTGATAGGAAGAAACAATAAAGCGCCACTTGCCACGATCCTGACACAACTCCCTTGCTTTCCTCACATCCACAATTATTTTCATACAAGCTGAATGGTTATGGGCACTAGGCAACTCAGCTTTTTTGAGGTTGTCTCTGATTGGGTCTATTCTGGACATTTGCTGAAACAAAAAATAAAATACCACGACAGGCGTTGACGAACGGTTAGCGATTGGTTTGTTGCGCGTAAAGTCCCGGGTTCGATTCCCGGTCAGAGCAAATATTTGTTTCATAGCTTTTATTTGTAATATTTAATAATTATATTAAATATTTGTTAATAAAAAAAGAGGTGGATATTTAGTATTTTCTTAGATTTTGCGCGAACATTGATTAATGAATTAAACAAATTTTATGCGGCTTACTATCGCGTTTATTTTGGTTTTGATTTTACATTTTTTTATTATTCCGACGTATCGAGAGCTTTGCAGCCATCGTGGTCACGGAGAGACTCATATTTAGGTGGATATTTGCTTCAGGTCTGGTTACCAAAGAGTGGTAGGCAGTGGTACCCAGTCTGCCGATTCGGGGTAGTACAGTCAGCATCTGATATATCTGAGCACGCAATGTGATCAAAAGTATCTATACATTCAGACTGATCATAAATATCTACACACATTAGTTGTCATAATAATGTGAGCATTCAATGCGTCAAAAATATCTATACAATCAGTTAGTCAAAAATTTCTACACACTCACTTGTCAAAAATATGTCAACAGACAATTCAGTAAATTTGTTTTAAAATATTACATATTTTATGAGTGTGTAGATATTTTTGACTATTTGCGTGTGTAGATATTTTTGACGCATTGAATGCTCACATCATTATGACAACTAATGTGTGTAGATATTTATGATCAGTCTGAATGTATAGATACTTTTGATCACTTTGCGTGCACAGATATATCAGATGCTGACTGTACCACCACTTTATACAGACCGTGAAGTGATTTGGTCGCGTTTTTGGTATCAGCCGTTTGCCGTTTGCCGTTGCCGGTTCCAACTAGGCCGGAATAGTGGAATGATTGCTAATCATAGTTATTGAATTGTAGTAGCAGTAGCATCCATCCATGGATCACACTCCAGCTTAACATCAAGCGGGGTGCTGTCATATGTCGAGTCACAAAAGATTGCATTTCAAAAGATTATTTTAAAAGGATAAAATACAAGGATCATTTTATTTATACCTAATCATTTATTTATTTAAGTATATTAAGTTAAAACTCAATTTGAATGTATCGCATTAATGTGGAGCTACCAAACCGGAACAACAACATTGCATCGCCAACGTTTACTAAACTTGATGTCAGCAAGAACCACTTTATTAGGTTTATAGGTAGTTCGCTGCACTAAATCAGAATGCAGTATCAAATAAATAAAATTACTGATACGTGCGGTTAGAGAAAGGTGTGTTGAAATTTTTAAGGGAGTTGGATTTTAACTGTTTTTCGACGTTTATTTCACAGCTCTTTAGGAACGAAAAGCAAAAGAAAGCCAAATATCATTTAGTTATTTCGCTAGATTTGATAGAATTAATATGACCTATTATTAGTAGAGTACGTCATATTTATAAGTTATATCTAGAAATTTTCGGTTAAAATTATAATCTGCGAACTTACAAGACAAAATTGTGGATTCAAAGAAAAAAAAGAGTGCTCCGTGGAAGTAGCGCTCCGATATCTCAGAATTATTTCTATCTTGATTTTACGTATCTGATTTATGTATAACTTTCAAAATATATATAAGTAAGTAGGAGTACCTATATCACGCGTGTACAATGTACACTGATATAGCTTGTTTAACTATAAATGACGCGCCCCTCCACTTTATTAGTTTATTTAAATGTGTGAATGCAAATATTTCTAACTATACTTTATCAGCGTGCTCGTCCTTTTGTGTCCAACCAGCAACTGGGTGACCAATTACAATTTTCGGTGTGTTGCATTAATTTTTGTATATTCACACGTGTGCTTAAATGCTGTGTAGAGGCGCATCATTTCGGCTTAGACAGACTATACAAGCTTATTCTTTTTTTTGCAAATGGACCAATAATTTGTTTTTGTATTCGACAGCCGAGTTTATCTGGCCTGCTTTTACATCAAACTTTTCTAACTTTCGTACCTATTTCTATTTTTCCTTTTATAGGTTCTACTGCAAGTCATAGGTACAAGTCCACTCTGTAATTTAACATGTAACTAGATATCTCTTCTAGATAATTATAGTTGTTAATTAAAGAAATTAATCTGTAGTCTGCTGGGGCGTAATTCCACCTCTTTCAGGTTTAAACACCCTGAAGTGACTCAGTTGCATTTCGGGATCACCTTGAAAGTTGCCTGTACTCACTTTAGCTAGCATAACGGTTGTGGCTGCTGCTTATAGACTATGATGACACTTTAGCGGTGTAAGGTATTCATTATCAGACAGACAAAATGCTTTATTGCACAAAACAGCATACATAGAAAGACAATTAATATTATACACTAGCTGTGCCCGCGGTTTCACCCGGGTAAAATTAGATTCATAAAAAAGGAGGAGGTTCTCAATTCGACTGCATATCCCTTTATTTTGTATTTATAACTCGATAACTCATATAAAAATGAAAAACAAAAATAAACTTAGAAAAATTTTAAATAGCTGAAACTATAGTCAATTGGAAACTATAGTAAAACAAATGTTCTTTAATTAAAAGTATCCTATGTTAGTTCTAGTACCCCCAAAAATATGTGGGTAAACAAACAAAGTTTCATGATGATCGGTTAAGTAGTTGTTGCGTAAAAACGTAACAAACAAACTCACATTCACATTTACAGTATAATAATAATAATAGGATGATGATGAACAATAGTTTTATCACTTATTCAAACGAAACGAATCTGACGTCTTCGATTTAAATCATAATTTATACCAATACCCAAAAGTAGACATGAAAATTACTTTTCTAATTACAGTACGCCACACCTTTGCCTGTAATCTCCTGTAATTTACTTTTCCAACTGATAAAAATCAGCATTACCAATTTATCATTATATTCAGGTTTCTGTAACGGATACGATACTAATTAATACACTTAAAATGATAACAAAATAAGACTTTAGGAAATATCTGTATCACTAAGTACATATTTATATTTAAATTATTTGATATAATACATACCTATTGATACTTTGATTGATATAAGACCAACTTGTTGCATACATACTTGCTTAGCTTCCAAATAATGTCTAAGGATCGATGTAATTTTATAAGAAGTATATTTCTTATCTTGGTGAAGCTATGGTCAGTCGACACGTCTGCAGTAACAGTCTGATGGCTATTGAAAATATCACTTCACCACATTACAGTTTTTTTAATATTAACTTAAAATTAAATAATTTAAAAAAAATGGCATGCGTGCGTGTTGTGTTTGTGTTTTCTCTCCCATATTATATTATTATATTTACTTTAAAAAATAAAGAAGCAATATAAATGTATAATAGGTAACAAAAAACATTTTGATAATTGTTACCTATGTTTTATAAATAAATAAATGTTTCGCTAGGTTTCGCTATGTTAGGCTATGAATTTTAGAACTTCAAAATATTTAAATACTAGCATCTATGGAAAAGAACTGCTGCGAAATTAATTTTAGAACTTGTCATCAGATAAATACACAAAAATAACTCTTATAAATATTTATTAAAACATCATTTTGCCCTGAATCACTTGCTACAAACGTTTTTGCAATAGCACCGCTCGCCAAGCTGCTCTGTTAGTTCAACGTACAGTTCCAATGCGTACCAGGTACCGGAAATATTTGTTATAAACAGTTTTAACAACTCGTGTGACGTATTAATATTATTCAATACCAATAATAAATATATAAAATAAACTAGCGGACCCGACAGATGTTGTCCTACCCGAAAGTAAATATTAACGATAACAGCCACGTACAGGGCTGTTCTAAAACAATTCTATTTTCCAAATGCAAATCTAAAACATCCAGAGACTTAAACACACACCCATTCAATTGATCTAGCCATTCAGAAGGAGTGCAGTGCAGGCACATAAAAATGTAAGGAAGAAATATACATATATTTATGAAGATAATGCAGGTTTAAACAAATATCTTAAAGTCGTGTTACCTTATCTTTCTAGTTCATGTGTAATCCAACGCCTCTTTAGGGTTCCGTAGCAAAAACGGAAATCTTATAGATTTATCATGTCTGTCTGTCCGTATGTCACAGCCACTTTTTCCCGAAACTATAAGAACTATAGGTACTGTTGAAACTTGATAAACTAAACTGAAGAGACATTTCCAAAGTGGTAAAATGTGTGAAAAGTATCCTCCAAAATAAGAGAAAGATAAAACTAAAAAAAATATATGATGTTCATTACCATGCAAACTTCCACCGAAAATTGGTTTTAATGAGATCTAGTAAGTAGTTTTTTTAATATGTCATAAATCGTAAACCGCAATTTACGTTTAATTCAATCAACTCAAATAAAAAAATCGATCATAGTTGAAACGAACGAACAAGAACTTTTATATTATGTTACTTGGATCCCTTCATGAGCGAGTCTGACTCGCACTTGACCGCTTTTTATATTTTCCTACGAACTACAAACAGGATTTATGATCAGAACATCAATACGAAATATATCACTATATGACCCTTGTCATTCCCCACCTTATACTTCAAAAACCCCCGACTTTAACTGAAGAAACAACTGAAGGCGAGAGTAAGGCAACCGTGATCTGAGTCGGTTTTTAACTCAGATCATACAATTTTGTTATTATACTGTATGATCTGAGGTTTTTTAGTCGCCGACACTCTTGGAACTTTCCTTGCTTACCGTCAGAAAAGTCGAGGTCAAATTTCAAGTTACAATAGTAATATTACATGATATAAAAATAATTCTTTACAATAATTAAGGCGACCGTGGTGTAGTGACAGTGCAATAGTTACACAAACCGAGAGCACGAGGTCGAGACCACCCACCAAATGTATCTTTGATATATGTACTTAGGTTGTCCTGTTTCTATGATACAAGCACTTTAGTAGTTAGTAAAGAAATGTAAATAAAATTAAAATACGTCTATCTGCTTAGAAGTATTTTTCGCTTCTAATATTATATTGTTTTCCAACTTGTTTTTGTACACGTCAAAGGTCGTATATTTTGGTAATTTTAGCATCCTCATACACTTTAAAAGACAAATAGAATAAAAACGCTTCATTAACAGGTCAGGCCGCTAGTTCAGGAATAGATTCTCAGTAAAGATTTGTTTTACAGTATTTATTCGTAATGTTTAATTATATTTTGACCGGCATAGTGGCAGCGACTGAGGCAGCCGGGAACAAACTCGGTTTTTTCAATCGTCGTCACTCTTGGACCTCCTCTTGAACAAACTCGGTTTTTTCAATCGTCGTCACACTTGGACCTCCTCTTGTAAGCAAGAGGAGGTCCAAGAGTGATGACGATTGAAAAAACCGAGTTTGTTCCCGGCTGCCTCAGTCGCTGCCACTATGATAAGTCATCAGGCGGGTCGAGGTCAGATGTCGTGTCACAATAAAAAAATAGATTGCAAATATTTGTTCAAAAATATGAGGCGGATATTTGCTCCAGGTCTGGGTTTAGTGGTAGGCAGACAGTTGGTAGACATATGCCCAATTTGATGATCTGGGAGTAGTATCACCACTTTCAAGTGTTTAGATTGTGAGGGGATCAACTTGAAAGTTGTCGGTTCCACTACGCCGGCACAGTAGATGCAGTGGAAGATACTTCCAGTTATTTACCTGTTTTAGCAAAGCTTCTATTTATGGACCACACTCCATTATGTTGGATCAGGCGGGGTACTCTCCATAATGTCGAGCCACAATAAGAAAAAAGTAATAATACTACTCTTAAATCTAGAATTCATAACTATCAACTCACGTTTTAAGAAATAAAATCATTTATCCTGGTCACCTTGTCAAACCAGGTGGTCACGCACCGTATTCAAGGATTGTTTTACTGATGCTATTGGCCAATGTCAATTCAGTGCTACGTCACTATGACGTCATTCCGTCGTATGACGTCACAATTCAAGCTTATTAATAACTGCGGAGGATATTGTCTGGGAATTTCTTGGGTTTTTTAAAATTATTATTGTGAATCAACAAATGACAGCACTCTGCCTGGAGTTGGAGTGCGGTTCATTAATGAACTACTACAGTTAAATAACTGTAAGTAGCAATCACCACTGCCTCTTTGACCACCAGACCCAGAGCAAATATCCGTTTCTTTTTTTTTAATAACATTTTTTATAAATTTCATCAAATTATTAAATATTACGAATAAAAGCTATGAAACAAATATTTGCTCCGACCCGGAAACAAACCCGGGACTTTCTCCGTAACGGACTGTTGTGGCAACCAATACACCACGCCTGTCGTCAGAGTTTCTAGATGGTGAAACGAAACGAAGTTATTGGGCATTATCCTCAACGGGTATTTGAACCCATTATATCTTTCTCTATTGAGATAATAAATGGCACTTAACAATTAAACGATAAACAGCTTTTGTAATAAATACTTTATGATGCATTTACAGTAAAAAGTGTCTTCTTCCTGAATGACGAATAATTAAAAATGTACCGACATCCTTATAGTTTAAACCAGTGTTTCCCAACGTGGGGCCCACGCCCTACAGGGGGGCAATTTGATAGTTAAGGGAGGCAATTCAAAAATGGACTCGACCTGACTTCAACCCTTTCGCTTTGGGTTATTTAAATGCAATCCTAGATATCGGTGAGAAATTTAACAGAAAAGGCAAATTCTTAAAAGAAATGCTGTAATCATTAATGTTCCTTAAAGGAACAAAACAATTTTTAAAGGTTAGAAACTATGTATGGGTTAAAAAAGGTTGGGAAACACTGGTTTAAACGCTTTGTTATACAAAGCCTCTATCAATAAATGCAATAAAATTTACTATACAATCTTAATCGCATGTAATTAGATACTCAAGGAATCACGTTTGTAAACTCAAGTTCAAGAGTGTAAGTAAAATAACAAATCATCAATCAATTAAATTGTTCCGCATTTTTCGCACAAGGATAGGCAGAAACAATAAAGCGCCAGTTGCCAGGATCCTGATACATCTCCCTCGCTTCTCTCACATCCACAATTAATTTGATATTGTGGGCATTACGCACCGGCGTAACTGAGTCGGTTTTTAGCCGTCGAAATTCTTGGAAGTTCCACAACTAACTATATTATTAAGTCGATCGTGGTCTAGTGGTAGTGCAAATATCACGCCAACCAAGTACCAACTAAAGTTCTAAAAAGTTCTAAAGTTTCTAAAAAAGTTCTAAAAGGTAGCAATGTATCATTGATATAATCTTTGTTTGTCTAGTTTCTATGATACAAACACTTTTAATAGCTGTATAGAAACACTGTAGAGCGCCTAAATAAAATTATAGTAGTATTTTTAAAAATATAGGCAGTGGATATGGTTGGACACGCAAACTACGAAATACCAGTTCAACCACTTGCCGCTAGCAACTGTTTTTTTTATTAAATGTACTTCGATCGCTAAGTTTCTATGATACAAGCACGTTTAGTAGCTTAGTATACTAATTAAATTAAATCACGATAGAAGGCATTAGTTTTGCAATGATACATTATTTATGTTGTAATGTACTACATACTTCTTGCTTCTTACATTGCAGGCCCTCAAAATTGCTCAATGTGTCCCTAATATAGTATATTTCATTACAAGTGCGGAAAGGCTGTCTGCAAAGAGTTCCGACAAATGTCTACCCGAGCCGAGGCGCAGCCGAAGGCGAGGGTTGACAGTCGGAACAAGTTGCAATGACGGTTCCGCACGTGTTCTGAACGACTATTTTTAATACAGTTGCGAAAAAATGAAGCAATTTAATAAAATAATAAAAACACAATAAACTTAACTAACCAATCATTTATTTCTTATAAAAGTTATAATTTACATATACATTGAAATTGGTACAGTTTTTTATACTAACTGGGGAAGTTTTAGGTTGCATATTTACTGTTTTAATTAAATTCAAAAAAATTTTTTTTTTCTTTACCCATTCTGGTAGGCAAAGGGAACTATCCCCATACAGCCAAGTCTTCAGTAGAATTTTTTTTATTAATATGAAATGAAAATGAAATTTAATGAGATGAAATGAAATGAAACCTAACCTAACTCATTCAATCAAATCATTAAATTTGAAACAAATTAGTAGCTTCTTTTTAGAAATATACGTATTTGCATGAATCATAAAAACTTTTTTTGTAAAAACTTCATGGTTGGTTTTTCTTTTTAATAGACATTATTTTGACAGTTGGGAAAGAGAACGCACGAGTTCGGGAAAGGTAAAAAAAAAGCACGAGTGTGTAATAGCCCACATCCCGAACGCTATACGTCCCTGCAATACGCCACTTTTTGAGCAACTGTATTAAAAAAATATAATTAGAACTCTGGCCACCTAGGACTTAGTTACGTTATTAAGTTAGATTTACCACTGGAGATGCAGGACGAATGTACCCCAGCTTCCAATCTGCAGCGAATGTGATAAAGAAGATCAACGTGGCGGTTTGGCCGGTACGAGTCGGACGTATATCCCGGCAGAAAAACGAGCCTTGACACTTGAGCTGCGCGGTATAAAAATCGGCAAATTAGAAGAGTGCTGGACGACTGCGGTGGAAGCAAGTCCGCGCATATGTAGAGTTGTACATATAATTGATATTATTTTTAACTTTATACACATTCGCATAACGAAAAGTAAGTAAACAACAAAACAAGTTACTGCGCTTCTTGAATGACATCGCTATTTTTGTCCGCCGGGATATCTACCTCTAGTTCCTACTCGGTTTCCTACCTAGGGTTTAATAGTTTAGAATAGGAAAAAAGGAAAACAAAGAAAGTATACAAAATATATGGTTTAATATTGTACTTAGTACCCGTAACATTAGAATAAATGCATTAAGATTATAATTGACTAACATTTTCGTTTGTTGTCTAATATTGTCTAGGTCTCGACCAAAAGATAATTTTATTATTGGTCAACTTATGTATTGGTGACGAAAATTTTTTTAATGGTCGAATGTTCAATTGTTATTCCTTTATTTGGGCTACCAACAAATCAATACACATAACATAATAATTCGTACATTTGATTACTCTTATAAACCACTTACTAGTGTTTTCTTATTTGCCGCTGCCCGCAATAACCACTTATTATTAATATCCTTATTATTACGTATTCTTAATTTTGTGTAATTTCGAACGGGATCAAACATAATTATAGGGTTTTTTTTTATTTTTATTAAGACATCTAACCTTGACTTGCCGGTTGACTGAAAAAACCGTCTCAGTTCCCGATTGCCTCAGACGACGTAAACATGCCAGCGTAATGCTTGAAGAAACAAAACCTATATGATGTGGAGATCACACAGACTAGTAAAACATTTCACTAGTCGATTGTTCTACAAAGATACAACGCGACAAACCTTTTAGTTCGACTACCGCTTTGGTCGACAGAATACGTTTGACCGTTCGACCACAATTAAGACCTAAAAAAAATTTGTCACCAACACTAATCTAAATATTTATTATCTTTGGTGGAGAATGCCATTTGCAGTCATAGCTTATTATCGATATCCCTTGTAATATTTATATGAAATATATGCATCCACTCCATGTAGAACTCCGACGACAACGCCAATGTACTGAAATAAAATTAATATTGTTTTTTATTGTAACTCGACATGTGACCTCGATCCGCGTGATAATGAGCAAGAGGAGGTCCAAGGGTGACGAAGACTGAAAAAACCGAGTAACATAAATATTTCTATACTAAGTTGTCATTTCTTTATTAAGTGCTTGTATCATAGAAACAGTACGACCAAAGTTCATTAAAGATACATTGGTACCGATGAGTTGACCTGTGCTCTCGGTTTGCGTGACCATTGCACTACCGCTACACCGGCGGTCGCGTTATAATTTATTCTGCAAATATATATTTTGTCTTTATATTTACACAATAATTTATAAGAGTGGTAGGCAGACACGTCCTCAAGTGCCAGTGGCAATCATATGGCATCTTTCAAGCTGATTCGGTTCTGAGACACGCCTGGGTTACTTCACGGTCTATACACTTTAAAGTAGTGATACTACCCCGGATTGGCAGACTGGGTAAATTTCGACGACATGCGTGGACCAGAGAGGCTGATATTTTCTAAAAAAGAGGCTGATATTTGCTCCCGGTCTGCTTGTCCAAGAGTGGTACCCAGTCTGCCGATACCGGGGTAGTATCACCACTTACTACTAAACAGGCCGAAAGTGATTATTTAACTGTAGCCTAACATCAGACGGGGTGTGTCATATGTCGAGTCACAACAAAAAATATATAGACCACCAACTGTGCCTGCTACTTAATCCGGCCTGCTTTCAAGGTGCCCAAATGAACGCAACACTGTATTTATTTTACACTTACATAGACTGCAGTCATTGCCGGATATGCCGAAAACATAGTAAACGAAGCATATTTCGCATATAAATATATATTAACTGCTACGCCCATATATGATGATGCTGAGAGATATAAGAAACATGCCACTGAGTTGTACAAACATTCCTGAAACAATATTATGTCTTATTACTAGGAAGTATAGTGCAGAGGGCCTACCACTAACTTTTAAAATCAAGCATGTTTTAAGACAGTACTGTTTGATGTATGAAACAAGATTACTCAATTTCGTACCACCATCTCTTATTTGCAATTTGTTTTATTCCTTCAAATTCATGTTTACATTCGCGTTCAGAAACGTATTGCTGCTGCATTTGAATATTAATATTATCTATCTATGATTATAAGCTGCTTAATTTTTTTTATATTATAATAACCCCATAATATAAATATCAATAATTTTATAATACCCAGACAAACATCACGTAACCCTATATAAATGTTTGAAGTACTTATGACTTAATTAGTTCGATGTATCTAAAAATAATTTATAATAACTTCTGATCGCTTATATATCAGTACTTATAATCTAAAAATAGCATGCAAAGATTTTAATCGCATTAGAGAGTAATTGCAATTAGTTTTTAAATATTACCTATTCGATAAGTTTTTTAAAATTAATAATGATAAGTGAAATTATAATTTTTGATTTATTTTTACCTTGCTTAAGTTGAAGTGCGGTCCCTGAATATAACATTTAAATAATAGTAGTGGCATTCACTATAACGACCTATACTATACTAGTAAAAACGTGATCTTCATAATTTATATTTGAATTGAGCCTCCTGAATTCAGCATAGTGTATTAGTTATTCTAACTTCGAAGGCGACCGTGGTGTAGTGGTAGTGCAATAGTCACGCAAACCGAGAGGACGGGTTCAAAACCACTAATCTTTAATATATAATACTTATGTACTTTAATCGTCCTGTTGCTATGATACAAGCAGCACTTTATTAGCTTAATATAGAAATATAAATAAAATAACTTCTCTTGCTTGCTTTTCAGCTCTAAGACAAGAAAAAGTTAGATAGTGTGTCACAATAAAAAAATAGTCACCTTAAAAATACGAGTACTAAAATAAATTAATTATAAAACTTTTTATTAAAAGTAGTCTATATTAATATGACTGAATTAATTAATACTTACAAAAATCGATTGTCGTATAAGTGATTGAGAATTTGAAGATAAAACGTATGAAGTAATAAGAAGTGAGGTGGTCAAGAGGCAAGCCGATGCTGTTGTCAGAAAACTATGGAAAGCTGATCCTATGCTCGAAGCTTCTGACATTCCATATTTCACCAGCAAACTCTGACACAAACCACCTAACATCTGAAAAAATTAAACGTGATTAAAAGTCTGAGAAGAAAGATGGAACAGTTTTTTTTTTGAGACTTCGTCGCTCCTGCCTCCCTAGCACGGCAATCCAAGAAGCAAGATGAATACCTGCAAGGAATATCATTGTAACTGATATTTAATAACTTACCAGAACAGTGCATCAAAATTCCCCAAAAAAATATATAAATGTTCAGTAAAACTTCACACAAAACAACGTTGAAAACTTTAATAATTATTTTTTCAAACATTTTGATGTGCCGACCTATTAAATCATTTAAAATGAGTTACAATAAGATTCCTTGCAGTCTTTTTAATTGGAGTATCTTGATTATTTTTTCAAACATTTTGATGTGCCGACCTATTAAATCATTCAAAATGAGTTACAATAATATTCCTTGCAGTCTTTTTAATTGGAGTATCTTAATTATTTTTTCAAACATTTTGATGTGCCGACCTATTAAATCATTCAAAATGAGTTACAATAATATTCCTTGCAGTCTTTTTAATTGGAGTATCTTGATTATTTTTTCAAACATTTTGATGTGCCGACCTATTAAATCATTTAAAATGAGTTACAATAATATTCCTTGCAGTCTTTTTAATTAGAGTATCTTGATTCTTTGATTGCCGTGCTAGGGAGGTTGAAATTCCTCTTGCTTACCATCAGGTAAGTTAAGGACAGATGTCGCGTCCTAATATAAAAAGGAATGGTTTTTAACTGGTTCCACATAACTGAGAGGAGGAGAGGGGTTGTATACTTTTTGTAAGCCTCTACAGCTCTACTTTGATGAAATGCACCAATGATAAAACTGTTAGAAGGCACATTTTTCCTAACTAAACATATGACATTTGGTCCATAAATATATATGCGTTTGCTACTACAGTCGCATCCATCCACATTGCTGGCCTAGTAAAACCTTACCGGTTTACAACCCTGAAACGCGACTAAATCACTTTACGGCCTCTACACTTGTAAGTGGTGGTACTACCCCGGACTGGCAGACTGGGTACCATTGCATACCTACTTTCTTACTATGGGAGCAGCAAAACATCATCAAGACATAATAATCTAAGATGACTCTAACCAAATTGTGCCTAATTTGTGAAATATGGTGCAATTACTATACATCCGTTACTTTTTTAAATTGCAACATAATAAATGTACAAGACATATACGATAATTTTTTTTTAAATGGGACCGTTCTGGTGGCAATGTAAATCATAAAAGTGTATCATACGAGATAAAGAAAATTTTCTTTACGTAAAAATTGTGCTGGTATAAGCCTCCAGTGCCTCCAGCGTCTCTGATTCAAATTCAATAGTGAGATCCTACATGGCCGGCATAGGAATAGCGATTAAGGCAGCTTTTTTAGCAGATAATAAGTCGCTTTTTTCAGTTGTCGGTACTGAGACTCACTTATCTTAGGCCTACCCATGTTTACCATCAGGTAAGTAGTGGTCAAATGTCTAGTCACATTAAAAATAATACTCACAGCTTCCGCAAGCTTTACAAGTCCATGTTGTGATGTAAGATAACCCAATTGTATGCACTCAAAACATCTGCAGCAACAACACTTTATGCCACCACCAGAGCCACTACTTGGAGCCATTCTCACTATAGTTGGTCCACGTCCACGACTCATTGTTAATAAAACACCTTTTGGATATTTAAATTCGGAATTGATTCTCTGCTACAATTAATATTTGAAATATTGAATTTGAATTTACAGACCTACTTTTGAAATAGAGAAAAGAATCTCGACTTCTAAATTTAAAAATCACAGTAGAGAATCACAGACACAACCAACTTTAACTGAAACAATTTATCTCTTGTGCGAAAGTTCGGAAGTAACACAACGTAGAGCAGACACTAGCAGACAGGAAACGTGAGTTCAAAAGACTCCACTTCACACGGTCAGTGTTATTAACAATATATTTTTAGCTTTACTCAAATGAGAGTAATGAAAGTTCGCCGAACTCTCACTCCAAATTCCTAAATACTGAATCGTTGCGAAAAAAATACACATACAAACATTTGTATCGTAAAGTACTATCAAACTAAGAACAAGCTTGCTATCAATCAAAATTGTATATCCAAAACCATAATGCAGATGATGATTTAGGATTTTTTGCCTGCACAGTGACGGCGAATGAGGCAGTTAAAACGGCTTTTTCAGTCGTCGGTGCTCTTTGTATTTGTCTTGCCCGGCAAGTCACGGGTATACTACCCCTTTGTATACCGTACCCGTTGTATACCGAGACGGAATAAGAAAAGATAAAAATTATAGTTTTTCCAAAAAAGATTTAGAACTCTATTTTAAAAGCTTGTTATTAGTTTAACCTAACTATAGTAACATTAATGTTACTTAAAAAAATATATTTAAATATTTAGATGTTTTACGTTTGTTTTGGTTTCACTACACTAGTACTAACTAAAAAGGGGTCAATTCAAATTTTCACAATTACACTAAAATTACTAATAATTTACTCGATCTTTCAACTGAATGATTATAATCACTACGTTAATTTTTAAATAATAATTCTATTTAATTATAATTACACTTGGAATTGTACTAAGAGTGTTATACTTCAAAGAGTTCAAATACTACTATCTATTATGGTTGATGAGTGAATCGTCGCGTGCGCACCCCACATGTGTACAGAACCTTATTTTAGAAACTTCGAGGGTGTCTTCTATTTATAATTCATTCCACTGGACATTACAAATCTCTTTGTAACGTGATGTAAAAATAGGTGCCCTATTTTTATTAATACTTACGTCTGTTTATTTTCTACAGAAACTACGCACATGACACGAGCGCTCATTTGCCAAACATTAAAAAATTTCTTACTTTCTTATCTTTTATTTTATTTTATTGTGATTCGACATATGACAGCACCCCGCTTGATGTTAAGCCAAAGTGTGGTCCATGAATGAATGTTACTGCTACTACAATTCAATAATTGTGAGTAGCAATCACATCTACTATGCCGGCCTAGATGGAACCGGCAACTTACAAGCTGATCCCGAAACGTGACCAAATCACTTCACGGTCTGTATACTTGTAAGTGGTGGTACTACCCCGGATCGGCAGACTGGGTACAACTGCCTACCACTCTTTGATAATCAGACCCAAAGCAAATATCCATATTTTTTTTTATTAACAAATATTTGCAATATTTAATATTATTAAATATTACAAATA
This sequence comes from Tinea trinotella, assembly GCA_905220615.1. Taxonomy (NCBI): domain Eukaryota; kingdom Metazoa; phylum Arthropoda; class Insecta; order Lepidoptera; family Tineidae; genus Tinea; species Tinea trinotella. The sequence continues at coordinate 7,980,428 of HG992308.1, read as the reverse complement.
AAAGCTATGAAAAAAAATATTTGATCCGACTGGGGAACCCGGGACTTTACGCGCAACAAACCAGTCGCTAAACCGTTCGTCCACGCCTGTCATCAAAACAACAAATTTCTACAGAAACTACGCACATGACACGAGCGCTTATATCCCAAACATTCAAAAATCTCTTACTTTTTTATTGTGGCTAAACCAGTATCTCACCTAAAGTTAAACTGGAGTGCAGTCCACCATGAATAAATAAGGCAGCAGTCGCGTCCAATATGCCGGCCTAGTTGGAATAGGCAACTTTTAAGCTGATCCCAAAACGCGACTTACGCCCGGTTCTTATTTCTGTTGAACGGATCATTTTCAATACGGACAGTTATATTATCTACCAGCCGTAAGTCAAAGCCGTTAGTGTTTACTTTGTGATGATTATTAAATGACGCTGGGGTGCAGAGTGGGTGCATTAAGTATTCTCAGCTGGTTGAAATTACCACCCAATTTTTGACGACAGGTGTGCGGTTATCAATTGGTTTGTTGCGCGTCCCGGGTTCGATTCCCGGTCGGAACAATTATTTGTTTCATAGCTTTTATTTGTAATATTTAATTATAATTATATTAAATCTTGCAAATATTTGGTAATAAAAAAGAGGCGGATATTTGCTTCGGGTCTGGTTATCAAAGAGTAGTAGGCAGTGGTACCCAGTCTGCGGATCCAGCGTAGTACCACGACTTACAAGTATACAGACCGTGAAGTGATATAGTCGCGTTTCGGGATTACCTTGTAAGTTGCTGGTTCCAACTAGGCCGGCATAGTGGATGTTACTGCTAGTTACAGATATTAAATTATAGTACCAGTGGCATCCATTCAGAACCGCGCTCCAGTTTAACATCAAGCTGAATGCTGTCATATGTCGAGTCACAATAATAATAAAAAACCTACACAGAAGCAAATCCCCCCATAGTGACCACGTCGAGTTCGGGGACTAGTTTGTAAACTAACGTTGGGAGTTGTAGATGCAGTTAGGGACAGAAACATCCAGCTGACTTGCTGCATTCCGCTGAGAGTTTGTTGATGCGTCGGCTAGGTAGACTCTGCCGAATAAACAGCCCCTAAAATTTTCAAGCATCCCAATTTTTTCTTTTTTCAGGTAAGTGTTTTTATTCGTAATACAGCTAATAAAATACCCATATATTGAATCCGTTTCGGAATCGGCACCGAAATAATCAAAGTGCGAATGTTCGCGCGACAAATCGCCTAAGAAATCTTACGAAAATTCGCACGAGAATTCACCTCTGTAAACGTGGCCATAATTTCTTCATCATCATCAGCCAGAAGACGGCCATTGCATCCATCGGTTATTCGTGACCTTTATTATGTCGTCAGCTCACGCTTCGTCTTTCGTTTCGTGGTCTCCACTTAAGAAGACAATTGCCACTTCAGCTTACAAACCCTACAAGCTATGTCGGTAACTCTGCTTTTTTGACGAATATCCTCGTGACGGATTTTATCGCGCCAAGACACCCCAAGCATAGCTCTCTACATTGCCCGCTTGGCGACCCTTAAGTTAAAAAATAAAACATCTGTGGTAGAGCATTACTATATTTAATGGGAATTTCTGTAGTAATAAAATCAGTAAAAAAGCATATATTCTCCCCATTACAAATTACAATATAGAAAAATGGGCCAAAAAATCACTTTTTAAATAATCCTCATCAATGGGAATAATTGGATCATACAGATTTGTTAATTTAAGGAAATAAAAGACGAAATACAAAAAAAAATATATTAATATAAAAGGTTACATATAAATTATATAAAAAGATAAACAAGTACTCAAAATGCATATACACATTTATAAAACACTTTATAAATTCATTTGTAATAAGAAACTATAAAATAAAAATGCATGATTAATAAATTTATCATAAATTTAGGTTTTATTTATAAAATGAATAATTATGTAAAAATATAATCAAATTATTTAAATAACATTTTAACAAAATAATAGTTTTAATAGTTTAAAATAACATTTAAAAAAAACTTTGTTGTTAAGTACAATAAAAAATATTCAATTCAATTTTATAGATCTTTTTAAAATTGAAAAATGTTAGGAATTTAATAATTACGTTTATGGCACATATCCACATATCATTTCTAAAATAACACACCTATGTAATTATTAAAATCAATTACCTATGTAAATAAAATTGCAAAATGGGTAATAAATAATAATAATAAATACTGTATTGCAATAAGAATATTAATAAAAATTAATATTTACACAAATTCTAAAATACAATGTCAATTTTGATCCAAAATACAATTGGCAATCTTATCAATAAATGCTTTTTTTTTTTCAGATAACCAAACGTCATGGGATAAAATTGTGAGAAATTGGGTGATATATACGTGATTATAACCAATACATAAATAAATATAATATGTGCATAAATATTATACAATATAATGTATACATAAAAACAAAAACGCCTTAAATTTTTTTAACACAATGAATTAATTATAAAAAAAATGTATTCTATGCTACCTTGAGAATCGTCCCCAGTTCCTTAGGTCAAAAACGACTTAAAAGTATTAGGGATTAAATTGAATAGAATAACATTACGGGTGCACACTGTGACACTGATCATTCGTGACTGGTGAACGAACCCGGTGTCTATCGCTTAATGATGTGCATGCGTAAAAATTGTATTCTATCCAATTTTTATTACATATTAATACAGTAATAAACAATAATGTAGGATCTGCCAAAAATTATGAATACCTAAATGAAATCTAACCTTATTTAATTACGTTTTAAGCTTTAAATATGCATACTACACAAAAGCTTTACACACTAACGTAATAAACAAAAATAGGTTAGTATTCGAATTTAATAATACTCGAACGCTCTCAATATCTGTCGAAAGTCCATCAATTGGAATTAGAATTATCGTTTAATAAAGAAGAAAAAACGGCGGGTATTTTAGACTATAAAATCAAAACATATTTCCAACACAACTTAGCTTGATATATTTATTTGAATATTTATTACTAGTTAGTCGTATAAATACTAGATTATAAAAAATATTTAAAAGCACCAAGAAATTTTGGAACTGATTGAGACTTATATACCACGGTACGTTTTATTAGCGAAGAAGGTACTTAGTAAATATAATATGGAGACGACCAAACCAATAATCTGAAAATAGAAAAATAATGTATTAAAGCACCACCAAATAATCTGTTTGTTTTTTGGTAGCTTTCATGAGAATGCCTCTGATTTGATCGGAAAACACCCTCCTGGGCCTGCCTTGTTTAACGCATTCATCCACATCAGATTTATAAATTGCTTTCGTCAATCTACTTTCACTCAGTCTAATCAAAATAAAACAATAACTCTGACGCTGTGTCCACTTAAGTAAAGCGATAGAAACTGATGTTACTTAATAAGAGTGGTAGGCAGTGGTACCCAGTCTGCCGATCCGGGGTAGTACCACCACTTCGGGATCAGCTTGTAAGTTGCCGGTTCCATCTAGGCCGGCATAGTGGATGTGATTGCTACTCACAGTTATTGAATTATATTAGCAGTGACATTCATTAATGGACCACACTTAGGCTTAACATCAAGCGGGGTGCTGTCATATAAATAAAATAAAATAAATAAAAAAAATGTGTCCACTAATAAAAGCTACCAAATTCGTGTCCACTAAAGCATTATTAAACACGCAACTTCTGTTGTTAACTCGCATTGTTTTTATTAAACGAGCACAGTGCCTTAGTTTTAAAACATGTTACTAAATTAGTAAGTTAATAATATCCCGATAGGTACAGGTAATTTAAGGCACTAAGTATACCAAGTTATCGTTGTATACACACTATACAACAAAACAGAAAGACTTTCTAAAACCTTTACGTCAAGGATTTGTAATGACACAGAGCATAGATTTATGATTCGTCTCGCTGTCGCTACTGTTGTAGCATGACCAATCATTAATCTTTGTACACAAAGTAATATTAACTAAAATTAATAATGAACAAACTTACAAGGACAATACCCACAGTAAGAGATAAAAAAGTAGATACTATGTGTCACATCACATACGAGTATAGTTTGTATTTATACATAAATAACATTTGCCCCATTAGGTATCAACTCAACATATTTTTTTAATCTGCTAGGTAGCAGTTCAAAGCGTAATCTTCACTAGGCCTCATGATACACGTGTAAACCTTCATGGCTCTAATGATATCTGATAAACAAATGCTACTAAGGTTGTCGAACATACAAGACCGGCGTTGTAGGACATTAAATAAGAAGCGTAAGCTACCTTTTACGACTTGCAGAGTCTGTAAAGCAGACAGAAAGAGACAGAGCTTGGTTTCTGTCGGCAGTCCCACGTTTGTATAATTTTTTTAAAAATTTCTTTATTAAGTATTAATAATAAATAGGTACTTACGGAGGCCGCTAGAAATGGTTCATAGTTATTGCTATAGTCCTTCTTTCGATGATTCACTTCAATAAGAAGTGTTAAACTCGCAGCCAAGTACAATATGAACGCCATGCCGTGGTAAACCACTTCCTGTAAAAAGGTAATACTAAATCAACAGTAGAACCTTTGAGTATACAACAGATGTATACTTTAATGTATACCTAATGTTTACTCTAAGAGTAGAACTAAACGGTTCGGCATGTTTTTCACTGCCAGCATAGTAAAGGCAACATTTTATCGTTCGTATATCGCGCCCTTGGACTTACCCTCGACTACCATTGTTCTGCCCTAATTTCCACGGGGATAAGCGGAGACTACCACTCAGAAAGAAAAATAACTAATAATACAGTAAGTTGTAATAAAATCCATAGATAATACCACCACTTACAAGTGTACAGACCGTGAAGTGATTTGGTCGTGTTTAAGGATTAGCTTATAAATTACTGATTACAACTAGGCTGGCATAGTGTATAAGACTGCAGCCGCCTCCATTCATGGACCGCACTCCAAGTTAACATCAGGCCCAATAAACTGTCAAACCTAATAGAAAATGAAACAAAGAAATACTAACGAAAAGTGTTTTAGATATTATAGATGAGGTAGATAAGGAGAATAGGCAGGACGACAGCAAACAAAATGTCCCAATGAGGAACGTCACGGTCATGAGGAAGAAGAATAGGTCCGGCCGTGTGTCGTAATTGTAGCGGTAATTGTAGCCATGCTCCCAGTAATAGCCAATTATGCCAACACACACGGCACCCAGCAACTGAAATACAACAGAAATATTAAATAAAAGTATGTTTAAATTATTTATACAAGCTCTATATATGCAAACTTAACTCTATATATAACCTAAAAACGTTACGTTAGTGGAAAAGCGCCATGTTCAAAAATCTAGACCCAAACGCAGCTATCATTATGCATATAACGATAATGGATAACTCTTTTGTGTATAACAGCACATTTAAAACTAAAATTGGTTTTGCGAGTAACTAGAGCGCATCATAGTACTGACTAAGGAGTCGCTGTTGCCGGACACGGCAAGGAGATCATTATCATTATCATCACAAGCTCTATGGTTATGAGCACTAGGCAACCTAGCTTTCTAGAGCTTGTATGAAGAGAATTGTGAATGTGAGAAGGCGAGGGAGTTGTGCCAGGATCGTGGCAAGTTGCGCTCCGTTGTCTCTGCCTATCCCCGTGGGAAAGAGGCGTGACAATCTGATTGATTGATCTAAAATTATTTAGTGGGGTACAGGAAACACAATAAACAGTTTTGTGCTCCTTGACACAATTGGACTCTTCTTTCGAAAATGACTGTTCATCAATCTACCTACATATATTTATTTACAATTATATACTAAGATTACATTGCCTGTACTCGTATCAATAAAACGGGATGACCAAAGTACATAATATATAAAAGGATTGGTACTGGCAAACGGCAAGTGGTTTTGAACCTAGGCGGGGCTCTCGGTTTGCGTGACCATTGCACTACACTACGGTTGCCTTAAATGACGTCAGTGATAAATACGTAGTTTGTTAAAATGCTTCTTATGTCTATGATTCCACAAAAAAATATCATTGATAATTGTTTATCAGAAGAATTATAAATTCCATCTCTAAGTACGAATTAACATAGATACTCATATAACATGGCCAGAAAATATTAAACAGATTCCCTTCCAACCAAAGACGCACCAAAACATTTTGTGTTTTGTAAAATTCGTTTTTATTAATATTTTTTGTTAGTTATGTGCCAAAAATATTTGTGACGAACGCATTTAGCGTTTATTATCGGCTTTAGAAATATATAAATGAGGTATTTTATTAGTAAGGGGCTTGTTGTTTGCCAAAGTTAAAATTTAAAACTTAGGTCAATATTTATAGTTTACTTTGCCACGAATTACCATATAGTTTTACGAATTACTTCCTTCTACAATAAATTATTGGGCATTATCGAATTACTCATTCAACCTTTAAATGCTTACGTTAAATATTGTTTACTTCTTATGAATCACAGATGTTATTAAGACATTTATTATTATTAATCATAGATTTGAGACTATATTTTTATTAATTTAATCAAGAGGTTTCTATGATACAAGTTGTATAAATAAAGAAATATAAATAATATACTAAGCTTTCTTCTATCCGCGGACGGTTTATCCCTCCACAGATATTCTAATACTCGTACATTTCTATTGTAGAATTTAAGTAAATCGATTATTAATCATAGATTTGAGACTATATTTTTATTAATTTAATCAAGAGGTTTCTATGATACAAGTTGTATAAATAAAGAAATATAAATAATATACTAAGCTTTCGTCTATCCGCGGACGGTTTATCCCTCCACAGATATTCTAATACATTTCTATTGTAGAATTTAAGTAAATCGACACATGCATGTAATAAAAACTACTCGTCATTCTCTGGTTTCAATCAGCTTTCCAATGTGACCAGCCGGCATAGTGACGAAGATTGAGGCAGCCGTAAACTGAGTCGTTTATTTTTCAGTCATTGGCGCTTTTGATCCTTTCCTTGTTTGCCATTAGACAAGTCACAAGTCAAGGACAAATGTTGAGACAAGATAACAATAGATCTACTGAATATAAAACTATATTTGCAAGTTAAACAGTTGGAAGCAACGCTAAAATAATTAGATTGTTTCTTTTGTGTGAAGAACATACATCATTATCTCATTAAATTATTTTAGATCTACAATTTAATCGGTAATACATAGTAGTTGACAATATAAAAGAGCTAAAGCAGGCTTATTTACAAATTTTGATTTTGGTTAAAAATATAGGAGGTAAAAAAAGCTTATGAAGAAACTTAAATCAAAGACATCCTCAATAAAGCCTATTTCTGTGGGAAAAAGCCATGACAATTTAAATTGAATTGAAAAAATGTCTCAGGACAGGTTGATGCCTAAACTTTTTAAAACTTTCAGATAGGTGCGAGTAAGTGAGTCATGATATATTTTTTTTATATGGCTTCTGTCGTTCTTTGACAATTTGCCGTCTGTCTGAATAATGAGATAGTATCAAGTATATTCAATCCCTTTAATCTGACTTTTAAAGAATTTTTATTACGCCTCGAAGGTTGGATGACATCATTATTACTTACTAGACTATGAATAAACTAACTAGAGGTAAATATTATCATGATTATAGTCATCTATGACGTCATTATACTATGGTTGACTAAATTACCAATAAACAGTAATTAACAAGTTATTTATATTTCGTTTGTTAATATTTGTTAATAGTGACGCTATAACTAACCTCGATTTGCCTGAGGGCAAGGAGCGACTAAAATTGGCTCAATTTATAATTGCCTCGATGTCACTAGGTGCTTATTCACACTTCACTTGAAGGATCCAAGGATGGAGGAAGGGATTGAGGAAAGATTTTTCAAATAAATGTTGTTTAATTAGGGTATAAATTACAATGAAATATATTGTAATGTGTCAAGTGGTTTTTAACCCGTGCTCTTGGTTTACGAAAATTAGATTTGACTTGGAAATTAGATTGAGCATATTTATCTTCCTGTTTATTCATAATAATTTTTGTAACAATAAACAGCATCTTATTATTCATTTAGATTACGAAGGAAATATGTTACATAGGTTGCCTTTTAAGTTTCGGGATTGGGCAACCCTAGTATTGCAATCTGGCAACTGACAGCTCTATCGTAAAGTTGGACATTTTTGAGGTTATGCGTACTCAGTTTGTTTTGACATACAAGCGCTCAGTGGCGTAGCGTAGCGGGGGCGGCCCGCCCCGGGCGGCACATTTAGGGGGCGGCAAAATTAAAAAATACTATAATAAATCGTTAAAATTTGTACCAGAAATTCAAATTTTTGTTGTACCTATGATTGAAACTCCTAAATAAGGGGGCGGCAAATTTTTTTTTCCGCCCCGGGCGGCTGACTTCCACGCTACGCCACTGCAAGCGCTATTTGTGTTGTTTACAGTAACTTAAAAATTCATCTCGGCCCAAAAATAGAATTAAATCGTGAACATTTTCGTGCGATTATTTTTTACAACTTTCGACGTGGATTAATTCAGCAGTACATGGATGAACTTAATTCAATTTTTGGCGATGAAGCTCCATCAAGGACCAGCGTTTATCGATGGTATGTTGAATTCAATCGTTGTCGCAGTTCACTCCAAGACGAATTTCGTAAAGGTCGTCCAAAATCAGTTGTTGTTCCGGAAACAATTGATGCTGTGCGCGAACTGATATTACAAGATCGTCATGTGACCTATCGTGAGATTATAGGCATTAGTAGGACCAGCATACATTCAATATTGCATAAACATTTGACTGTCAAAAAACTTTGTTCGCGTTGGAACCCACACAATTTGTCAATCGCTCAAAAAAAGGCTCGTGTCGATTGGTCGAAAGAAATGCTTAAAAAATACGATTGCGGTGCTTCGAAACACGTCTATGACATCGTTACAGGTGATGAATCGTGGATTTACGCGTATGAGCCCGAAAGTAAACAGCAGTCGAGTTGTATGTTTCAAAATGAGCAAAATCCAACAAAAGTTGTTCGCGCACGAAGAACTTCCCAGCAAATGATCGCCTGTTTTTTCGAAAAAACTGGACATGTCGCAACCGTACCACTAGAACAACGCAGAACAGTCAATTCTGAGTGGTACACAACCATTTGTTTGCCATTTGTCTTCCAAGAAATCAGGAAAACCAACCGCCGAAGACGGATCACTCTTCACCACGACAACGCAGCTCGCACACATCGGCTCAAACAACTGCATTTTTGAGCACCCAAAACATCGATTTGATGAGTCATCCGCCGTATAGTCCTGACTTGGCACCGAATGATTTCTTTTTATTCCCGTACGTAAAAAACAAACTGAGAGGTCAACGTTTTTCGACACCTGAAGAAGCGGTTGCTGCATTCAGAATGCACGTTTTGGAGATACCTCAATCAGAGTGGCAAAAGTGCTTCGACAATTGGTTCAAACGCATGCAAAAGTGTATAGATCTGCATGGGGAATATTTTGAAAAACAATATAGCGATTTTTGATGATTAATATTGGTTTTTGTTCTCTAATCCCGAAACATAAAAGGCAACCCTCGTATCAATATAATAATGTATAAATTAATAAATGGAGAAAAACACGCGTTCAAACATTGCACAACCGTTCTATTTCATGCAACACGTATATAGGTCAAACGCCAGATTGTTTACGAATGAGTATAATACAAGAGGAATCAAAACACAAAATATTTCTTACAAAATTTTTGGTTTAGGTACATTCTGTTTCTTAAGTACGAATATTGAAAATTAAATTTTTCACAACCTAGTGGCGTGGAGGTTTGCTATTTGACAGGTTAAAAATTTGATGTCGGTTGAGGTCAAATGTGGCGTCAGAATTAAAATGAACGTTGAGGATTTTGGCTGGCGGATTTGGCAGTGGTACCCAGACTGCCGATCCGGGGTAGTACCACCACTTACAAGTATACAGACCGTGAAGTGATTTGGTCACGTTTCGGGATCAGCTTGTAAGTTGCCGGTTCCATCTAGGCCGGCATAGTGAATGTGATTGCTACTTACAGTTATTGGATTGTATTAGCAGTGACATTCATTCATGGACCACACTTCGGCTTAACATCAAGCGGGGTGCTGTCATATGTCGAGTCACAATAAAAAAAATATATTATTTGTATAACTTATAATTTGTTTAATATGAATACTAGGTTCGTTTTTTTTAAAAAATGACATAATTGTGCCAGTTGTCTTGACGCTTTAAGTTAAAACTAACTGCCGCATCATAAATTGTCATAGAGATAGGTAGAGACAACGGGAAGCCACTTTCCACGATCCTGACACATCGTTTTTTGCACCCACTCTATTTGCACTATAATAGTGCCAGGCTGTTTCAACTTATACTCTCATGTAAGCACGGAATTGTACACTCACCAACTGAGCTAATTTTAGTAAACCAGGTGTTGTCTTCAAATAACCACTATTAATAAACAGAGGCGTCGCCGACGTCGTTGTTGTCGTCCGCGTTATGGTCACTGTATGCGACATTCTTTACTCTGGAATTAAATTAATAAATAATTAAAATAAGTGTATGTGAAGTAACAATAGCGGATAGAATAAGGAATAGCACAATTCGCGATAGATGTGATTTGAAAGAAGATATAGTGACAAGGATTGACAAAGGAATGCTTCGATGGTTTGGGCACATGGATTGGATGAGTGAAAGTAGATTAACGTTAAGAATTTATAAATCTCATGTGAATAGATGCGTTAAACGAGGCAGGCCCAGGAGGGTGTTCGCCGACCAAATCTGAGACATCCTCAAGATAGCCTAGTGCCCATAACCATTAAAGCTTGTATGAAGAGAATTGTGAATGTGAGGGAGTTGTGTCAGGATCGTGGCAAGTGGCGCTCGATTGTCTCTGCCTATCTCTGTGGGAAAAAGGCGTGACAATTTGGCACTTTCATTTCGTTAACTTGGCAAAATCTACTGATATGACAAACCTAAATAAATAAATAAAGTTACAATAATTGATCAGGATATAAAAATTTAAAAAAATTACAAATCGTAAATAATGTTAATGCTACTATTATATCAAATGGTATTATTAAAAATGCTGTAAGCTTCTCTCATTGCCGAAAATGGCGGCATTAGGTCAACATGTTGGCGTGGCCACGATGTTTTTGTGCCGAGGCCAACCGCCAACGTATGGGAGCTGCATAAATGTAGATATAATCGGCTGCACTAAATCAAAATCCAAAATTACGTAGTCTAAAAATATATTCGAATACAATTCTATATTTAGCGGTTTATGATACAACCGCTCTTAGGACGTGGCGAAACAAGTTGTTGAACAAATGAGACTTAAGTTGCGTTCGGAAATTTTAATGTAGGAAGGAGGTTGATGGCAATTTTTAATAATATTTACCATATTAGAATTAATATTGCCACATAATATATAAAAAAACGTGCACATCGGTTAACTGCTGGAGATCGAATCCGGCTTCTGTCACTTAACGCGCAAACGCTTTACCGATAAGCTACACAGCGCCTTTATGAGCCTTTTTATTGTGCAGTTCATTCAACTGCTGGGTCCACGTCGTTATTGTCGGATTAGTAATAGCAAGTATTATATCTATTCAATTATCATTAGGTACTAATTTATACACATTTATACACATATAGGTTATAATGGATAGGACCTTTTTTGAGAATGAAAATAATTACACGAGTTATCTTTCAGTCGAGTCATCTTTCTTACGGATAACAATACATGATAATAACAAAGATATGGCAACTGTGTTAGTTTGTTCTTGAATATTTATTGTCTTCTAGAATAGTAAAAAATCGAGTAATCGTAAAAAATCCTATACTGTGTTTTGTTTTATTTCAGCTATAGCATTGCCAAAACGCAGCAGGAATGAGAAACCATAACAAATGCCCCATTCCTCCTGATATTTTGAAAGAAAATTCCAGCAATCGATTGTTTGGAGAAAAGCGTACAAACGTTCAAAATTGTATAGTTAAAAAGTTATAGTTATTAGTACCACAATATAATATAATAACGTTATAATAAGAGATATGTGCTTTAAAAAATAGTCGATTGGGGAAAATTATAGTCGACAATTTCCACTTGTACTATTTAGTCCACTTGTCTATCGACTACTATTTTATTGCACATTTATAAGTATTAATCCTACTTCCTACTATTATTATTCGTTTGTTACGTTTTCACGCAACAACTACTTAACCGATCATCATGAAACTTTGTACACATATTTTTAAAGGTACTAGAAGTAACATAGGATATATTTAATTAAATATATATATATATTGTAATATAGTTTCCAAAGAACTATAGTTTCAGCTGCTTGGAATTTTTCTATATTTATTTTTATTTTCGTCCGTCATTTTTATATGAGTTATTGAGTTATAAATACAAAAAAGGGATATACAGTCGAATTGAGAACCTCCTCCTTTTTGTATGACTGTGTTATAAACCTAATTTTACGCGGGTAAAACCGCGGGCACAGCTAGTATTAATAATAAGTATACCTAGTAATAATAATAAATGAGATAAGTATTTAAAAATATTTAGATAAATAAAAAAAAATATTAGATAAAGATAATGAAAATTCTAATATTAATAGGGACTGGCACGTGTCAGAAGACTGGGCTGCCTACCACTCTTATACTATATGCTATTAGAATAAAAATAGGACGGGCTGTTGTCTAACTTCACTTGATTCGAAGGTGTATTTTTCTTGACGGTCCGCAAAGAAAAAGACACCATACTAAAGTGAAGTTGGTTGGAGAGTTAGACGTCACCTAATGGCGCCGATTCCGTCATATTCTTCTTTTAATCGCATTATACGAGTACGTCAATCTATTTTCCAATTGGAAGTTCTCACCACTTACTGAGGCACTAAGATTTTGTGAGATGATGCGCGGCCCCCTATATGTCTTACAAAAACTTAGCTGGAGCGTGTAGAGAAAGAAATGTAAGTAGCAAAAAATACTTGTGTAGGTGCTGTGATTTATACAGATTCAAGGTTTGTAATTTAGTTTTCAGGTGGGTGAATAATCTAAATAGCCAGCTAAGTTGAGAAATATCCATAAATCCATATATTCATTGGTGCGACAAGTTTATACTATACACGTTGTATTTTTATCTTTATTAACTCCTTATCGTATAAAAATATATAATGAGGAGGTCGTTTTTTATATATTCTTTTGCAACTGCTAATTTATGGACCGCCCTCCAGCTTAACATCAGGCGGGGTGCTGTCATAAATCAAGCCCCAATAAAAAATAAAATATAATTTATAAAAATAAACAACAGTCCGCGTAATGCACATTGACATAGTAACAGCGACTGGGGCAGCCGTGAACTGAGTTGTATTTTTTTCAGTCGTTGGCGCTCTTGGTTTTCCCCTGGTTTACCATCAGACAAGTCGAGTTTAGATGTCGAGTCACAATAAATTAAAAAAGAAATTTCATAAATGGTCTTTATTGATCTCCCTATAAGGTCGACATAAGTAGAGCCCACGATAGAGTCAAACGTCTAAAAAGCACCTTCGTCATTTACTAAGAACAAAGGCGACCGTGGTGTAGTAGTAGTGTTGGTCAGGCAAACCAAGAACCCTGGGTTCAAAACCACTTGCAGTTTCAGTTTCTATGATACAAGCTCTATTAATTTCGAATATTTTTACACAGTATTAAAATATTTAAAAAATGAGATTTTAAATGAGAAATGAAATAAATATAATTAGGTAAGTACCTATATATTTAAATTTTAAAAGACAAATTAAGTGAAGAAAACTTACGTTTAAAATGCGTTCAAGTAAAAAAATAGGAAAATTCTGCTCTAAAATTGGAAAAGCGTCCGTCCTTATTGAAAATACCACAACAGACTGAGAGATCGAGCGAATACAGCATGAGTCATCGAAAGCCGCGCTTGCGAAGTAACTCGATGACGAATATGCATTGGCCCCTGATATCCTTCAGTATTGAGATTTGCAAGTGTAAACAAATGGTTTCAAGGAAAAACGATTATGTGCATATAATATAAAGCAAAATAGAACAATAAATATTGTTTTCTTTCATTATAATTAAACGGATGTCTCATAATGGAATATTATTTTCCCTTAAATTGGCGAAAAATAATATTTCTGATCAAAAACCTTTTTGCATTTTTAAGACCCAAAAATTGTCTTGAAATGTGAAAATGTGATGAAATCTGGCTTTCTTTTAAATATTATGTTTATGTTTTTAATATGTTTAAAAAAAGATTTTCGAAAACTGAAAAACATTTGTTGTGAATTATACTAGGATAGGCAGTGGTGCCGAGTCCTCAGATCCGGACTGGGCTCATACACCTTATACACCGCTTGTCTGTACACTTACATGTGTTCCGGGATCAGCTTGTAAGTTGCCGTTTTCCACTTGGCCGACATAGTGAATTCGATTGCTACTTTAATTTAGTAGCAGCCGTCTTCATATATGGACCGCGCTACAGCTTAACACGTGGAGCCCCAAAAAAATATAAAAAATATATACGCTATTTTTTTTATACACAAAACTGGTCGATTAATGCAAATTCTATAAAAACGTCCTGCAATTTTAATTAATTTAATTATTCGTTTTGCATACAATGTTTGGTTACATCACAATCGCATACATTGACATTCCAAGCTATTGTGCAAGTAAAAAACGTCCACAGTTAACTAAGGTCATTTAATAAAAAAAATATCAACAGTTGTCATCAATTATATAATGCGAAAAGTGAGTACAATAATAAGTACTTACAATTAAACACATTATGCCGGATACACAGGACAAAAACTTGTAGCACAAACAAAAGTCTGTACGAGTCCAAACGGCCTAAGCAATTCAGTTGGTCGTTGGCAGCAGAGGTGTCATATCGTTAATCGCAGTGGTAAAAATAAGGCTCACAATCATAAATAGAATACATTTAAGCGTTTATTATTGGAAGGAAGAGCTAAAATATCAGTTATAAACAAAACGACGTCAAACACGCTGCAACAATAAACGCAAACAAATGTGTTTGCGACGATTTTTTGATGCGAAATACAAATAAACATGTTTTGTTTCGCACAAACTTCACTTGTGCTAACACGTTGCGCAAACATAAGTTGGTGTTGTGTGAAAGTAGGACCCTCATTCTACTCATAGTAGTAGTAAAGAGACCCTGGTTCAAAACAACTTCCCAATGTATTTTGATACAATGTGTACTTTGGTCGCGTAGTATAGAAATGTAAAAAATCCGTGTTTTCAAATTTAAGAAGCTTTTTGATAGTTATTATTTTGACTATCAAACCTGATGACCTAACGAACTGAAACGTTACAAGCCCATTATTGTAGTATTCCATTCTACCTATCCCGAAAAAGGCACCTCTGGTTAGCATAGTGATGGCAACTAAAGCAACCGTAAAGTGAATCGATTTATTCAGGCGCCGACTTATAAAAAACATTTTATCTCGAGATATTGCCTACGGTACCTCATCAGACTTGAAGGTGATAATTGTATACGGCCACCAGCGATCCGTGTAATGCTTTTCATTACTGTACTATACTGCATTGAGAACATGTCGTTTCTTAGACTGAATAGAGAATTCAGAAGAAAATCAGCTAACTCCAACCACGTAATCCATAGGAGTGGTAGACAGACAGTTGCCAATCCGGGGTAATACCACTCACAAATGTACAAACCGTGAATCAGCTTGTAAGTTCCAACTAGACTAGCATAGTACGTCTGAAACTTATAGGTTTCATTTACCTTCTCTGATTTGGTGGTACTCAGCTAGCTTTGTATAGCCTAATGGCAAATGGCATTCTTAAACAGCAAAACCTAACCTATTTTTTCCAGAATAATCGTTTAACATTGTTGGAGCTCATGGATTATTCAAAGCTGACTACCACTAAAACAGAGAAGATAACGTGCTGCACAATATCGTAAATGAAATCATAGATAAACACGACGCGCGCAGCAGTAAGGACCGCCTTGCTCTATAAAATAATACCCAATAAAGAATCGGGGAAAGCATCCGCATTCTATCGACCGAATCGGCAGTCGAACTAAAAAATTCGGTGCATCTTTTCTTTGTAGAACAATTAACAAGTGGAATGCTTTGCCAGCCCATGTGTTCTCTCCATCCTATGACCTTGGATCCTTCAAGCAATGCGTGAAGAAGCACCTCTGGTCGGCATAGTGACGACGACTGAGGCAGCCGTTTACCATCCGGTGTTTTTAGTCGTCGTCACCCTTGGACCTCCTCCTGCTTATCATCAGGCGGGTCGAGGTCAGATGTCGTGTCTCAATGAAAAAAAAAGAATCAAGCCTCTATTTCCACAGCTATAGGCAGAACGAAATGGAATATGAAATAAAATTAAATAAAATCAATTTTGTTATAAATTTATTAACTTTTAACAAATTTGTTAATTTATACTATTATATGAAACTTCACTTACATAAATCTTACTTTAACACTTTTAATTACAAATGTTGCTAAAGTACTTAAAATATAAATTATATTATATTAAAAGATTTTATATTATGAAAGATAATAAAGAATTTGATTTATAAATGTAGATTATAAATTAATCATAAATGATCTTAATGAAAACAACTCTCCCTATACGAGAACTCCACTCGTAGAACATTTGTGACTCCTTAAAATTCACACAATAATTAACAATAATATATTAAAATTATCTCATACAATATTTATTTTCTCTCAAATAATCATTCTTACAACGACTAGGTTATTTATTTATTCAGCGTCGGCCATTTTCGGTGAAATCGGATATTTCAGTCTATGTTTTTATTTTTCAGTACTACCTTTTATATTGATTGATTTTGTATTATCATTTCTCTTTTTCAGGATTCAGTAATATACTAAAATTCAGTAATACTACCTTAATCTGTTTTTTTTTAATTAAATTCTTTTAGGTTCCAGAGATTATTTCAAATACATTATATTTTATTTGTAATAAGTAACGTAAAAAATCTCTATATTCTAACAATGCATGAAATCTAAACAAACACCTATCTATTTATAAATGTATTTACAATTATGTAAAAGTCTGGCCACCGAGATTGCGCTATGTACGGTCTGCATAATATAAAATTTTAATTCGATGGAACAAAATTTTTAATCGATGTGTTAATTGTTAAAAATAACTCTGTATATTGTAAAATATCGATTTATTGTTCTATAAAAACTAAATCAGCACATAAGTTATTAATAACTTAATAGAGGTAATAATATAATTTTCATAAGTGATCAGAGTAAAAGAAAGCTTGCAATTTTTATAAGTTTTTCCGCGACATTGTGACACGACATTTGACCACTACCTTACTCGTAGTCAAGCGCGAGGTCTTTTCTTGAAGGATATAAGATGGGGAAAGGTTAATGTATCCAAAAAGCAACTAATCGTTGAATCATCTAGTTGATTTAGTCAATCAAATGCGTATGCTTCCCCCGATCTGTGCGGGGCGGGTTTTAGTCACTATTTTTTACAGTAGGTTAAAAATTGCTTACATAAATGTTCATATTGCAATGCGAAATCTGGCTACACTAGGACGTTGCTTACTTTGTAAAATAAAACTTATTGAGGATTCTTTATTAGATTAAAATGAAATGATTCTACATAACTAGTGTTTATAAATATTTTTTAATTTTTATACTTCTGGGTTTAACATTGTAGTTTAAATTTAAATTCAGGACAACTGAACTACAAAAAAGGTTCAATTAATTAAACAATAACCTTAAATGTAATAAAAATAACCCCAGTACAAATCTCCGGAGAGTCTAAGTTAGCAGTAAAGTTGAAAGAACGATAAAAGTCGGTCGAAAATAATTTCATGCTAAAATATTGATCTTATATATGACACGGAGTGAATAAATGAAGTGACTGCTACTGCAGGTAAATGACACAAAGTAGCAGTCGCATCCACTAATCCAGGCTAATCCCAAAACTTTGCGGTCTGTTTAATTGATGCTACTTCAGATCAACCTACCACATCGATAAACAGAAAGAGATGCACAACTATGATGACCACAAAATGACAAATACCATGTCATTTAGTCAAGTAGGCCATTGTTCAATTATTTTTGATATCGAAATTTGATTTACTTTTTTATAATGTACTAGATTTTATTTATTTGTTTATTATCGACAACTGGCATATAACGTTGCTATGCAAAATTCACCCTTAAGTATTATTGGATTATCAACTTTAGATAGGTCCGAAATTATAACTTTCGACTGTACATTAGTTTAGCGTGTGCTATATCGACTTTTAGCGTATTCACAACTTAGTTTTAACATAATATACTCTGCATTAATTGTGCTTAATGAAATCTCTGAACGTAGCCTTAATATATAAAGTGTTATGGTGGGTGAAGGCCCCGCCTGACCAGACGAGAATTATTCAACTCCTCACGCTGCAGTTGTCCCGACAGCACTCTTGTGTTCTTGGTAGAGAAGATACGTGCTGCCAGCATATGCCACCGTTATGAACATACCAAATACCTGTAACAATTAAATGAAATAAAACTTTAAAAATGCTACACGTAACGCACAGGTCGAAGGTAAAATCCGCAATCTGTTGACCGAACTAAATGAGCGCGAAGTTTCGAAGCTATAAGTGAAGTGCTTTAACCATTTACTTTTTTTCAGATTGTCAACATCGAATTTCGCATTACAAATATCGAACGGTAAAGCATTCCATATTCAGGTAATTGTATTGTTCTAAATGTAGAAGTAAATAGGAATTATTTTGTTTTTCTATTTATATATTTAACCGGGATGCTATCGGGATGGAAATCGATAGTAAAGCTCGACGAATCTGCCCGGAGGACGGGCAGCAACGTCCTCTTAACGTGCTGCGATCCCTGCATCCACCACAAAATACTGGCATCTTTTCGTTCGGAATAGCTTTCTAAGGGCTCATGTTCAGGCTGATAAAGATTTATAGATATCTTTATAAATTAGGGTTTATTATCTTAGATATTGCGCGAACATTGATTAATGAATTAAATTTTATGCGGCTCCGTGACCACGATGGCTGCAAAGCTCTCGAAACATCGGAATAATAAAAGAAAATAAAATTGTAAAATCAAAACCAAAATAAACGCGATAGTAAGCCGCATAAAATTTGTTTAATTCATAGGGTTTTATAATATGTACATAAAGTGATACTAACAGCTGCAGCAATACTGCTACCATAGAGATGTCCAGGAACATGTCCGGGTGAGGCGAATTGCACGATGAAGGCAATGAAATACAGTCCAGTCTGAATCCCTGTACTGATTAATTCCTGAAATCAGAACGATACATCAATTAATTTACGATAAACACAAACCTAATTATTTTTTGTAAATAAAGCAATATAAGTTTTGGGAAAAATATCTACACTAAACTACTAAACGTGCTTGTATCATATAAACTTGTAGACCAAAGTACATTTACGAGTATATCAAAGTTTCATTTGTACCGGTAAGTGGTTTTGAACTAGGAGCTGATGGTTTGCGACCGTAACCACTACCACTAGGCTACGGTCGCCTATAATTAACTTCATTCCCTTCTAATTATTATAAATATAATAATAACTATCGTATAGTAAGTTATATAATATAATTGGTAGCGACAAAGTCCTGCGAATCAATACGTAGGCAACCTTGACCTTCAATTGTGCATTTAAAACTTAACTACGTATTATTTTATATTCACCAATAAAATACCTAAATATAAGTAATAATTTAAGAGTGATTGGCAGACTAATAATGGAAATTCGCTCTTCAGATCCTGGGTGGAACGCCTACTTTCACGTGTTCGCGTTTTATGATCAACTTAAAGGACAGCCAGGCCAACATAGTGGATGCGAACGCCGATTGCAGACTTTTATTTATATTAGGCAACAGTCATCACCAGTCATGGATGACACTCCACGTGGTTAAGACTCATCCAGCATACGTCGATATATTCGTATTTTGGTATTGTTGGGAATATAAAGATTATTTGCATTGTAGAATAATTTGTCTTATTAAATCATTCAAAAAACTATTTTCGAGTACGAGTAGGCGAGTACTTTTTATAAAAAAATGCAATCTTGAGTTTTTATATAATAAATACTACAAAAAATTGGATAAAATTATATTAACGCGTGAACATCGGTCAAAAGACTGACTGACTCTCAATACTCTCAGTACCTGATGCCGATATCAAGGGTAATTTTACTTTGATGTAAATATGTTGATTAAATATTCCAAAATATTTGTTAATAAAAAAGAAGAGGATATTGGTCCGGGTCTGGTTATAAAGAGTGGTAGGCAGTGGTGCCAATCTGCCGAGTCTACAGACCGTGAAGTCGCGTTTCGAAATTAGCTTGTAAGTTGCCGGTTCCAACTTGGCCGGCATAGTGGTTGTGTATGCTGTTTATAGTTATTGAGCTTATTATCAGGCGGGGTGCTGTCATATGTCCAGTCACAATATATAAAACACATATTTATTCGCGCAGTTTGTATGATACAAGAACCTTTACTAACTAACAGGCATAGCGCTTAACTGAGTAGGTCCCTCGGTAGTGGAGCCATGCTCGCCCCACCCAATTACCGCAGGAAAAACCTCAGTTAAGCGCTTATATTATAGTAAACTTAGGGTATACATATACGGCTAATGTATACTCTAAGATAATAAAGTTCATATAATTGTAACTTACCGATGCAACCCAGTTGATGGGCAATTTGAGTGCTTCCCTGATGCTGAGCAGGTATACAAAGCTCCACATAAGAGTGGTGATGAATGACGTCACCGCAACGAAACAGAACCAGCCTGATCCACTCCAATAATAACCAGAAACTAGCGCCATACACAGGATGCCCAAGATCTGGAAAAAAATACATAAAATACATCAATTTAAAATACTCAACTAACTTAATTTAATTTAAAATACATAAATGGTTATTGTTTTATGCGGGAAATGACATAACCATTTATCTTAACTTTATTTATTGAGTAGCGATCTGACTTCGATTTGCTTGATGATAAGCAAGGGATATATTGTATAATTATAATAAATAAAACTTTATTTACACATACTTATATATTATGTCAAAAACCATACATTATAGCGTATATATGTATATATCGCGAATGCTACTAGAGTTAAATAACAGAAAGTAGCAGTTGCGGGCCCTTGTTGGAACCGGCAGCTTTACAACTGTACCCGAAACTCCGTAAACTTGTAAGTGGTGTGGTGATACTACCCCGGATCGGCAGACTAGGCAAATGACAACCAACTGCCCCCCTAGCACGGCAATCCAAGAAGCAAGATTAAGACTTGCAAAGAATATCATTGCAACTTATTTTAAATTACTTACTAGAAGAGTGTATCAAAAATATATTTAAACGTTCTGTAAACTTTACACAAAACAACGTTGGAAACGTTAACAATTTTTTTAAAACATTTTGATGTGTCGGCCTAATACGTTATTTAAAATGAGTTACAATAATATTCCTAGCAGTTCTTTAGCTTGCTTCTTTGATTGCCGTGCCAGAGGGGCTGCCTACCACTATTTATCATAAAACATAGGTGCATATAAGTTTTTGTTCATAAATTACATAACACATATAATTTAAAATTAAGTCTTTGAGTTAGTTACACGTGACCATGCCACGAAGAGCGCTGACCACGCAGCCATTGTATTTTGCGACTAAAACTTAGAACTGCAGAGCTAAGTTTTAACCTAGTTTAGTTGTAATTTTAAGAATTACATTATATTTTAAATACACTTTTGTTTAAGTAAATTATAAATATACGAATATAGTTATATATATATTTATCCTACGCCCGCCGTAACCATAATTGGTTTATAAAAATATGATAGTAATTCATAATATTTTCTTAGATTTTGCGCGAACATTGATTAATGAATTAAACAAATTTTATGCGTCTTACTATCGCGTTTATTTTGGTTTTGATTTTACAATTTTTTATTATTCCGACGTTTCGAGAGCTTTGCAGCCATCTTGGTCACGGAATAATAAAAAATTGTAAAATCAAAACCAAAATAAACGCGATAGTAAGCCGCATAAAATTTTATTTAATTCAGTAATTCATAATTTGCTCACTCTGCATTAAGTACATTAGTTTTAAAAACTGCTAAGGGTTCATTAAATTAAATCATATTATAATAAAACTATTGATGACAATCGCGGCCTAAGCATAAACTATTCGTTCAAAAAAAATTATTATTTATTAGCAGCACGCTTATTTTCTTGTAATTACCAAATTAACCTAACGCAATAAAGTATATCTATAATCTTTTAAATGTAATAGGTACATTCATTAAATCAGTTCATCAATCCTTGGGATTTATGCTGCGACAGATAGATGAATTTCGTGCCTAAAGAAAAGTAAACGTAAAATTATAAAACAAAATTATTTTAATGAAAAATTCGTGTGCTTTTTAAGTCGTAATACGTTTTTTAGGTACCGAATTGTAAAATATTTATATGAATTAAAACATACTAAAGACATAAATTAAAATTTTTACTTTGGTCGAATACTTCATTCTTAGAAATGAACAAATTAATATTAATATGGAAAAGCAAGAAACGGTAGTAAATAGTTAATTTATTACAAATTAGTTTCAATAGTTCAAGCAGAACAAGCTATCAGTTATCCGTACAATGAGTATTTAAATGTCACAGAATTAATAATTTAGTATTATTGCTAGTAAAATGTAAGAAATTTTAGTTCGGTTTATTTGGTCGCCTAATCTACTTATTTTAGACTGTGCCCGCGGTTTTTACCCGCGTAAAATTAGGTTTATAACACAGTCATAAAAAAGGAGGAGGTTCTCATTTCGACTGTATATCCTTTTTTTGGATTTATAACTCATAAAAATGACAGACGAAAATAAAAATAAATATAGAAAAATCCCAAACAGCTAAAACAATAGTCAATTGGAAACTATAGAAAAAATATTTTTTTTTTAATTAAAAGTATCCTATGTTACTTCTAGTACCTCCAAAAATATGTGTACAAAGATTCATGATAATCAAAGAAAGGTCAAAGAATAAGATTGAAGATGAACAAAAATGCATTTAAATATCATTAGAGGATGTTTTCCGACCAAATCGAATACATCCGCAAGAAAGCTTGGTTGCCTAGTGCCCATAATCGTAGAGCTTGTTTGAAAAGGATTGTAGATGTGTGGGAAGCGAGGGTGTTGTGTGGGTGTTGTGCGAGGGATCGTGGCAAGTGCCTCTACCTATCCCTGTGCGAATAAGGCGTGACAATTTGATTGATTGATTGATTAATAACAAAACTGTAAAAAATAAATTGTAAAGGAAACTTAAACAAGATTAAATTAATGAATAATTATCAGTTTTTTGCCAACTCAGTTTTATTTCTGACACAAATAATAATATTTATTAAAACTTTACTTAATTTAATTTACACAATAATAATTGAAATAATGATCGATTTATTTCATAGATCCTACAACGTACTTATTAAGGTACAAACTTTTTAGAAAAGGCGGAAAAGGCTTTGTAGTAATAATTATTTTTTTAACCAACTTTAAATCGTTATTATTTCAAGAGAAAAAATATCTCAGTACGAGATATTATGTTTTATGTATCCCTTCTTTGTAGTATGTATTCCTTGTTTTACGTTAAGTTTCCTAGGTTGTTTTATTTATCAAGTTTTTCAAATGCTTGCGGTCTGTACACCTGTAAGTCGTGGTACTATCCTGGATTGGCAGACTGGGCAAATAAATACAAACAGTCTACTACTTTAAAATCTAGTTAAAAATTAAATAAAAAGATAGAACATCGCTCATTACTTTACAGAAGGATTCCTGTTTACGAGATAAAACGTTATAATTTTAAAGATTTTATTACTCTCAAAAGCAGATGCATTTTTATTAGGAAAATATTTATGTTTATAGAGTTTAATTTAATCACAGCTATAATTTTAGCGTAAAATGAGTCAATTGGTTAGGTACTAGGGCATTTTATTTCGTCTTGGTTACGGTACAGTCGAAGTCAATATGCTATTTATATTATGTCAAAGATTATATAATCTACTGATGGAGTAAGGGAGATTCAAGAGTGCCAACCACTGTAAAAAACGACTTAGTTTATAGTTGCCCGGCGCCGTCACTATGCCGGCCAAAGGTGCTTTTTACATTAGTTATAGGATAGAAAGAACATACCATTCATAATCATAAATCATATAACATAGTATTACAAGATGAACTTTTACTTTGAAAGTTGTTAACTACATAATATAAAATAGAAATATAATTTTAATAGCTGATAATAAAATATGCAATAACTATGAGCATGCGAGCGATTAAATAATTCCGTATTTATAGTACAATTTAGATTTATAATATTGGTCTATATTTCGGATTGACTATGATATGTATATTTTACTTGTTATATTTGCCGGTTTAATTTAGGCCGGTATAGTTGATCGTACTGCTACTTTTTCAACTGCTTTATTTTTTATTACGTCATCTGACCTCGACTTGCCTTATGCAAGTCCAAGGGCGCCGACTGAAAAACACCGCCGGCACTATGCCGGGCAAAGGTGCTATTACACGCTTTGCTTGAAGGATCTAAGCATTCCACTTGTCAATTGTTAAATTAAACATGCGCTGCGTCAATGAGAATTGGTGTCCTAAATAATAAAAAGTAATGTACGAGTACATACTAGTAAGTTTTACGATAACAAGCGATACTACTCGTATTAGCGCCTTAATGGAAGTTAAAACCAAGTAACTTATTTATGTTTCGATGTTAATTTTATTTTAATGTGTTCCGTTTATCGTTTTGATATATAAACGTAAAAGCAAAAGCACTACATAGTATGGAATTTTATTGCATTGTTATTGTCTTTGGTTGCGTCAGAGCCATAGTGTTATGGTCTGTGGATACAGTTAGAGATTTTGTATATAAAACAATAGCTGATCTTTATTATGTTCCAGTCTGATTTGTATCCAAGCATTAAGATAAAATTATATTTAATTTATATTTACTCAAAGATTGAGAAAAGTTTATTGCGTTGTTTTGAGCACATTGAAAAAATGCATGAAAGGAAATTGAAGAAAGGGATTTTTAAATCAAAACCAAGTGTAAGAAGAAAACCGAAACAACTTAGAAGATTTGTTTTTGGTCGAATTTGATTAAAGAACCATAGAACCGCAGTGCTCATTTCCAAACAGCATGAATGAAGAGAATTGTGGAGGCGAGAAAGAAAGAGAATTGGACATGAAAATGTGGAAATTGAGGCATGAGATGAAGATTTACTTAAATCTCATGTTATTAAAATACAATTATTATTAATAATAACATAATTTGACTCAGGCATTTACTCCTAATGTAATTTTAATGAAATACAACATTCCACGCCAGTTAATTTGTGGACAAAAATTCAACTCCGATGTAGAAATAGCGGGTCTAATAGCGGAATCGACCAGTAACCACTAAACACACCGGACTAGACAAACTGGATGTCAACCGGTTCTTGGTAGCAGACACAACCGCAGCCATGTTTTCTGACACTAAAGGAACACATTTTATTTAAGTTATAAAACATGGCCATATCCTCACAAACATCGTCTTCACACATTGACCGCGCTCTAGATAACAATATGCGCGGGGCGTAGTTGACTACTTTATTTTTAATAAAAATACTATTCACAATATATATAAACTTTTGTTTATAAATAAGGCAGATATTTGCTCCAGGTCTGGTTTTTTAATAGTCATTTACCCAGCCTGTTGATCTGGGCATAGTACTACCACTTTAAAGTGTACAAACCGTGAAATGGCTTAGTCGTATTTCGGGTTTAGTTTGCCGGTTCCAAATAGTGAAAGCGATTGCACTTTAGCTTTACATCGGGCCCCCCGTCAAATATGTCATGCCATTATAAAGAAACATAAAAAAGTACTCATATTCATATTACAACGTGATACACAAACTTTTGCCATACAATTATGCTATTTAAGCCTTAATTTTATATGTAAATATATACATGTGTGTCCCAAAAACGCTCGTCAAGTTCTCGTATAGTTGACACGCATAAGGCGTACTTTTTCGTGGAGAAAGTTACGCGTCATCATTCAGCCGCGGCGAGGCCGACGCGCCCGCAATTCTGATGCAGCCTACCTCTCATGGATTCACAAAACCATTATACACTTCAACGCGTGACAGTTTCGCTCCAGATACACAACCGTGGCCGGATTTCCGTTGTAATAAACAGCGAAAGTGCAAACGATTATTATCAACATTTAAAACAATGGTACGAAAGCGGAATCGTTGCCAACTGCATTTAAAGTCTGAGTAATCCTTATCTGTATCACAAAAGTGCCTTATCAATATGGTTTTACACTAAGCTAGATTACAGATAGTGGAATATGAGTAATATAGCCAAAAAATATTAGTTACCAAATAAGTGAAAGTCACAACGTTGTACTAGGGATATTGTATAGGGAATATAATATTGTATAGGATAATAATATTGTATAGGATATTGTACTAGGGAACTTGTCAGACATTATCCTGTCCGAAAAAAACAACGATTGCAATGTCACCTACGGGATCCAATTGTTAATTTACGAAACCATCCAGGGACCCCATCAATATTAAATCCTTATTGTAGCAATCATGTAAATCGGTTTCAAACGTATGAATCTGCTCAATTGATAATGTCCATGCCATTGGTTATTATCAATTTCAAGCTGATCCTGAAACGCTGTACATTCTGTCACTTCCGTTCAATTCACGGACTGTACACCTTAATGTGGCGGAACTACCCCGGATCGACAGACTGTGCAATGACCACCAATCGTCTACTTACCACCTTTCTACTCACCACCTTTCTACTCTTAAAGTTAATTTTCTTCTTTATAGATATAAAAATTTATAGATATCATATGATGACATCTCAACATGGCTTGATTCGTGGATAGCCTCTAAAGACAGACACTTCTACCGTGACGGTATTCGAGCTCTGCCAGAAAGATGGGATAAAGTTGTCGCTAGCGATGGGAAATATTTTGAATGATTAGTGCGTAACCATTTTTTTCACAATAAAGTGGCTTTTTCATCAAAAAAACAGCGAGAACTTAGTTATATACATAGCTTAATATACATAGCACCTATGTATATTAATAATAGTAACCACCAGATGTAAGATTACAATATGCATGCTGTAACCGCCCATTGATTGTGAAGTTATAAAGAAATACGAAGTACCTATTTATTAACAGTACCTACTATAGCATATATTGTATATATTGTAATCTTTGTTTGGCGATTTAAATATAAATAAATAAACCAAGATGTTTTCTGCGAGCAAATGTAATTTGAAAACTAAATTGTAAATTGCATAATAGCCACAATGTATTTACTATGGTTCATGTCACAAGAAGTTACGTATGTCAAAAGAATGACTGTAAAATTGATGTACTGCAAAAGTTGCGTAGTATGTGCTCAATTCATTTACGCTAAAGTGACATTTTTATATATATTATATTTGTGCAGTCGGTCAGCTTCTTATAACAAACACAAAAAGGACAAATTCTGTCCTTTAATTCTTTTTGATTCATTAGTTTGTTATTTTTGTCTTTATAAAAACTTCGAGATAAGTCAACATAGTGGATGCCACTGCTACTTGCAGTTGTGGACCGTACTCCGGACTATGAACTCCTGGGTAGTACCACCACTTACAAGTATACAGACCGTGAAGTGATTTGGTCACGTTTCGGGATCAGCTTGTAAGTTGCCGGTTCCAACTAGGCCAGGATGTGACTGCTACTCACAGTTATTGAATTGTAGTAGCAGTGGCATTCATTCATGGACCACACTCCAGCTTAACATCAAGCGGGGTGCTGTCATATGTCGAGTCACAATAAAAAATATATATGTATACTCGTATGTGCAATCGATCAGCTTCTTCTGACAAACACAGAAAGGACAAATTCTGTCCTTTAATTCTTTATGGTTCCTTAGTTTGTTATACTTTATTAATACTTCGAGATGTCAAAATAGTGGATGCGACTGCTACTTGCAGTTGTGGACCGTTCTCCGGTCTATGAACTAGCGGAGTGTTGTCTTATGTCGACCACAATAAATCCTTTCCTAAATTTCATACCATTTTTATTGTTACGTCAAACAAAATGACACATAGTTGACAAAGAGATTATCTTAAATTAGATTACATTAGGAGATCATTATTATT
Source organism: Tinea trinotella (assembly GCA_905220615.1). NCBI lineage: Eukaryota > Metazoa > Arthropoda > Insecta > Lepidoptera > Tineidae > Tinea > Tinea trinotella. The sequence continues at coordinate 7,952,146 of HG992308.1, read as the reverse complement.
CTTATTAAATTTAGTACCTATTTTTGACGTTTAAGAGTACTAAGCATCACTTGTGTAATTCAGCTCTAATATGTATTACCAATGGTATGTACCAATAACTAAAAAAACAGAACCAGTTTATGGATACCTTAGTTACTATGCCGGCCAATTTGTATAACTTTATTTTATTTCGAGTTGAAGACAATGATGACATAATATATTTATTAATCATTTAATTTGTCACGCTTTAGGCAGAGACAATGGAGCGCCACTTTCCACGAACCTGACACAACCCCCTCGCTTCTCTTACATCCACAATTCTTTTCATAATTTATATTTTTTCAAATCATGCTTTGTCTTTGTTGACGGCTCTAGTAAAGCAACCGGCGCAGAGGTTGATCTACGAAGCTATACTTCGGTAGATATATCGCAACAGCCTTAATAATAAATGCAATATATTTAACACATCCTTTATTGCGAACAGAGCTGCCAAAATGTAATAGGACATGAGTGATTAATTACTGAACAGGTGCAAAATGTAATAATTGTGAAGTGAAACCCAACACGGCTTATGCCAGTTGCTAACTGGTTATTAAGTCACTGCTTGCATTGAACATGAATATACTTATATTCTAGTCTAGTAGTCTTCAATTGTGGAGCGCGCTCCAGCCTAACATCAGACGGGTCTTAGATTAAGTAAAAGGGTTTTATCAAAGACCATTTTTTCCAGGATCGTCTTTTGTTCAATATTGTAGCTCGACATCATATTGGTAAGTTGACGGTCTATACACTTAAAAATTGTGATAGTGATAGGATTGGCTACCACGTCGGATTGGCAGACTCGGAAAAGACTGTCTGTATACCTTTGGCGTAACTAGGGTATGGCAGGCAAGTGCCCTAGTTCGAAGGGGGCGCGATTTGCAAACAATAAAACTTTAAAAAATAATATAAACCAAGGACCAAGGAAATCTTTGTTTTAGTTAGAGAGTTTAGTTCTTTCTTGGTTTCTTTCAGATATGCCTGAAAGACGGTGGAAGCTTAGTTAAAGAAGAAGTGTAGGTATATGTTTATTATAAAGGACATCATTCATTTTGTATGGGGGCTTGAGCTTAATTGTATTAAAAGTTTAATATGCATATTAAAATAGTTTGATGTACAAAGATTACAAGGTAATTGGAATATATCCTTTATTTTGAATAGATTAGGTGCGCAAAATAATTAAACTATAATTATGACAAATCAAAGAACTTTTTTCATACAATTTTCATACAATACAAGTATTGAAACTACCATTCATATATTTTTTCATCATTGGACATTACAAAAGTATTACATAAAAGGCCAAAATGAATGATGTCCTTTAGGTAACTTACGAAGGAGCCTATCCTTGATGCTTGCCCTAGGCGCTGTATGCCACTGCCTATGTTGCCTACGCATTATAAGTCGTAGAGCAAAATAATTTGATAATAAGTAATTTGGTTGTTTGTAGTTTCCAGAAGAATTTTAACAATCAGCAAAAATATGTGGCACCTGCAATGGTGGTAAAGTGGCAGTGCAATGGTTACGCAAACCGAGAGCACGGGTTTAATACTACTTGCCGGTACCAATGTATCTTTGATATTTGCACTTTGGTTGCCCTGTTTTTATGATACAAGCATATTTAGTAGCTTAGTATAGAAACGTGAAAAAAAAGCTAAGCTAAAAGCTAAGCTATATCAATAACACCAACAGAATAAAACTGGACAGGCGACCAAACTTATGAAAGGAATTACTACAATGAAGCGATGACAAACTACATTAAAAAAGTAGGTAATAGATGACGCTTAGACAGCCAACGAGCGCAAAAGCCGTCGACTTTGTAATAGCCATTGAAGGCGCGTGCGCAACCCATGGTCGTTGACCCGGCCAGCGCCCTGCTGGTACTCTCTATAGCGGCAGTTGCACTGAATGCATTCTTCCGCATAGTACGACCCGTCAGGATGTCCGCTTGAAGGGCACGTACGTTGTGAAAGTAGGTAATTTGTCGATATTGGTGCCAATACAAAGCATTTGTCGAGTGTAAGGTTGGGCCACAAATAACGTTTAAATTATCAATTTGTCTGTCTGTGTTGTTGGTAATCAAGGGAATGGACAAGTTTACCGACGTCTGGAAAAATCGTCTCAAGTTTCGGTTCCTTCAGTCACAGTCACATGCTGGGCACAAAACGCTGGTCTATCTAAGAACATGCCCAGTCTGGTGCTGCCTTGTAGATGTCGCGAATTCAGGCCGCAATTACTTTTTAGTAAGTAGCCGGCCTAGTTGGAACCAGCTTATTTTGACCTAATCCCGAAAAGCGACTGAGTCACTTTACGTATGATCACCAATTGTCTGGATACCACTCTTCAATATTACAAATTCATTATTTACGTGTTTTGTGAAAGGATGCGTTCACAGTTGCGTTCATCGTTGCGAATTTTCATCAATTTATTTATTCATTGTCACTTAACCAATGACAGCACCATGTCTGATCCTAAGCTGGAGTGCGATCCATGAATGGAAGTGAAATTTACTACAATTAGATAATTGCAAGTAACAGTCTCGCATTCACTATGCCGACCTAGTTGAAACCGGCAACAAGCCGATCCCATAAGTCACATCACGGGCAATATCCGCCTCTTTTTAAAATATTTTTGTGTAATATTAATCTAATTATTTCAAATAAAAGCGATGAAACAAATCTTTGCTCCGACCGGGAATAGAACCTGGGACTTTATGCGTATCAAACTGGTGTGCTGACTAATCCGCCACGCCTGTCATCAAAACTACACAGCGTAAATATTATTATCCGGTATATCAGCGTTACATGTCTTCAGCAACAAAAACACTAACGTGCACAATTCCAGCTACTTGCTTCGGTTCGTCGCCTCCGAGCTCGTGAGTAACGGCGTCATCCACCTATGATGCAGCCATCACGTCATTCTTATGCATTATAGACCACATATTACTAGACTATGCAGTGTATACAGTCTTTAACTCAGTTGCCTTTTGGGATAGAAGGGACGTATTATACAGCAGACTCATCAGAAGCAGAAGCGACTACTTTTGCATTAATTTAACTACAAGTTTTTAGCTTAACGTGTGCTGTCATATTACTTATCTCGTGCCATGGCTCTTAGTCTAATAGGTAATGTTTTAATAGAAAAACATTACCTATTTAACACGACATGTAATATTCACCACCTTCCAATTTCGAAATTAGGTTAGTGTCAGACAATGCAACAGGAGGCCTATGAGAAATAAATTATTTGATTTTAATTTTCATTCCTTGCGACTTCCGACGAGTGCAGCAACCGTTTACAGCTGCCTCAGTCACTACGTCAGCTAGAGGTGCTACTAAAGTTACAGAATTCAATATAAAATATTAAAATATATACTGAACAGATGTTAACAATGCTAGTTAAGAAATTTATTACCTGAAAGTGGTGTCGTGAGTTAACTGCTGACTTATGTTATGTGATGTCTATTTAGTTAGTTATCTGTGTTGTGCGCACATTAAATACTTGAATTACATGTTTAAAACATTACACACTCATTACTATTAAAATAATAATAAGTTTACATCATCAAGTTCTTATGAAATGCCCACGATTGGAACTATAGTTATACTTTATTTATAATAATGCAAACCACGGTAACAAACTACTTGCCGGTACTAAATCTGATATTTATGTACTTTGGTCGTCCTGTTTCTATTATACAACCACGTTTAGCAACTTAGTATAGAAATTTAAAAAAACTTATACATATTTATTCCGGCCATGTATTATTTTAGATCTACATAATATTGGGACTTAAGACTTGGAGCCTTAACCCGTTAAAAATCAGACTTAACCTTTGGCAGATGCAGAAAACTTAAGCTAGACAGATGTGTTAATTTAATACTTATAATTAACTTAATACTTATTTAGTGAGGTAAAATGCAAAATTAGTTTATAAAAAATCCAAACAATGATATTCCTGCAGGTGTCAATCTTGCTTCATGGATTGCCGTAATTGCAAATGGGGGCTGAACTGCTTGTAGATTAAGAAGCAATTACATCTGACCACCGTATGTTTGCTGCGCGTCCAGCCACATCTCTAACTAAATCTAGAAAGACTCTTTGAAGCGATTCACACCGCTCGTAGAGAAGAGTAGTGAAGAATCTCAACGAGAATCACGACTCACTGAGGGAATGAATGAAGAGAGAGAGATGAAAATATTGTATTATTTTTAAAGTCATAAAACATAGTAGTGATTTATATTTTAAAATTAGATAAATTCATTTGTAGCGGGGGTAATATCCGCTTCCCACACATAATGTGCTTTATATCATCATTGTTGTTTTTATTTCTGCTATAGCTTTTTGTTTTTATAGGTCTACGTAGTGCAATTTTAACTAACAAACACATTTCTTTCCCTATTTAATTAAGAAACCTACATGTTTTTTTTTTATTTTGACGCGACATATGACTGCACCCTCTTGATTATCAGCTAGAGTGCGGCCTATGGAGGTCACTGCTACTACAACTCAATACAATTCAATAGCAGTCACATCAACTATACCGGACTAGTTGGAAACGGCAACTTACAAGCTGATCCCGAAACGCGACTAAATCACTTCACGGTCTGTATACTTGTAAGTGGTGGTACTACCCCGGATCTGGAGACTGGGTACCACTGCCTACCACTCTTTTGATAACTAGACCCGAAGCAAATATTCACCTCTTTTTTTTTAACAATTATTCGCAAATTTAATATAACTAATAAATATCTGACCTTGACTTGACCTTGCCTAATAATGAACCCAAGTCGCCGCCACTGCGCCGGCCGGAGGTGGTACTACCCCGGATCTGGAGACTGGGTACCACTGCCTACCACTCTTTTGATAACTAGACCCGAAGCAAATATTCACCTCTTTTTTTTTAACAATTATTCGCAAATTTAATATAACTAATAAATATCTGACCTTGACTTGACCTTGCCTAATAATGAACCCAAGTCGCCGCCACTGCGCCGGCCGGAGGTGGTTCTTCACGCTTCGCTTTAAGGATTTAACGCTATTAGCTATGTAAAACACATGCTGGTAAATCATTCCACTTGTCGATTGTTCTACAGAGAAGCAGCGGGCAATCTTTATTTCAACAGCATCATAGTTCGGCAGAATGTGGATGCTTTCCCTGATTTGTCGCGGGTATCACGCAAGTAAAAAGAGGTTAAAGAGATCCTCAGAACATTTTCCGTTTTAGCATTTTAGCATGCATTATTTTTTGATAATATCCGTTTTGATAATATAGCTAGTAAACAATATTTTACCATAGACATTGCCATACTCTTACAAGTATATCAACGAAACGAGTAAGCAGTTAAATGAATCATTAATGCTTAAAGTTCTTAGAAAAATGTTACAGCAACGAAATATGAGATATGTGTATTTATTTTATTAAATTCCAATGCTAGCTAGGTACTATTAGTGTATGATTTAACAATGAAAATTGGATTCTTAAATCTGCACGGCGATTTTTTTATATCCTATATTCATTAATTTATAAGTATAATGAAAAATATATATAAAAATCATTCATATACTTTTCACGATCCTGACATAACTTTCTCGCTTCCTTCACATTACAATTCTTTTCATGCAAACTCTATTCGTTAGTGTCACTGTGGAAAACTGTTATTATGAGAATGTTTCCAATATAACACGGAAACAATCTTCTGGGTCATCCTTTTCACTTATAATAATGCTATATACTTATAATTTGTATTATCAGTCGACAGAATAGTATTTTAAGAAAATTGCGATGTTTTTCTTGACCCGGTTCTCAACTATGCCGTCGTTTAACCGGGCAACAAGGGAAACACGACAGCAAGGCGGCGACATACAAAAATAGACACCAGTTGCTGAAGCGGCAGTTAAATATAAACAAAGATAAGCTCACAGGGTTACCATCTCTTCATGGCATTATGGGTTACGGAGATTCAGGGAAATATTAAAGTAACTAAAGGTGGTAAGCGAATCCGTTAAGTGACTAAGTTCCGTTTCTAAATCAGCTAGAAAAAGTTGCCGGTCCCAAGTAGGCTAGCATAGCGGATGCAGCTGCTACTTGCAGTTATTTAACTGTCTTTGCACTCGCTTATCAGATGAGGAGCTGCCATATGTCAAACCACAAAAAAATGTTTTAAAAATGGAGAAACGGGACGCCGCGGGATGTTTTCTAGGCACTGTCTTCTTAAATTCGTATCCCCCTATTATTAAAATAGGTTGTGACCTAAATACGTTTTGATGATAATATTAAGGATGTTATTTTATATTCAGGCATCTTTTGTTAGTTAGCTATATTAGCATATAGCTAACCATTTTAGCATATTCTAAAATGTACGGAATAGAGCGCCCAGCGGCATTAAGACCGCTTTTTGTATAACGGCCAACAAAGATTAAAAAAAAATACAACATAATTTCATTTGCGACTACGAGGTCTTTTTCGAAAATAATATTTTTGAGCAATAGTAGGATTTTGTTTGTATCAGTCGATTCCGGGAGTCTTTGTTCGGCATAGTGACGACGACTAAGACAGCCATGAACTTCATGGTCAGGTTGTCACTAAAAAAAGTCTCCAAGAAATCCTAGTTTAGTGGCAACCCTAGTAGCTCATGACATAATGGAGGATAATGTGATGCCGGGAATACACGGATAGATGAAAGAATTGTTTAATGATGCGTGTTTGACAGCGGCGTCTATCGACAGTATACATAGATAATGACATATGATTAGGCTAAAGTCTAAACAAAAGCGTAATAATAATGGTTCTATAGCAATTACAAATCGTTAGAATGAAATTATACTGATAGATTTATGCATCTAGTCGAAATTAATTAGTTATGGAAGAGTTTATAACGATGCATTAATAACTATTTTCTGTCAGCACTTAATTATAATACATATTATTGACTTATATATTTAGTAATTTTAGTCCGTCCATTACAAGACGAAGTAGGAATCAGGTTCACCAATTTACCAATTTAGCATCCAATAAAGTGATGAATATTTTTATTAACATTTCTTTTCTAAGCTAGTATATTAGCAAGTGTGCTTGTGTGAGTGGATGCGTTAAACAATGCAGGCGCAAGAGAGTGTTTTCAGACCAAATCGGAGACATCCTCAAGAAAGCTAGGTGCCCATAACCATAGAGCTTGTATGAAGAGAATTGTGAATGTGAAAGAAGCGAGGGAGTTGTGTCAGGATCGTGGCAAGTGGCGCTCCATTGTCTCTGCCTATTCCTGTTCGCAAAAGGCGTGACAATTTGATTGATTGATGTTTATTAAAGATATATTGGTACCGGCAAGTGGTTTTAAACTCTATATTTGCGAAACCATTTCACTACTACACTACGGTCAGAGGTCGCCTTTTATAGTCTTTTATTTGGCTTAAGTGTTCATACGAGTAATTGTTGAAATGAGTTACAGGTCAAAGAACTGTTTATAGAGGCACTAAAACAGTGTTAAAACATGTGTGTTAATGCTAGTAACAGTTGTACAGTCCTATATTGAAACAGATAAGCCAACTATTATTTCTGCACAAATACCTCATTATGTTCGTACACTTATTATGTAACGCAGGCTCTGCCCCAAGGCCTACATTGTAAATGCAACATGCCATGAGTTATTATGCATTTATGTGAAACAGAAACAATTATGACCTAGGTACTTCAAAATGAGGACAAGTGTGATTCCTCATACAATGTTTTGTCATGTTGAACTTCCATTAGTGCGATTGTACACTTAAGATTTGATTGTATTAAGATTTGATCAAGCAATCAAATTGTCTCACTTTTTTTCACAGTGATAGGCAGATACAATGGAGCGCCACTTGCCAAAATCCTGACACAACTACCTCGCTTTCCTCATATCTACCATCCTCTTTATACAAGCTCTACGGTTATGGGCACTAGGCAACCTAGCTTTCTAACTTAAAATTTAGTTTTCTAATAGTTTATCTAGTGACAAGTGACAGGAACTAAAATTGGCTTTTTGGACTATTCAAATGTTTCTACACCTAATATGGCTTCAAAGAGGCTTCGTAGAAGCCACAAGCAATTATCATTGTCTTTCCTGCAGAGCGATAAACGGTGGGAATAAATCTATGATATAACGTTATATTTTTTACATAAATAAACCTTAATAATATAAAATTGCTACTTAGAAGTATTACGAGTACTCGTATTATAGAAAAACTAGACTATTACTAAGTTCCATATTTACCGAGGTACATTCCAATCAAATCAAAATTTATTCAAGTAGGCTGAATTTAGAAGGTCCTAATAATATAACATTGATTAATGTACCTGATTAACAAATAACATTTTTAAACATCGTCAACAACATTAGCACTAAACATTAACATCAGCCTAATACGTCCCACTTTTTTAAAACCTTTGTTTTCTAATGCGGATTGGGGTGCGACAGTTTTAAGACATGCTGTTCGCCATGTAGACATCTTGAGAAGTAGTGAAAATAAAGCGAAAATAATGCTTTTTCAATTATTAATTCTGCCTGCAAGTAGTGGAATATTTTATAAACGTAAAATTATTAAATATTTTTTCTACCGAATGTACTAATAAGACCTTGGAAATAAAACGTTAACAAATATTTATAACTAACTTGTTATTTCTCACGTCCAACTCATAAACAGAGATGCACATCCTCATTTTCAAGTACAAAATAATATTAATTTTATATTAAATCTATATTTGTTATTGTTATTAGATGCTTTAATAACGATAACAAATAAATTATAAAAATTATATTTAGGAGTGTGGATGTGAAGGACGAGGATAAGTTCGATTGATAGATTGATATTTATAACAATTTTGTTTTATAAACAAAGAAGTAGTAACATTGTGCATGCGAAGGGAAAAGAAGAATGGTGCCGGGCCGTTGCAAGTGCGGTCTTTGTCCTTATAATCTATTAATTTTTGTAAACAAGAACAGAAAGACGACGAAGGAGCCGACAGAGTTATTGAATAATATATCCTAAAGCGACATAGCTTGTGTGGAAAGTGAGTCCAGTTTTCTTACCGGCCCATTCTCTATCGACTTTTCGTTTATATGTATGGCATTCGTTCGATCTCTTAGGGATTCTTCGCTTATACCAGCTACATTAGACCTCTTCTTTTCTGTCTTATTTGCACAAATATTTCAATTAAACTTTAGTAAAATGCCACGTATTAAATCTAAAAACTAGTTATGAAAGTGATCTAGTCGAAGTGAAACTTGCGAATAAACACTTGACCACATATTAATAATTGGCATGATTCTTAAATCCGTGACGTTATCGATCGAATGAAAAAGCGAGAGTTAAATAACTGCTACTGTTTTTATCTTTACAAAAATGTTATATTAGGAGATTAATAAAGTATATTTGTTTAATGATAATAGGACAACTTGATGACTAACAATTTAATTACATAGAAGCGACAGATATTTGGGAATAAGGTCACTTACAAGTTGGTATATAATTTGGAAAACTAATAAACTCGCATTCGTCTCTGCCTATCCCTGTGGAGAAAAGGCGTGACAATTTGATTGATTAATATAATAAAAAATAGTAAAAACTATAATATAACTACAAAATATAAAAAGTCTATTTTATTTTATTTTAGAATAAAATTAAATTATTTGCGTTGAATCGCCTAGTTCTAAAAGGTAAAAATGGGGATAAAAAGGGAATAATGAAAAATACTAAACGATCCTATAGAGTTTGCAGAGTCTGACTAAATTATATCAAAAAATAAGTATTCACAAAGTAGTGTAGTCACACAACCTACATACGAGTAAGAAGAGAAAACCGAATACCTACCCAGTTTTATTTTTTTTCTATGTAATTAAGAATGGTAGGCAAACAAAAATGGTAGGTTGTTGTTTGTTCAGTTTTACTGATTCAAGATAAATACCACTTTCAAGTATATAAATCATGAAGTGACTTAGTCGCGTTTCGGGATTTGCTTGAAAGTTGCCGGTTCCTACTAGACCAGGAATACTGTAGTAGCAGTCGCCACCATTCGTGGCGCACTCAAGTTTTGTACCAATCTTTTTTAACTTTTTAGCCTCTTTCCTTTAACAACTTTGCTAGTCGCGGACCGGCATATGTGTTTGTCAGAGAGCCACTTTCATTTCATGTAGTCGAAGCCATGGCTTTCACCAATCATGCGTTTCGACGCGATAATAGATATATTTGGCATTATTAACAATTATATAATAAACACGAGAAATAACAGTTTCTTTTCTATTTAAATTGTATTATAGTTTGCACGTATTATTACAGTATTCTATTTATTTTATATTGTATACAAGACCTAATTAGTAACTTTTTACATAGAAAAATGGTAAGAAGAATACATTTCTAGAGAATAAAAGCACACAAATATCGAAATATAAGATTTTGGCGTAAATATTGATTATTTTAATCCTACGCTTTTAAGCTTTACAGCCGTTGTGTCCGCGGGAATTAGCCACTATGACGACAAAGCTTTTGAAAAGGGATCAGTTACTGCCGGTTTTAATCAGGCCGGAATAGTGGATGTGACTGCTATTTATCAGTTATTCAACTGTAGTTGCAGGCGCCTCTATTCATGAACCGCACTCCAGCTTAATGTCCAAGCGGCGTGCTGCCACAATAAAAAAGAAAGATTTTCGTAATCTGCGAATTTGTAAGCTTCTAGACAACACAGTGGGTAGATAATTTTAGATCATGACATCTGTTTAAATACCATGATACTGTGAAAATGAATGAAACTCTAAACAAATAATATAACGTACGTATTCACTTGTTTGCAATTAACATTTTCCCTTCATGCATATTAATTCGGTAAATATTATTTTGTAAAAGTTATGTACAATGGGCTCATAGATTTGAAATATTAATATAATTTTTTATTTGTACTCGACATAATGACCCACCTGATGGCAACCTGGAGTGCGGTCTATGAATGGAGACAACTGCTACTACAGTTAAATAACTAGAAGTAGCGCATTTACATGCTGGCCTAGTTGGAACTGGCAATCCCGAAACGCGTCTGAGTTCCTTCCTAGTCTGGATGGGTGATACAGGGACCACTACGGATCGGCATCGTCTTCCACCAACTGTTTGCCTACCAACTCTGTTATTAAAAGTGAATCTAAACTAATATATAATAAATAAAAATATATATTATACACCAATAGAAAAAGCTAAAACAGAAAAGCTAAAAACAAGCTTAATAGAATGTTAGAGCTTAAATTTCGGAAAAGAAACTTTAAACAACAACAACAACAAACAGCAAATAATTACAAAACATATTTATAGTAAAAATTAATTATTTTTACTATAAATAAAATAATTAATTCCTTTTACTTGGTCATTCATAACTCTAAGACACTGGATTGTTTTAAAAAGAAAACACTTATTTAATGGAAGTTTACTTAATGAATTTCTTACCTAACTTAGTGTAAAAACTGTAAAATATTTTCCACATTTTCAACTCGCCAAGCTGTGTTAAGTAGTTATTTCACTTGTAAAAGAAGGGATTACGTAAGCCCTACGCAACATTGAGTCACACAATAAGCAAAATATTCATAAAAGGTCATGTTAAAGTCGTAGGTTGTATTCGTAATACTGGTCACTCGAAGGACGAATACCTCAATACAATGCAATAATTCATATATGAAATTATTAATGAAAACAATACCGCTATACTTGTATACGACAATTTAAAAAAGGCGACTGAGTTAACCGTGAACAGAGTCGGTTTCTTTCAGTCGTTGTCACTGGGACTTTCCCTTGGTTACCCATCAGGCAAGTCGAAGTCAGATCATGATCAGCCAGAAGGCGTCCATTGCTGAACGTAGGCCTCACCCTTAAAACGCAATTTCGAACGACAAGATGCCAGTTGCATCCACCTGTTATTCGTGACTTTCACTATGTCGTCAGTCCACCTAGTGGGAGGCCTACCTACGCTGCGTCTTCCGGTTCGTGGTCTCCACTCTAGAATCTTTCTTCCCCATCGGTTGTCGGTTCTTCGAGCGATGTGTAGATGTAGAGTCCCAATAAATAAATAAATCTATATTGGCATCTCTTATCAGTTTTTATTTTATTTTATCTGACTCGCCTAATGTTTACTGAAGTTTATTTCTTTATTAAGTTGAACAAGAAAATTAATACTTATAACAAATAACATTTAACAAAGTCCTAACATCACAAAATCTTATAAGTTTTATTTCATCTATAGGTAACAACATTCATGTACAGTTGTTATCTCTATGACGGCAGTTTATATCATCACCATCATATCAGCTATTAGACGTCCCCTATAGTGGCCTGCGTCCAGCAGTTTCCATCGATCCTTAGCAGGTCGTCAATTCATCTTGTGAGTTTATTTAAGTTGAATTTATTGAGTGACGTAACTCCTTAATTAAATTAATTATGACCGAATGATTCTAATATAATGATTCTAGTATAATGAAGTTTTTTTTATCTTTCAGTTACATATAGGTATGTCATGAAACTTATTGCAAAACTTAAAAGGGGAGAAAATCTATCAGCTCATAAAGCAAGATGTTTTTCATGATATACTCGTATATCATAAATTTATAATCGTTTAAATAGTTCCTATAATTTCAACTAATTTAAAAAAAAGTTTAGTTAAAATTATAAAGTATTTTGAGCCGACATAAAACATATTCAACGACGATTTGACAATTTATCGTAGCATCTCTATTGAGCAGGACGGGATGTCTAATGACGATCTTGAAAAAATGTGAACAATGTGCAAACAAAAAATATTATTCATTAATTTTCAATTGTATGATTCAAAGAAATTGGCGTGTTATCGTAGCTGGTAATGAAAGCTATTGGCGGCTTGTTAATTCCGACATTAAGTACTAATTGAAAGGTCAACATCCAATAGAGCACAATCACCCCTCATTTAATAACTTAACTACTTCAAAGGTTACTAAGATACGCTTTTATTGATTGCTTTTATTAGAATAATTTTAATAATTCATCTCATTTTTAGCATAGTAAAGGCTACTAACTAAGGCAACTGTATTCTGACTCTATGTTTTAATGTGCTATGGGCATCGGTAATTTTTGGATCTCCGCTTGCCACCAGACAAGTTCATATTAGACATCGCGTCACATACTTTAAATATATAATTCTAATTTTTTTTTTAACCAAGTTAATCTAGCGTACGGTGGAATAGATAATTATAATCAATATTCCAATTATATAAAGAACTAGCAGGGCCCCGCAGTTTCATCCGCAACGTAAATATTAGTATAGTAGAATAGAATACTCACACAAGATATGTTTAGATACATTTTAATAAGGTAAGTACGTAGTAAAATAAATTATTTACAAAACAGTTTGCTGTTGATCTACACGTGATGCAATAATAAGGATAATACACGTACATACGTTTATAAAAAGTTATATGCAAAAACTAAATGTTAATAAATGATGGTGCAGTTGATGACAAACTTTATGTTATACAAATCATAATATTTGATATCACTTTGTTTTTCTTATCTTATCAACTCTTAAAATATAAAAACAGTAAATATATGACTCATCGATCTTATTATTATTAATGCGACTTATTGCAAAAACCATTATACTGTTAAATACCTGAATGTGATTTGAAAGAAGATGTGGTGATACAGATTGAGAAAGGTATGATGCGTTGGTTTGGACATAAAGAAAGCATAGATGAAAGTAAATTGACAAAAGAGATGATTTGTGCAAATTAAACACATCACCCTTCTTACAGTGCGTGGTAGTTGGTGGTTATTTGCCCAGTCTACTGATCCGGGGTAGTACCACCACTTTCAAGTGATCAAATCGTAACACAGTCGCATTTCGGGACCAGTTTGAAATTTGCCTGGCATAGTAGACGTGATTGCTACTTACAGTTATTAAATCGTACTAGCAGTGATATCCATTCATGGATGACACTTCAGCCTAACATCAATCAGGGTGCTGTCATATGTCGAGTCACAATAAAAAAAAACAATGGGAAAGAAAGGTTCTAGGGTGGAGACCACGTACCGGAAGACGCAGCGTAGGTATGCCTCCTACTAGATGGACTGACGACATAGTGAAAGTCATGAATAACCGGTGGATGCCACTGGCATCTTGACGTTCGGAATGGCGTTCTAAGGGGGAGGCCTATGTTCAGCAGTGGACGTCTTCTGGCTGATGATGATGATTATGATGATGAACTAGGCTAGCATAACGGATGCAACTGCTATTTTTATTATTGTAACTCGACATCTTACCTCGTCTTGTCTGATGGTAAGCAAGGGAAGATCCAAGAGCGCTAACTGCAGTAAAACCAATGCAGCAGGCGGGATGCATTTATAAGTCGATGTCGAGCCACAATAAAATACCAGTATAACTGTTTACGTTTCAATATTGTAAGTGGAACTCTAAAACTAAAGACGTTATATTCTAAAAATATTTGGCACTAGATTATGACCCAATTTAATGAGATATCCGACGTATGAGTTTGCGGTTTTACAGCGTAATCACTAAAAAATATTTCATACACTTATTTCTTTTAATTTAGAAACTTTATTATCACTAATTTGTAATGCGATACGAATGGTAGTAGTAAATATGGTGTGGTATAACGATAAATACGGTGGTGGTATCAATTACATTCCGTTTATAATATTATATTTATTAATATAATATTAGGGTGTTGTATGCTCAAATACCAGGTATTTTTATGAGTACAAGTTTTTATCATTCAAAATGGCCTCCAAATTACCTTTTGCCTTAGATCAACACTCATCATGCAACCTATCACCACAATATCCAAAAGTTAACTAGTTGTACACACTGTACTAAACTTTTTTTTATTACGAGACAAGAAAAATACTAAGGACAACTCAGTTTACGGTTGCTTCAGTCGCCGCCCAGAAAAAATCGCAACCTGGATCCTTCAAGGGCAGTGTGAAGAAAGCTCACCAGATTGCCATAGCTCAACGACTGCAGCCAGCTCAATTCTCTGACCGTGGCAGTATACTCATCCTAAATGATTCAATCAAACAAATTGTCAAGTCTTTTTCCCACATCCACAATTCTTCATACAAGCTCTAATAAGTTTTACGCACTAGGCAACCCAGCTTTCTTGAGGATGTCTCCAATTTGGTTGGAAAACACCCTCCTGGGCCTGTCTCTTTTAACGCATTATTATTCAATAGGTAAATTGCTTGACCAATAATACTCGATCCGACAAGAGTAAAATAAAAGAATGGAAATTGCATACATATAGCTATAGTATAGAGGTAGATATTTTGCGACAGATGAATCCCCAAGCAAATCTAATTTTATATTCGACTATATTTGAAATAATATATTGACTTCATTTTAGTATTCACTTATTAATCTACATAATTTAAATGGCAATTCCGCATAGCAACTAGTCGTAGGTGTTTGTGTGACGAGCATTTCCTTAATCAACATTGTTATTGTGGTGGGGGGCCCATGATTGTATCATTTACTCTACATTCCGAGACCCTTTTAACCTTATTAATTTAAGCTAATAACAATTATAGAGGTAGGTGACTAATCTTATTTTCTATTAAGATAAGAATGCGGATTGTGTGAGGTTTTTGTGTGAAGAAAAACCCTCTTGACCTTCTAAATTCTAAACGATAAAGAAAACACGGTTTGGAAATTGGATTTGTTTATGTTACTGTATTGTTTTTTATTCGATAAAAAAAACTATAAAGTAATGTGACGACTCGGCGGCGCATTGGTTTAAACTAAACACACCGCTGTGCACTACGAGTAAGTCCCAGGTTTGATTCCCTGGAGCACATATTTACGAGTATATCATAACACATAATTGTTTAATTTAATAATTAGATTGGATATTACAAATATTTGTGGATAAAAAATGAGACAGATAATTGTTCTAGGTCTGGGTGTTAGCCAGTGTCATTTGCCTTGTCTGCCGATCCGTACCACCACTTTCTCAAGCGTACAGATCGTGAAGTGGCGTATTAGCGATTCGGGATCAACTTGAAAATTTCCCGTTCTAGACAGGCATAGTGGATATGTCCAGCCACATTAAAAAAATAACATTTTAAAATTTCAATCAAACAAATTTAAAATACAATCAAAGAGGAATCACATCTGAAAGTAGAGTTTGATCAATAATAAAAGGTTATATAGGCCATTAATAACATATAGGATACGCCTATTTCACTTTAAGTACCGGCTATAAGCATTTTTTAACATCACTCTTGGGTCAGCTAGATCCGTGTGTGCTTAAAACAAACAAAAACTAAAAGAATGCGTTAATGTTGTCCTCGTAGCTTGACCCCATGCAACGGGTACCTGGCTTTGTTGTGCACCTGTTATTCACACACGTTTCATTGTTCATTGAATAACTTTAGGAAATACGGAAATTAATATAGAGATATTTATACCTATATAACATTAGCGACTTATATAAAGAAGAGAGTCTAGTTCTACGCAATCATAATTGTTAAGCGACTGACGCCTAAAAATTAATACTAACCTGCACCTTTTGCGATGATGCAACGCATGAGATCATTAGTATTTGTGTAAATTAAAACGACGAATAACAATTTATCTTAAATATTTTCTATTACTTTTTCTGCCCAACATAGAGAAGGAGACTAAGGTAATCGTGATTTATGTTGTTTTTTCAGTCGGCGGCATTCTTCGACCTCTCCTTGCTTGCCATCAGAAAAGTCCAAGTCACAATACAGATAAATATTTATAATATCTCAAATTGGAATCCAATTAGTTGAATTTATTTGTAAATGAAAATGTTATGTGGATATGGAGTTAACATATGGAGCTTTATATCGTTTGAAGTGAATGGAATACTTAGTTGGTAGTAGTTTCAAAGTTACACCTTTGCATGTGCCGTTTCCAACAACCTGCTGCGCCCGCGCATTACTCGCCCCCGTCCCGCCCCGCGGTGCCTGCTGCCTACCTACTGACCTCCATGACAAAACCGCTCACAGCACACCAAATGCACACAAATGACCTCATTTTCTTCACGCAGCGCACAATTTTTGGACGGCCATTTATGTTTTATGCATGACATCTATTTTTGTTAGTACAATCTGTTTTATGGTGTTATTAATAATACGCAATAACATGAAAGTAATATTGTTTTTACGACTTAATGAGAAATCATTAATATAGAGAACAGAACTTACCAGCTCGATGATCTTGAGGATGCCTGGTGGTGTCTTGAAGTAATCGATATTGAATTTCAGCCAGTCCAGAGCTCCCCCTTGTTGCGGCGGCGGTCCCTGCTGGGGAGATGTCTTGTGTTCCACGGTAACAACTGTTTCTGGCGCCATCATTTTAAAAGCAACGGGTTAAATGTTAGACAATTAAATAAAGGCACAGACACTATAACATGTATTCTTGAACACTACGGACAATTATAACATTTTTGTCGACACTATATTCGGTTTAGTTCGTCTGACGGCGGCAGTGGAGAGACGTCATACACACGTTTTACCGGCAAGTCGCACGATCACTGAATGCCTTTGCAGAGGCCAGTGAGGACTTATGTTGATCACTGTTGCTTCGTTATCGATAAACTCAATTGTGACGCTCTTTAATCATTATTTTTTATCAATAGTATTGGAATATGGTAAAAATCATAATTATTAAAAAAATTACCAATATAATCAATCAAATTGTCACGCCTTTTTCCCACAGGGATAGGCAGAGACAATATAACTACAATATTTATTATACAGTACTATTAACTACGTCATTAATCTATACGAGGATGAGGAGAATTGTGGATGTGAAGGAAGCGAGGAGGTTGTGTCAGGTGGCGATCCATTGTCTCTGCATTCTCATGGGAGGAAGACGTGACAATTTGATTGATTGTATTTAACTACAGTATAGATTAATAGCGTCAGGTGAACTCTTCCAGTATCGTCAGCGCTCATGGAAATCTGATGGTACTTAATTAAGCCGGGAAAGAGCACATTATTCTCCGTATAATATGAGCGCTGTTGGTATTATGGCGTCAGTGGTGTATGGTCACGCAAACCGAGTACTGCCGGTTCAAAACCACTTGCCAGTATACAAGCACTTTTAGTAGATTAGTATAGAAATATAAATAAAAGGTGTAAAACTTTTCCCTAATTTAGTATAGTGGACACGGCTGCTTTATTTATGAACCGCGTTATAGTTTAACATCATGTGGACAACTCATGAACAAAGGCGACCGTGGTGCAGTGGCAGTGCAATGGTTACGCAAACCGAAAGCACGGGTACAAAACCACTTGCCGGTACCAATGTATCTTTGATATTATGTACTTTGGCAATCCTGTCCTGTTTCTATGATACAAGCACTTTAGTAGCTTAGTATAGAAATGTAAATAATAATAAATTAAACAGGTAAGCAAACCGTTGGTGGTCATTTTCCAGTCTGCTGGCCCGTGGTAGAGCCACCACTTTCAAATAAACGATACAGACCGTAAAGTGACCCAGTCACTTTAAAGTTTCAGAAGCCTGATTAGTAGATGTGACTGCTACTTGCAGTTATTTAATTGTAGTAGCACTCATAACATGAGCGGGATGCTATCATATGTCGAGCTGTCATGGAAAAATTACAACCTCAATACGAGTATAAACACAATTATTAATTTATCGATATTATTATTAAGTTTATTTGTACATCACTATTCACGATCGTCGTCTATAATACCACCTACAGCGATCCTATTTGAAACACACAGCTGCGTTTATTTATCCTTTTAATATCAATAAAATTTCTTTTTAAGAAAACTATCAAAATATCTTTTTGTTACTTCCTGTCTTAAATATTATGATTTGAGTAACATATTATACCTATGACCTAAAGGCTTGTTCATAGAGTGTTAATAAAAGTTGTATGGATGTGAGAGAATTTGGGTGAATATCAATCAATCAATCAAATTGTCACGCCATTGGATGAATAAAGGAATAAATATATGTCGAAGCACTTTTGCCACTCTGATTGAGGTATCTCCAAAACATGCATTCTGAATGCAGGAACCGCTTCTTCAGGTGTCGAAAAACGTTGACCTCTCAGTTTGTTTTTTACGTACGGGAATAAAAAGAAATTATTCGGTGCCAAGTCAGGACTATACGGCGGATGACTCACCAAATCGATGTTTTGGGTGCTCAAAAATGCAGTTGTTTGAGCCGATGTGTGGGAGCTCGCATTGTCGCGGTGAAGAGTGATCCGTCTTCGGCGGTTGGTTTTCCTGATTTCTTGGAAGACAAATGGCAAACAAATGGTTGTGTACCACTCAGAATTGACTGTTCTGCGTTGTTATAGTGGTACGGTTGCGACATGTACAGTTTTTTCGAAAAAACAGGCGATCATTTGCTTGGAAGTGCTTCGTGCGCGAACAAACTTTTGTTGGATTAGGCTCATCTTGAAACACCCATACAGTCGAATGCTTTTTACTTCTGTTAAACCCTTACCAAATTTAGTCAAAAACACGTGAAAACATATATAATGCCAATAACATAACTAATCTAAACTACTCAGTAATCGTAGAGCTTGTATGAATTGTGTCACGATCGTGCCAAGTGGCGCTCTAATGTCTCTGCCTATCCCTGTGCGGAAAAGGCGTGACAATATGAGTTGATACTCAATGTAAACAAGTGGCGCCATCTAGTGTGTCTATGGGAACTAATTCTACTATTATCGCTTTGACCGTGATTTTAAATTCAGTAAACTAAAATGACAGCTGTTTCATATAAATATAATTCATATATTATGTATCTTACTCTAGTCAAAATAAGATGCATACAGAAATAAAATCAAAATTAAAATTTTAAAGGAACCCCCGAAACGCCTGGAACCACTTTGGTCATATCATCAGCTTTATAGTAATAAACAACATTAGTCATGGCTCAATAGTTATATCCCTTTAATATCTCTTGGATCCTTATGGTGCAACATCAGATAACTACTCTAGGTCTTCAATTTGATAATGGCCCAGCTAATGGCTCATAGAGAGTAACAATTTTAGTTAAAGCACTATGATAATATCTGTTATTGATTTGCTGATCTGAGAGGATTCATGATCAGATACTCCCGATCTTCAATTTGATAACGGCCCAGCTAAAGGCTTAGTTAAAGCACTACAGTTCTATCTCTTTTTTTTGCTGATCAATTGATATCAATTTGCTGATCTGAGAGGATTCATAATGGTGCATCATCAGATTGCCCGGTCTTCAATTTGATGACGGTCCAGCTAAATGCTCTTAGTGAGTAACAATTTTAGTTAAAGCACTATAGTTCTATCTCTTGTTGATTTGCTGATCTGAGAGGATTCATGATGGTGCCTCATCAGATACTCTCGGTCTTTAATTTGATAACGGTCCAGCTAATGGCTCATAGTGAGTAACAATTTTAGTTAAAGCACTATAGGTCCATTTCTTGTTGATTTGCTGATCTGAGAGGATCCATGATCAGATTTTTTAGATCCGGAATGTTTTATTTTATCGCACTAACTTTTTTACACTTAGTTTCCTACCTTCAAGACAAATCTAATAAGTCCAAACTTAGTATACCAAAAAAAAGTTTGAACACATCCAGGATTTCGTCTCCTACCTTCGAGTTCCATCATCAGAGTAGCTCAGTGGTACCAGTTAAAACACACATGTATTTGTATACGTTTTTATTTCAAATGTTAAGTCACAGATTTGTTTAAAAGTAAAGTAAATACCTATAAGGCTGGGAATACAAGTCCGATTTTCCTCGCTGATAGTCCGATCCGATTGTCTGATCAGACAATCGGAAAGCACTCGTGCCATACATTTGTTTAAATACTTAATACACGTCTGATCCGATAGTCGGATCGGATGTCAGAATCGGAAACAACGCCAAGGCGCTTACGATTTTATGGCCGATCCGATTGTCTGAAGGTGCAGTTTTCATACAGAATACAGAAACAAAATAGACGTCCGATTCCTACTTCCGATTTGTAAATAATTTGCTCAGCAATATCGAACGTGTATTCCCAGCCTTATGCGCTGTTTAGAACGACAACCCTTGTACGTCGCTATGCGACGAAGATTGTTATTTTATGTCAAATAAATATGCCATTGTTAAAACACGTAAAAAATGTTATAATTTTTCCCCTAAAATATTCAATCAAGGTAATCGATCTAAACTGCAAACCAACCTCGCCATATGACTATTTTAAGGGAAAAATTATAACATTTTTTACGTGTTTTAACAATGGCATATTTATTTGACATAAAATAACAATCTTCGTCGCATAGCGACGTACAAGGGTTGTCGTTCTAAACAGCGCGTCTAAGATCGCTACCGCAGCTAACAAATCGAGCTGATGACCTTGAAACCCCTGATCAGATCTTCATCAATTGTAGCTAAGAACCATCTCGATCACGTCAGCTTTCAAATGAAACAAACCGCATCGTAATCGGTCCATTCGTTTAGGAGCTACGATGCCACAGACAGACACACAGATACACAGAGCCACAGATACACAGATACACAGAGCCACAGATACACAGATACACAGATACACAGACAAGTCAAACTTATAACACCCCTCTTTTTGGGTCGGGGGTTAATTATGTCACTTTGCAGTATTCATTTGAAAATTAGTGTATTCAAAGCAACTCACAAGGAACACTAAATTGCGTTAACTAGTTTTTAAGGCGCTCGTTTACACTAAAGCCGTTAAGACATGTTTGGTAAGATATGTTTTAAGTTCAAGATTTATGCAATCAATCAATCAAATTGTCAAGCCTGTTTCCCACAGGGATAGGCAGAGACAATGGAGCACCACTTGCCACAACTCCTTCGCTTCACCCGCATCCACAATTCTCCTCATATAAGCTCTACTGTTATGGGCACTAGGCAACCCAGCTTTCTTAAGTCATTATGGAGTGTTCACTCCACATACACTCCTTAATGCCCGCATTTCCACGGCGTTAATTCTACTCTGACGCTTCTTCTGCCACACCAAACATAAACTTTCATAGATTCAGGTAGGAACAATCTATGGAAGTATTAATGCAGTATGCATTAGGAAACAGCCATTCGTGACTTTTATGCAACGTGCCCTAATATGAAAACTACACACATATCACAAATAATCTTATCTCGATTGGTTAACCACAAATTTCATTGGGTGATTACATATCGGAAACCTCTCTAATGTTAACATATATGATGGCAACTGTTACTAAAGTTAAATAATTGGAAGTAGAAGTCACATCCACTATGCCAGCCTAGTTGGAACCGAAGTCTTTAAACTGATTCCAAAACATGACTGCCACTTATCGGCCTGTCCACATGTTCACTTGGCAAATGATCCAGGTCTATTAGATTGTTGGTGTATTAGTCGTTTATAACAGTTGCTTGAATGAAAATAAGAATCATTCATAATCATATTGAACCATAAACTCTATTGAAAAGCAACATTATTAAGTAATATCATTTATTAGGAAAAATAAATGTGATTAAATAAAGTCAGTAATAACTAAGATGGAAATAAAACAACAGATTACATATTTAAATGTATTAGCTTAGAAAAAGAATCCTAAAATCTTCCCTCCGAGATGTTTCCTTCTGGCTTCCTCATGATCCATAATACCTCCACTGGTTGTCAACACAATATATCTAAAACAAAAAATATTACATTAGAGAATATTATTATAAATCAGTACCACAATACAATAAATTGATTTTAGGTTTGAAATTAATTTATTTGATTTTTGTAAACTGCCAGCTACTTTCCATAAATCTGACAACTCTTTCGCTTACTTCACATCCACAACTCTCTTCACACAACTTATTAAAATTAAAGAACCATCATCTGGGTCACCCCATTAGAGCCTTTTTGCTCTTTATTTTTTGACATAAGTTCATTGTGTTGTAAATTTTAAAATACCTCCTAATGTCTCTACATATATCCCTAGGGAAATTGCATGACAGCTAAATTGCTTACCATCAGAATGAACATTACAATAACAACAAAAAATTACATGCAATAATAACAAAAAGGCCTATTAAAATAAAACTTAGCTAATTATATAAATATTAAAATATTCATTACATGCTTACTCGGGTTAACACAAATGTAAATTGATTTTTTCGTGGACATTTAAATTTATGAATTACGCCTGAATTCAAATATATTTTCTTAACTTTTTTGCGGAGTAACTTTATTCAATGAATACTACAATAATAAACTTTTTTATATTATCTTCAAAATGTAAAACTATAAGGCTAATTGCTCATAATTCTCATAATCGCCACAGAGATTTGTATTAGTATAATTAAATTATGTATCAATAATAGAAGTTAAGATGAAAAATCCTATTAATAAAATATATGTAAAAAAAGATTACAATAACATTCCATCAAAAGAAAACAAGTAATTAAATTACCAAAACAAATTACACAAAATTATATAAACCTTTTTTCATATTTTATAATTAATGAAATAATTATAAAATGAATTGTAATTTCTCAAAATCAAAAAAAATCAAAATGTCACGCCTTTTTCCCACAGGGATAGGCAGAGACAATGGAGCGCCACTTACCACGATCCTTACACAATTTTGTAATTTCTAAGTGCATAATTTAAATAAATAATAGAATAAAAGAGTTAGGCACAAGTTTATGTGCAATACAGTATAGCAGGGCTCTAAATAGGTGGAGAAAGCTTATTATCTGCACAGAGTCAGGCTCGCAGCTAACTGGTAAAACAATGTTACAAGCAATACAAACAATGTTCACTATAAAGGGGCATCAATATGTATCACTTTTATTATAATGTAGCACAACCTATCAAATGACAACCAACAAGAACTATTGGTGATCCGCGGAAGTTGTGCATAAACTTTAAATACTAATAAAGTAGATTATGAACAAAGACTAAACAGAGTCAGACTGATTTCAGCTCTGTAAAAGGTAATTGAATAGTCAAAACTCTAAAGGCAAGGTTGACATCGCTTTTAAGAGAAGTTTCTTATTCACTTCCACAATCAAAGAGCACTACATGATTTCAAGTTTTTAGAGCAAATAATCTATGAAACAGTTCTGTCAACAAACCGTTCTAACTTTTACATTAAACTAATTTAAAACAACATAAATACATACCCGAATTGTCGTGAAGGAAGTAGGTTAGTCCATCTTTCAATATCATTGATAGGTACATCAAAGCGTGGAGATATTACTCCGCATTTGTTAAGTCTGCCGGTTAAATTTACAACAATCTTTCCAGCTCTGTGGTCGTCGACGATCTCAAATTCTCCAATGTATCCATGCTTCATCATCACAGTCAGAAATTTGACTATGACTTTTGAAGATGGTCTTATGAGCACTTGGCGTTTTCCGCGCTTTTCAGCATTGTGAATTGACTTTAGAGCGTCACTCAATACATTCATACGCACCATGGCTGAAATAATAAGCGGATAACAAAATGTTAACGCAAATAACACTGCACTTTTAATACAATATCTAAACATCAACATAGTCACTGATTTATAGGTTATGAAAGTTTCGACGGTAACTCATGTTTGGACCAGAAATATGCCAATAATCAAAGAAATTAAGTATTAAAATAAACGTTAACTATTATAACTTTCTCATAAATCACATATATATTAAGATTACCTAGGATTTAAAAACCCTTCTCGTCAATGCAAATGACAAGATCGGCCACAAGAAAAAGAAGGTTCCTTTTTCGGTGTTGCCAAATGATTAAAGATCAGATAAGCATTAATTTATCATTAAAAGGATACTACATTATAATTAAATTATGATACTTATAATGAATACTACATAATATTACTAATATTATTTTAAAATATAAGCTTGTTGTATTAGTTTTATTGATAAAAATGCCTATTTACTTTGGCCATAGATAACCGTTGAACCAGCATAATCAAGCAACACTTAAATGTCAGATTGAAAAACAAAGTTGGAAATTTTGGCGGCCAACTGCAAGTAATAGGACGCACACGGTTAAATTATGTGAAAAAATTGTGTTTCTTAAATGTTAATGTACTAAAATGGTGAAATTGTTATCCATAATCATTTAAATGATGATCGCTTATCGACAAGTTATTTAAAGTTGTAAAATAGGTTTCTTCGTGTTCCCGCCAAAGTTTTAATAAAGTACCGCCGCTTTACTAAGACGATCATCATCAACCTCACTATCATCCTCATCCCGTGATGAATCCTTCGCGTGTTTTATCTTCATATTCATTTCTACTTCACAGTGTTTTACCTTTAAACATAAGGTTTTATTATGACACTAGCAAGTTAAATACTATGCCATAAACAAGAAAAAGAAAAAATAAATAGGGTTGTCCAACCCATGTTGTATTTATAACCCAAATATTTGTTGTATAATTATTGTTTAGCTAAAATGTATAAGTTAACTAATAAATAATTTTATTTCACTGAATATAAAGTAATAAAAATAAACGCGATGGTAAACCCAAACATCTTTTATTTCATATCTGAAATATATAAGATATAAGATTAACTGATAAAAAGTCCAAAAACCATTGCATATTTATTGAATTAATAATGCATTGAATCTTTTCCTGTATATAAAAATAATAATATGGGCCAACCCTATTAGAAATGAATGAACTACATGAACGAACCATTTGTACGAATATACATTTAAGTCATATTCCGTTCGTTCGTTTTATAATCATTCGGGATCGCGTCATTCACCGTTGGTCGCATGAATTGTTGTGAAACTAGTTTGACGAACTTTTGAAAGTTTTGTATTAAGTTAATTTTTAGTAATAAAGTTGTAAACTAAGTGAAAACTGATCGGAAATATTTCTTTAAACATAAAAGTAACTATTTTAACAACTTTTAAGTAAGTTTGAATAGATTTAAAAGAGTTTTAGGAAGTTTAAAAAGTTGAGTGAACTAAGCGCAGTGCCCTTACTTCGTAGTTTTATCCCTGCAGCCAATCGCGAGTTTAATCCCACAGGTGTGTAGCCGTGTTGTGACTGTCGGAAACCTAGCAACTGCTTTCAATATGTCCACAAAAAGGCATGGGGGTGACTTTAATGCGTGCAAATTTAAGTTTTAAAATGTTTGTTAAACAAGGCTTTTATGTTTGAATTAAAATTAAGTGCGACACTTTTAAAAAATAGTGTACAGCCTCTAATTCTGGAGAAGGGAATGTACATGTAATGGAAGAATCGGAAAGGTGGTTTAAAATGTATCTTAAAAACTTTTTTATAGTTTTTGTGATACTTATCAGCCAGTTCAACAATGCAGTCGCAACTAATACAGGTAAGCAAACAAGCCTTTATAAGCTTCTTTTTTTAATTTAAAATATATTTTTGTAATCATTATTGTATTATTAGTATAATTTAATCTTATCTAATAAGTTAAATGGCAAATTCACTTAAATTATATTTTTAAAGTAGAGTTATTTTATTAATTTAAACCTCGCCATAAGCATGTGAACTTGCTAGCATATTTTTCTACATTAAACTACAAAAATCATAATTTTAATAATTAGTAAAATACATCCACATAAACCCTAAAGTTTGTAGGGACACAATTTTCTTTTCAAAATGTTAACAATTAAATTTAGAAACATCTCCCATTTTAGTATTTATTCATCTCAGATGTACCTGGCAATTTTTTATGGTATCTGTAAAATTATAAGCTGTGTACTTATGTGTTAATTGTATAATTTATTAATTACAACCAATTTAATAAAATAAATACTTTCAATCAATAAATCAAATTGTCTAGTCAATGGCCTAGCATTATATACATACACAAGCTGTATATATATATACTCTTTAAAAATTTTAGTTTGGCTAACTGTGCTAAAATGTATGGCCAATAATTAAGTTTCCCTCCAAAAGCAGCTCTTACCCTGCTAAGATCTCAAACATTCAAAATTGTCCATACATTTATTAGCATCTTGTACTGCATCCCCAACGGTATCCACTTGTTTAATGCAGGTGCTTAGATTGTGTTTGTCACGTCTCCTACTTAGCTCACAGAGGACATAGCCTAACATAATCCTTCAGCCTATAATAATCCATTAATACTTTATTTCTTTAATTTATAAACAAGGTATTTATTACTAATTTATAATATATATATATATTAAAGTTAATGATTACAATCTAATTGAAATAATATTTATTTATTAAAAAAAAATTACAAAGGCGGGCTAGTTGAAGAAAGCGAAGTCATTCTCTATTACCTTCTGGAGTTGTTATCTGACGTAAATGAAAGATGTCATTTATCTGACATAAATGACACCGGGTTCAATCTCCAGTCACAGTTGACCGATTAAGAACCATGATTTTTCTATGAAATTTTCATTACCAATCTATACCGCAATATTATTGTAATTATTGGTATAAAATAATAATAAATACTAATAATGATCACTTTAATTTGCAATGCTCTCATCTGCAAAATGTATTGCATGTGGTATTAATTAAGCTGGCAATATGGGGCGTGAACCTACCAGTTTCAAAAAGTATAAGCTAGAGTCATATACAGTAGTGTCTAGTCTCCCAGTCTGAAGTATAAAAAATTGTAATATAAAATTTTATAATCATTTACAAAAACAAATGCGATAGTAAGCAATGTTCGCGCCTTTTATGTAGTACCACCACTTACAAGTATTTGGACCCTGCCTTGTAAGTTGCTGCTTTCAACTAGGCTGTCATAGTGGATGTGACTGCTACTTGCAGTTATTTAAATGTAGTAGCTGTCATGGTCATATGTCAGCATGGTATAGAGAAATTGCGACGCACAGATGCTCTTTAGTAGTAGTCAGAATGGACGCACGTAAAGCGGCAGACAGCAGCTAGTTTCGGACGTACCTGGGCCAGCATAGTGGATGTGACTACTACTTACAGTGATTTACCTGTAGTAGCAGTCACGTCGATTCATGGACCGCACTTCAGCTTACATTGAGCTGTCATATGTCAAGTCACGAAAAAAATAATTAAGCATAATAAATAATTAACAATGTCGTAGGACTCGCCAATCGAAACTTAATTTAACTTAACCAGTATTCTACGTCTGGTGCACCGCAATGTCGGTTAAGTTTACGTGCGCTGTCACTTACATACAACCTCCTTGTTTAACTAAAGTTGGGTCATATATATGCTTTGGCCGGCATAGCGACTAAGGCAACTGTAATCTAAGACGATTTTTTCAGTCGTCTGCGCTCTTGGACATCTCCTTGCAAGTCCATTATACAAGTCAAGGTCAGATGTCTCGTGTCTATAAAGCAATACCAGCTATTAAAGCCCCAGCAGTGTCCTCCACTCATGGATTGGTCCTCTAGCTTATTACAGGGCAGAGTTCGGTCCGATGCCGTAGTGCTTTTATTAAAATTAATAATAATAAAAAAAATAAAACTAATTATTATTTCTTGGTAATATAACACCTAAACATATCGCATGACTTGACGACCTTCGAAAGGTTGCAGGAAACCGCTAGGTGCAGGCTGTTTCCAGCATGCCAAGATTGCTAGGAGATGGCTTTGTCCAAAAGTAGATAGATTTTCACAAAAGTTATTTAACTGCAGTGGCAGTCGCCTCTATTCATAGGCTGAACTCCAACTTAACATCAGGCGAGTTTCTGTCATATGTCCTGGCACAATATAAAAAATAATTTACACATTGTCTATTGTCTTTTATGACTATATCATTATGTAATTAGGAATAACGCCATCTTCAAGCGTTTAATTAACACAAGCAATTTATTTACAAAAGCGATAAGAAATGTTTAACGGAAATATTAAAATTCAAATTCGTTCTAAAACACATTATTATCGATGTCTGACGGCTACGTTGGCGATTTGAGAATTCAAAACGTGGTGTTCGCAAATCACCTAATATGGTCTGGCACCTTTAAAAATATTTTAACAATAAGTTAATTAATTACACAATTACCAATATTAATCATTAATGCAATTATCATAATTGTGGTCAATTAGTACATGTATTTTGATATTGGCGATATAAACATTTTATATAAACATTTTATTTCTTTGCCAAAATTAGAATTGATTAAATTGCGCTGTTTTCTGAGCTCCATACGATAAAAGTACGATTAGCCGCGAGATATATGTATAGTTTTCTACTTATCAGCCAAGTTAACTTATTAAAAGTACAATCCACTATGAAATCAGATTTATCATTAAAAGAAAACAAAGTTTTATTGAAAATTATGGTTGTATTGCAATAAGACGTACGTACTTTATGCAACAGAATAAAGTACGTACTTTAAACAAAATAATACACAAATTAAACCATTTAAATAATGTGAAAAATGAATGAAATTAATTTTTTGCGGCTGACTAATGTATTTATTATTAATCGACGTTTCGTAAGTTTGCAGTCATCGAGGTCGCAGGGAGACAATTTTTTAAAATTAAATGAGATGACCAATACCTTAGTTTAGTAATATGGTTAATAAACTCACAATATTTAATTGGGTACACAACAAATTTTAAAATAATATTAACACTGGCGAACCCGTCATTTGTCGGTGGCCATTTGTCAGTGTACCGACCCGGGGTAGTTGGTCCGAGAATTGAGGCGACTGCAACTAAGGTCGCTACCAGTCGCATCCACTATGCTGGCCTAGATGGAACCAGCAACTTTCAAGCTGATTCCGCAACGCGACTAAGTCTTATTACGATCTATACACATGAAAGTGTACTACCCCGGATTGGCAGACTGGGCGATTGACCACCAATTGTCTGCCAACCACACCTAAATAACCGGACTCAGGGCAAATATTTGTTTTTTTTTAAACTAGGGCGGCATAATAGATGTGACCGCTTGTACTATATAACAAAAAAAATAAAAAATAATTTAATGAGCCTTTTAAAACAGAGGGCCATGAAACCACGT
Source organism: Tinea trinotella (assembly GCA_905220615.1). Classification (NCBI taxonomy): domain Eukaryota; kingdom Metazoa; phylum Arthropoda; class Insecta; order Lepidoptera; family Tineidae; genus Tinea; species Tinea trinotella. The sequence goes on along the minus strand of HG992308.1, from coordinate 7,922,181 downwards.
GATAACGTCAGCGTGGGTTTTGATGAGTAACATGTTTTTTATTATGAAATTTCCATAGGAGTGCATCATTAAGCATGTCACAAACAAGCATGAACAGATAAAAGGTGAAATGTCGAGATGGTCATTGCACTACTTTTTCTATATATAGTGAATCATTACTTTTTAATTTATACAAATTGTGTAATAGGTTAATAACCGTTATACTTTATTTAAAAAAAGGAAATTTATTGATTGACCAAAGAAATTTATAAATCTCATGGGGATGGATGCCTTAAACAAGACAGAACAAAATCGACCAAGACATGATTCGGAGACATCCTCAAGAAAGATAGGTTGCCTAGCGCCTATAACCATAGAGCTTGTATGAAGAGAATTGTGAATGTGAAGGAAGCGAGATAGTTGTGTCAGGTTCGTGGCAAGTGGCGCTCCATTGTCTTTGCCTATCTCTAAAAAAGTTGATAGTTAATCAAATATTTATTTAAATAACCACCACTTCCAAAAGGATTTGAAAGGATTTTCGAAAAATTCTCGCCGGTTCCACCTAGGCCGGCATAGAGGGCGCGACTGCTACTTGAAGTTATTTAACTTTTTGTATTGAGACTAGATCTTATAGATTATGTCTCACCTCGACTTGCCTGATGGTAAGCTGACCCCGAAAGCAATCAAGTCACTTCACAGTCTGTACATTTGTAAGTGGTAGTTCTACTCCGAATTGGCAGACCGAGCACCACTGCCTACCACTCTAATTGTAGAACTGCTCTTTCAATTTTTATTTAACGCAACCTTGTTGCAGTGGTAGGGAAATAGTCACGCCGACCAAGACCTTATAGACCGGTAGCTACTTTTAGTGCCTTAGTATAAAAATACGTATCTGATAATACTTAGTTTGATTCAACCCTCATCATTTACTTGGACTTATTTAGTTCGAACTTGCCTATCTGATAAAGATATCGGAACAGCTCTTAAATATAACTATTTCAAACTAATAAGTTACTAAACTACGGATTAAAGTTAGTTTAACTAAGTTAGTGCGACCTTCTTCAAATATGAAATATAATTTTCTTCTCGATTCATTGCAGCGCTGTGCTGTCCGAGTAATCGGCGAACCCTGCAATTTCGCAAAGAGGTTTTATGAGTCCTTTATTGTCTTTTTATAACGTAGAGCTTGTATAAAGAGAATTGTGGATGTGAATGAAGTGAGGGAGTTTTATGAGGCGCTCCATTGTCTCCGCCTATCTCTATGCCTAATCTCTATTAATTATTGCCTATATCACAGTGTATGTTATAAACTTAATTACCGACCTCTTAATTACTTGTCAAATGGACATCACTCTAAATAATCGTCACCGTCACTATGTCTGCCAAAAATTATGCCATATAATATCCTAAATTGGATAATACTACCAATATTATAAGGAGCTAAGTGTGTGTTCTTTACTATTTGACCTATAAGGATCCTCTATCATCCGTCTAATTCTTTAGTTAGGCAAAGCTAAATATAGCACTTTCGGCCTTCGTAGTGACGACGACTAAAGCAACCGTAAACTGAGTCCCCTTTTTAGTCGTCAGCGCTCGAGGCAAATCGACATCCCGTCTTTATAAAAAAAATATTAAACATTTAGGGTTGCAAGACGACACAGTGAAGGTATGCAGTTTTCTATTACAAAAGCAGTGTTTTTTTATATATTTTTATTTTGCATTTCTATACTAAGCTACTAAAGTGCTTGTATCATAGAAACAGGACAACCAAAGTACATATATCAAACATACCGGTGAACCCGTGCCACTCGGCTTACGCTATGGCTAGCATTGCCACTACACCACGGTCGCCTTAAAAGTATAATGTGAACTATATACAATATTTACGTATAACATAAACAAATCGGTTTATTATTATTATTAAAATATAGTTTCCTATTTATAAAAAGCAGGTGTTTAGATCATTAATGTACAAGAGATGAAACAGACGCTGGGCACCGTAAAACGACTCAATCAAGCTACTTTAATGAACTTTACCAACTTGGCGAGCTGCTCGAACATTATTATAATATACTCATTTCCCTGAACACACAAGACTACTCAATATTATCTTATACCTTATACCTAATACCTAAGATTAATAAATTGGTCTCGCTGGCGCTACGGCTTAGTGAAACGAGACCCATCATAATTCTATGCCTAATACCTAAAGCAGATTGACAAAAGAAATTTTTAAATCTGATGTGGATGGGTGCTTTAAATGAAGCAGACCTAGAAGGAGCTGGGTTGCCTAGTGGCTATAACTGTAAAGCTTAAATGAAGTGTGGATGTAAGGGAAGCGAGAGAATTGTGCCAGGATCGTGGCAAGTGGCGATTTATTGTCTCTGCCTATCCCCGTGGGCAAATTTTATTTTATTATACATTTCTATACTAAGCTACTAAAGTGCTTGTATTATAGAAACAGGACAACCAAATATTTGATTATCTAAAAGTCATTTTACAGATTTAGTTTAAACACCACAAGTACAAGATGCCGGGATAATGGACTTGCCACTTACAGTTATTATCCTGTAATAGCAGTCACCTCTATTCATGGACCGCACTCCAGCTTAACATCAGGCAGGTTGCTTCCATTTGTCGAGTCACAATTAATAAAAAATATGAAATCGGTCGTTTTTTATTATTACTAGACATCGACCTTTACCTTGACCTGTCGACGACTCAATAAACCGTGTCAGTTCCTTCGCCGTTGCCAAAAAAGAGGATTATTTCATCCACGAAACACAAAGTTAATATGTATACTTAGCGCATGTTATATTATTTCGTTTAATATCTAGTTCATGTTTATAATGTTTAATGGTGTTGCAAGTCTTCTCTGATCGAGGCATTCGCACGTTTTTCTCCTAAAAAAAGTATCTGTACTTATTTTGGTTTAATGCACTCTATCCTGCGTCATATATACTTCCTGTTAAATGCACACACATGTTAATCGAACTTTGAATGTGGGAATGCAAGCAAATACAATTTCTTTCCATTTCCGTGTTGCGTTTTATTTCTACTTTGAATTACTAAATCACTATTTGGTGTTGAATATGTTGTACTGATATTTATTTATTGGGTCTCGACATATGACAGCACCCTGCTTGATTTTTAATTACAAATATTTGTTAATATATGAAAAATAGACAGATATTTGCCCCGGTACTGGTTGTCAAAGAGTGGTAGGCAGTGGTGCCCAGTTTGCTGAACCAGGGTAGCACAACCGCCGTGAAGTAACTTGAGGTTTAAGAAACTTTATTGAAACAAAAAAAAAATTTCATATTCGCTTGTTTTAGATTTTACAATGTTTACAAAATGTTATTTGCAATGCCGGTGGCCCTATTAGGGCGTCCAATGACTTAGTCACTTTTCGGGATTAGCTTTTAATAAGGCGACCGTGGTGTAGTGGCAGTGCAATGGTTACGCAAACAGAAGAGCACGAGTTTGAGACCACCCACCGGTACCAGTGTATCTTTGATATATGGTACCGGTACCAGTGTATCTTTGATATATGGTACCGGTACCAGTGTATCTTTGATATATGGTTTGGTTATCCGGTACTTTGGTTATACTGTTTCTATGATACAAGCACTTTAGTAGCTTAGTATAGAAATGTAAATAAATAAAAAAATGCCGGATCTAAATAGACCGGCATAGTGAATGTGACTGCTACTTTTATCTCCATTCATGGACCGCACTCCAGCTTCGAATCAGGCGGGGTAAAAAAAAGTACTATCCCGAATTGTCAAATGGCTACCAACTGCCTACCACTCCTAAAGTTTTACCCTTCTATAACAAAAGAAAAGCCTATAAAGTTGCACATCTTTGAAAGGTATATTGCTTGAATAGTTGAATGTTTAGACTGTAGAATCGCAGGGCCCAGTGCGGTGAATGGCGACGAACGGGCACGCCACCTCTTATACAAGTCCTCCAAACTACATAACTACCCAGTGAAAGACCACTCTGCATACTCGAATACAAGTGCTCGTATCACGAATATAGATGTTCACGTGTTTCTAACTAGTTACTATAGATATTTTTATACTGCTTACTTACTTTGTATCGTACATTTTTTTATTAATACTCGACATCTGACCTCGACTTGCCTAATGGTACGCAAAGCGCCGACGACTGACAAAACCCTTTCAATTTCAATCACTATACCGGCCAATGGTGCTGTTACGATTAGCTTTTTTTTTATTGTGACACGACATCAGACCTCGTCCCGCCTGATGATAAACAAGAGGTGGTCCAAGAGTGACGACAAAGTCATAGGTGACTAAATTACTTTTAATTTGGTTTAGCACTGTTGTATTAATCACCACCCCGTTGACGCTATCCAATCAATCAATCCATCAAATTTTCCCTACAGGGATATGCAGAGACAATGAACCGCCACTTGCCACGATCCTGGAACAACTCCCTCGCTTCCTTCACATTCACAATTCTCTTCATACAAAGCTCTACGGTTATGGGCACTAGGTAACTGGCTTTCTTGAAAATGTCTTCGATTTGGCCGGAAAACACCCTCCTGGGCTTGCCTTGTTTATTGCATCCATCGACATGAGATTTATAAATTTCTTTCGTCAATGTACTTTCACACATCCTTTCCATTTGCCCTAAGCATGGAAGCATGTAATTATTATTAACCAGTCATAATTCTAGGTTAACGAGAGTATGCTTTTTTATATATTTATATTACAAATCTCTATACGTTTAGCTACTTATTTATTTCTTAGAACTTGTATTCTGTAGAACTTGTAGAACAACAAGTTCTAAGAAATTTTAAAATTGCATATTTTTATTTAAACATAAAATATATTTTATACATAAATAATACTAACTTAATGACACATATACAATATGTGCAAGCAAAGTTTCTAAGAAATACATACATAATTACATGATAAATCATTCAAATCAATTTTCACAAGGATACGCAGGGACAATGGAGAGACCATTCCATAATTCTAACACAACTCTCTCGCTTCCCTTACATCCACAACTCTTGAAACAAGCAATCTATCAAGAGGCCGTATGAATGTATGCTTTGTTTTATCCTCCCATCCACCTATTTAAAAAATATTTATAAGACTTATCTTATAAAAATATATATAAACTCAACAATAATATTGACTACGTAGGTATAAATTAAATAGCCAATACATAAAGAAAATCATTTTCGAAGTCTGTTAGCGTGAAGCCACACGGTGCGGCGCGGTCGCGGCGCGGCGCCTGAGCGATGACGCTGCGGCGTCCTGCATATAAAAACAATGATATGCCAGACGGTGCCTTCCGGCGCCGTACCGCAGGCACACCGCACTTTGATTGAGCGAGACGCGAGATGGGAGGGAGTGTTGCTCCGGTGTACGTCCTGGGAGCCTAGGTCCCGGCTCCGCATACCACATTTGTACAGTGATGCGGCAACATGTTTGCGATGCGACGCCGCACCGCACCGTGTGGCTTCACGCTTACAAATAAACGATAATTAAAATTAATGAACCGAAATTTAATGTCATATATTTTTCACCAAACATTCAAAGAGTGGTAGGCAGTGGTGCCCAGTCTGCCGGTAACTTTTCTAGTAGCTTCCGCTTGTATTTTTTACGAGTTGATGCGACTGCTACTTGCAGTTATATAATTGTAGTAGCAGTCGCACTCCAGCTTAACATCGAGCCACAATAAAAAAGACATGTATAATAAAAATTATGTTATTTTTAATCTTTTTTTTAAATCTATATTTATTTCAAGCTTTTGTCTATTAAGACATGTCAGCTCTATATAGCCTTTATATTTAATCTAAGAACATGAATAACGTATAATGTAATAAAGGTTTGTTGAATAAACTGGCTGGCGGGCTCATAAAGATTCTAGACACATCCAGCCACTCGTTGTCAGGACGCCTACTTCAAAAATATTTATGTTCAAGTTCAGCCCATGTTACTTCATACTGGAGTCTGGAGGTGCGTTACATAAATTATGTTGGCGGTACAATGAGATGTGAATATAACAAAAGACTTAATTAGATTTTGATAATCTAATTTTAGCTGTGTTTTCAGACCTTTACTTATTTCTTAAATTAGAGTGCCGCGACCATGCTGGAGGCAAAGCTTTAGAAGCTTAAAATTAGTAATATTATTCTCCTCTTGCTACTTCTTTGAGTAGGAGTAGCAAGGGGAGGTCCAAGATTGCCGACCGTGTCAGAAACTACTTGCCGGTACCAATGTATCTATGATATAATATGTATACTTTGGTCGTACTATTTCTGTGATACAAGCACTCTTAAAATAAAATATATAGTAGAACCTAACAAAATTGTTATTTCATAATGTACGCGTAAACCTATGACTGATGTCACAAGCTGCAATCAATATCCCGCAATCGCAATTTGACAAAGATTTTCTGTTAGTCAGAGGTGCCCAATCTGCTGATCTACCATTTAAAAGTGCATAGACCGTAAAGTCACTTAGTCGCGTTTCGGGAGAACCTTGCAGGTTGCTGTTTCCAACTAAGCCGTCCTAATGGATGAGAATGCTACTTGCAGTTGCTTAACTGTACTACCAGCGCCTCCATTTATGGATCGCACCCAGCCTAACATCAAGCGGTGTGTTGTCATAATATGTCGAGCCACAATAAAAAAAGTTCTTTGATTGTCGTGTTTCTATGATACAAGCTTAAAATAAAAGTTAAAAACTGAATACGCTATATCTCAATATAACCAACTACACTATTGGCTTTTTAGTAATGAACACGAGCTGTCATCGCTTTATGCCAGCTCGCAGATGCGACCAGTGCAACACGAAACGCAATATTCTCACTATGGGGAAGACTGCGACCAGCTGCGGACACTTAAAAGCATTACAAGTGTTACATGTTCTAAAAATATACTATGGACATACATAATAATAAAATAAAAATATAGTTAAAAAACTTAAAAAAAAACACGCTAATATGACAATGTGAACTAAAAAGTAAATGCCGACGACTGTGAAAACTGAGTCAGTTATCGATTGTCTCAGTCGCTGTCACTATGCCAGCCAAAAAATATATTTTATGAAATTATTGTATTGTCATCGGTTTTTAATACGTGTATAAATTTTCAAATTATTCAGACATGAAAATTAATTCAAAAGATTCCGTTACATACACACAAGTCAAGCTAAAAAAAGCGTGTTAATTAAAAAACATAATGATATGGAGATGGATACGGGGACCACGACTTTCAAGTGACTCAGTAGCGTTTTAGGCCCAACCTAAAAGTTGTCGGCTTTTAAAGTAGTCGGCCTACTTGCAGTTATTTACTGTAGTACATAACAGGCAGCTTAACATCAGACAGGATGCTGTCATACGTCGAGCCGTAATAAAAAAAGCTGTAGGTATGCAGATAATAGGAGATATTATGAATTTGTCATGAACTCCGTAATATGTATGGCTATAATGGAATTTTAATTCGTGCGCTAATTGCTCTGTGCATACTTTATTAAATTATTTAAGCGTTCTACTTTTTATCTTCTTTGCACAGAATAATGCAATTTCCCCCCAGTAAAAAGGTTAACAAAGGAATGAAATCGTATCAAATCTTAACTGGAACGTTAATCGATTAATTTACCTAATAAAAAGTGTTTAAAATGAGTTTGTGTAATTGTTTTTAAATCAAACAATTAATATACATAAACACACTTTTTAAAATATAAATACTTCTATTTTAATAAAACAATAAGTTGAATTAAGCTCTCTAATTGTTATTAATATATTATTAACGGCAAATCAATAAAATAATTCAGCTACGTAAGAGTAAAAACCAAATTAAATAATCGATCATAAGGCGACTTCTGAAGTGGTAAATAATAAACTAAATAAACTAACAATTATTTACTAATATTTTTTATAGTATCCCGTATAATAATACTATAAAAAATATTAGTTAAATAATAATTACATACCAATGTGATGTAATTAAATCCTAGTTATACACTTACGACATGAGGTTATTTAATATCTATGATACTTAAGAGTAAATATATATATCAATGATTTATTTCCGTAAGAGTAATTTAGTAAAAGTAAAAGCAACTAAATGTGGAGATAAAGTGTCGTTTTTGTATTAAATAGACCATTAGAGATCCGCACTCAGATAAAAAACAAAAGACCATTTGTTTTAAACTATCATTTACTTTTCACAACTCAAAAAGTTTTTTTTACAAGTACAAGGTAAAAGGTATAATAATGTAGTAAATATTGGATCAATAAATGTTAAAAAATACCCTATACAAACAATATTTAAAATATGCTACAGTACGATGCAATATTTGGCGGTCTATTGTCTCTGCCTATTCGTGTGGTAATTAAAGCCTACCAAATTGATAGATTTTTTTACATTTACATTTCTTTACTAAGCTACTAAGTGCTTGTATCATAGAAACAAGACAACCAAAGTACATATATCAAAGATACATTGGTCCCGGTGGTTGGTTTCAAACTCGTACTTTCGGTTTGTGTAACCATTGCACTGCCACTACATCACGGTCGCCTTATATTGAATTTATAAAATGATTCGATAAGTAAATATTTCTTTGTTATATTGAGCTTGTTTACAAAACCATTAAAGCACCTTATATAAAGCATATAGTCTATACAAATAATATTGATACAAAGTAAATATTTGTACGTAAGAGTGATACACATATTGCGCGGCGAACTAGTTAACTTGAAAACAGGACGAAGTTTCCCTGGAATACATGCTCTCCTTTATGTGACGCAGTGCCTAGAGTAGCTGGGACTCGCGGACGTAGCGGTAAACATGAGGCATAAAGACTAGTGCCGGCTTAGAAGCCTGTATGAAGGGGTTATTAATATTAAAGCACGTCGGCCACCGCGAATGTACTTGCATACATTTTTTAACTTAATCACACTACAGTGGTTTTAGTAGATAATCTTTGTACGCGTAATCGAGACTCCGCGGTTTGTGGACCGACGACCGGTTTATAACAATCACTGACCGCGAAGTTGTTTATACCTTTATGTAGGTTGGATATTGTACATTTAATACTTCACATTACATTAACTTAATAATTATTTTGCAAAATTATAAGTACTTTCTTCTATATTTTTTTGCATATTCCAAGTATTATTACTGTTTAAATTAGTAATGCAAAATTTAATTTAAATAATATTAACTAGTGCGCCTTGCGTGCAACAAACACCGTTTATGACATTTTATGACAAACAATTTATGGTCCATAACGACCTTTTTTTTTTTACTGACTTCTAAAATTAACTATGCCAACATTTTTTTATTAAGACGCGGGATCTGGCCTCATCAAAATTATTTAAAATGTCGATGATTGAAATTTCCTTCATTACATCATCATTAATTGTTACACCCCAATTTCCACAGGGATCGGCAGATGACAGAAACAATACCTTCGACAATCCTGACATAACTCTTTCGCTTTCTACACATCCACAATTCTCTTTACACAAACTCTATGGTTATGACGCTTTCTATTAAGAATCTCTTCTATGTGACCAAGAAACAATCGTGATCCTTTTACCTGCCTCTAATTAATAAATCTCTTTCATCAATCTCCTTACATTTTATAGCGTTCATTATTTCAAAATTATGATTGGATCCTTTTCAAAAATAATAAATATTCAAGTGTTTATTTGTATTCCTGTTTATGTTTGTAGTCGTAAAGTTACCTGGTCTCGCAAATGGGGGCTGAGTAATAATTGAGTGGCAATCTTCAAACTTAGTTGAAGTTAATCTAAGTTATGTATCTTCATTCATTATGAAGCCATTAAGACAACCTGCTTTGCCCATTCAATTTAAATTGTAATTTTTAACGGCCTCAAAAAATTATCTTCCTATTTAATTCGAACTAATACGGTTGTAAGAGTACATCAATTAATTCTGAAAGTTTGCGCATTATATTTTATTTATTTATAAAACTTTGTCGTACTTTATAAACTTTATAAAGGGCAGATTTAATGCTACTAGGCATTATCTATCGGGGCCCAACGTAAGGTATTGTAAAAGTTAAGTTATAAAATAGGAAGGTGCCATAAAGATTACAGACAAAATAAACGGAAATTAAAGTAAAATAAATTGATACATACAAAATTTATTGCATAAGTATAAATATGAAATGTACACGTTTTTGTGGTAACAAATAATCATACAATGAAAATTAACCCTTTCCGTACGGCGCACGCCAATTGGCGTAAATTTTTTCCTATTTACCGTACGGCGCACGCCAATTGGCGTGCGAACTAAAATGATGATATCTTCGCGAAACAAGTTTTGTTGATAATGTCCTTTCTATACAAGCCTATATACAATGTTCTTAATAATATACTAGCCTTCGTTTTGTAAATCACGATATTTAAAAATATGATCTTTTTTATCCATATACGGCAAAGGTAAATCAGAAATTGACAACATTTTGTCGTAAACATGATAATGAAATAATATAATTAAAATAAAACATATTTATGTTCCTCATAAATATCGGTCGCATTTATTGATAGATAAATATAATGGCGGATAAATCATAACATGTCCGAATTTGTTTGGAGATGATATATTTTTTTGCCAGGGATCTTATACAAAGTCGTTATTATTGAATAATAATGACTTTGTATTTATGCAATTTAATGTATATTAGTATACCGTCACGGTATTATATACTTTGGGGGATTCCTGTGGTAGTGAAGTTACCTCGGGTACCGCAAACATTTCACAATGGACTCGCTAGGCGAGTTAGCGGCATTACAGTTTGAAATCAAAGGACTCGCTAAGCATTAAGAAAAGATAAATTTAAGTTTTTGCTATTTTCGTGGTCAAATAGTTATTATCAAACGGACATGAATAGCTTGGTCACATAATTAAAACAAGTAATTTAATGTTGTAAAATTTATTAATTCAGGCTGATACCTTAAATAACTAATTATAATTCCTCTAAGAATTTCATTGTTATGTTTATAATAACATAATATATTATAAATAATGTTAAAAGTTGTTTTGTTAAATAACTTATTGCTACAGTTTTTTTTTGTCGGTGACTCTGACTAGTGTAACTTGACTAGTCTGACTTTGTGACTAGTGTAACAAAGGCAACTCTTTTGAATATGAGTTCTTTTTGTTACTTGCGCCATTTCTCGATAAATTTACTAATGAAATTATAGAAACGCTTTCTTTAGATAAACATGGTTGTTTGGTGAAAACAATTACTTTTTTTATTACTGCTTGGTTATAAAAATGAAAAAAGACAACAAATAAAGCACCGCTTCTTTTTACCCGAATACGGCGAAGTTTAGCGCGTATGTGTATCTGTGTGTCTGTCTGTGGCATCATAGCTCCTAAACGAATGGACCGATTACATTGCGGTTTTGTTAGTTTAAAAGCTGACGTGATCGTGACGGTTCATAGCTAAAATTAATGAGGGTTTTGAAGGTCATCAGTTCGGTATTTACTTTTCAACATATCTGTGACCTCACGTTTGACACACCCATGTATATGAATATATGTGTGTTTTAACTGGTACCACTGAGCTATTCTGATGATAAAGCTCGAAGGTAGGAGATGAGTAAATCAACAAGAGATAGAACTATTGTGCTTTAACTAAAACGTTTACTTACTATGAGCTTTTAGCTGGGCCGTTATCAAATTGAGGACCGACGCGACGCGCGAGGTCCGCGGAATGACGTATTAAATTACACAAATTGTTTAAAAAAAACTAAAATATTATTAAATTAAACAATTTAAATTTATAACCAAAATTATTTAAATATAATTTACCATAGATGGTAAATTGACAAAATGTTTACCATCTATGGCGTAAATAAAATCTTTACCTACGATCGGCGCACGCCAATACGCGTGCCAGCGATAATAGCGGGCCGTACGCGGGTATAATCTGCGTTGTTGAGCGTCGTGTTGAAAGGGTTAAGACTAATAATACAATAATAACTAAAACACGACCTACTAGTCCCGAGACTTATTATGATATATTTAAAAAAAATGATAATGATGATATTTTAAAAAAATGATATTTTCTTAGATATTGTGCGAACATTGATTAATGGATTAAATAAATTTTATGCGGTATCTCACCGTGACCACGATGACTGCAAAGCTCTCGAAACGTCGGAATAATAAAAAAATGTACAATCAAAACCAAAATAAACACGATAGTAAGCCGCATAAAATTTGTTTTATTCATTAATAATATATTAATTATTTTACATACTTAAATACTTATATTTATGCATTTCCATTATATATATATTACATTATTATATCTAGTACTTATACTTGTAACATATTAGGCTATCTATTTAACTTACCATAATACATAGTAAGCAAATGTATTCCAGACATTGTTGATAACAATGCAACTAAAACAAAAGAGACCTTGAGATTCCTAACAAGTAAATTGTCTGTTTTATACATGAGTGGAAGGTGCGTTGTGCGTTGAAGGTGTAAATTCCTTATTTTAGATGTTCGGTAATACAAAATAAGGCCCGATGGAATAAATACATTATGCCGACGCAGAGCCTCTGTAGTACCTTGATACCTTCTCGTTACTTCGCCTCAATTGATCGGATCAGTCTGTTGCTTTAGGATAGTTGTGCTACCAACATAAAACACGCACATCCATAGGGGCTTCTTCCAATATTCATTGTACTAACCTTTTACCTTTTTCACTCACCTTTATAGGGCTTTTTCGCTAAATAAAATGCTTGCAAAATTAATTTGATGAGCTATTTTGATCGCGAAAAGGGTAAACCTCCATAATATATATTATTAATAGATAGTCAATTGCTAATTTTGTAGCGCATGTTTGTATTATGTTTACGTTCAAATTAAAGCGTGTTGCGGTAAATCAATGAGGTGTCATCGGTTAAGTAAGCCTCTAGTAAGATAAGCTGATAGAGCGGTGACGACACCCAACCCTCAACAACCCTGTTTAATTATTCACTAGACCGCACCAGATCCGTGATTGTTTAGATCCCTGCGACCCTACTAGTTATACGTGGACCTTTTGACAATGTCAAAATGTTGCTTCAAGTCATTTTTGGCAGATAAAACCACGATAACACAATATCCAACATGTTTTTTACCATTACCGGTATGATAATTTAAATTTACCCAAACAATTTGCATCTAATTTTTTGTAACGCAAAATATGATCTCGTCTTGCCCGATGGGGTCTAAAAGCACTGAAGACTGAAATAAACCGTCACTATGCCAGACAGAGGGGTTTTTTCACGTTCCGCTTAAAGGATTTAAGGTTACAGGGTTACAGATTCAAGGAAAGATAGGCGGGTAAATTGTTTTTACTTAACATTATCTTAGCATGTCACTGTCTTTTCCAAACTTTACTGTTCCTACATCAGTGTATCTCTCCTTAATTTAATCTAAAGTTTAAAATCCTTGGAAAACATGCTCATCGTCGAATTAGCTATTTGGCTTCACTTAAAATTGCCTCCCCGTCCCATTTCACGCATACGGGAGGTTTTCCAGATTTTACGAGAGGCGTTTCGTGCACGACTGTTACAGACGCGTTCTGCGTAATCGACAATAAATTAAGCGTTTCTATAGCACCAGCTAATCTTAAGTTTTCTGCTTATGCTTTTACGTTTTCAAGCAACCCCAGCTGGTAACTACACCTTAAGGAAACAACTCTCATTAATTATACTAAGTTAATTAAGATTTCACACGCAGTTCGCTGTGTTCAATATTCATAACAGTAAGCAAATTCTCTGATTTATTTGCCAATTGTGCTAAATATTTGATTTATTGTATTTTAACAACATTCTAATTCAGAGCTTTTTCCTTGGAAGTCTTCGTTAGTTAGTCTTGTTTCTTTGCGAGACGCTTTCTTTGTGACAATAAATCTTCTTATTCTTATAAAATACATCTACGATAAAAATAAACGCTAACTATTGCGTTTATTCTTACTTGTTTTGGTTGTCTAATTTAACATTTTTGTTAAAATCTCGAAAAACATTTTCAATATTTTTATATTGTTTTCGGGTTGTTTGATTAAAAGTATTTTGGTCTTGCAGTTTGTCAGACTTGGAACTCTTGTTTGTGTATTACTTTTTATTCTTTCAGTATCTATCATAAATGCAGATAAAGTCTTCTTCTCTTTATCTATTTTATATAATGGCAAATGCAAATATTTATTTACGCTAAAATATATTTACATATCAATACATGATTTTTGAAAGTTACCTGTTTCTTTTGTGCTAGTAAGTAAATAAAGTTAGGTTGATAATGTGAATATAAGTACACAACTCTGAATGATATTGTGAATATGCACAACTTTACTTAGGTGTATCTTATCAATAGCCAAACATCGTTATCTTATATTATTATTGCAGCCAAGATATGCGATACATAAAAAATTCAAGCCATACGAAAGTAATATAGAGGTACTTTTCAAACTAAACAATGTAAAAATCGGTCAAGGCTTACCCTACATTGATTAATCTCCTAAGACGGTAGAACATTACTTGCTAATAATTTTACAACTCCATTAACTTCTCAGATATTTTAGTTTTTGATTTTAGCAGAAAATACGAAAACAATGAACTTTTGTTTTTCAATTTAATCAGCCATTCATTTTAATTCTTTATGAGTGTAGGCAGTGGAGCCCAGCCTGTCGATCCGGGGTAGTGACTTAATCGCATTTCGCGATTAGTTTGTAAGTTGCCAATTCCAACTAAGCCGGTATTTAATTGTAGAACCGCAGTCCAGCTCAACACGATGCGGGGATCTATAACACGTTAAGCCTTAATAAAAATGATATTTAAAAAAATACATATATTTAAAACGTTTAGCAACAGGCGCTTGGTCATCCCGTGAAGGCAACGGGTCACCAGGAGTCGGCGAGTAAAGGATCGATTAGTTTCTATTTTTACTGCCGTGTCGTGCATGCCGACCAGCCGAGACAACTTTGCTAAATCGATCTCGACAAAGGATTAATATTCTCTGGGAAATATTTAAAATTTATTCTCCTGACTCGACATCATTCTTGCAGAGTTTATATATATTTTTCCGACTGTCGTTGAATTTGTTCGAATCCATCAGGCTCGGATCTCATCTATCACTGGCGAAACGATAGCGGATTTCGAATCTATTACTCGTGTGCATTTTCAAATATTTCCTTGAACTATCGTATTTATTATTCGTAGACTTTTAGAATAATCTGTTAGAAGCTAATGTGTTAGGTCGACCGTGGTGTAGTGGTAGCGCAATAATCATGCAAACCAACAAGGGTTCAAAAGAACCGGTACCAATGTATCTTTTTTGTTCTGTTTCTATGATACAAGAACTTTAGTAACTTAGTATAGAAATTTTAATAAACAAATAAATAATACGAGAGAGTACAATTAAAAAAATGAAGCAGATATTTGCTCCGTGTTATTTGACTAGTCTTGCCGATCCGGGGTTGTATCAGTGACTGCTACTTGCAGCTATTGGACGGTAGTTGCAGTAGATTTACTTATAGACTCCAGTTAAGAAAAGATTAATGTGGAAGTAGTGGTTTTAAATTTTATTTTTTATTGTGACTCGACATATGACATTACCCCGCTTGATGTTAAGCTGGAGTGTGGTCCATGAATGGATAGTCACTGCTACTACAATGCAATAACTGTAAGTAGTAGTCCCATCCACTGTACCGGCCTAGTTGTAACCGGCAATTCACAAGCTGTTCCCGAAACGTGACTAAATAACTTTACGGTCTGTATACTTGTAAGTGGTGGTACTACCCGGGATTGGCAGACTGGGTACCACTGTCTACCACTTTTTGATGACCAGACCCGAAGCAAATATCCGCCTCTTCTTTTTTATTAACATGAAACAAATATTTGCTCCGACCGGGAATCGAACCCGGGACTTTACGCGCAACAAACCAATCGTTAACCGTTCGGCTACGCCTGTCGTCAAATTGTACAAACAAAACTTATTACATGTATCAAGGATGCTAATAAATCGTCTTATTAGCCTAAGCGTATGTCACGAGACTCAAGTTGTCGTAATTATATGAGCGGTGTTCGGAAACAAGCGGTCAGTGGCCGTTGTGTGACCTGGCAATCTGTGTCCGTACCACTACTCCATAAGCCATGGCGTGCGTGACGTGATGTGGAAAAATCGATTAGGTACCATTTTACAGGATATTTATTACCTAAGAGGTTTTTTTAACTACAATCATTATTGTAGTTCATTCATAAAATTCACTTTTTTATTGTAACTCGACATATGACAATACTCCGCGGTATCTGGAGTGAGGTATTTTAATAAAGCTTACGCTTCTAAAATTCAATAACTGTAAGTGGCAATCACTTCCACTATGCGCCGGCAACTTGCAAGATGATCCCAAAACGCGACTAAGTTACTTCACGTTCAGTATACTTGTAAGTGGTGGTTCTAGGTACTACTGCCTACTACTCTTTGATAACCATAGGGGCTATACAACGGAAAGGATAGACAAAAGGAGATTGACGAAAGGGATTTGTAAATCAAGAAGTGAGGGGAAAAGTCCGCAGTGTCCGTAACAATTAGGCCTGCGTGAAGAAAAATGTCAATGTGAAAGAAGTTGTGTCTTGGAAGGTGGTATTCTGTTCTCTCTGCCTGTCCCTGTGGGAATTCAGTCATGACAATTTGATTTTGATTGCTTTAAAAACTAAACTTTCATGTATATATAAGTAACTTTAGTAAGGATGTATAAATCCTTCTAATTAATCTCGTTAATCATGTAATAAATTAAGTAGGCATGTAACGGGTACAGGATTAACCACATAGGTTTTTAAATTTATAAACGTTTAGCCCATTGTGCCAACTTTATTGCTATAACAATATAGGTACATATAAGACAATTGTTTTATTATATGGTCATCCAAAGTCTAAAATAAAAAGGTTTCTTGTCAGCTGTCGCTTTACTGAAATGTGTGTCGAACAAGCCTGTCTAAGAAAGTACAATTTATCAATCTTTCTGAATCAGGACCTTCGGGTATCTCGGGTCACCGGCTGCGACCGCTACTCGGTGGTACGTCAACTCCCCGATCTGTAAATAATGTATCAGCAAAACGTTGCGACCCATTTCATAAAGTAATCAATATGCAGTACAAAGGATAGTACAACACTACAACCGGACTGCGCCCCCGGCGGGTTTATTTCGCTTTTATTGGTGCAAACAAATAGACGGCAAGTAATTGTTGCTGCAAAATGAATTCAGGTTTAAATAAAAGCATGTTTATAACATTCTTTGTGTTGCTGCGATTACATTAAACTAAGGCTAAAGTAAACGAATTTCAATTACATTTAAAAGTTTAGTTTTCCTAACAATTTCATTTTAAATGTTGCCATTGTATCAGAAATGTCTTTTCCTTTTATTGTGGCTCGACACGATAAAAGGCAGAACCCCGCCTGATGTAAAGCCAGAGGATTTAAATGGAGGCGACTGCTACTACAGTGTAATATATGTAAGTAGCAGTGGCTACCACTACGCCGGTCTAGTTGGAACCGGTAACTTATAAGCTGATCCCAAAACGTCTCTGTCTGTACACTTGAAAATAGAAAATAAAAAATCCGGTACTACGTCAAAGACAAAGGACCTGAAAAACCTAATAAGCTCAGAGAATACAAATTTTAATTAAATACAAACTTATAAAAATTAATGAGTCATCAATTTGTACACGTTCAAAGAGGGACGTTTAGGTTTTTCGTTTAGCCAAGTAGATGTTTTTGTCGCATCTTATCGCGATGTCCTTTTGCGATAAAGGTCTAGTAATTGCGGGACAACAACCACGCTCGCATTATTCCCTCACTTTTCATTGTGATCTATCACGCTTTCATAACAGTCGCTTCTCTCTATCATTCTCATTTATACTTGTTTTATATCAACACGATTATTACGATGCGTTTCAATAACTAATTTACTTTAATTATTGAGACGCGACTTCTGACCTTGACTTGATGGTAAGCAAGAGTATTTCCAAGAGCGCCGACTACTTAAATACGTCAACGGTAGTCTTTGTCGCCGCCATTACGTCAACCGAAAATGCTTCTTCATGCTTCGCTTAAAGGATCTTTGATTATAGGTTCGAGGAGAACACTTTTTTTATTGTGGCTCGACATATGTCAGCACCCTGCTTGATGTTAAGCTGGAGTGTGGTCCATGAATGGATAATCTTTTAAAGCATTCCATTTGTCGATTGTTTTATAAAGAAACGACGCATCGAACCTCATAGTTAAGCTGCCGATTCGATTGCTTACACCGACCGGTGAGTTTTTTTTATTGTGACACGACATTTGACTTCGACCCGCCTGATGATAAGCATAAAGAGATCCAAGTGTGACGACGACTGAAACAACCGAGTTAGTTCATGGCTGCCTCAGTCACCGTCACTATGCCGGCCAAATCGCAGGAGTAAAAAGACGAGGTAAGAAGAAGGTTATAATTGAAACTATCTAAAACATATTTGTTTTACTTAACTACATTTAAAAAATCCAATAATAAAGCTTGTGGATACAAAAGGTAACGAAGTAAATTAAAACACATGAACCTATTTTACCTTTGTCTGATTTTCTCGCTTGGCTGCTCGTTCTCACGGCTCCCAGTTATTCTCTGAACTATGCAATATTATGGTAATGGAGGTGTTATTTAACGTGGATATTTTGAAACTTACTAAAACTTTTCATTTAAAGTTATTTATGTCCTCGCTGCGGTCTTGCTTTTAACTTCGTCTTAACTAGAAGACACTTTTATAATAATTATTTAGTCTTAAGAATTACTTGATTTATTGATATATTTTGGTATTGTGGCTGGACATGTGACAGCACCCCATCTAATTCCAAGCTGAAGTGCGGTCTATGAATGAAGCAGACTGCTACTACTTTTAACAAACTGCAAGTAGCAGACGCCGGCCTAGTTGCAACTGGAAACTTTTAAGCTGACCCAGAAACGCTGATTCACTTCACGGTCTATACCGGTCTGCCCGGATCGGCAGACTGAACAAATGACCACCAACTGTCTGCAACTGCAACTGTCTGCCACACTTTAACTCTTAAAGTGATGTTGCTCTTAAATTTTAACTAGAAGACAGTTTTACAATATATAAAATTTGATATTTATATTCGACGGTTTCCGGGCTATTTGTTTTAAGCGACATTTTGACCGATTTTGACTTATATACATATTCGGAATCAGCGATTTTTTTTGCGTCGACTGAGTCGACTTTGGTGACGATCAGAGTACTTTTTTGGCGCTTCAAACAATGCCATTTTTTGGGGCGATCCGAAATTTCATTGTATGAACCGACGCGAAATATGTCCTTTTATATAGAAAGTGTACTTGAGCCACAAAAGTTTTTATTGGTTATTTACTTAAGCGTTTTTGCCTTACACACAAATCATCCAAACGGGTCATTTAAAGCGTTTTTCCTGAAGTTACATTCTATAGGTGATGTTTGTTAAAGCATTACACCTTCCTCAAAAAAGATATAGTCATGTCTCTTAAAACATTTAGCCTGAATCCCAAATTGGTATGCAATGTCGCTTAATTCATTTCGCTTGCATCTGTTTTTAGTAAAAAAAGGCTATTAAAACATTTTGCCCTGTAGTTGAAACAGTCTTTAAATGGCAAATAAACCTTTATTCCTAAATTGGTTAATTTTTGATTGGTCGCTTCAAACAAATTAAATCTACAAGTACTAGTACTTCATTCATTTTTCCTATACCGATTACGTCGAAAACTTTACATTCAGACACTGCAAATTTTGTATGAATCGTTGTACCAAATGTCGGTTAAAACAGAACATTTTCGCCGCTCGCGTCCATAAAACAAGCAAGTTTTTATACTATACCCCCCCGAACGGGCGCTTCAGTCTACACCATATCGTGCCATATACAATGTATCCCAAAATTCAACGAGAAAACTGCAACAGAGGGTGGCCCTGGTCATGACTAGACGAGAAAAAAATTGAAAAATATCCATTGTTTTTTTTAAAAGTTACGAAAAACATGTTATTTTTTTTTTAATTTACTTCTCATTTTTAACTACCATGAAATTTTTTTATATTTTTAATATTTAAAATATTAATTTTTTTAATATTATATTTTTGATTTGTTTTTTGTATCAGTAAGCTGAATATATCTGCTATGCATCACAATCCTTGAAAACCCCAGAAAACATATAGTTTTTACATAAAAATGATTTATATTACATTTTTTGCTTAAAATGTTAAAAAAAAATACTTTTAGTACACTTTCACTCATCGTGGTGTAAAAAAAAAGTATGAATACTACTATGGCAAGTTTTATTAAAAAATGACGCAACTAATCAAGATTCTAAAATGGTATAATACTTTAGGAAAACTAGCCACATAAAAAAAAACGAGTGGTATTTCTAAACAAGAACCAAATTTCATAAAATTGTTGTTTAAATTAATCACTTTTACTATGGGGTCAAAACAGGTTTTTGTTAGTCAATATCATTTTAAAAGTAGAGAAAGAGATTTTACGTTAGAGCGAGATAGACAGATGTTAATTTTTGAATATAACAATGGAGCAAGTGGAGAAGTTGCTGTTATCAGTCAGTATGCTCTGTTCCTTTGTTTACTGTGCACCGTTCCGCATTAAATTGGCTTTCGTACTGACGACTTTTGGATTGGCTTTTGGACTCGATTAGGTGATCTGCAAACTGGACTGACCTGGCATTATTTTTGACTGTGATTGTGAGTTTTGTGAGTTGGACTTTTGACCTAGAGGACTGTTTTGTTTTTATCATGCCGCTACCATACACGCCATTGGAATACGCTAATATGCACTTAATTTATAGTGAATGCCGAAGCAATGCAAACTCTGCTAGCAGATTGTATCGGGAAAGGTACCCAAATGCTCAAAGATTTTTAAGTATTTATAAATCTACATCAAGCGTTTTCGAAGGATCGTTTACCATCTAATAGGAGAAATGCTGGAAGACCAAGATCGGATCGAGATGAAGAAGTTCTGCATGAAATAGAAATGGATTTAACTACCTCGGTACGTGCCATAGAAGCAGCTACGGGAATACCAAGAAGTTCTGCTCATCGTATTTTAAAATATCACAGGCTTCACCCATATCACTACAAACGTATGCAGACGCTATTACCGCGGGACTATCCACTACGGGTCACATTTTGCCGTGTAATGCTACAAAAGCACAGAAAAGATTCTCAATTCTTAGATAAAGTTTTATGGTCGGATGAATCAACCTGCAAGAAAGATGGCTATTTAAATCTTCACAATCTACATAGCTGGAATTATGAAAATCCACACCTGATGAGACAAGATAAATCTCAATACCAATTCAACCTTAACCTTTGGACGGGCATATTAAATGGAAAAGTGATTGGGCCTTTTGAGTTACACGGAAACTTAGATGGCAATAGTTATTTGAGCTTCTTACAAAATAACTTGTCAGAATTATTAGAAGACGTGCCTCTAAGTGATTTACGATACTTATGGTTTCAAAATGATGGTTGCCCAGCTCACTCTGCCCGTCCTGTGCGAGATTACTTGAACAATGAGTTTCCAGGGCGTTGGATCGGGCGACTTGGTCCTATCTCATGGCCACCACGTTCAGCCGATCTATACCCCCTGGATTTCTTCTATTGGGGTTGTCTCAAAGACAGGGTCTACTCAAAACCCATTACAACATTGGACGAACTTCGCCAAAAAATCACATAAATGCTGGAAGTTATGCAAGACGAATAAAACGATCATTTTTAAGGCGATGTCGTGCTTGTATTATTGCTGGTGGCAAACAATTCGAACATTTATTGTAATTAAATTCAGTAAAAAATTAAATGTTTTATTGTTTAAACTAGTTGTTTTATTTAATTTTATATCCATAAACCCATTTTGGATACAAAATTACAATAATATTCAAAAATTAACATCTGTCTATCTCGCTCTAACGTAAAATCTCTCTCTCTCTACTTTTAAAATGATATTGACTAACAAAAACCTGTTTTGATCCCATAGTAAAAGTGATTAATTTAAACAACAATTTTATGAAATTTGGTTCTTGTTTAGAAATACCACTCGTATTTTCTTATGTGGCTAGTGTTCCTAGAATATTATACCATTTTAGAATCTTGATTAGTTGCGTCATTTTTTAATAAAACTTGAAATACTGAAAGTAAAAATCTTTCAACATTTTAAGCAAAAAATGTAATATAAATCATTTTTATGTAAAAACTATATGTTTTTTGGGGTTTTCAAGGATTGTAATAAATAGCAGATATATTCAGCTTACTGATACAATAAATAAATCAAAAATATTTAAAAAATGTTTTCATGGTAGTTAAAAATGTCAGATGAGACGTAAGTTTTTGAAAAATTACATTTTTTTCGTAACTAAAAAAACACAATGGATAATTTTTTTTTTGTTCTTGACTAGTCATGACCAGGGCTACCCTCTGTTACAGTTTTATCGCTGAATTTTGGGACACATTATATGTCAAAGTGATTCTTATTGAGTACAATACGATATTTGAATAACATTATGTTAATAAATAAAAAATGGTAATTATTAATAGTTTTGTTTTATAACTTGATGATTATTAGTTTTAATTTTATTATTGAAACAACAAAGAGTTATTTCCCTTTTAACCAAAGTATTATTATGTTTTAAGCGACTTTTTTTTTTGAAATTTACGAATTTATTGTCATTTCAAACAATTACTTTTTAAATACTATTCGTCTCTTTAGTCATTTATCCTGTACCTCAGCTGTGTTTTACTAGTCGTATAAACTAATTTGCCTTTTTCTGTTTTATTCATCAAGTTGTAGTTGATGCAATTAGCCTTACTCTAAAAAAATACAAAAGTTATACTTAAAGCGTTTTGCTTGAATCTATTACGTGCAACATTTGGTGCTTAAATCATTTAGCCTGCATCTACAAATTAATTAAGTATGGGCGTTTTGTATTAAGCGACAATTATATCTGCTAATAGCGCCTTTTTAAAAGAAGTATCTTAATCAAATTATGGGGAATATGATATGAAAATAGATAAATTTTACTTTTTTGAAAATAAACCAGGTTTCAAAAAGTTATGAATTTTTTTCTGGAAATCAAAACTTTAAATCGCTCTCCTGTAAAGTTTTAAAAATGTCGCTTAAAACAAATAGCCCGGAAACCGTCGATATTGTAGCAAATTTATGCGGCTTACTATCGCATTTATTTTTGATTATTAGTTATACAATACACGTCATGGAAGAGGTAATAAAATAAGTAAATACCTGATAACCCATAGGTCCACTAAAAGACAAGGTGCGGAATTTGGTACATATGTCAATCTACTTTATTACCCGACAGCAGGTAGCACTAAACGGGCCTCAGGAGTAATAGGCGTGGGCGCCACAAAAAGTTGATTGAATTCGAGTGTCCTCGAACGTGGCGGGACACCGACCTAAACGAATCAGGCGTAGTCCACAGGGAGAGCCCAAATCGCACCGCAACGAGACGTTTGATCATAAAAAATCCGCCAAGCATGTCACCTGGATTTATTTATGAACATTTGGCCAATTCGGAATAGATGTTACTCATTGATTTTTTACTGCCGTTTTCTATTGTTTCTGAAGGAGTGCTACGGGTTTACAATTTACGAGCATTTCAACGGTAAATGTATATTTGAGCTACTAATTAGACATTTGTAGATAATTGAAATTTCCGATGTTACTAAACATTTTCGCTGCAATTAATTTGATAGTTGATCTGAATATTTGGCTAAACATACGACAGCTAATGCATATTCTAATTGAAATTAATTTTGTTCAGACATTAATTAAACAAAATTGTCGATTTGATTGACGTGACCTATTTGAAATAATTTAGAGTGAATATATATGCGACTTCTGCTTTTTAAGAATGTTCCCGATTTGATCAAGAAACAACTCTGTTTATACATCAACCTCTTTCGTAATTCTTCTTTTGTCCATTCTATTAATGTGCCCAAACCATCGCAACATGCGCAAATATCCATAGTATTTATGGAGAGAATTGTGGATGTGAAAGAAGAGAGAGTTGTGGAAAGTAGCGCTCCGTTGTCTCTACCTATCCCTATGGGAATTATGGCGTGACAATTGATCATGATGATGAGAATTATAAGAGAAATATTTTTAAATATATTATCATTGTAAGAAATTATGTTGTATGTAAAAAGAGGTCGATTCTTAAATAAGGTTTTTGTTTCAACGGTACTAGCTGGTATGGCGTGACTCAACCTCAATGGTCCGATATCTGTTGCTTTCAAGTCAGACCTGTCCGGCGACATTTGTTACAATCCAAACATTTTACATTTTTTTATCACATACAAATATAGACTGCGGACAGTTGCAGGGGATTGCAGGCTAATGAAAAATAAAACATAGTTTACAACTAGCTCGTTGTCTGTGCAGCAAACCGTTAATATTCAGAATTTTTGGCATACAGTTTCCAACTACGGGAGCTGCTCATCTGTTACTAGGGCGAACTTTTATAGGAATTATAATGAATGCTTCCACATTCTTCAAACACCATTATTGTCGGTGTTTTATTTAGTGCAAAATCCGTATTAACATTCTCTTTTTTAAATATATCATAAATCAAAGCATAACTAAATTTAGCACATTTCTGTCTCTTAAACAAGGACATCCTATATGACAGGAGAGAATTCTTGTTACTATAACTCATTTATTTACATAATAATAAAAAATTCATTTTTTATTATTATATGTATATATTTATTATCTATATGTATGTCTACTCATGTATTATAATTATTTTATCATATTCAGGCATCTAAAGATTTGGCTAGAAGAGAATGCCTTTTGTGTACAGGTTAAATAAAAAGATAATAAGATGCACAGCAACAAAACAACTAACTCCATACCCACGTTCTAACACAGAAAAATAGAAGGATATGAGATTTTAAAGTTCATGTTTAAACCACTTCCAGAATTAAAAAATTCTTTAGTAAGTACTATTGAATAATAAATTCTAATAAAGAGTTTAATAATAAAAAAAATATAAAGAAATGCAATAAGTATTCTCAACAGGAAGTGTTTCGTTGGAGCATGCTCGGTATTCAGGCGAAGGTAATGGTCAGTCCCTTAGGTCATCGCTTCGCTTACTAAGAACTTTTACTAACACAAATGCACTTCGGCTGTGTGCGCTTTGTATGAATACAACTTCGTGTTACGAGCTTCGTTTACCTACTTATGGCGCAATACACGAAGATTGATTCTATATTGCAAATTGTGTGAATTTTTAATATACGCTTTTATCGCTTATGCCAGGCTAATTGATATCGGTAACTTACAAGCTGGTTCCGAAACGAGTCACTTCACTGTCTGTACACTTGTAAGTGGTAGTACTACTACCCTGAAACGGCAGACTGGGCACCACATGTCTACCAATTTTTTTATTAACAATTATTTTATTTGATGTAATTATTAAATACACGCTGAATTGTTCCGATCGGGAAACAAACTTTCTTACTTTCTTATGACCACGGTAATTATGATTGAATACTGAAATTATCATTACCTATTGTATATTGACCAAAATATGTAAATCCAGCGCGAGTACATTTTCTTTACCAATGCAGCCCTTGTATTGTGGTCACGTGACAGCCAAGTGAGAGGTCTGCGGTTGTAATTCTTGAACTTGGTCGTTTCTCAACTAAACGTATGAAGTACATACACTATTGTTCACTATGTTCCACTTAGAGCAACTCAACTGGGAAAATAACTATAAAAAGTTAAAATAACAACCAATGTTTGTTTTCAATTAGCCATAAACGAGAATCGCTGTCGAGTAATATCCGGATAAATATTCATAGTGGATCGTTACCGCCCTATACGATTTCTGATCTGGATGCTGGATTAAATGTCATTTACTTGGCTTTATGTAATTAAAACACATAACAAAAATTAAAAAATATTAATTGTGAGACTTGTGGATGAGAGATATCGTTTTGTCAGGATTTGCCACGATCATTTTGTGGCACTCTATTGTCTTTGCCTATTCTTGTGGGAAAAAGGCAGAGACAATTTGATTGATTGATTAAACAGTAATTGGTCATTTATATTTAATAAGACTTTTCAATAACTTGTTGTTCATTCATCCTTGTTATTCATAATCCTTCAATATTATAAAAATGTTATTTTAGGTTTATAGTAGATTTCAAGCATCAACATAGTTAATATCATTTATTTGATATTTTGCTATTAAATTGTCATAAAAAGGTTTGATAACTTATTACGAATAATATCCATTACGTTTAATAACTGGAGGGTAAGCTGATCTGTAACCCAACGTCACAAAACAACATTGTCTAAAAGATATTGTGACGTAAAGTGAAGTTTTCAAAGGAAAATTGAAAACAACAAGTCCACTTTTATTATTGTTTTAATGCCATTTGGTTGCGACATTTTATGTAAGTTAATATGTTTTGTGGCCGCCTTTCTGCCATATTAAAACAATCAAACACACTCTGTTAACCTTAAGGGCTCATATTTTCTTTCTTATTACCCTCCTAAGATATAAAATGCAAAATTGTTTTTTATTTTATTGTGACGCGACATATGACAGCACCCCGTTTGATGTTAAGCCGAAGTGTGGTCCATAAATGAATGTCACTGCTACTACAATTCAATAACTGTGAGTAGCAATCACATCCACTATGCCGGCCTAGATGGAACCGGCAACTTACAAGCTGATTCCGAAACGTAACCAAATCAATTCACGGTCTGTATACTTGTAAGTGGTGGTACTACCCCGGATCGGCAGACTGGGTACCACTGCCTACCACTCTTTTCATTGAAAAGCTCACGTTTATATATTTTAATAAAACAATAACATCGCGTTTATTCTTGGTGAATGATTGTAAAAAATATTTCGACGTTTCGAGAGCTTTGCAGCCATTGTGGTCACGGAGAGTTTGATCGTGGTTAATCAATGTTGGCGCAAAATCTAAGAAAATTCTATGAGAAGATGCATTAAAAATATCACGATAAGTTGAAGTGACATAGCAGGGCACATAGCTCGTAGAAAGATGACCTTTGGGGCCGAAACGTTGTCGAGAAAGCGCTCTGTTTACCCACAAGGTAGACCGCCGACCTGAAAGCGATTTCCTGCTATTTTCAGTAGACCACTGTTAAGATTATTGGGGGAGGCCCACGTCCAGCAGTGGGCGACTAATTCATTTCTATTCTAAGATACTAAAAGTGCTTGAATTATAAAAACGGGACGACCAAAGTATTACAATTGGTATTTGCATGTTGTTTCGAACTGGGGACTTTCGGTTTGCATGACCATTTCAGTGCTAGTACACCACGGTCGTCTTAATGATAATGATTGTTTTGATGGAGAAAATAGTAAAGGTTTAGTTTACCATCTGCATGCGTTCAAAGTGGCTCAGGAGAAATGTGGAAACGTTTCGCTGTACAACGAACCAATGTATTTATGATTTAAATATGACATAAATAGACATTTTAACATAAATAGACACTCCGCACATTAAATGCAGACATACAAACACTGACATTAGTCAGGATGGACTTATGGAGGAATTTGTTTAAATGTAGGATGAAAGTAAAGGGCCATAAAGTATAAAACAGGAAACTCATTAATAAGCATTGAAATATTATTAATAAATATAAACAGGGGCCCACAAAGTCTACCACCATAGAACTTGAACAAAGAGAATTGTGCATGAAAGGGAATTGTGCATGAAAGGGAATTGTGAAAAGGGGCGCTCAGTACTACCTAGCCCCGTGGAAAACGCAGAGTAGGACGTCCACCCTAATTTAAGGCGCCATTGCGACAGCGACTAAGGCCTCTGTAAATTAAATCGTTTTTTTTTTCAGTCGTCGGCGATCTTCCCCTTGCTTACTTACCATCTGGCAAGTCGAGGTCAGATGTCGAGTCTCAGAAAAAAAAGGTGAACTGACGGCCTGCAAAAGGTGGCTTGCTAGATGCAGGCTAATAGAGAGGACTATGTTCAACAGTTGTTGTTTTTTTTAATCAATATCATTTATCACCTTTTTCTTTGGCCGGCATAGTGACGGCGAAAAAACCGTCATAGTGACATTTTTTTTCTGTCGCTGGTACACTTGCTTACTCTTAGACAAGTCGAGGTCAGATAAAATAATACACTGGTATCATTGGTGTTTAATTACTTTACTATTTGTGTAGAAAAATAACTATTTGATGTGTGTTATTCTTGTGTCGTCGATGCATCGCACTTAAAGGGTTTCCCTGTGAAAAGAATGCCACGGTACTCTCCCCCTTTTATGTCGTAAAACGTTCTGCACTCCTGTTGGCAGCTCAGATTACCCCCCACCTGCTACAGATTTTCTCAATACAAAACTTAAAGGCGAATAAATTGGCTTTGTAACATGTATGAGTTAGAAAATGGACACTAGAGGATTTAAAAGTTCATAGAAACAATATTTTATTTTTACATTTCTATACCAAGCTACTAAACGTGCTTGTATGATAGAAACAGGATTCATATATTAAAGGAATGGGAATCCATTCTGCTACCATGGTCGTTTTTTGTGATGAAATTGTTTGTATAATTATGTAAAAATGCTATTTACCCGTATTTTATTTATTTATTTAAATTATTTCACCAACAATAAGTAACTTGATACTATCAGGATATTTTAAAATCATTAAGACGCGACTTTTGACTTCGACTTACTTACCATAAGCAAGGAGAAGCCCAATAGCGCCGACAACTGAAAAAATGTTACATTTTACGGCATAGTGGCATAGTGACGGCCTCAGTCGCCGTCACTATGCCGGCCAAAGTAGACCTTGGGGAAAGGCAGAGGTTGTAAAATGCAAAAAAGCGCATAGAAAATAAATAACTCAGAATGAACACGTTAATGATACATACATACACATAGACAATCCAAGATATTATCAGTATTAACAAATTTAAGCCAATAAATTATACAAAGACAAAGGAATCAGCATTTCCATCTTTCTAGTATTTGAGCTATTTTGTGTAACAGATTCATTGTAGTGCAAACCTAAACAATAAACTTCTTGAACAGCAACCAATTGCTAATATCAGATAATCACTGGCCATTTTGTTGATTATTCCGTCTTTATTGGGTTATAATGTCGCTTTGTATCAACCACTAATACCCTTCCTTTATCGCCTATGCTATGGAGTATGTTTTGAGGAGCTTTTTCAACTCGCTCCTACCTCGTGTGTTTACTCCTGTCATTTGCATTTTGTCGATGAACTAAAAGGGTCTTTACGTCATTTTCCAATCCAGCAACCTAGTATCTTCCAAGCGAAGCGTGTAAAGGCACCTTCGGCCGGCATAGTGACGGCGACTAAGGCAATCGTAAACTCAATCGGTCGGGACCCTAGGACTGCCCTTCCTTTCGGCAAGAGGAGGTCAGATGTCAAGTCTTAATAATAAAAAACACCAATCACGTATAAGCACGTTGCGATATCTTTATTAATAAAAAGCGAGTCTATCGTATAATCTAGCCTAGGTATCCTTGATCATGTTTTGAATGACTCATATTATAAAAGCATACTATATATATATAATACTTCAACACCGGCTCAGACGTTTTTGCGGTTGGAATTTTATTCGTTTTTTATCCATTCTAATTTACATTTAACGATACTTTTTTTATAATATTCAACGACTTTGTGATTTCTTAGCAAATATAAGTAATATATAGCTTCTTTTCACTGTAATACTATTTTTTCACAAGAATAACACATGTACCGAAACATTACGACACTAGAAATTGATTGCACACCAGTCCCCAGTTTGATTCCCGGTCGAAGCAAAAATTTGTTTCAAAACATTTCAAAATAATATGTTCAGATATTTGCTCCGGGTCTAGTTTTTTAAAGGCTTGGTGGTTATTTTTACTAACTGCCGATCCAGGGGTAGTACCACCGGAGTACCACTTGATCAACAGTTATTAACTCGCACGAGTCGTACTATATGAAATACGTGAAATTACATTTTACATTTCAGTTGTGAAATCGTTCGAGTAGAGGCATTGTGGTTTTTGCGGTTTACGATAACTTGTAAAGAGCTTTTTATATTTTTTTATATACATTCTTTTTACATTTTTATACTAAACTACTATATATATTAAAAATACATCGGTGCCGGCTATTGTTTTAGAACCAGAGGATAACAGAACCGGGCGTGACCATTCGTTTTTATAATTCACAATCACGGAAATAAGAATAATTTCTGTTTCTACACTTCTTCTCTGTATTCTTTTTTTTTGTGACTCGATATTGACCACGACATAATATGTAGTAATACATATTTGATAAAAATCAATTATTTTATTTATCATAGTTAATTGTCACGTTTCAATTCCCACAGGGATACGCAGAGAAAACAGAGCGCCACTTTCCAACTCTTCCGCTTCTTTAACATATACAACACTCTTCATACATACTATGGTTTGAGGCACTGCGGACTCCTCCTTTTTTAAAATGTTCCCTAATTGAACAAAGACCAATCATGTGGGTCCTCCCCTATTTTATCCTTTCGACTGCAATTTATAAAATCAATTTATTTTGTCTTTTATCTATCTTTGGGTTGCCTAGTGCCCATAACCGTAGAGCTTCTATGTTGTGGATGTGAGCAAAGCGAGGAAGAAGTGTCAGGATCGTGACAAGTGGCGCTCCATTGCCTATCCCTGTGGTAAACAGGCGTGACAAATTTATTGATTAATTGATTTGTCTATCCCCTATAATCGTTTCTTTTAATGTCCAAACCATCGCAACATATGTTTCTAATATTTTGTCACATCTTATTTAAATCACATTGACCACTCATATCTTTATTTTTTATTCTGTAATGCACCACATGACCGCCTTAATGACCGCATTTCTACAGCATTAATCCTACTTTTATGCTTCTTCTGCCATACCCAGCATTCACATCCATACATTAATGTAAGAACAAGCCCATTTCTAAGTATAAATGAAACAATTTTAGTGTATTCATTTAGATAAGTTCCCTTGCATGTCTTACTTAACGGTCCCCTTATCTTAAAGCTTGTTTTTTCATTATCTAACTTCTCAAATTACTCTCATGACAGTATCGAAAGGGTAAACAAGCGCTTATGTTAGGAAACGTCTAGCATAAGCTCAAAGGAATTAATTCATCAGCTAATTTCTAAAAATAACTATTCACTTAAATATTAAGTAAAATTATCTAAGAGATATAACACCTCTAATTGGACGTAATTAAACAAGGAGTCCACTTTTAAGATACTCGTATTTAACTAAGCTAAAACCAATGATGTTTTTCTTTTTTATACTTTATTATCATTATTTTTTTAATGAATTTTAATTTGTTAAATACTCACGTATAATTATTTTTTTTTAATTCTGTTTGCCCTTAATAATTAGTAGAAAATTAAATAGTATTAAATTTAATATTTTCCTAACTTTTGCGCGAACATTGGTTATTGAATTAAACAATTTTTTGTTATTAATATTGTAAAATCAAAACCAAAATAAACGCGATAGTAAGCCGCATAAAATTTGTTTAATTCATTATTTAATTTGTTGATATAAGAAAATTTAAATGTGGTTCTTCTGTATTGCCTTTTTGCGTAAGTACGTCGAATTGTCCTTCAATACATTTTTATATTTATGTACACTGTCGTGTACAAAATAAAATTAGACAATTTTTATATTATTTCTACCACAGCTCTACTGGTTTAATTGACGAATGTGATGATAACTGATGAATCATTGTTTAATCAATTTATGGTTCATTTGATAATCCCAACATTATGTAATTCATGTTTGATGGTATTGACTGACCCATGCATAAGCGTGCAATGGACGCTTATTGCAAACGTACGGAGGAAACATTTTCCGAATTTGCATAACGGATGGGCTCTTATTTTAAGTGAGTTAATGCCTTTTTTAAGTGTCAAATTGTTTTTTTTAACAAAAGAATCTCTACTTATTATAAAGTAGTTAATATTGCAAAGTTACCACTCCTATACACATGTTTTTCACTATAAGGCATAATATTGTTAACAGTAAGTAGTTCCAACGAAGCCGGCATAGTGGATCCGACTTCTTCTTGCAGTTATTTAACTGTAATGGCAACCGCATCCTTTCATGGACCGTCATTCAGCCTAACTTCAGGCGGGGTGCTGTTAATATAACGTCCTACAAAATTAATAATTGATTTACATATGTTGTATTCTTAAATAAGCAGATATTGTATGTTATTTTAAAATAAAAAAATTGAAACACAAAAATCTTCCGCAGAACTTACGAAAAAAGCATTAATATTTTTATTGAGGCTGTATTAGAGGATTTACTTGATCCTCTTTGGCAAATGCATCCAAGTTTATTAATATCAGACCTCATTTACCTTTACATCTGCTTACTATAGTTGTACAAATAAAGAAAAATCTAAAAACAATCTCTTCAACATCAAAAGACTTTATAACCTCTAATTAGGCAGATACGGATTGCATTGGGCAACTCTACAAACAAATCAGTTTATATTCAGTTTTATAGATACAGGGCCGGTGTTGGCGGTTATGGCTCTACGGTTCACCAATAAAAGAAACAACATGGGAGCCACCATGGAGGATTCTTGTTTAGTATGTTAGTGGTCACATGCACGACGTGCCATACGGCTGAGTCACGTAACGGAAACTACTTCGCTGGAATTGATGTCTGTTACTTGATGCATTTCTATATTATTTAAATTCACTCTTTTAATATTATCGACGCCGGTTTAATGACCAAATACTAGAGTCGTTTAAGGCGACCGTGATGTGGTAGTGCGAGAGCACCCGGTTTAAAACTACTTAAGGGTACCAAGGTATTTTTGATATATGTACTTTGGTCGTCCTGTTTCTATGATACAAGCACATTTAGTAGCTAAGTATAGGAAGGTATTTTTAGGGTGAAAATAACTCGATTTCAAACCGAAAGCTCTCGGTTCACGAGCCATTCCACTACCACTTGACCACTTCCACCGATCTCCACTGATCGTACATGATACGTGCAAAAACGTTAGAACAGATTGCTCTGTAAGCACCTACATCGAGGCAGTCAGGCTTATAAAACTAAGCTGCATCAGAGGGTAGTTACGGAAACTGAAGCAAATTTATAATTAATTCAACTTTAAGTAATTCTTGTTAATTTTTAATTCGTATGTTCAATGTTTTTTACTATAATAAGCACTTTATTATTATTTTTGTTTAATTATATTGGAAATCACCGCCTGTCTATAATAAATGATTGCGTTTAAATAGTGTCAATTACTTTTAATATAATATAGACAATTATTGTACAAGTGTTAGTGAATGTTTTTGGTCTTTAATAAATAAAATACCTACTTTTACATGGAGCGCTTGTTGAGAGACACGTGTTGAGCTTATTAAATATAGTGGCGCCTATATCATAAGCCTTTTAACCGTTTAAATGCAACGATGAGTATAAATAATACACCTCATCCTACAAGCTTTGGCGACATTAATCGTTATCTCCTTACACCGGATATCTTTATACCTGGGATTTTTTATGTGATGCACTTTTTTACGTGTTTTTATTAAACTTTTTTTGTCTGCCATAACTACCTTGTTTCGTTGTGGTTCGACATTACACAACGCATTATATTCAGCTGCAAGTATCAGTTGCGTCAAATATGCCTGTCTAATTGTAACCGGCAACTTTCAAGCGGAATCTTTCACGGTCTCGAAAGTGAAAGATTCTTATACTACCCCAAAACCTATGTGGGTTTTGGCACATAGGCGCATGGGCAGATTGGGCAAATGAACACCAACTACACTTTTAAAGAATTGATTTATTTTATTTTAAGGATCTTATTATCAATCAATCAAATCAATCAAATTGTCACGCCTGTTACCCACGGGGATAGGCAGAGACAACGGAGCGCCACTTGACACGACCCTGACACAACTCCCTCGCTTTATTCACATCCACAATTCTTCTCATACAAGCTCTACGATTATGGGCACTAAGCAACCCAGCTTTCTTGAGGGTGTCTCCGATTTGACAAAAGCAATTTATAAATCTGATGTGGATGAATGCGTTTTCCTCCTGTTTTCCGATTCTATTAAAGGGAAATAATACGTTCTTAAAAGTGTTACGTTAAGTTAAATGTATTCTTTTATTGTAATCTAATACCGTATACAACATTAAAATTAATAAACAAATGTTCATCAGTAAACATCTGCGTCCCGCTCTGCCGAAGCTTTAAAGTTTGCTAAACGACCGTCTTGTTTCCAAAAACTCCAGACGAAATAGCCACTTGGAAATGAGAATGTTTTTCTGCTTCTTTGTTTCCTTTTTGGTATTCATGCAACTTGGATTCGAAAATATTTTAGCGGTAACCGATGTACATTTAAATTATTTTACATAAACTTCAGTTATTCTTCACTGAGATTCTCCGGGTTCTTTATTACTTTAACGAATACTTTATTTAGTTATAATTTAGAAACATTTTATGCTTCCCAACAAAAATAAGCATCAATAAAGGCGATTGTGGTTTGGTAGTTGGAAAACAGGCTCGAAAACCTACAGGCCCTAGTTTAAAAACTTTTACCGGTATCTTAGATATACGTATGTTATATGTACGCCTGGTTCTATCTTCAGTCACAACTCGTACCGGGTCAGCAGCCCTATTAATGGCCTTATTATGGACTATGCCGGCAACTTTCAGTTCACGGTCTGCACACTTGAAAGGGGTGGTACTACCCGGATCGGCAAACTATCTAAATGACCACCAATCTATCCAATTATTATTACTCATAAAGTGAATTGATTTACATTTAATTCAGACGAAGCAAGAATTTGTAGAGACAAGGGTTAAATCAAACAATTGTTAAAGATATTATCAATGTTTGTAGGTTTACATTACGATGTTTATGTGTGTGTGAGTTTACAGAAATAGGTAACCTAAATTTAACGGATCAATATTAGTTAAATTATCTATTTTATAAACAATACCTCACATTCCTTGCCACATATTAACTTCCCATATTGAATTATTAATAACGTCGTTAAATATTTCCTTAGGTAAATATTTTTTATTGATGCTCCACATAATATGACAGCACCCCGCCTGGTGTTAGGCTAGAATACAGTCCATTAATGGAGGGGGCTCCCAATTTAGTTAAATAACTGCAAGTCACTATGCCGGCTTAGTTGGAATCGGCAACATACAAGCTGATCCCGAAACGCGTCTAAGTAACTTCACAGTCTCGTAAGTGGTAGTACTGTTCCGGATTGGCGGACTGGGCACCACTGCCAACCATATTTAGAAAACCAGACCCGGAGCAAATATCCGCCTCTTTATAAAAATAATTAGGCGTCTTTTGTTGTCTTTTAAGGAAGTGAAAATTTGTAAGGAAAAATTATACAAGATTTCAGGATTCATTTTATAACAGTGGGGTCTTTCAGCAAAAGTTGACACACAATGTGCGAGTAATTAATTCAAATTTATACCTGAAAAGTAAATTATTTTTGACTTGTACTTTTTCACGATGTAGATACGACTATAACTATAGTAGACCTTAGTTGTCCGCGCTAATAAAACTTTTTTCTTTCTATGCTCATGACATCTAACTGACTTGTCAGATGGTAAGCGAGGGGAGGTCCAAAAGCATCGACGACTGAAAATACGACTCAAGTTTACCATTGTCTCAGTCACCGTCACTTGGCCATAGGTGATTTTTTGCGTTAAGCTTGAAGAATCCAAAGTTATAGGATGGGGAAAAAACAATGGGTGGGTAAAGAATACCAGTGACAATTGTCCGAACGCCCAAAAGAACCACAAACGAATAATTGTGATTTTAATAATGTAAACGAATAATAGTGAATTTAATAATGTTAACGAATAAATGTGAATTTAATAATGTTAACGAATAAATGTGAATTTAATAATGTAAACGAATAATTGTGAATTTAATAATGTACGAATAAATAAATGTAAACAAATAATTGTGAATTTAATCATGTAAACGAATAAATGTGAATTTAATAATGTTACCGAATAATTGTGATTTTAATCATGTAAACGAATAATTGTGAATTTAATAATGTTAACGAATAATTGTGAATTTTTAATAATGTAAACAAAAAATTATGAATTTAATACTGTTAACGAATAAATTAGAGTTTATGAGTTGTCAGGAAACACATATTATGAGCCCCCGACAGAATTATATTCTTAAGGGTGTCTTAAAATACTGTGAGCTATTTATATACAAACTATTTCTATTAGACACTTAATTCATTTCATTTCCATACATAAAAAGTTGTACCTATTTTGTACTACGTTTTAACTCTTTTTAACTGTCTATTATTTATTTATATTACACAATTAACAGTCCGCTAATGGGTCCTAAAAGCCTATCTTTTTAAACCTCATCACGCTCAATGTTATAATTAATGCGCCATGCGAGAAGAGGCATATGAACTGACTCGGTTTTTTTCAGTCGTCGTCACTCTTGGACCTCCTCTTGCTTACCATTAGGCGGGTCGCGGTCCGATATCGAGTCACAACCAAAAATATAATCAAAATAAATATATATAATAATAGTAAGCCACAAAATTATTTTCTTAGAATTTCTATATCTAAATATAGAGTTACAATTTTATTATAAGCGTGGGAATCATACATAAATATATGTTTAAGGTATATAATTTATATTATTTAAAACTGAATTACTTACTAAACTTACTACTATGCACTAAACAATGTCAGATTTACAATGTTATGATGTACGAGGTGGCTTCAGTAATTATGTGTAGTATGTTTTTTTTTACTTTAATAAACTGACACTTTGCTGACATCATTCATTGCATTGTGTCGTTATCTCTCGTCACCCATCAAGCCTTGAATTTTTTCACATACAATAGAATTTAATGTACTTTTCGAAATATTAATACTAGAGGTTTGCCCTTGTCAAAAATATGGTTTTGGCGTTTAGAACAAAAACTTTTAGTTGATAGAAAAACTGTTGTAATTATTCCACTAAGCCATATCATGTCACGGTAATTTGGAATCAAGTGGCTTTTTTGTTTTGTGAGTCGACATTTGACCACCAATATAATATTTCATTTTTTTTTCTATATAGATGAACACTCTGATCGCACCTCGAAGAGTTAACTGGCAGAAAATGCCATTTAAATCTTTGCATATTAGGTTTGCCTTTAGTAAATCTAGTCTAGCGCTTCACTGTCACCTCTTCCGCTTAGCTTTACTACCGCAGGAACGCACTCTGTGAAGCGCGTAAGGTATGGTGCAATGAAGAATATTTATTATTATTTTTAATCGTATATTTTGGACAAGACACCGTACTCTCTAAAATTATACCTATATTCATTATAATTTTGGTTTAAACGAATATTTAAATTCCATATAGAATTTGTCATAATTTATAAATCTTTACCTAAAACTCATGTTTTCGTCCATTTGATATTAAATAATAATTTCCGCTTTATGTGAGATTTTGGATGCAATCTCAATTTCATATTTTAACCGGATATCCGTCTCCAACGAGTTAGTTACATAGAGCTACTATCGTAATAATAAATTTTCTCGAATTTCCTATATTTACAAGATGATAATATAATTTTAAAGCTTAGTTGGTTTTTTATTGCGGCTAGACATATGACAGCCCTCGCTTCACCTAATATTAAATTGGAGTTCGATCCATGAATGGAAGTGAGTGCTACTACAGTTGAATAACTGTAAAAGTCCCATCCACTATGCGGGCTACTCCAAACTTATTTAAAAATACTTATCACTTTTTACTAAGGTCGGCAACTAACGGACCGTTAAGACAATTCAAGGATTCAACTTTATTAATTTTACTAAACTATTAGCGCTTAACCAAAGATAAAGAGCGTTTTTGCAGTAGTGTACCGGTGCGGGAGGGGTGGGTTTTCATTCATATTTTACCCCTACAGCATCGCTCCACTTCCGAAGGAACCTACCTACTCAATTAAGCTCTATGCCTGTAATAATAAATACAAAGCTTTTCAATATCAGGATCTAACTTTTATATACTTGGCGACCCCTGAATTTTCAGAATTACGCCAGGTTGCGATAATTTGTCAGAACTATTTAAAAAACTCGGATGAAAAGTAAATTTAACCTTTAAGTACCGACGCGTGGTCTGACAGACACTTGAAGTGTTCGGATACGGTGGTTTCATTTGTTAACAGAGACGTAGCCCCCCGCGCTTTTGTGTACCCCTCAGGCATTCGCCCGGCAACGTTCGTGAAGTGTGTCTGTGTCGGCGCTTGCGTTTCTGGTGAGTTATGTCTTGTATAAGTTCGCGCGTGGTCTGACAGACCACTCGTCTGTACTTACGTAACTTTTTTGGGTTCGACTTTTTCCAGATTTTACTATTTTTCTCTTTTATTTTCAGCTAGTTATAAAAATGAATAGGCCGGGTACATCGGGTGTGAAACGTGCAGCCTCAAATGAAAATGATAGTGTTCCTGTCACTAAGAAAAAACGTGAAACTAGGCCTCGGAATAAAGATCATGAAGAGATGATAATGGAATGGCTAAATGAGAGCTAAGAGTCAGATTCTGATAACATTGATCCGAATTTTATTGCCGAGAGTGACCATGATTCGGCATCGGAACAGAAAGGGTCAGAAAGTGAGCAGGTGGAAGAAATTGAATCCAACAAGGCCAACCAATCGCAATTTTATTTTGGCAAAAATCGATTCAAGTGGAGTAAAGCCCCGATCAATACCAGCGGTGTGCGTACACCTCGGCTGCATCTGCAACATCGTCTTCAACTCTATTTGAAGCTGAGCCAAAAGATGCTCTAAACATTTAGTGGATAAATATTAATAAAAAAGTTAGGAGTTAATTTTTTCCCAAAGAAATTGAGACTTTAAAGTTCGTGTTAATAATAAGTAATAAATATTAAAACTTCTTTATTTAGTT
Source organism: Tinea trinotella (assembly GCA_905220615.1). Classification (NCBI taxonomy): domain Eukaryota; kingdom Metazoa; phylum Arthropoda; class Insecta; order Lepidoptera; family Tineidae; genus Tinea; species Tinea trinotella. The sequence continues at coordinate 7,883,142 of HG992308.1, read as the reverse complement.
TTATTTATACAATAACTAAATACATTTTTAATACATAGACACATTTAAAAAATAATAATATTTTGTAATATGAAAGTTTTCCATAGTGGTCTAAGCTATAGTGGTCTGGCAGACCTCACGTCGGTACTTATGTAACTAAAATGGCATGTCGGTACTTAAAGGTTAAAAAAATACATTTCTAAGATAAAATTCAGTGCTGATATCTTAATTGTATACTAGGAAGTCAGACTATAATATGGTGAGGAAACTTCACATCAAACGATAGTTTATTTTGTTAGGTACGCTTGATTGACTGCAGCTATGGAGCGACCTAATTTACTTTCCCTGCGTATGCGATCTCCTGGTCTATACACCACAAATCAATAGACTCCACATCCTTTGTATGAATGATTTATTCGGAGGGAACAAATCTTCCATGCAAGACCAGCCGTTATCTTTGCTGCTTTACGATCGCGATGTGACACTAGACGCTACATGGGCTAGCAGATGATGATGATGAATTAGGTAGTTCACCTGTAACACAGGTCTTTATAGGTTTTAGAGGCGTTGTTTCCTTTCTGTGAAGTTTTCATTGGAATGAAAAGATAGTTATTATCGTATAATTTATATTAAATAAATATATTCGAATATATTAGGCGATCGTGTTCTAGTGGTACAGTCAGCATCAGATATATCTGAGCACGCAAAGTGATCAAAAGTATCTATACATTCAGACTGATCAAAAATATCTACACACGCAAATAGTCAAAAATATCTACACACTCATAAAATATGTAATATTTTAAAACAAATTTACTGAATTGTCTGTTGACATATTTTTGACTAACTGATTGTATAGATATTTTTGACGCATTGAATGCTCACATTATTATGACAACTAATGTGTGTAGATATTTATGATCAGTCTGAATGTATAGATACTTTTGATCACTTTGCGTGCTTAGATATATCTGATGCTGACTGTACTAAAAACATAAACTCCCTGTTCACAGCTTCTTGCCTGTACCAATGTCTTTGATATATTATATACTTGATAGTAGCACGTTTGCTTAGTATAGAAATGTAAAAAAGACGCAAGAAAATTTTCTTTTGCACTGTCTAGTGGTATATAGTCCATATCGTGGTTATATGCATCATTTCTAATCGCGTCGGTCGTGTACGTACATAATTAACTATTATTTTAATCTATTTTGATATCGAATTTAACGTTTAGCGAAAATTTCGCTACTATACGAGTAAGGTAGAGTAATTATTTTGCAGTGAACTTCAGCTTCCATTTAGCCATTAATTATAATGAAAATTAGGACTTAGTTTCTTTTTGTATTCAATATTCACATTGTACTTTAGTTAGACTATAAATTTAGAATAATATGGATACGGCATATTGAATGAGATTGCTACTTACAGTTATCCATTCGTGGACCGCACTACAACTTAACATTAGGCGGGCTGCTGTCATATGTCGAGTCACATTTTTTTTTATTGTGTTCCATATCAGTGTAAGATGTGGGATCAAGAAAGCTGGGTTGCCTAATGCCCATAGTTGTAGAGCTTGTATGAAGAGAATTGTGTATGTGAGGGAGGGAGTTGTATCAGGATCGTGACAAGTGGCGTAATAGAGTATGTGAGGGAAGCGAGGGAGTTGTGTCAGGATCGTGACAAGTGGCGCATGGATCCTATCCCCGGGGTAAAAAAAACGCAACAATTTGATTGATTTGTTATATTATATATAACTCCCCTTTATTATCACTTTGTCACTTTTAGTACCTGATAAATACTATGTTAATTTTGAAAAAATGTCATTAGGAGAATGGGTCAGTGCCTAATATTTTTACCAACGGCGTTAACTTAAAAGGCTTGGAGTGTTATAAATTTTGCATGAGCGGTCCATCAACGCCCATCCCCTGTTCACACTTCGGAAGCTAACGATATTCATTTTGAATAAAATTCTGTCACTCAAACCAGACTGTATCTCGTCACAGCCTAATTGATAAATTATTGATCAGCTTTAAACATTAAAGTTTTTACACAATAATATTATCTTAAACAGTCTTCTTTGGCCGGCATAGTGACGGCTACTGACGCATTCGTGAATCTAGACGGCTTTTCAGTCGTCGGCACTCTTGGACCTCTATCATGCTTACTCACCAACAGGCAGGCCTTAAGTCTAATGTCGAGTCACAATAAAAAAAACTACATTGAGTGTAAAGTAAAAAACACATTTAATAAAATAACATTACCATATATTTTGGGTAAGGTAAATAAATAGATTTAATTCGAAAAACTACAGTTTTAACATAGAAAGCAATATTGAAAATAGATCTGGTATAGAAAACAGAGCGCCAGCTTCCACAAACCTGACACAACCAGCCCATGTGTTCTCTCCATCCTATGACCTTGGATCCTTCAAGCGATGCGTGAAGAAGCACCTTAGGCCGGCATGGTGGCGGCGGCTGGGGCAGCCGGGAACGGACTCGGTTATTCCAGTCGTTCTTATTCTTGGACCACCTCTTGCTTATCATCAGGCGAGTCGAGGTCAGATGTCGTGTCACAATAAAAAAAAACCTCTTTCATTCACGAAAATGAACGAATGGAACCAGTCATTTTATTAGTTCATCTTTGTTTTACCGTCACATAAATAGGTATGTGACGTCGAGTGTGATTGTAATCTGTCCAAAATATCGGGTGGGGTGGACCGTATTGAGTATGACTTGGGGGGTAGCGTAATTACCCAATGACAATGTGCTCTGCCACCCCTGCGGTTGTCCATTTCGCGGACATCCATTAAACACTACAACCGCCACGCTTTTTCAATAATTACTTATTTTATGTTATTAAATATTATATTTTCGCTTTTATGACATTATTATATTTATGGCTTTTATTTTTATTAGTCTTTTGTTGCATATTGATTGTTACGTCATTGATGAACTTTTAAATTGTATTAACAATTTTCTAGTGTTATAATTCTTTTATTTATATATTATATAACGAAAATTCTAGAGCACCTGCAATTGCACAGGGACGTCGATGTCGAGTTAAACTGTTTAGCGAGTCGTTTCTTTGTCAGACAATCGACATAACCTACGAGTATAACCTTGTATACCTCAAACAAAACGACTTTTATTTGACGTCGACAAAATAAGTCATCTCTTTGAACACTTAATTTTCATACTTTAAGCTTACCGCCAAACTTCAATAGCTATTAAACTGTCTTAAACTTCAGATATTGAATATTTTAGATAATATGAATATTTACCATTTGTCTGATACTATCAGAGTCTCAGTCAAAATGTGTCTGTATACTGTAATGAGCTGATACTGGATAGAGTAAATAAATTTCCTACATATACCGATGCTAATATTAGTCGCGCGCTAAGCGACAAACAACGGCTTTGATGTCCGGTCGCAATTGACCGGTGTAAACGCGTGACTCTTTCTATCCTTTTTTATTATAATTTTATAAAGTGGATTATTTTTAATAATTGTATTAAATAACCTGATCACCAAGACCACAGTACTCACATCCCAATTCTTTTATATTATCTTTTTACTAAGCAGTTCTGTCAACTCCCACTAGTTAAAAGAACAAGCATATAAACAAATAAAACAGCATATAAAACATGCAATACATACAGTCCACCGTTATTTTTTTTTTAATGATTTCTGTATAAAAATGTAAAAAAGGGGACAGATAAATAGTTCGATTCCAGGTTAAATCGAACCCGGTGTCTGTTGCTTAACCGTGACGATTCCGGTGTGCATCCGTGATTTTCCTATACAATTTTACCGGCAATTTTCATTACTCAATTTATAGACCGATACTGGGTACTTACTTTATAGCGTAACCTAAATTTTACGAACCTACTGAGTGCTTTTCAAATTCACATGTATCTCGCTACGTCTAAAGTTATGCAAGTTTGGCAAGTTAACGTGCTAGTTCAAATTATACGAATATGAGAAGGCGATCTATCGAAGTTAGCAACTCTTAATATAGCATTCATTGTACCAAATTAAAGTTGCCTAATTAAAATCTAACCAAAGTACGCAGTTTAATTACTCAACCATTACGACTTTTGAAATTATGACCTATAAAACGGAACTTTGTTTTAAGAACTTTTTCCAAACTCTTTCATTACTCGTTGTAATGGCGCGATTACACTTGGCTGTTAGTCTGTATTTATTGTATGAAACTCAATAGAATAGGCACTCTTAGATTGACAGTGTCAAGGTCTATTTTTTTGTGAGAAGAACTGCTGTGTTCCATTCGGATAATTCAGCGCGATTGAACTGGCCCCCCCGTGAAGCGGGTGATCAATGAGAAATAAATTTGACTTAAAGTCGACTGAAGCCCGACTTTGGAATCAATGAATGTGGAGTAAGTCAAGGTCGCTTCAACGTTTTTTTTATTGTAGCTCGACATATAACAGCAATCAGCTGATGTTGGGTTACAGTGCGGTCCATGAATAGAGGCCACTGCAACTACAGAATGTTCTGAGGAGTAGCCGAACTTAAGCTGTTTTTTCAGTCGTCGGCGCTTAGATTTCCCCCCGCTTACAATCAGTCAAGAGGTCAGATGATAAGTTTCTATATAAAAAAAAGTAAAATAACCGAAAGTTGCTAGTTGAAACCGACAATTTTCTAACTGATCCCGAACCGCGTCTCTCGTGCCGTAATAAAATAATAATATCTCTACGAGTATTAAATCCACTTGTTGATACGATAATTATGATTAGATAAGATTTATCATGCTGCTGTTCATTGGTAAGTGGGTCACATATTTTTGGTTATGTAATTGTAATATCGTTATCAACAGGTTTTATTACTAAACAATTAGCTTAAATATTTATTAAACAAATTTTATGCGGCTTACTATCGCGTTTATTTTTGGTTGTTGGTGCAGTTTGTGAGCATTAACAGGACGGCGCGGCGCCAACCACTACGTTCGTTTCGACGAATCGAAGTTTTTTTTTATTGTGGCTTGACATATGACCTCGCCGAGCAAGAAGAGGTCCAAGAGTGCCGACGACTGCAAAAACCGGGTCTTCACGGCTGCCCCAGTCGCCGTCACCATGCCTTCCAAAGGTGCTTCTTTACGCATCGCTTAAAGGAACTAAGGTTACAGGATGGAGAAAACACATGGACTGTTAAAGCATTCCACTTGTCGATTGGTCTACAAAGAAGCGACTCGCAAAGAAACTCGAAAAAATGGTACGCGAGGCTGTTGAGATTAAAATACTTCCCAATTTCAATAGAAGGTGGTTGGCGATTATCTAACACCTGCGACTCCACAATACACAAACTTAAGCCCCAAGTCCAGCAAACTGCCAAACCAGATGACACCGTCAGTTTTTTTTGCAAAACTTTAAATTAATTAAGTAAATTGATTAATCAATGTTCGCGCAAAATCTAAAAACAATTTTAGCTTCAATATGTTCACATCTGGCCACAATAGTGACGGTGACAGAGGCAATGGTAAACTTTTTTCTTACATTTACCTCTCCTTGACATGTATAAAATTACATATATGGAAATTTGAGTGGGAATACGCTGAAAGTTCTATTAACTAATATCAAGTTGTGTAGTCTCAATTGATTTGCGTCATTAGACTGGCAGGCAATTCGAGGTCCTAATAAAAATATATAACCTCTTTTTGTAGAAATTATTGTGACCTTAATTAAAGTATCTAATATTACATAAACTGAATTCATTCGTGTAATTTTTCGATAAGAATTTATAATTCGATATAAGGCGGTATAAGACTGTATAAGGCAAACATGGTGTAGTGGCAGTGCAATGGTTGCGCAAACCGAGAGCACGAGTTTGAGACCACCCACCGGTACCAATGTGTCTTTGATATATGTACTTTGGTTGTCCTGTTTCTATGATATAAGCACTTTAGTAGCTTAGTATAGATACGTAAAAATAAAAAAACTAATGCTATAAATTGTAAATTAATAAATTGTTATTTGTTTGTCTTAGCAAAATATTAACAAATAGATGTATTGACAATTGACAAGAAAATGCTCCGATGATTTGGGCACACGGAAAGAATGAGTGAAAATACATTGACGTAACGAATTTATAAATCTAATGGATGCTTTAAACAAGGCAGGCCCAGAAGGGTCTTTTCCGACTAAATCTACTAAATCGAAGACATCCTCAAGAAAGCTGGGTGTCCTAGTGCCCATAACCGTATAGTTAGAGCTTGTATGAAGAGAATTATTATTATTCATACTATCTTACTTGCGGCGAATGTGACAGTTACAAGACACATAATTTCCAATGTGTACCACAATTGACCGCATTCATTGTCTCCGTGGGATTCGAACGGCACCTTTGATCTTATTGACAGCACCAGTAGGCCAAGTCATTAATTTCTATTCTACACGGGTCGGTGGAAACTTCTGCGTAACGCAGGTAGTGAGACTGTTAAATAAATGCGGTGGATTTTCACGGATTTATGGAGCTGGAACATTTAATGATCCCTAGAGGGTAATAGCCTATCCAAAGGCTTTAACTCGACGAAGGTTGCCTCACGAGATTCCCTATATGTTTCAATCTGGCGAGACGAGCATTAATATTGTGACTTTGTAAAAACAAGAGACATCTATTTTCTCCGGGGTTGTTTAAAAGTGGTAGGCAAACACAGTTGGTGGTAATTTCCAGTCTGCCGATCCGGGGTAGTACCACCACTTTCATGTGTTTAGATAGTGATGTGACTCAAAAGCGTTTCGGGATATGCTTGAAAGTTGCAGTTTACAATTAGGCCGGCCTAAAGGATACGATGCTACTTGCAGTTATTTAACTTTTTTTTTAATTTTTATATAAATAGTTATTGTTATTGTCCTTGTCTTAGTTGCTGTCTTTGTTTGTTTTGTTTGTTTTTTTTTTGGTACCGTCAATTGCAACTGTTGATGCTGTGTGTATGCAGTAATGGGATACAACCTTGATTTTTAAATTATGTTCAAATAAAGTCAGGTAAAGGTTGTATTCTGTTGTATACACCTTTAATAAATAAATAACTGTAGTATTTGATCTTAACTTGCATGATGGCAAGTTCATGTTTTAAATTGGAATTACACAAAGAACTGATGCTAAAGTATTTAATTAATCAAGAGACAAAACAATTGTGTATTAATTAAAATACTTCCATTCTATTCATGTCGCCTAATCTCCTACATTTCTTGCCACAGCTGGGACTAATTTACTTTCAATTCCGTGTAACTGCCATTTGTAATGGTTGCATCCCGCTATAGCATTGCAACCGCCATGCCGAGCAACCACCTCGTATCATCTCCATTGTTTTTAGTTCTCACTGTTTTTGCTATCGTCTCTGACCATGTTGTTAAATAGATCTAGTACGCAATAACCAACAGCGTTACCAGATTTTTCCGATAAAGCGAGAAATGGAATCCTTTCGAGTAAACGAAAATTCTTTTATCGAAATCAAATCGAAAAGCAAACAATCGTTTTAAAATATTTATCATTTTTTTTATATTACATTAAGTATACGTGTACGTGATAATAGATAGCCAAAATAGCCATAGAAAATTATTTTAATGAAAATATGCTAGAACTATACTATACTAAAGTTTCATATTTTCTGGTTTACCCTTTATATAGACAGTAGAATCTTCAGAGGAATTATAAATCATATAATATAATTCTTTTTTTTTTTTGCTTTAAAATAGTTGAAGAACCTTCCATGCATAACATAGTTAAAAACTCTAAAGCTATCTTATGGAATGTATGATAAGTATCGTCCAATTCATTCTAAAGTTTAGACTGAATTGGATGATAAGTAGCGAATAGCGGGACTGAGCCCGTCTCGCGCGGGTTTAATGTTTGGGTTTTAAAAAAGTCTGGATGTGTGACTGGCAACGCTGATAACTAACCTAATTGCTAACAATGTCTTGTTTGTAGACTACAAGAAATACAATGTACGTCTTCGTATTTTCATTGGAATGAAGCACGAAATGTGATTTATGTTTTCGGAAAACTGAGGTGTAAAAGAAAATGTATTTGATTATGTTGGAAACTATTTGCTTTCTATGGACGGCGACGCGCCCATTTCTGTATACACCTTACATGTATCATATAACATAGGAAAATATTTGCTAATAATACTAATGAGTGGCTTTTCCTGCCTTACAACATACAGTAATTTGTCTTTTGACATTTCACCTTCGAGTTTTTTTATTGTGGCTCGTCATATGACAGCACCCTGCCTGTTGTTAAGTTGAAGTGCGGTCCATGATGGAGGCGACTGATAGTACAGTTCAATAACTGCAGTAGCAGTCGCATCCATTATGCTGGCCTTGTATACTAGTTGAAAGTGGTGACACTACCCCGGATCGGCAGACTGGGCAAAAACCCACCAATTGTCTGCCAACTCTCAAAGAACTAGACCCGAAGCGAATGTTGGCTCTATTTTTTTAATTAACAAATATTTGTCATATTTATAAATAAATATTATCGTTTTTATTTTTGGTTTTGATAAGATCCTTTATTAAGACACAGATAAAATTAAAAGTATATTAACTATAATTAAACTATTTATGTAAAAAAAATATCATCTAATGACGTCGCATCAGAGGTAGTTCCAAGGAGACTGGCAACATTTCTCCTTTGTACAATAAATATTACAAATAAATTGAACCCGGGACTTATGCGTAGCGGACTGGTGTGAAACCAATTCGCCACGCGTGTGAACATATTATAGTAATTTGTCTTGATGTTTCAGCCTCGATCTAGTTAAATCCAGAATAGAGATGCGTACATTGATATGCTTAAGCCCTCTCTGCTTTGGAGAAATGCGATCCTCATTAATGTTAATAAACTTCAATTGTTTCTTTCTCTTTGTTACAGTACAAATGCAGCCACCGCGATTCAGCATGCAACCATCGTCCTCTAATAGTATAGTCAGAGAAGGAACAACAAAAATACTACAATGTTCTGCCATAGGTATTTATTTATTTATTTTGCAACATTATATATAACATAATATTATGTTATAATTTGTTGTTATATTATAATTTTTGTTCATTTATGTACTAAGCTAACAAAGTGCTTATATCATAGAAACTGGACGACCAAAGTAATATACAAAAAAAAATATACAAGTATTTTAGTACCACCAAGTGATTTGAACCAGGGACCTTTGGTTTGCGTTACCTACCAATACGTCACCTAGATTTTTTATTGCTCTATTTTTTTATTACTCGTGTATTAAATTTCATTTTGCATTATTGCAATAGGCCTCCCACAACCAATGTACCGGTGGTTGAAGAATGGTGCACCTCTGGGGGAGTTTTCAACGGAGCCCTTCTACAAAATCCACAACACACAACGTGGGGACGCTGGGGCATATCAATGTGTCGCGAAAAACGATGTGGGAGCTATATACAGTGAGAAGAACAACATCGTTGTGGCTTGTAAGTTATAAGTAAACTTTTCAATATTTTAAAATCAATTTCTAATAGTTTTGAGTATGTTTACTTTTTCGGTCCGCCTTTGAGTCAAAATTCTGCTGTTAAGTGTCAGTGTCGTAACGATAGGGTGCCAGGTCGGGTTAAATGCCACGGATACCAGCCTTTAAGCGATGTGGACCTTTCAAGGGAAGCGTGTAAAAGTCCTTTGGCCGGTATAGTGACGGCGATTGAGTCGACAGTAGAATAGAATAGTTTTGTCAGTTGTCGGGACGCTTGGACAAAGTATTTCAAGATTTATATATTAAAAGAAACAATAACGTTGGTTAAACTTCATTATATTGATGGAGGGCCTTATCTAATGAATTTGCCACAGACCTTAAACGGTATGCTTATGGGTGCTGTATTCCAATCCAATCCTAGTATCATTTAGTTAGTAATGGAAATTGCGATCCGTTGTCTCCGGCTTAGAATTTGATGCCTGACAACTGCATACCACTCTAATCTCAAAGTATTTACTATTGCCATTACAATGAGGCCATGTAATTATTGCCTAATAAGAAATGTAAACAAAAAAACTACACGATGATAAGGTGAAATAGATTTATTCTTGCTGCATAACTTAGTTGTCCGAGCTGTTTGTTATACATTCAGCGATATACGGTTTCAGTTGCAAGTCGCAGTTTACCGATTTACTTAAATTATACTGTCGTTAAACTTTCTTGACTGTATGATAAATTGGTATGTGAAAGCATCAAGTCTAAATGACTCTCAATTAATGTTAACTATGCTTGAGTAGCTTGTCTGTGCTGACATGATGGGGCCGTCTAACACACAAATTAATTGGTGGCTCTCTTGTTTATTAAGACGAGTTAACATTAATAACATGTCGCAACCAAATAATTTACATCAATAGCTTGAATTGGTTCATTACGTCATTTACCACTGATGTTAAGCTAGATTGTGGTCCATATACGGAGGCAACTGCTACAGCATCGTATCCACCATAACTGTAAGAAGCTGTTGATTTTACTATACCTAATTGGAACTGGCAACTTAAAAGCTGATCCTAAAACGCACTTCACGGATTGTACAATTGTAGTTGGTGGAACTACCCCGGACCGCCAAACCTGCTCCAAATATTCGCCGCTTAATTGTTATTTGTTATATTTTATAAATATTACGAATAAATTATATGAAACAAATATTTGCTCCGACAGGGAAACGAACTTGGGACTCACTGTACGCGAAACTGACTGGTTTTTGGATTTTAGTGAAACCTAACCTAACCAATGCGCAACGCGTGTTGTCCATAAAACCGTTGTTCTTATGTCCAATACCAATATAATAAACGACATGTTCTTTTGCAGATATGAATGTTTTTGAAGACAGTTCAGAAAAGGCTGTTAGTGTACAGTCAGGTAACGCAGCAATTTTGGACATGCCAGCGATAGATTCGGAACCCTCGCCCTCTGTGGTTTGGCATGATGAACATGGACCCCTGGCTTATGATCACAAGTATGCTGTTACACCTTCACATCAACTTGTCATCTTAGCAACTACAAAAGATGATGAAAAGCCTTACAGGTAACGTTTCATAATTCATTATTACAAGTACTTATATTGATATAAGTTTCTAACGTATTGTATTTTAACAGGGTCCGTGCTATCAACACGCAGCTTGGTAAAATTGAAAATAGTCCATATATAAAACTAAGTGTTTACGGCGATGACAGGAAAGAGATACCACCAGAAATTGTAATAAAACCCGATAATACTAACATAATAAAGGGACAAGAAAGTACTAGTCTTGTATGCATCGCTAACGCTAGACCACTTCACGACCTAGAGACTTTGTGGTTTAAGGATGGTATCCTTATTGATTTTGCTGGTATTACTTATGATTTAAATGACCCGTGGAATCGCACACTTGGATTAATATCAGCAAACTTAACACATACTGGACAATATACATGCCAAGCTCGACTAAAATCTGGTGGTTTTGCTACAGTTGTAGCATCTGCCACCGTCACTGTGTCCGAAAAACCTGTCTTTATCAATAGCTTGAAATCGGAGACGTTCGGGGAATTTGGAAGTACTATAGTTATGGAATGCGATGTCCAAGGTTTGCCTCTACCGAGTATTACTTGGTATAAAGACGGTAAAAAAATAGGTGTCGTCGGCGCTGGTGCCAGTGAACCCGACGAAACTGACGTGGATAACGGAGAAGGAAGGTATAGGGTTGAAATTGATCGTTCACTCATCATCGACAACTTGAAAATGGAGGACATGGGTATATTTCAATGCATTGCTAGCAACGAAGCTGGGGAGACTTCGATGCATACTTGGTTAAAAATTAAAAGTGAGTACATGTTTATTTTTGTAATATGCCCATTAATTATTAAATGATATCGATTACTCATGTAAGCTTGTCACTGTCATGCAGCAAAGGAAAGTAGGCGTTACCCCCGCAGTCACATGAAGCTTATTCGAATGAGGACCGGGGATAAAAAGGCTAAAACATTCCGTTTCGATACAGGCAGTAAGAATAATACCATCATCGTGCACATTCATTTAGATGATTTTCTGTTTGATTTTTTTATCACAGTTTGATTTTTACACCGTGTTCTTTTTCTTAAGCGGGGGCGGATCTTCGTATAGTCGAATAAGCTTTTTTGATTTTATATCTTATTAGTAGTTGCCAAATTATGACCTTTATTTTACTTATTAAGCCAGTTGAGATTTTAAGATATCAGAAAAGAAAATATTTTCAAAGTTGTTTCAATTAAAATTACTCCCATAGCTTTATAAGTAATACTTTGTTGGATGTTTATTTTTGATATCCAATTTGTTATAAAATGGTTTTATATTTCTAAAATTATATTCAATACTGCACAATTTCAGATCCGTCACTGCATAGATTATAATAATTATTATTATTTATACTAACTATTAACATCGCTTTATTAACATACTCGTTTGTAATAAATAAATTGGTTGTTGTGCATCATGCACAACAACCACATATAGAAGGAATATTATTTTAATATTAAGTGTAGTTTGGTACATTTATTTCACTTACATAATTCAATAGATGTATTTACTTAAGTAGACATTTGTAGTTGTTTCTCTCGTTTATAACAAGACCACAATATAGCAGAGGAAAAATAAAATCCCTTAATGTAAACAGCCTCATCGCGTCTTACACCTAATTACCCCGAATTCTTAGCATACCTCAGCACACGCCAGCTCTACTGGTACTTAAGGTCAGCTTTGGAAAGTTTTCGAATCGACGACTGACATAGTGGCAACAGTGAACTGAGTCAGTTTTTTCTGTCGTCGGCGCTCTTGGACCGCCTATTGCTTTTACAATCAGGCAAGATGAGTTAGGATGTCGACTCACAAAAAACAAAACGTACTGATATAAAAGTCCATATTATTAACATATTAGCATCATATTAGTGACCACCCACAAGAAGGACTGACCATCAGCTCAGGGTAGCAGGCATTCGCTGGATACAGGCCACTGTAGAGATCACTGGAGGAGGCCTATGTTGAGCTGACAATATGATGATGATACCATAAACAATAATTTTCAGTACCATTACGTTGATGCGAAAGTTTCAAACGAAAATGAAAAAATAATTATTACTTAAGTACTAAGTCGCATGGAAATATGTCTGTTCCTGATGGGATTTCAAACAATGTTAATTCTCGCTCAAACAATATGTAAATGCTTTGAGTTCATGCTCATAAAATACAGAGAATCTTTATTCTGTGAAATATGTAACTAGTTCTAATAGAGATGTATATGGTTTTTTTTAAATTTAGGTTTACATTTAAAATTTATTAGGGCCCTAAAATTGCCCCTTAAACAGAATTTAATTTAAATCTAAAGTAGTTCTCCCCATTTTCCCGTATTAACTATATATCTATTGTATATTTTTAAGCTTGTTAGTTTTTAACATTACTTTTTATATTTAGTTTTAAGATAAATATAATCGTAGATTTAACATGCATGACGATTCTAATTTAATTATAAGTTTAATTTTGTTAATAGTCGATCAATTTGTATGGTCTAATACTGATTGATTGCTTCACTACTATGCTAATTCTAACATAATGACGCTTTCAAAGCTTTTGTTTGTAGTATTAGGCTGCAAAGCAATTTGCATTTAGCACTATTATTAACAAATAACAAAACATCAAATGCAACAAAAACAATTTTAATTATGTGTACTATTAAACGCCTCTGAAAGAAGCACCTGGCCGGCATAGTAAAGACCTCCCTTTGCTTCATCAGGCAATTCAAGGACAGTGGGCGCGTTTCAATAAAAAATCTTAGGCGGTTTGTTGTAGATGCTATTAATTACCTATACGTAGTTTATTGTAGATTGTAGAATTTAACAACCGATTAAAAATTTTAAGTTAAGTAAACTTAAAAATTATTGAATTTATTGAGGTTTTGCGCGAACTTTGTTCTTAAAAGAAAATATATTTGCGGCTTACTATTGCCAAGCTTTCGAAAGGCCCGGATTTAAATAATCAAAATGAACGCGATTGCAACCCGGTAGCAACATAGTAATTTCATTCGGTTGCTAAATGTTTTTATCCGACTCCTAAATAATCTGCATGTATTTGATTTGAAATGTGCTAAGAATGGATTGTTATTAGTCATTGGACACTTAAAATATTATACATTAGCATATTACGAATCGAATACAACAGATTATTTAAGCATTATTAGATAATTAGTGAATAGCTAACATGTTTTGCTAGTGTTTAGAAACTAACAGTATCCTAATGTGTGGCTTGTAGCGTCCCCGCCAGTAATGCAGGAGCCACCTTCCAATCTCACCGTGCTTGATGGAAAAGATGCCACGATCACATGCAGGGCCATTGGTGCTCCCACGCCGAATGTCACTTGGTATTTTAACGGTAAGAGCTAAAACTAAATGAGATCTATTAATATGAACTTAAAATAATATGTTTATTAAAAATAAACAAGAAACCTTAGTGGACTGTAGTTAGGTAAGGTCCTGGTAACGAAGATCTTTGTGAAAATAAATTGAAAGCAAATTCACATCCTTTTGGTACGATATTTATTTTACAACTATTTTATGTCAAAAAACATTCAAAATATTAAAAGAGTATAAATTTGTAAATATTCTGGAACAGTGTTCAAAACTCGTATCTGTATCTCGTATCGTGTCAAAACTATATCTGTACATATACTGTGAGTTTAAAGTTAACGTCTTTACCGCGTTAGGTGAGCATTCTGCGCCAATAGAATCGCTTCCATTTGAACATATTTTTCTTGACTGACAAAATAAAATTGTCTGATTGGTGGAAAAAAAATCTATTAACGCAGTGTGAACTTTTTATTTAGGTTAACTCGCACTTGGCTATTGTAAAGAAACTTTTTGAATAATTATATTAATATATTTTAATTTTTATAATTATATGACAAGTAAAGCTCAGTACAGTTGAGATGAAAACGGTAGATCAATTTTATCATCAGGCGGGTCGAGGTCAGATGTCGTGTCACAATAAAAAAAAATCTGGAAAGTTACGCAGTGGGATTTTTTAGAGATTTAACCAAGGCTCAAATCAATCAAATTGTCACAATTAATTTTCTGCAGGATTAGGCAAATACAATGGAGCTTTACTTTTCACGATCCTGATAGTAGCCTCTTGCTTCGGAATAATTAGGCTTACCATCAATGAAATATATAATCATCGTTTATACTAAATTAAAAATGGCCTTACGGTCGTTATGCAGACTAAAGTAAATGACATAAACTTTTATACTAGCACTTAGCAGTCTTTGGTCTGTATAGAGACGTCGACTGAGGCAAATATGAATAGAGTTTTTTAGTCGTCGGCGCTCTTGGACTTCCTCTTGCTTATTTTCACGCAAGTCGGTCTTAATGGGAAAGTCTACTTGTACAAAACTTATAGGCATGAGATATTAACATATATGCTAAATTTCCGACCTCTAGTTTATATCCTAGAACAAACTTGTACTTTAAGTTCATATTTGTATGTTCTCAAATATTAGTTACAATGCTAAATAACATAGAACCCACAGTTTCTAACCAAACAAAACTTTACCCTATCAACGTGACTAACCCAAGGGGTTTTAGCAACTCAATCTACGACATAGACAATACACAATTACAGCCCGCCGCAATGTTCTAACAAAGGCCAATGTATAATTTTTATTTGCTCACAATGGAGATATTGCTTATAGGTGGTATTATAATCCAGGCCGATGATTTTAGATAAGATCCAAATGTTTTTGAAGGAATAAAATAATATATTTCTTCTTAATTAAAAAAAAACTTCATTTTGTTATTAGTTATAATAAATATAAAATGGAACGTATTCGTAGAAGTGTGAAGTTTTAGTTTAAAAATGTTCAGAGCCAATATGACATTTAAACTCGTAGTATTAACTTGTTTAAGTGTATTATAGCGTTATTGAATAAAATATGCATAAGATTGGCTTATGCGTCGTCTATTGGCAGTGAGTGGTCTGTGATCAACGACCATGTAATAGCAAAGTTTGTATAATTTTTCAAGATTAACATTTTCCCATTATTCTTTTAAGTTGATAAGTTTTTTCTAAATTTCCGTACATTCTCTAAGGAATAACTTACCAAAGGTATTAAATCGCCTTTACTTAGTAATCTATGATATATTATAGATATATATCAGATTGTTATATGCTATTTATTACATTTCAATTAATGTCTATAGTCTATACAGTTATCTTTTTGGTAAGTGATTTGCATCTATGGTTACTAAGTGACATTTTAGGGTCTTCCCTATATTTGGAACTGGTAAACCTATTTGCACTCATCTTCTCTTTTCAATCTTCTCGTTTTTATCCCAATTGTTAAATGACGGAGAATATCTGACGGCATTAAGGCCGCCTTTTAATATAGGTGCTGCAAGATGATTTTTATATTGAGAAATAATTGTTTAAAAAAATGCGTTTCAGATTCTTTAATAATAAATTTGTCCGGTCGTATACAATCATTGGAGGATGGTGAGATATTAATAACGGGAACGACTACATCAGATTCTGGGAAATACACGTGTTTGAGAGCAAATGACGCTGGACATGTGTCAGGGGAGGCTTATCTCACTGTATTGGGTATGTACACACACAAATAAATTGATGTAATTAATTTTGTTAACAAAACTATTGAATGAGTGTTTTAAAAACAGAATACTATAATCTGTGTTTATGTAAAATACAATAATAATGGAAGACCATTACTAAATATTATTATATGCTGTTTTTTTAATGGAAGGTTTTGATAGCTGTGTGATTTTTTATTTATTGCGAAACTACATCGGATCTTGATTTGCCAGATGGTAACCAATGGGATGTCCAAGAGCGTCGGCGACTGAAAAAACAACATCTAGTTATACAGCTGTTTTAATTGCCACTACTATGATGGCCAAAAATTAGCCTGTTATCATCACACTCGTATTATTTTTTTATGTTATTTTTATTATAAAATAACACTTTCATATATCCGACTTAGACTAAATATACTAATTTATAAAGTAATAGGCTACCTTAGTTCAATGGTCACATAAACCGAGAGAACAGGTTCAATACCACTTCCCAGTACCAATGTATAAATGATGTATGGTTTCTTGACTTTGGTCGTCTTGTTTCTATGATACAACAAGCACTTTAGTAGCTTAAAATAGAAATGTAAAAATAGTAGCATTGAGATATGTCAGAAATCAAATAATTCTTCGTTTCAGTGAGAACCCAAATAGTTGCACCTCCTGTTGACACACGTGTTCTGCTCGGTCACACGGCATCACTACAATGCAAGGTTTCAAGCGATCCCAACGTCAAATACAACATAGATTGGTTCCACAACAAACAGTAAGTAGCCACTTTTATGATTTATATGTAGGCAGACAATCTGTGGCTATTAAAGGCAACCGTGGTGTCCACTACACTAGTGCAATGGTTACGCAAACCGAGAGCACGGTACCAATGTATCTTTGATATATTTACTCTGGTAATATATCAAAGATACATATCCCCATAGGAAAAAGGCGTGACAATTTGATTGGTTGATTTGGTTGCCTAGTGCCCATAACCATAGAACCTGTATGAGAATTGTGAATGTAAAGGAAGCGAGGGAGTTGTGTCAATATCGTGGCAAGTGGCGCTCCATTGTCTCTGCCTATTCCTGTGGGCAAAAGGCGTGACAATTTGATTGATTGTTTGTCCTGTGTATGATACAACTAGTTCGGTATAGAAACAAAAACATAACAATATTAGCCCAAAAGTTATGTTAAGCATATGGCGTTGGTTCATTTTCTCAGTAATACCACTTGTGTACAGACCGTGAAGTGACTCGGTCGTATTTTGGGATCTACTTAAAAATTGGCGGTTTAATCTGTAGTAGCTGTCGCCTCCATTCATGGATCACACTCCAGGTTGACATCATACTAAACATTATTAAATGCACATAAGTAAATTTTTCTGTCGACCGAATCGGCAGTCGAACTAAACAGTTCGGTGCGTCTTTTCTTTGTAGAACAATCGACAAATGGAGAATGCTTTACCAGCCCATGTGTTCTCTCCATCTTAAAACCTTGGATCAAGCGATGGCTGAATAAGCACCTTTGGCCGACGTAGTGACGGCGACTGAGGCTGTCGTGAACTGACTCGGGTTTTTTAGTCGTCGTCACTCTTGGACCTCCTCTTGCTTAGCATTAGGTGGGTCGAGTCACAATAATAAATAAATAAATATTTTGTATTACAGACCAATGACAGCAAGCTCTAGAATATGGATACAGGCTGATGGAACCCTTCAGCTTCAGGCTGTGCGTGCTTCGGACGCTGGTGAATACGCCTGTGTTGTGACGTCACCGGGTGGCAATCACACCCGTAACGCGTTCCTCTCCGTCATAGAATTACCATTTGCCCCAACTAATGTAAGAGCCGTGAAGGTGGATAATGGTCAACAGAGAGCTGTCAACGTCTCATGGACTCCTGGGTTTGACGGCAATTCACCTATACAGAAGTTTGTGGTACAAAGGAGGGTTGTACCAGAATTTGGTTAGTATAAAAACTGTATTTATATATTTTTAATGTAGTTTGTCATATGACAGCACAATGATATACTACCAGCTTCTGATGGTAGCTGGAATTCAATCCATGGATGAAGGAGACTGCACCTATAGTCGTATCTACTATGGTGGCCTAGTCTGAACCGGACACTTAAAAGTTTAATGTATATCCGCATACACTACATTACCTATCCCTCAATGTTAATTTTTTTTTCATTCGCAGGTCCTACACCAGATCCTTTACTAAACTGGGTGCGTACGCCACTGAACGTGTCAGCAAGTCACCGCTGGGTTTTATTAACCAGTTTGAAAGCGGCCACGTCATATCAATTCCGTGTATTGGCTATCAATGCAGTGGGGGAAGGCTCCCCATCCGATCCGACCGAGGTTATAACGCTGCCACAAGAAGGTAAATTCACATTCATTGACTTCAAAGTCGGGCTTTACTTGATTTTAGTTTCAACTCCAATTTTCTGATGGATCACCCACGGTTCACTTTTTACCCACGTTGATATGTCCGTACGGAATACATCCTGACCTCGCTTCCCTCACATCCACAATTCTCTTCATACAAGCTTTACGGTTATGGGCATTAGGCAACTCAGATTTGTATCAAAAAATAATCATTAATAAATTCTACTAAAAGCAGGGGTCTGCAGTACCCATAACCATAGAGTCTGAATGAAAATAAAAGTGAATGTGAAGGGATGGTAAAAATCTGATGCTCCGTTGTCTCTGCATATCCCTGTGCGTATTTAAGCGTGACAATTGTTAATGATAGTAAAAATCTACAATCATGTATCCGTATTTATTATTAACACATCTTTTTATCATGTTGATCGCTTTGGATACATGATCAAGAAGGAATTAATTATATGTTTAATTTAATTTGATATATTATAAGATACTCGAGTTTGAGAGAAGGACCAAAACTTTCTATTTTTATCTTTTAGAACTAAGATCACCGAATGGGTAAATTCTAGGCCCTAGATTACATCCACCCAGTACCAAAGAAAATGACAGAGTTTTATAGCTAAAATAAATCATAAAACAACAGCACTTAATGTAATCATTACACGTTATACGAAATTGACAAAAAAGTTCATTGAACACTTAAAACATATCATACGAACTGGCACTAAATGCATCCGTTCATTAATCTGCTATATACAACAAAAAAACTACCACTATACCGGTCTATAATAAAAGTATAGTATAAAAATTAACAAAATATTATAATTGTTAAATCATTTAGAAAGTTATTAACTGAGTGTTGCCTATTAAAGGCCTATAAAAGACATTAAAGGCCTCTAGCCGACAAAGTGACTGCGACTGAGGCAACCGTAAACAGCGACGTTTATTCAGTCGTCAACGCTCTTGAACCTCTAGGTGTGAGAACGATATGTTTTAGATTCCTATTTATAAAAGTTAATACGTTCTTTAAGTAGTTAAAATATATTTAATTCTTTTATGCATATGTTTATTTTTATTGAAAAAAAAGAGGAAGAACAAACATATTTTAACTAAAATTATTCGAAAGGAACGTTTTGAATAATGATCGTCAATTATTAACAATTATATTTGTAATCATTCATGTTCGACATGACATTGTAAAACACAACATTAAAATGTTTTATGTTTATGATCAAGCAGCCAGCGACCTAATATGCTGCCAAGGTATGCAGAAACTTTGAGATGTAGTAAATTTTTATTATTGTGTATGTTCCATTTTTATGTTAAATGAATGTCTTTTGAGTTACATCGTTTTGTGTGAATATTTTATTGAAAATTAAAAGATTGCATGCGGCTCTCTATCGCTTTTGTTTTGATTAATTTAAGCAATGAATTTTAGAGGATGTTTTGAAGGCTTTGGAATTATCACTTAAACCGTAATTTTACCTCTTATGTTATCAAAGAAATGACCTCATACTTCCACAAAAAACACATTTTAGGAGTTGTAGGCCAAACCAAACTGGGGTAGTACTTCCACTTTTAGGTGTACAGACCGCAACGTGACTCAGTTGCGATTTGGGATCAGCTTGATAGTTACTGGTTTTAACTAGGCCAACAAAGTGGATCCACCATTCATGGACCGCACTCTAGATTAATATCAGCGGAGTGCTGCATATATGAAGCCACAATGAAGAAAATATAGCTTTCAAAACATCATATCAAATTATTGAAAATAAATCCGATAGTCAGCCGCTTATGGTAAGCCAGAATTTTAATGAAAGAATGACATTGTGGAGATCGCTAGTCTTTTAATTTAGACCTTATTTATATGGCAATAAACGACAATATTAAAAATAAATTACTATCTTGACGAGCTATTCTGGCCCCCATTGCCAAGGAGATGCATGGTTAGATAGTACTTTACTAAAATGCTAAGCTGTCTTTATGAACTAACTAGGTCGGCATACCGGAGGCGACTACTAATTACAGTTATTTAACTGGAAGTAGCAGTCGCCTATTCATGGACTGCACTCGAGCTTAACATCAGGCTGGGGGATGTCATATGTCGAGCCTCATTAAAAAATATAAAACATTATGTCATGTCTTCGTTGCAATTCTAGCAATCTACAATCTTTTAATTTTTGAATACTTTAGTTTTTTTAAAGTTCTGTTGGCTGCGTTGATTTTTTGGGCTAATGTCCTTGTAATTGGAAAAATTACTGTTGTAATAATGAACAAAATATAGTTTAAGGCTTATGCAACATGGACTTAGCCTTCTGTTCATGCGCCTGTTTTTATTTTTTAATTTATGCATGATACAATCGTGAACATGTTCAAATACATCCCTAGGATTCCTGCACGAACACTGAATATCGATAAACATTCATTACATATGAAGTATTTAAAATATTTACGTACACTAGGTTTTTTATTGAATAAATATTTGTCCCCGGCACGTAAAGCCGTTACGATAAATTATGTAAACAAACATTTAGGGATTGGTAGTACCAGGATCCAGAAAACATAACAATCAACCTCAAACGCATTCAAAATGGCGACCATATGTTTACATTTGAGGAGTCGAACCCGTTTCTGTTCTGCAAAACGTTGAACGACAGCGCTTGCTTGATATCGCTATAATATAAATATAATCCGACTAATTGAAATTGTTCGTTAGTTTCGTATTATTCGAATCAATTTATATTAAATTTGATTCGAGTTGGTTAATTCTACCCCAAAAAAATTACTTAGTAGAAGTCGCTTGATGTACCTAATTTAGATCTTCTTGTGGCGGGGACTTATGTTTTAGACAAAATAATCCTTATTTAGATAGCTTTATGACATAACATTGTTACAATATTTGCATTACAATTTATATACTTTTTTATATAGTAAGATACTTTATTATATCTATTTAAATACCTAATTAACGTCCTAATAGACTAGTGTCGTAAATTTATCGATATGTAATATTGTTTTCGATATTGACCCAAATATTTGTAGATACATCTTCTACAATAGCTGCATGTACACAATCTAGAACATTCATTAAGAGTCAATTGCACCAATTCTCTATCAATAAACACTTATGAAATCCTACCATAGACAATATACATATTAGACACCACAAAGGAGCGAGATTGGATCTACCGAGAAGGCAACAATAACTTACTCAATTGTAACTGTTCCTCCGTCCCAATTGTCGGCAATTATTTGTTTGTACATTTTTTATTATTAAAAGATGTAGTAATGTTGTCTGTGTCGTTAGCACTTTACATTTTAGGTGTAATTGGATCTTAACTTTATTTATGACGAAAATATATTTCTACTTAACAATTACAGACCGCATTTAACAGGATTCAACTTTAACAAAAATATATATTTTAAATCATACTTTATAAAATCCACAGCACCTTCAGGCCCACCGATAGGGTTTATGGGATCAGCGCGCTCATCATCAGAAATCATCACCCAATGGCAACCACCTCTGGAGGAACATAGAAACGGACATATATTAGGTTATGTTATCAGATACAGACTAAAAGGCTACGACAACAGCCCGTGGACTTATCAAAATATAACGAACGAAGCTCAAAGAAATTATCTAATACAAGATTTGATTACATGGAAGGATTATAATGTGCAAATTGCGGCTTATAATGATAAAGGCGTTGGTGTTTTTACTGAAAGTTATAATATTAAAACTAAGGAGGGAGTCCCTGAAGCGCCACCCGATAGTGTAAGATGTGAGCCGTTTAATTCTACCGCTGTTAACGTTTGGTGGATACCACCTAGTCCGCAGAAGATTAATGGCATTAATCAGGTACGTTTCTTATTATACTCATGCCTTATAGAGTCTGTCTAAGCCGAAATCACGCGCCCCTATTCTGCATTTAAGGACACGTGCGAATATAAAATATAAATGCAACACACCGAATATGCGATTGTAATTGATCATTCAGTTGCTGGTTGGACACAAAAGGAAGAGCACGTTAATAAAGTATAGTAGTATTGTTAGTAATATTTGTATTCATACATTTAAATAAACTAATAAAGTGGAGGGGCGCGTCGTTTATAGTTTTGACGTTTGGAGGTTCATGGAATTTTGTATAAATTAACATTTACGTTAATATTTTAGTAAAATTCATGCTTGCCTATGAGCTCGCGTCAACATTTCTCTATCCAAACTTTTTACCATGCAGTATTTTGAACTGCACGGTCCACATCTCATGCGGTGTGTCAACATCATCTCGTTGCAAATTAACGTGCCTCTTAATAGTTTTTACTTCTAATACTTACTTTATCTACTCTATTTGATAAATTATTATTTGTTTAAGTTATTAACATATATTTTTAATGTATTTTTATATCTACCGGTATTATTTAGTAATAGATATTTACTCCGATTATCCTTTATTTACTGTCACAGTGTATCTATACAGTCAGTTGTAATTTTTAAGATATTTTTTTGACAGGTCTATACAATTGGCCGGCATAGTGACGGCGACTAAGGCAACCGTAAAATGAACGATTTTTTGTCGTTGGCACCCTTGGACGTTCCCTGATTTACCGTCAGGAAAATCAAGATGTCTCCTCTCAAATTAGTCTTAAAATTAGTGCCAAATGGCATTTGTTTAACTGAGCCAAAAAAAAATGTGCATAGGTTAAATCGAAGTATCCTGTATATATATATATATCTAATGTTTACTTTAAATTGTAAATATATTATCCTCTAATATATTATAATAATAATTAATGTGTAAATGCTTTATTTTAAAACAGGGCTATAAAATCCAAGCGTGGCGATGGGACGAGACAGAGGGCGCTAACGTCGAGCAAATGATAGTGAGTGTACCGCCGAACCTTCTAGACCCACTTGCGGAACAAACTGCAGTTATTAGTAACTTGGAGAAGTTCACTGAATACAACATTAGTGTAGTATGCTTCACTGAGCCTGGTGATGGACCACAGAGCGATTATGTGCTTGTTAGGACTAATGAAGATCGTGAGTAATAATTCTAATAATCCTGAGGGAGCGAGAGAGTTGTGTGTCAAGATCCTGAAAATTTTTATTTTAATACTTATTTTTTACCATTTTTAAAGGCCATTATAGCACTGGTTTTGTTAACCAAAGACAATGTTTGCTACAAATAAACATAAGTCAATTATAACCGTGAAATGTTGCGCGGGTTTCCGGGGAAGGTTTAAAGTTGCTGGTTTCAAATAGGCAGGCGTAGTGGATGCGATTGCTACTTTGTCGTTGAACTGTAGTAGCAGTCGCCTATATTCATTCAGAGCTGGCTTTACCTATAGTGAAGGGTGTGTAGCGCATACGAGCGTACTTTTATAGGTGGCCGAGTGCCGTTCGTGACACCTCTAATGTAGATATTCTATTTTGAACGCGCGCTTACAGGATGCTAGAGCCGCATCTGGGATAATTCTTCTCGATTGTAAATTGTGAGACCGAATGCAAAGAGTTTAATTTTTTTATTTATTATTCATGTCTATATTAAGCTACTAAAGTGCTTGTATCATAAAAACAGGACAACCAAAGTAGATTAATTAAAGATACATTGGTACCAGTGAGTGGTTTCGAACCCGTGCATTCGGTTTGCGTAACCATTGCATTACCACTACGCCACGGTCGCCTTAAATTGACAGGCTCTAAATAATAATATTATTATAATATTTCAGTTCCCGATGAAGTATCGAGTATACAATTTGATGAGATCTCAGATCGCGCTGTCAGAGTGCTATGGTCACCGCCAAAGAAATCCAATGGTATATTGATTGGATACAAACTGTCATATGAAATAATAGATCAACCGGAAACCATGCAGGAAGACATTCTACCACCTAATGTTACTAATATTAAAATAGAACATTTACAGGTAAGGACTTGTGGTTAGAGAGTTAATTGTAAATGTGAGGGAAGGAAGGGTGTTGTGTCAGGTTCGTGTCAAGTGGCGCTCCGTTGTCTCTGCCTATCCCCGTGGGATAAAGGCGTGACAATTTGTTTGATTAATTAACTTGTGATCACACCAGTGATTTTTTTTTCTTGTTTTAATGGGTAGGATTATTTTTACTTAATATACAATCAAGGATAAAACTAAAATCTGTATTTGATTAAACTTTTTAAATTATCAAAGCGGAAAACTATGTACATAAAAGAAGACTTTATTATGCTTAAAATAAGAGATATTTTGTATGAATTGTTATGAGCTACAGAGTTAACAATCAAATAGTCTTTTTAATCGCGTTATAGACTTGTAGGTTCTGCATCATCCTCGTACACAACAGTGCCATGTGGATCGGCTTTGTGGAGGTAAAAGTCGCGTCGCCACACGCTACATACCAATTCGAATGACTTAAAGTGAAAAGGGCTACAATGTTTCTCAAATAACTATTAGGCGACCGTGGTGTAGTGGCTACGTAAGCCGAGTGGCACGGGTTCGAAACACCGGTACCAATGTATCTTTGATATAGGTACTTTGGTTGTCCTGTTTCTATGATACAAGCACTTTTTTTATAGAACAGTTTACACAGTTTAGTATAGAAATGTATAATAAAAAAAACTTTTATTTTAGGCAAGCACCCATTATAAATTTTGGTTGAGAGCCGTAACAGCTGTGGGTGCAGGTGCACCACGTACTGCGACCATCCAATCAGGCGTTGAACCAGTGTTGCCAACTGCACCACGTAACCTTGCATTGTCAAATATTGATGCGTTCTCAGTATTATTACAATTCACACCCGGATTTGATGGCAATTCATCTATTTCTTTGTGGACTGTGCAGGTAAATGCATTTAATTTTTTATTGTTACACGACATCCTTACCACCATCCTCCGACCATGGCTGCCTCAGTCGCCGTCACTATGCCGGCCAAAGGTGCTTCTTCACGCATCGCTTGAAGGACAAGGTCATAGGTTGGAGAGAACACATGGGCTGGCAAAGCATTCCACTTGTCGATTGTTCTACAAAGAAAAGACGCACCGAACTTTTTAGTTCGACTGCCGATTCGGTCGAAAGAGTGCGGATGCTTACCCCGACCTGTGCGGGTATTTTGTTCAGTTAATATATTTATTACTAAAGCATCATGGACAGAACAACCGTAAATCAATTCTTTCTGCGCTGGTTGTCTGCAACATAGACGACGCTTGATTGTTTTATAACTTATTATAATTAATAATTGATATAAAATATAATACGACGACATATTAAAATATTAAACGCGACACAGTCACTTCACGGCCTGTCTGTACACTTGAAAATAGTGGTAGAGATGCCGGCAGATTTAAAAATTTGGGTAAAATAATTTGTATTGTTAACTACTTACTTTCGTTTTTTTGAATAAATTTGATAATGATTAATATTGATAATACCATATAGTTGGTATTATTATACAATATTAATAATAATACCAACTATATTATTAATATTGAAAATATTAATAATTATGTGAACGACTCTAAACAATGCACGGATTAGCTTATACCGCAGTCATCCAGTGCTCTTCTTATCTGCCTATATTTGTACTGCGCAGGTCAAAAGTCTCTTTTTATTTGCCGGTAGTTATACTAGCCCACAAATGACCCTAACATTTCTTTACCAGGCCCAAACAGCGCGCAATTCCTCATGGATAACAATATATGAAGTGAACGCACCGGATGCTCAGTCTATACTTGTTACTGGTCTGGTGCCATTCACAACTTATCGCCTACGTATTATTGCTAGTAATATAGTTGGTACATCACCACCTTCGGAGCCTTGCAAGGAGTTCCAGACTATCCAGGCACCACCTCAACATCCACCGAGAAATGTGACAGTCAGAGCTGTTAGTGCTAATAATTTGCGTGTACGATGGATTGTGAGTAATTTTTGATTGTCTACTAAAAAAACTCTTTAGTAAATGTCAGTGTTTTAATTTATATTTTGAAGAAATAAGGAATTTATAGTTGTTGTAAATGGGTTAAGTCACAATTTGGCGACTGCTACTGTTGTTAAATTATTCTATGTTACAGTCGCATCCACTATGCTTGGCGACTTAGTTGGAACGGGCACATCTCGACTGTGTTACTTCATCCTCTGTACACTTCAATATTGTGATTGACAGACTGAGCAAAAGGCTTAAATTTGAGGTGTTTTAATGATTCAAATAAATTGTCCTGCCACGGGGATAGGCAGAGTCAACAGAGCACTACTTGCCACCATAACAAACACAACTCTCTCGCTTCTTTCACATAGTATAGGTTACTGACCCCCTGCTCTTTTAAACAATCTACTTAATAAGGCAAACGTGGTGTAGTGGCAGTGCAATGGTTATGCAAACCGACGAGCACGAGTTCGAGACCACCCACCGGTACCAATGTATCTGTGATATATGTACTTTGGTTGTCCTGTTTCTATGATACAATCATTTTAGCAGCTTAGTATAGAAATGTAAATTTTAAAAAATAATAAAAATCTGTAATCTAACTTTACAGCCACTACAACAAAGCGAATGGTATGGAAACCCACGTGGGTACAACATAACATACAAACGGATTGGTGACAACGAATCTATGCACAGTATAATTGACGATCATACTGCCAACTCTCACGTCCTTTCTGCATTGGAGGAATGGTCTGTCTATGAGATTCATATGACTGCGATTAATGAAGTCGGCGCTTCAGCTCAGAGTCCAACTGCCACGGAGAGGACCAGAGAATCAGGTAACGATATTGTAATGTTTTCATAGTACCTCGTGCAGTAGTAACACAGATAACTAAGGATGTAATCACAGGCTCGCCAACGTATTATGTTACACGTCAACCCCCGTCGCAGGGCACTCGTGTTCTGCTCGATACGCACGAGACTGTGTCACATGCAACTAGTATTTGCACATGTATATATATGTATATACCCTCATACACCACAGATATCATAATATATTTATTATATATATAGTATTTTTATAGCAAAGATTCTTAGCAAGAGGCAGATATTTGTCGTGCTATATTGGTGAGGCAATGGTCACGCAAACCTAGAGCATAGGTTCAGTACCACTTGCTGGGCCGGTACCAATGTATCTTTGATAGATGTACTTTGGTTGTCCTGTTTCTATGATACAGGTACTTTAATAGCTTTATATACAATTGTAAATAATACTGATAATAAGAGTTGTAGGCTGACAGTTAGTGGTCAAGTGTCAAGTGGTCAAGACTGTAAAGTGATATAGTCGCGTAACTTGTAAATTGCCAAACTCATCTTACAGTTATTTAACTGTAGTAACAGTCGCTTAAATTCGTGGACCGCACTCCAGCTAACATCAGGTGGGGTGTTGTCATATGTCGAGTTACAATTAAAAATAATGCTGAAATTTTGTTTTAAAAAATATTTGCTATTACAGTGCCGTCAAAGGGCCCGATAAGCGTCTCAGCGAACGCAACTTCTTCCACAACCGTAGTAGTGTTATGGGGTGACATCCCAGTGCAGGAGCAGAACGGCTTGATAGAAGGTTACAAAGTATGTTATGGTGCAATAAATCCACCTCCAAGACCTGAGCAGAAGAAGATCGAATGTCAAGCGATAAATTCAAACCAAACTCATACAATAACATTGACAGAGTTAAGGAAGTATGTCGTATATCAAATTCAAGTACTAGGTTATACTAGACTTGGTGATGGAGAACTGAGTGATCCTCCCATCACAGTTAGGACGTTTGAGGATAGTAAGTATTTAGTTTTATTTATAAACTCTATGATTTAAAAAAAGATGTGGTGACAAGGTTTGAGAATTATATGTGGCGTTTGAAGAAGATTAACAAAAGGGAAGAATATGAACCAATCAATCAAATTGTCACGCCTTTTTCTCATAGGGACAAAGGATCGCCACTTGCCACGATCCTGACACAACTCCCTCGCTTCCCTCACATCCACAATAATGTGGATGGATGTGTTAAACATGGCAGGCCTAGAATGGTGTTTTCCGACCAAATCGAAGACATCCTCAAGAAAGCTGGGTGGCCTAGTGCCCATAACCGTAGAGCTTGTATGTTGGGATGTCAGTCATGTTGGCAACATTTTTTAAATCAGCCTATAACTGATGTTGGATGTGTAAAAAGCGAGATTGTGCTCTATTGTCCCTGCCTATCCCTGTGTAAATTTAGAACTGATAATCATTATTTGTAACAACCTCTCACTTCGCATAATGGCAAGTTAAAGTTGGGTCATATGAGGTCGTAGATCACGTGGAGAGACAGGCTTAGCCGTACCAGCTATGGCGGCTATTATTATTATAAAGACTTGACATCTGAGCTTAAGTTGCCTGATGGTAAGCAAGGAGCGCCGACGACTGAAAAAATGCCTTTTCAGTTAGGTTAGCTTTAATCGCCGTCACTATGCCGGCCAAAAATACCTTCTATTTGTTATGTACCAGCTTCCTTTGAATCCTTTGCAGATTTTTCGCGCGTCTTTTCTGCTCCGTGCGTCTTTACATTTACTTTTCTGTTTAATCAGCTCCTGGACCACCGTCCAACGTGTCATTCCCTGATGTTACTTTCACAACTGCAAGGATTATATGGGATGTACCAGAGGACCCTAATGGTGAAATTTTGGCTTACAAAGTTACTTACCATTTGAACAGTACAACGCAACATGTTTACTCCAGAGAATTCTTACCTTCTGATAGGACCTTTAGGTAAGTTACCCTAAATTAATATTTTCTTAGATTTCGCGCGAACATTGATTAATGAATAAAAAAAAACGGAGATACCGTGACCACGATGGCTACAAAGCTTTCGAAACATCGGCATAATAAAATAAAATTGTATCAAAACCATAATAAACGCGATAGTAGGCCGCATAAAATTTATTTAATTCATTAACCTAAATTATTTATATTTTATTAAGTAAAACCAAACAATATTTTGACATTTGACCTTGACTTGACTGATGTTAAGTCCGAGAGCGCCGTCTACTGAAATACTGATTCAGTTTACGGTAGCGCCCGTCGCATTCACTATGCCGACTTTAAACTTTTATTGTGTCTTAAAATATGACGGATACCCCGGTTGATGTTAAGCTGAAGTGCGATCCAAGAATAAAGGTGACTGCTATATGGTGTAAAAAATATTTTATATTACAACTACACCATAGTCGCTTTTTTTACTTATCTAATTTACATCATTCATCAATTTACATATTATATTTTTTTCCCATTTCTATACCACTACTAAAGTGCTTGTATCATAGAA
This sequence comes from Tinea trinotella, assembly GCA_905220615.1. NCBI lineage: Eukaryota > Metazoa > Arthropoda > Insecta > Lepidoptera > Tineidae > Tinea > Tinea trinotella. The sequence goes on along the minus strand of HG992308.1, from coordinate 7,852,909 downwards.
ACAGGACAACCAAAGTACATATAAAAGATAATAATAATAATAAAATTCTTTATTGCACAGTAAAAACAATACAATGGGCGAGCTTAATGCTAAATAGCATTTTCTACCAGCTAACCTTTATAAGCTAAAAGATACATTGGTACCGGCAAGTGGTTTTGAACCCGTCCTCTCGGCTTGCGTAATTATTGCACTGCCCCTACACCACGGTCGCCTTATTAATACACATACCTATTATATCTAATTTTGTATTTAGTTACTTTTATTTTGCACCTTACCTCTCATCTACATCGTCGGATCAACATCCTAAAGGTTTGACTGGTAGAGAATGCCTTTGGCATTAAGCCCGCCTTTGTACTATTGTGCATTAAGTATTTAAATAAATAATTTAAAATTATTATAAATCCTTTTTTTTATTTTTTTATTGTTACTTGACATATGACAGCACCTCGCTTGATTTTAGGCTGGAGTGCGGTCCATGAATGGATGTCACTGCTACTACAATTCAATAACTGTGAGTAGCAGTCACACATCCACTATGCCGGCCTAGTTGGAACCGGCAACTTACAAGCTACAGCTACACTAAATCCTAATAAACAATCACTTATTATCACTACCAGGGCGACAGAGTTAGCTTCGGAGGGTTTCTACATGTTCTCCGTGACCGCACAAACTCGCCTTGGATGGGGTGCGACAGCTCGTGTCCTCGTGCTGACAACTGTGAACAGAGCTGCACCAGCGCCACCTGCCAGGCCACTTGTAGCAAAGTCACTCCTGCAACCGCATCATATTACATTCTCATGGACTCCTGGCAATGATGGATATGCACCTCTCAGGTATTTTTTTTATTGTGATTTACCATATGACAGCACCCAGCTTGATGTTAAGCTAGAGTGCTGTCCATTAATGGTTGTCACTGCTACTACAATTCAATAACTGTAAGAAGCAGTCATATTCACTATGCCCGCCTAGTTGGAACCAGCAACTTACAAAGTGATCTCGAAACGCGACTTAATCACTTCACGGTCTGTCTACTTGTAATTAAATATGATTTAGTAAAAAATATACGGCTCGTTTCCTGGTCGGAGCAAAGTGTTACACAGCATTGTATTTTTTTATTGTGACTCGACATCTGACCTCTACCTGCCTGATGGTGAGCAAGAGTGCCGACGACTGTAAAATCGAGTCTTCTCAGTTTCCACAGTTGACGTCACTATGTCGGTATCTTCATTATTACAATTATTTGTTAATAAATAAGAAGTATATATTGTTTAATTTATTGAAATTGAAATGTGTTAAGCTGGAGTGGAGTGCATAAATAGAAGCGACTGCTATTACTGTTATACAGTCGCATCCACTATGCCGGCCTAGTTGAACCGGAAATTTTCAAGCTAATCCTATTAATTCACTTCACGGTCTCTTTACTTGAAAGTTGCTGCCACAGATGACAGACTAGCTAGGCAAATAACCACCAACTGTCATTTGGTGTCCTACTACTCTTGAAAAATCTCCCCTTATCATTCTCAATTATTTATTTTAATAGTATTTTTTATTCATTTAGATACTACACCGTACAAGTAAAAGAAGATGGTGGTACATGGAAAACTATACCAGAACGGGTAGATCCGTTCGCAACGTCATATACTGCTGGTAGATTACAACCGTACACAGCTTACCAATTTCGTATCAGAGCTACAAATGATATAGGACCGAGCCGATATAGTAACTCCACGGATACCGTTCGAACTTTGCCTGCAGGTAAATATAGTACTTATACCCTTTTTTTACTGGTGTACTTTAAAATAATTTTAAAAATATGAAACAAAGTCTGAATGATTAAGATATAATAGTATTATTTTTTAACATCAGACCCTATTGGTGGTCATTTGCTTAATCTATCGACCCAAAGTAGTTCCACCACATTTAAGTCAAGGTCAGATGGTTTACCAGCCCATGTGTTTTTCCAATCCTATACCTTGAATACCTCAAGCGATGCATAAAGAAGCACCTTTGGCCTGCATTATCGCGACGACTGAAGCAGCCGTGAACTAAGTCCGTTTTTATTAGACGGCACTCTTGGACCCTGATTATGTTTACCACCAGGCAAATCGAGGTCAGATATCGAAAAACAATAAAAAAATATGTAATAAATTTGACCTTACAATATACACAAAAGAAAAAATAAATTGTCAGGCGAGAGTCACAGGAATAGACGGAGACAATAGAGCTCCACTTTCCACGATCCTGACACAACTCATTTACTTTCTTAATGTGCACAATTTTTTTCATATACTGTTTTAACCTTCCACCTATCTCTGATTTAATTTCACATCATAGAAAAATATACATAAATATAAAATATTTTTATCCAGCTCCGAGCAAAGCTGTGGAAGGTCTCCATATAGTCCCAATAACACCAAGCAGTGTCCGAGTACAATGGCGAACTTTGGCTGAAGCCCATTGGAGCGGAGACACACATACTGGTGGATACAGAATCTTCTACCAACCCCTGACTGACTTCCCAACACCTCTCCAACAGACTATGAAGCAAGAAGTACCTGGGATTAAGGTAAAGATGTTTACTAGGGCGGCATAGTGGATGCGGATGCTACTTGTAGTTATAGGACTGCAGTATCAGTCGCCTCTATTCATAAATCGTATTCCAGGCAGGGGTGCTGTCATATGTTGAGTAACAATAAAAAATTAAACAATACCTTTTTTTAAGTTTTATGCAACATTATTACTCTTTCAAAAATGTTAACTCTATTAACATATACCTCATTTAGCAGTTTCTCATATATATGTATACAAAGGTCTACAAACAAAAAAGCCAAAAGACTTTTAGTTCATTCTTTGTAATATTTATTACAAAAAAATATTTGAATTAAGTATATAAAACTGCCAAACTATACCCCCTTGTCACTGTTTCACTTATCTCTTGCTAATTAAGGCGTTATTAATTTTTTGCATTAAATTAATAATAATATTAGCTGACCGATGTTAGCGCATAAATTTTTCTATACCATTTTTATTCCTATATTTTAATTTTGTTCTAATTAATAATGTTTACAATTTCAGAGCGAAGAAGTAATTCTATCGGAACTAGCGGTGGACCGTAATTATGAAATCAGTGTTTGCGCATACAACTCCCAAGGCGCTGGACCCAGTGGTACCCCAGCTGTAGTTTGGGTCGGAGAAGCAGTCCCGACTGCACCCCCTCGTGACGTCATCGCTGAACCTTTGTCTCCGACAGAGGTCGCTCTAAAATGGCGCCCGCCATTGTTGGCACAACAAAATGGAGATCTCTTGGGCTATAAGGTCAATACATTTTATTTATTAGAAATATAGGTGATAATGCTAAATAAGTTTCTTTTTTGTTTCTCTGACCTCGACTTGCCTGGTAAGCAAGGAAGGGGAGGTACAACAGCGCCGACAACTGAAAAACCGATATAGTTTCTGGTTACCTCAGTCGTTTTTACTGTGAAATAAATTTATCTTTTAAACCACTAAAGTCAATCTCACGAGTCGTATAACTGATAAAAATTATTTGCAGATATTTTACCTAGTAACAGAATCACCAGAAGAAAATGAACCAGGCCGGAAGGCTGAAGAGGAAACGGAAGTGGTGCCTGCGACATCTTCGTCACACTCTCTCGTTTTCCTTGATAAATTCACTCAATATCGTATACAGGTAAGTCGTTTTGTATGGAGTTGGAATAAATACACTAAACATAATCAATATCTATTTTCATACCTAGTGTAGTTGTAGTTATTTGCGGGCTCGTTTCCGCACTTGAAGTCCTCTTCGGTTTCTTTGTACGTTCTTCAACGGCTCTCCTTCAGTGGAGCCACCCGATCTCCTCCAGGAAGGCCAGGAGACCCTTTTCATACCTATTTATACTTATGCTCTTATAAATAAAAATACAAATAGCAATTTTGTATTTTTACCAACCACTTGTTACTCTACCAATAATAAAACGATATTACAGTATTTTTCTTTCTATTTTATTATGTAAGTTATTTATTTATCAAGTCTCTATCTAAGGATGGCTATTTCATCGCCCCCGTCTATGAGGTGTAAGTGAATACCCAATGAATACCCAATCCCGTGCTCAAATTATCAACCGTTGTATAAGTTGTATTTGCCTTGCTTCTTATTCTTATTGATATGTTATAAATATGATTGTATTTTTATTTAAAATAACATTAAGGTCTTAAGATTTTTTTGATAACTAGACTCTTGCAGCTAAAATTTTCTTTTTTTTTTTGTACGTCGATTTTCCTCTGAGTACAGCCTGTTGAAAATGGTATATTTATTACAGTCTTTTTATTTTTACGACTACCATATTTTAAATTCAAAAAACTATTAATACTACCTTTAATACTTTAATACCCGTGGGAAAAAGTCGTGACAATTTGATTGATTTAATACTATATATATTATATTATATTATATTATATTATAATACGCAGGTATTGGCCTTCAATCCAGCTGGGGATGGACCACGTTCAAATGCTATACTCGTCCGTACACACCAAGGCTTGCCAAGTGCCCCAAGAAATATAACCTTCACAGATATTACTATGAACAGTCTGGTGGTATCATGGGAAGCGCCACATCGGCGAAATGGACTCGTCCAATCATACTTAGTTACATATGAAACTATCGAACAAGATGAACGTATGTACACTTTAGTAGATTTTATTAACATAAAAAACTTTTTGGATATTAATAATTGTCTGTGCACCATAGTTAGGACAGAGACAATGCACATGTCCATGAGCTTTCTCTTCAAGAAGAGACTTGTTCCCTGACGGATTATCAAAAGTTCGCACTCGGGATTTGTCAGAGAGCCACGGAGCATTATTCTTAGCAAAAAACTCACATAAAATTTGAAGGACCATACTGCGCTCCAAAACAAAAATTGCCGATGTAGGCTCAGTCCTTCGGGCAGTTCATCTCTGCCCCATGTTTGATGTATTATGGGTAGTGTCCACCACTGAGTGGACTCCTGATAGCAAAAAACATCGCGGTAGGCCGAACGAAGATGGTGAGATAAGATTGACTAGAATAGTTCGTACCGATAGACCGCAAAGTATGGTAAGTCACGCAAAAAAAGAGAGAGGCCTTTAGCAGTAGGAGTAGGAGAAATAGCAGTAGAAGAAATAAATAATGACAGACTAATAATAATATTTTTTGATTAATTCCAACATTGGACTGTATAAATTAGTAATGAGATTTATATAGAAAAATACGTCGACCAACCTGCAGATCGAGCTCTGCGTCTGTGGTGGTGACGGTGACTGAGATAACCGTAAAAAAAAACATTTTTTAAGCAGTCATTAGCGTTCTTGGACTTTCTCTTGCATACTGTCCGGCAAGGTCCGGCGAGGTCAGATGTCGCGTCTTAATAAAAAAAGCGCCTGTACTAGATTTGTAGTCAGAGCAGTCTGCAATATGGCTTTTTCAATCTTTGTCAGTAAATCTTCTTCCGTAACTAACATAGCCCTATTAAAACAGGTTTCAGTAAGCAAGTAAAACAGAAGGTGACAGAACGTCAGTTAGCAGTGGGAGGTCTTGAAGAAGAAGTAGAGTATCGATTCACAGTGCGTGCGGTGACAATTGGACCTGGACCAGCGGCTGAGGCTAGAGCTCGTACTGGACCCCAAACAGGTTCTCCAGAACGTCCGACAGCTTTACAATTGACTCCAGATCCAGCTGCGTTGCATCTGCATTGGAGGAATTCTGCGTCAGGCCAAGGACCTCTAATTGGTTATTACATAGAAGCTAAGAAAAAAGGTAATATTGTTTATAAAATAAAAAACTCTCTTGATACAATAATAAGTCAAATCACACAAATACGTAAAGATTCTGCCAGAATCAAAGATGTTTTAAAATTGATGATGATGTTAAAAATTATTTAAGTAACGTAGAAAAAAATTCTACGTTACTTAAATAACTGTGCTGTATTTTATATGCCTAAGATATCGTGATACTATTTTAATACGATATTTTATAAATGTTCGATTAACCACACAAATTAGGGTATTTATTTGAAATGGCAATTCTGCACATTCCATTTCAGATTAAAGTTTAAGTTTAAGATTAAATTCAATGAGATATTAAGCCAAAATAAATAAATATTCCATTTTTATTGTTTCTCTAGTCATAACAAAGACTTTACTAGAGTTCATTATGTTTCATTACGTTTTATGTCGACGCGTTACTTCGCTTAGTGCAGTATAACCTTTAATAATGCACTATAAACCAATTTCTATATACATACTGCCCCCCTAGCACGGCAATCCAATAAGCAAGATAGAGACTTGCAAAAAATATTATTCCAACTCCTTTTAAATAACTTGCTAGAACAGGGTATCAAAAAATATATTTATACGTTATGTAATACTTTACACAAAACAACGTTGAATACCTTAATAAATATTTTTTTAAACATTTTTATGTGCCGGCCTAATACGTTATTTAAAATAAGTTACAATAATATTCCTTGCAGTTCTTTATCTTGCTTCTTGGATTGCCATGCCAGGGGGGCTGGATTGTAATATATGTACATGCGTAACTTTTAATTATTTTCTTAACTCTCTGTAACTACTGGAAAATATCGATCAAGTTTTATCTTGAAGGATTTATATAAGGGATAATTTTAATACGACTATATAATAAGTATTATTATTAAGATTGATTTATTTAAGTATTTATTTTATATTTAATAAGATATTGTTTTTTCCTTTTTTTATGCAGCCAAGGAAACATGGCAGGCATGTAAGTTGCAGTTAATATAATACTTATCATGCTTGTTCATTGTTTGTTTTATCCTATGTGCTCGTCTCATTTCATTATCATTTTATTATTATTTGTGAAAGAGTCATTATCATTTTACACAAGAAAAAATATTGTCTGCTCACGGAAAAAACAGATAGCTACTTACATATGTTAATGAAATCTAGTTTAAATTCAGTTATAGGTAAACTTTTACTGTCTCTCTTATGCCTGCATCATAGAATAAGAAATTAAATTAAATTTTCCTAATAACTTTTTTTAGATACTTTTAAACTATTCATAATAAATGACGCCACCACTAGAAGTGGGGATGTCTGTCAATTATGACAATTGTAGCGAGTAGAGTAGTAGACAGCAGCTTTGACAGTTGGTGGTAATTTGCCCAGTCTGTTTAGGGCATAGACCTTGAAGTGACTCAGTCGCGTTTCGGGATCAGCTTGAAAGTGTCCGTTTTAACGGGGTCGCCAAAATAATAAATAAAAAAATTAAATACTTCCAGATAATTAACTGTAGTAGCAGTCGCATTTATTCTTTGCCCGCGCTTTAACTTTACATCATGTCAAGCTAAACATTATTATTATCATATTATTTTTATGTCTTGCCGTCTTAGTTTAGTTTTTACTATGTATCTGAAGAATACATCTATCTGTTTTAATCTGTCAGCAGACGATATTAAGTACTCGAATTGCCATTGTATTTACAGAATGTTTTAACAATACATATTTATCTATACATTATTTACCCATACATTTCCTTTCGACAGACTCAAATTCATATTCATGTGAGACATATAAAGATATAAAAAGTATCTCTCCTCAAGCATTGTGAACACTTAAGCAATATTTTTATTGTTAATCTCTAGCCGGATAGAGAATGACAGACATTGTGACATATTGTATTCGTACAATAACACAAACTAAAAGAACAAAACAAAGGCGACCGTGGTGTAGTGGCAATGCAATGGTTACGCAAGCCGAGAGCACGGGTTCGAAACCACTCACCGGTACCAATGTATCTTTGATATATGTACTTGGTTGTCCTGTTTATATGGTACAAGCACTTTAGTAGCTTAGTATAGAAATGTAAATAAAAAATAATAAAAAAATATATTGTGAGATGACATAGTGACGGCATATAGACGACAAATGCGGCAGCAGTGAACTGACTCGTTTTTTGCAGTCGTCGACACTCTTGTACTTCCATCATGTTTACTATCAGGCAGGTCGAGGTCAGATGTCTAGTCACAATAATAATTAAAAAAAAAACTTAACTTGCTTGAACTTGTAAACAATTAAGTTTGAGGAGCGGAACGACTGAAACACCCGTAACATTTTACGGTTGCCTCAGTCGCCATCACTGTGGCGGTCAATTACTATTATTATCGAAAATATAAACACAATAATTAATATAATAATACTAGATAATTTCGTCAATTCACGATGTCTGTCGTGCTCATTTCACTGGTTAGATCATTTTAGGATATCACCTACAAATGCACCTATAAGATGTAGAGTCATTTGACAACGTAAAAGAGCCAAAGAAGGTTAAGTTACCATAAATGTTTTCATTTTACATAGGCATATACAGTCTCAAATTGAAACTTTATACTTGTCGTGTTATGTTATGTTCATTAGTATGTGCATAACATGTCGTATGTATCGGGGCTTTGCGAAAAGATCATATTTATTCTTTGTAATCAGTAGTAAATCCCTTCATGGTCACTGGTCATATTGCTTAAAGGTCCGTTTGTATCTACAGAAATTGCGTGTACCAGACACTTGCCGTTTATTCATATCTAGCTTGTCTAAGCAAACATCGACAGATACCGTCAACTTCATTCCATAAAGAATAAATAAATCTTTGCACGGCTCTGATGCTCTATTCATTCTGCCCGTCAGTATTATTAGCGGACCTGTTATCCTGTTTGAAAGTTGAAAAAAAAATGTAGCGCCATCTAGCGGTCCAATTGTAAACCATATACCGATCCGAACACACACAAAACAAAAATATATATATATATATATGTGTCTGGTACGCGAAATGTCTATAATGTCTATAACACAATCTTTTTCAATATCACGCACCATTCATACCACCGACAAGCAAAACAATAACCAAAATATTTACTAACTTCCAATTTACAGATGACAGCAGATGGGAGACTATAACACGAACTAGCAACGGTATCCTCGAAGAATTCACCATCTCTTATCAAAGTTTATTGCCATCAACAGCATACTCATTCAGAGTCATATCATACAATATGTATGGCATAAGTAACCCAGCGTATAGCGAGAAAGTGATCGTAACTCCATCTAAATTGTATCTGGAATATGGGTATTTACAGTACAGGCCGTTCTATAGAAGGACATGGTTCATGGTAGCGTTGGCTGCGGCGTCTATAATTATTATAATAATGGTCATAGCTATACTTTGCGTTAAGAGCAAAAGCTATAAATATAAAAGTGAGTACTTATGTTCTTAGTATTGAGGTGCAACTATTTGTGTCACGATAATGTATTAAGATTGAATTGTAATACAGGAATTGTATACGAATATAAATATTGTAAAATTTTCTTCCACTATCGGTCCAAAGAGCATACTCAATAGACATAATATATGTTTCTTCTTCTACTGGTTTTCTTAAAATAAATCTCAAATACGTTCTTAAATTGTTTCTACTTTTTAAAAAGAAAACAATGTGTTTATTTCAGAAGAAGCACAAAAGACATTGGAAGAATCCTTAGCAGCGGAGACAGACGAACGCGGATCCCTTGCTATGGACTTGTACCGTTCCCGACAAAATTCCGCAGGCAGTATGGGACTTACCAGTGGTACAGGAACTCTACGTCGGGGAAAAGTCCCTACATTAGGGAAATCCCCTCCTAGACCTTCTCCAGCTAATGTTGCTTACCACAGCGATGAAGAGAGCCTTCGTGGCTATGATGAAAATCCTGATGACTCGTCTCTTACGGAGAAACCATCTGAAATGAGCTCGTCGGATTCACAGGTAATTACTATTAAAATTAGTGTCGTTTAACGCCCGTACGTTACTCGTGTTACTAAAACCGAATACCTTTTTATTTTCCACATACTATTCGATCGGACTATTTTATGGTAAATATCGATTGGGAATCCATTCTCATGCATCGCTACATTATTTCCATCCCTAGTTTCGGTCACGCACACATTTCTAAAAGCACTCGCAATTTCTATTAAACCGAACATTGGGAGTGTCTTTTCTAATTTATTATCTCTTCACTCGATAATAAGTCTTCAAATAATAATTAGTTTCAAATTATATTACACAAATGTAAATAAGAACAACAGTTGTAGGTAGAATTTTATTGCTTCTGTGTAAAAAGTAGCATGAGATCATTCGCTTAATAAAGGTTGATGGGCAATAATGTATAAAACCTAACCTTTCCAATAGCTATGAGTTATAAACTTTGAATTATAAGTCTATAATGGTTACTATGGTTACTGATAAGTAGCCGGATCTGAGTTATATCCAGAGGCGTTTCTAGCCCTTATGGCGCCCGTGTGCAACCAGTACCCTGGCGCCCTCTAGCCAAGCAGGAGCGGGGTCAAAATGAAATACAAACCTCTGATGCGACACTTTGGTGGTGTCGCTCGGCACCCCCTTAATCCCGGCGCCCGTGTGCGCCGCATACCCTGCACCATAGGTAAAGACGCCTCTGGTTATATTTACCTATGGTATAATGCGATTAAAATAAGTATGGGACGGAATCGGCGCCATTTTGAGACGTCTAACTCTTTAACAAACTTCACTTTAGTATGGTGTCTTTTTCTTTGCGGACCGTCAAGAAAAAAACACCTTTGAATCAGTCAAGTGAAGTTAGTCAACAGCCCGTCCTATTCTTATTCTAATAGCCTAGAAACTATCTGCTATTTCCTAAATAAAGGCGGGAGAGGGGCAATGCATCCCGCATTCAACTCTACACTTTATTTAGAACTGATTTTCTAGTAAAAATAAAAAAAAACATCAAAATATATTTTTAGGAAATCATTCATGTTGAAACTAATTTATGTCACTGTAGTAACTATTAACTAAGGTTATACATAAAAATACCTTTTAAACAAATATCACTCAGCGCTATTGTGGAAGAATACCAAAACGCCCGTCCTCCTTTGTATTGTATGCTTAATGTGCTTGTAATATATTAAATAAGTAGCAATTTTAAAAATACCACCTCTTAAATATCTTCACAATAATTTAATATATTGTTAAGTAAAAATTTACTTTAATAAATTTATATTCTCTCACTTTAGAATTCGGAGAGCGAAAACGAAAGCGTGCGTTCTGAGCCGCATTCTTTTGTCAATCACTACGCAAACGTGAATGATACGTTACGTCAGTCATGGAAAAGACAACGTCCCGTTAAAAACTACTCTAGCTATACGGACTCTGAGCCTGAGGGGAGTGCCGTAGTCAGTTTAAATGGTGGACAAATAGTTATGAACAATATGGCGCGGTCAAGAGCGCCTTTGCCTGGATTCTCGTCGTTTGTATGACAGGAAGCAGAGGCCGCTGGGCTACAAAATGAAATACACATATAAGACTTTGCTGGTAAAAGAGCTGCCAATATACAGTATTCATTTATTGACTGATATATTGTAATGTCATCAGCGCTTATCATTAGATCAGAAGAGTGGTATGACATTATTAAAAAAAAGTGTTGACTGTTGGGACTGTGTTCAGTGATAGAAATATAGATCTTTTATTAATTATTTAATTGTTTTTAAAGTAAGTTGTGAATTTAATGTACTATCCTCGGTTGTTGCTAATGAGCTTGAATTGTGACGTCACACGACGGGATGACCTCATCGTGACGTATTTCTGTCGAAGCATTGCAGAATTATTTTGTTAATGTTAATAAACAAATATTCGCCCATAATTATAATACAATACGGTAAAGTTAACTGTGGACCTATTTAGAATGACGCCGTAGGCTGACGTCACTTTATGTTACTTTGACAAGCTTCTCCAGCACATTAGCAACTGATGGGGATGATAATTTTAAATTGTAAATTAATCACTCTTTTGAGACAATACTATTTATTTCACTGTAGTGATATTAAAGCAATAATGAGGTTCTTAAAAAGGAATTTATCTTTGTGAAAATTTTAATGCCTTCTCTTATCAAATTTAAGTGTTTTTTTTAAGCATTTATTCTTTAAACGCTTGATTTCCAAATATTTCGCTTGACGCCCAAAACCAGGGCTTCAATGAAAATCGCTTACATGTAATGGGTTTAACCCCGAAAAAATACTATATTTCTTATTTCAATTGTACTTTTCAAGGGTATATGTATTTTAACCCCTAAATAAATACTTGAAATTGATGATACTTAGGCCATAAACTGTTAAATGGGTGATAGACACACTTAACTACGTTGACTTTAAGCTCGTAAAGAAAATTTAAAATTGTGTATAGTTGAATCTGTTACAAAAGTAAATGTTAGAAAAGAAAAAAATTGGAAATTTTGGGTCTTCGCTGGTTTGCTAGCGTCAGCTCTAGACCTCGCGACACTTTCATAGCATACCGATTTGTTTCTAATTTTAAATGTAAGTAGACAGTCGCGGTAGAATTAAAAAAAATACAGGTTAGGTTAGGTAAAAGCTGACAGGTTTAGGTAAAATCACAAAAAACAATCACATTAGCAGATCAAGAAGAACGCGTGCTTACTTGTGCGTCTATCGCCCAATTTAATTAGTTTAATTACGTAATTAAGTGGAATGCTTTGCCAGCCCATGTGTTCTCTATGACCTTGGATCCTTCAAGCGATGCGTGTAGAAGCACCTTTGGCCGGCATAGTGACATAGTGACTGAAGCAGCCGTGAATAAACTCGTTTTTTTCAGTTGTCGTCACTTTTGGACCTCCTCTTGCTTATCATCAGGCGGGTCGAGGTCAGATGTCGTGTCACAATAAAAAAAAGGGACAAATATTAAATCTTTTGAATTAAAACTTGACCAACTTAAAAAGTAGAACCTAGTGCCTCTCCTAAAATATTAGTGAAAAAAATTCACTTTAATGTATTATAGAAACATCCAGTAGCTTGATTTTTCATCAAAATAGCTAACAGTTAAAATTTAACTTTATAGTTTTACTTTTTATTTACGATGGGACAAGAGAGAAATGTTTACTGTTTGCCAATAAGGCAGCCGTAAACTAAATCAGATTTTTGACAGCACCGACCTCTTGAATGTCCCCTTGTTCCAGGTAAGTCGAGGTCAGATGTTGGGTCTCGATAATAAAACTTTTCTTTGGCCGGCATAATGACGGCGACTGAGGCTCTTGGACCTCCTCTTGCTTATCATCAGGCGGGTCAAGGTCAGGTGTCGTGAAAAATAAAGTGCCTGATTAAGAAATTTTGTTAAAGTTGGTTATTTTGATAAAAGCTCAATACACTGGAACGAAATGTTTTATTAAACTTATAGACTTAAGTGTCCATTCCATTTTCAATACTGACTTTAGGTTTTTTGATTTATAATTTAGTTTAAATTATTAGTGTATTTGAGATTAAAATGTAAGATTTTTTAAATTCGTTATATACTCACCAAACTGTATTCAAGAAAATCCACTATCTTGGCCAGATTATGAGTACCGCACTGGCAGCTTATAAAGCTTTATAAACTATTTACTACAAAATCAGTGAAAACTTTAAAGAAATACTAAATAATTATTTCAAAGTGAAAATCGCCTAAAACAACTTTCATTTTAGGGTTTGAAATCTATAATGATCTTGTTATGATAGTGAAATTTAATAATGAAATTGCATAGAAAAATTCCTCGTACACATAGGTCAATTGCGATTATATAAAATAATGCGATTAATAAAAGAATAGGATGGAATCTGCGCCATTTTGTGACGTCTAACTCTGCAACCAATTTCACTTTAGTATGGTGTCTTTTTCTTTGCGGACCGTCAAGAAAAAGACACCTTTAAATCAGTCAAGTGAAATTAGTCAACAGCTCGTCCTATTCTTATTCCAATAGAATACAGTAATAGGTATGCCTTAATCGAGGTACTTCGGCAATACAAGTCGGTACATGTACGTATGATATTTTGAACTGTGGTCTGAGATATCGTTGAGGATAGATATATAATTTATTAATTTAGATATATACAATAGGTCACAAACATAAATTATTAAAAATTAGGCTGGCTTGAAACCCGAAAATGTATGTAAACAAATGAGACAATGGAGCGCCACTTGCCACGATCCTGACACAACTCCCTCGCTTCCTCTAATAGGTATGGCATAAAGGCCAGATTGTGGATTTTCATTTATTCAATATTGGTATAATGCTTTAATTGTCTCTATTAAAAAAAATAGTATTATTAGATTACTTCTTTTTATTAGAAGACAATGTTTGTACATATTAGAGTTTACATTCTTATATATTCTTCGCGTGTGCCTTTTTCCAATATCATTATTCACAAATATAACATTTAATATGAATTTACAATTATAAGTGAACCTTCTATTTACTTACCTGTACTTATGGTTGGAACGGATACTGTTCCCTCACTAAAGCAGTAAATGAAAACACGTCGATCTTATGTCATTTAATTTTCTACGGGGGTTCGGCGTATTTTTAAGGCCAGCTGATCTAATGCCATGACAATTAGCTTTATCGAATTCGCAATCGACTATGTCTGGAAATTAGACCGGCGAAGCCATATCCGGTAACTTACGGTACACCGTTTAATCTTCTACCACACAGGCGCGTTTTTATTGGTCCGTAATACCGAATGCGTTATTGCGATAATAACGACGCAATAGAAGTAGGACACAGTTGTGTGCAAGGAATCGGGACGCATTATCGCAATAACGCATCCAATATTATCGACCGATAATAACGCGCCTGTGTGGTAGTGGCTTTATTCGACCAATGTAAAACGCAATTACTATTTAAATTAATAAAAACAATACCTGTGTATTAATCTATTTTAAATTACTGTTTGTAAATATTTTACTTGTTTTAACCATAGTACCTAGTTGTTCACGTAAATATACTGCCTTATACCTACAATATGCACTCTTCAATAAATACTGTATTACATACGACGTTTTAAAAATACTTATCAAAATATTAATTATAGACTTAAATGTAAACAAAACATATCTTTATTACCTGTACACTAAAATTAAGTTCATGATTAAAAATGTAGACAAATGTCAGTGACGTTTCAGGGGTAGTCAACATTTAGACGAACATTAGAAACCCAATGAACGATACAAAATGGCAACCAGTGATTATCGATTCTTATTTCAATTTTTTCATTTAATTCTTTTAATCGATTCATTATTTAGTAATATGTTTATGAGCCATTTTTAACTCTTAACTAGAACATGAATGAAGACAAACTACACAAAGTTATTGTTTTGAATTGGTAACACCTCTGTTTACATATTTAATTTTGTACTCTATTTCCGAGTGTATTATAAATGTATAATTATAATGTCAATTCATGCGAGTAACTAAAATAATTATCCCTACTTCTTTAGCGATGATCAGAATATTCATCAATCATCCGTTAGTCAGTCAACGTGCGATCAATTAGTCGCGTGCCTGATTGGCATAACTAATGGTTATTTTTATTATTGCTCAAGTAGAAACTGGGTGTTAAGAAATCGCGATAATAAAAATCTTGATATATAAAAAAATGAATAAAAATCAATTAATACATTACCAATATTTTCTTGTAAATTAATCTTAATTGACTGATAGTTTTAAGTTAAAATGTAAAATTGTACATTGCCTTAGATTATAAGTTTTTTAATATAATTTCCGGGTGACTTGAGGACAGTAAATGAAGCCAGTTCAATAAACTTGCCCGTTTAGCAGGACGTACATAAATTGTTCCTTTTTTATTATTATACATTTCTATGCTAAGCTACTAAAGTGCTTATATGTCAAACAGGACAACCAAAGTACATATAACAAAGATACACTGGTACCGGCGAGCGGTTTCGAACCCGTGCTGCTTGCGTAACCATTGCACTACCACTACACCACGGTCGCCTTAACTAAACGCAGTAAGTTACTAAACTGGTTTTATTTACTTTTCTCGTATCACCCGGACATTACATTTGCATTTAATTGAACAATTTTTGATAGTGGCACATTCTTATTAACTAAACTGTGATTATAATTATCCTAGCGAAATAATGTGGAGTGCATCCTTGTAACGATCTCATAGAATCAATTTAGCTTATGTACTCCACACATTATTGTAGACAGGTGCAATGATCCAAGGGCCTTATTCGCAAAAACCTAATATGTTCGTTCTATAAGGTATTTTAGTTTTGTATATGAGTTTTGTCTCTTCAGTAATAATACCTATTAACCAAAATACACTTATAGAACGTTAAAAGTTTTTATTAATAAGGCTCTAAGTTAGAAGGTACTTTACATACACTATCAAGTAGAAAATCAAAAAAGGTTTCAACAAAAAAAGATAAACTTTTTAAATTTCAATTCATATTTTAAAATCATTCTAAGACTTAACACACAGTGACATTTCTTTGACAAAGTCAATTCTCACGAATGATGGACCGTAGCTAGCTAGATCTTGTCATTATCGTCGTCTACCGTCTACCTACCGGTTATTCAGACAGGATTTGGCTACTGGACGCTTTTCAATGTAAATTTTAGAGACCTACAGCTTTACGGGTCATCCAAAACGCGATTAGGGTTAAAATATTTTTGCCATTAGCGGTCACCCATCTTACTACCGACCGCGCCTTATATTGCTTATCACACGTGATCGGATGACCACTCGGCTACACACCACTTATATTCTTAGTAGTGTATGTATTTTATAGTACACTCAATTTAACAAAAAAAGTACACTTTGCTGGTCTGAGATAGTACAGAGGATCATTGTATAGATTATTCAAATATAAGCGATATTTTTATACAGCACCATAGTAGGACAGCTGATGTCTATGGAGCACTCTGGTGTATTAGGTTGACAGCGCCTTTACGCCTCGGTTATAACCTTGTCAACAGATGAAATTTAATTGTCCAGCATAGTGACTGCACCTGGGGCAACAGTGAACTGGATCGGTGTTTTCAGTCATCGGCGCTCTTGGACTTAATTATGCTTACCATCAGGCAAATTGAGGTCAGATATCGCTTCTCAATAAAAAAAAATATGGCAGGTTATTTGAATAAGCCATAAATATTTTCGCTTTAATGTAGATATAGATTAGTTTTTTTTAAAATTCTTTTATATCATAACTACACACATGAAAAACGTTATTTCACATAATTAGATGTTTAAGTAAAAATGTTGTAGTATATAAATTATGGTAGGTGCCATTAAATAAATTGTTTTGTCTTTACAAATACATAGAAATGTAGAAAAAATAAATTTAATTAAACTTATTTTATTGTTTTATTTAATATAACATACCCCTTTTTTAAATTATCATCAATTTCGCGCCTCAATTCCTACAGGGATAGGCAGAGTCAACGGAGCGCCCCTTATCACGATCCTGACACAACTCTCGTTCTTTCTTCACATTCACAATCTTTTTTATCCGTATTAAAATTATTTTGACTCGACATATTGTGACAGCAGCATGAATAGAGGCGACTGCATAGATGCTATAAAACAAACCTTTGCTCCGACCCGGAAACGATCCCGTGGCTTAGGCGTGGCGGACTGGGATGTTAACCAAAACATCTTTAATTTAGCATCATTGCGCGAAAAAGTTTCAGAGATGGAGGCTAGAGTGCCAACGACTGAAAAAACCAAGTCAGTTCACGGCAGCTATAGTCGCCGGTCTATTTTGTTATTTCCTTCTTTATTGGTTACTTTCAGTGGGTCACATAGTAGTTGATTTTGATAACCGCATTTAGATTTTACTAATCATAAATAAGTATGGAGTTACTTAATGAATAAAACAAAATTTCAATAATTTATTTTTTAATTTCACTTAAACATTTGTTCGCAATTTTTAAACCAACCACTGGGCACACATTTTGGACAATTCCTCCATTGCTTAATAACATTATAAGCAGCCACATCAACAATAGTAAATTGTTTATTATAAATCCATTCACCACATTGAGAGAACAATTTCTTAGCTATGCCTTCTTTCGACTTTTCTGATGCTTTTTGAAGTAAGTAGCATGTGTCAAGGAGGCTGTCCAAGGTGAACTCATCAACAGTGGGATAAATATTTGGGTAAATTATGGATAAATATCTTAGTACATTTACATCACCAACAATAGGTATAGCCAGAGAAGATAACTTCAATTCTGTGTCAGCTGAAACTAAAGAAATGTATTATAAGAATTGTGTTACTCATTACAGGGATATTCATTTGTAACAAATTAGATAAAGCGTAACAGACAGACACACTTTCGCATTTATATATTTAGTAGGGATTGAGTAAATATTCCATACTAATGTTCTAATAAATAAATGTTCTGCCTTTTGCTATTAATAATTAATAAAAAAAGTCATAAAAGCCTTACCACTACTGAAGATCAGCCTCACATCTACATTTCCACAGCTATTGATCCCAAAATTCTTTACAAATGTCTTAATTTTTGGTATTTTCTCATTGGGCACTGATGAATGTATATGCCAAGCCAAATTGAATTGGCTACCTTCTTTCTTTGATAGCAATTGGAGATACAAAGGTAATCGATCCGGATTACAATTTAGAACAATTTCAACCTGAGCAGATAACTATAAAAAACATTTTATTATACAAATAGAAAAGTGTTTCAGACAAATACCACAAAAAAAAACATGCATTTTAAAGTTTAATTTAGCAGTTCTATAGGGTTATGATCCATTGTTCCACCATATTCCTTTCGGAATAGAGACATGACAATTTAAATAAATAAATGTGTATGTATTTTATATATAATTAATGTAGATATGTTGTCTCTTTTTCATTTCATTACGTCCTACTTCCACTTCGTCGTGGTAGACCATTGGGCCCTGAAATGCAGTCCATGAATAGGGGCAACTGCAAACAGCATTTAAATTGAGCATTAAGTTTTCAAGTATAAATAAATAATCAATGTTAAGTTGAAAGTTACTTGCAGGAAGTATCAAAAAATTCACATTTATATTAGGAAATTCATATATTCTGATCAATTTGTTTCTCTGTATTTAGGAAACTTCTCACTCACCTTAGCTTTCACATCCTGAGTTAAAGTTTTTTGACTGGGCTCCAATTTGCAAATAGAACTAATTTTGACAATCCTATCATAGAGCACATCTAACTTTTGTAACAGGATATCTTGTCTATTCTCTAGTTCAGCCATATCTTCATCTGAAATCTTAAAATTGGAACACTTTTAAAACAACATCAGGAGGCAACAGCCTGTATTGAATTTACCTAGGTTTTCACCGACCCGCCCGGATCCTATAAGCTACAAGCATGATAGTAGAAGTATCACTAAAACTAAACAATACTTATACTGTTCAATCTATTCCACATATTTAGTAAGCGAGATAATTAAATTCATACAGAAATGTTGAAATAAACCTTCAGAAAGTTGATAACCTGCTCTCTAATTTTCAAATCGGTGGCGATGTCTGCGTTCGTGTCGTCAAAATCGAATATCTTTTTCACGTTGTACATACATTTAGGCAATATAATTTCTTCGTGAGTTATGATGCTTTTCATATGGTACATCATCTTTGCAATATCTAAATCTTTATTAACAACCGCAATCTTAGTTCGTTTTAATGAATATATTATACAATAAATATACCTTTTGACGTTTACTTCTTTCTAGGTATGACCTATATATTCTTATAATAAAGATAATCAATTATAAGTACATCACTATAAGCACATCACTATTGCTAAGAAGTGCCAACTGTTTATTAACATTTCCGGTATCAAGTTAATTGTATATAAATTGTTTTTCTAATACAATAATAATTGATACATAATTAAAGCAGTATAAATATTTAATATTTTTTTATAACCTAATCAAACGATGATTATTTTTTGTGATATAAAAAAAATAAGATACAGCATTCATGTCGTCGCAGTGTTTCAAAATGTCTGCCGTCTACGTTTTCCCAGTGACGAATTTTGAAAATCATCTTTTTACTTTATCCTATAATGAAAAATTTTGCGGAAAACAAATTATATCATAGTTAATGATAGAATTAGTGACTGTTCGGGCCATTTACCTAGTTATATCAAAAATTGTGAAATAATTACAGTCACGATTAGAAATACGACATGGCGGCCGAAGGAATCGACCAATAGGAAGCGAGCTTCCGAGCATCTCAGAATTGCAGTCAAGTTTTCGCGTCATTAAATTTTTTGGTGTCCTTTCTCAATTAATTAAAAATGTTTAGTTAATTATAATCTTACTATTGTATATTATAACATCACATATAGATTGTAGTAAACTCAGTGCCTTGTGTAATTAATAGGAAGTGAAGCTTCTCTCGCAAAGAGAGTACCATGGTCGGATTGGATTTTGGTTGAAGTAAAATGAATTTGTGTAGTTTTGTTTATGTAAACAAGACTTTGTTATTGCAATCCACGTGCGAAAGTATTGTCCATTGACAGTTTTCATCAATGATGTCAGGGAGGGGGGCTAAAAAACGCGGGAGGCCCCCCAAATCGGGTAATTTTGAGAAAAACAGAAAGTTTCAATATCATTTATTGAAAAAACCGAAATACTTGCAAAATCAAAGTATAGGTTTTGGATCAGTTACAATTACTCCTAGTGTTTCTCGCGCGTCCTCGCCTCTTGGAAGTGATACAAGTAATAGAAAACAAAGAGGTAGAAAATCTCGTAAACCAAAGAAAGGTGGTTATTCGAATAGTAGTTCGAGAAGAGGATATAATCCACAAGCGGCTGATTACCACGAATCAGAATATCATTATGGGTCGGATTTTGGTGATGAATACAGTGATAGATCTGATCAGGAAGAGGAGCGCGCGAGCGAGAGCGGCTCAGAAGGAAGTTTGGCTGATGGAAATGGCAGTGATAGTGATTTTTCTGTTAGCAGCTTTAGCACAACTGGTGGCACTCCAAGAAAGCTCACTGGAAACTTCATGCGACCCCCTAGCCCAGAACCTCTGTGGCTGCAACAGGAGAAGTCCTTGCCACCGTTGGTGTTGCCCTCAACATCAGAGGACTTGATAATCCCCCATTCCTTAGTGTTACAAGTTTTAGGTATATATGAAATACTCAGACACTTTAGGCACTTGGTGAGGCTATCACCATTTAGGGTAGAAGACCTGTGTGCAGCAATAAGTTGTGATGATCAGAGCACATTGCTGGTGGAAATACATATAATGTTGTTGAGAGCACTGTTGAGGGAAGAGGATGCCCAGCAGACACACTTTGGCCCTCAAGACCACAAGGACAGTGTTAACATTACACTGTTTTTGTTGGACGTGATGACATGGCCCGAAGTGTTAAGGACATATGTGGAGAGTGATAAATCATTTGATCAAGAGGTTGTAAGAATTCTCAACTCATGTGAATATCCATTTACAAATGTGGAAGACAGAGTTAGAGTATTACAGTTTCTGTGTAATCAATTCTTAACAACAAATCCAGTTAGAGACAATTTACTTAGTGAAGGTGTGTTCTCATATTTATGTTTTTATAAATAAAGTGTATATTGTATTTTTTTTAATGAATAGACAAAGCTACTGGATTACATTTATTATGGAATCAATAAAATATTTTTTCTCAATAGAAAATTTTTAGTCAGAAATTCTTGTCAATTTCTAAATTGTGCATATTTTACCATAATCTATTTAGAGAAATCTCCGAACCCAAACTTTAAAATCTAATATGTTGATCCCTTTTGTTTCAGTACCAATTCACTATGATGATCACTGTAGAGTTTGTCATAGGCTTGGTGACCTTCTATGTTGTGAAACATGCCCTGCAGTATTTCATTTAGAGTGTGTTGACCCTCCCCTTGTGGATGTACCTTCGGAGGATTGGCAATGTGCCCTTTGTAAACAACATAAAACTGTTGGTGTAACAGATTGTTTGCCAGAAACAGAAAGACAGGGATTGCTCTGTCGTCATGAACATTTAGGTTATGATAGAAATGGAAGAAAATATTGGTTTATTGCTAGACGTCTCTTTGTGTAAGTATTATTTCTTGTAACAATGTATTTTATAATAAAATATAGTTTAATAAAACACGCTTAAGTAATGTGAATTAAATTTTTTTTACCGCCTGATGGAAACCATGAGGTGGTCCAAGAATGCTGACCGATCAGTTCACGGTTGCCTCAGTCACAGTCACTATGCTGGCCAAAAAAATATTAAATGAAATTATTGTATTGTCATCGGTTTTTAATATATACAAACTTTCATATTATTCAGAGCTCTAGAAGGTGACAATGAATTTGATAGATTCCGTTACATACATACAAGTCAAGCTAATAAAAGTATGCAGTATAAAGTCATAAAAAATAATTCTCTTGACAATTATATAAGTTTTAAATATACATTTACTAATTGTTATTCAATAATAACTTTGTCTTGAAAACATATGTTTCTAAGCTCCAAAACATTGTAAATTAAATATAATATTTTTTGTGTACACAGAGAGGCTGAAAATGGGGATGTTTGGTACTATTCAACTACAGAACAATTAGAAGAGTTACTAAATGCTCTAGATGGCAATGATATGGAAGTTCCGCTGGTTCGAGAGCTGCTAGAAATGAAACGGGAAATCATTAGGCAGATGGAAATCACAGCAAAACTGACAAATCAAGCTAAAGGAAATAAGAAATCATATATAGAAGTAGAAAATGCTAGTATTATTAAATTAAGAACGGAAAAGTTTGAGAAGCAAAATATACATATAACTCTTGATGATAATAAAAGCAATAATGTGTCAACTGTGTTGAATGATAGTGATGGAGATGTGATGAATGAGGTTACTATTACAAGTGATGAAATTCAGGAGGAGACTGTGGACACAGACCAAGAAGGAGATGATAGTAAATCTGTAAAGAATAGCACACCAAGGATAAAGAAGAAGGAAAATGGTATGTTTTGATTTTATATAAAAACAACATCTGTATCAAATCAGAGTCTAAAGAAACTTATAGGTCTACAAGTTTTAGTGTTTATGTTACTTTCTACAACATAAGCATTGTATTACTGCCATTCTCAGTCTTTGGACTTACAGTTCTATGCCAGCTGATAAGCTCAATAAATCTTGAAACATTATATTATGGAATTGGTGACATATTTTTCAACATGTTCAATCTTGATAACCTTGGATCCTTTTTCCATGCAGAGTAATTGTAGTCGTAATTGTAGGTTTTAATCCGATAGATATAAAGTTTATTTCGCCAATACCTGATTATTATTTAAATTATTCGGCAATTCGGCACATAAATCTCAGCTCTCCCTCCTATAACCTTGGATCCTTCAAGCGATGCGTGAAGAAGCACCTTTGGCCGGCATAGTGACGGCGGCTGAGACAGCCGTGTACTAACTCGGTTGTTTCAGTCGTCGGCACTTTTGGATCTCCTCATGCTTATCATCAGGCAGGTCGATGTCAAATGTCGTGTCACAATAAAAAAAAACAATACAAAAAATCCTTTTCTTAGCCTAGACCATAGAGTCTTTTGTGGTATATAATCTGATGGTAACATTATGTGAAATTTCATGTCTCATTAAAGAACAGTACTGGTGTCGCTCTTGACAGACACAGCAAGAAGTAACCATAACATAAATATTTTGTTACAGATGTACAAAGACTAACTCGTTTAAAATTGACTCAAATTTCAAATGGTACAGTTCTATTCAAATTAGGAAACGAAAATAATTTTAAGAGTTACGTTAACCAATATAGTGTTAATCCATTGGCCTTAAACAAACCGCAGAGGAATGAGGAGCGTGACAAAAAACGTTACATGTCCCATAAGTTTTCATTATCATCTTGCCAAGACTTTAAATGGGTGGGACTATTGAATGGTAAGTTAATGAAATATATTTTAATCTCATTGATTTTAGTCACAAGTCTGGAATGCCTTTACTCTCCCTCCTGCCATGCGATGGATCCGGCACCTGCACGGAGAATCCATAAATGCTGAGAAATTGTTCCATTTCATTATAGGAATAAATTTGTTAATTCCACAACTTGAATACATCTTAATTTAGATTACTTGATAGCTCTAAAGGTTCATGAAGCTTATGAATAGTAGGTCTTTAGGGTAGAATAGAAGATTTTACTATCATAACTATTGAAATTGCTTAAAAGTTATACAAGGTACAAACTCTGTAAGCAAACATTACAAACAAGTTGATGTACAAAAAATCTCCATGTAGATAGGTTTAATTTTTTACCAATAAATTGACTAGCTTCAACTTTTCTTTGCAATATTTCTTTAAATTTAACTGATATAGACAGCACTCCACCTAATGTTTAGTTGGAGTGCAGTTCATAAATAGAAGCTCCAACAAGTAGCCATTATATTAACCTAACTTAATTAAATCTGAAAACATGGAAGCTGTTAAGAAACGCGAATAAGTCACTTAAGTGTTCACATTAGAAAATGGTGGTATAGCTTGTCTAACTATAAATGACGCGCCTCTTCACATTATTAGTTTATTTAAATGTGTGAATACAAATATTACTAAACTATACTATTATACTTCATCAGCGTGCCCCTCCTTTTGTGTCCAACCAGCAATTACAATTGCCTTTTCGGTGTGTTGCATTCATATTTTATATTCGCACGTGTGCTCAAATGCAGTGGAGGGGCGCGTCATTTCGGCTTAGACAGACCCTACTAAGTATCATTTTGTGGAATCTTTCGCCTATAGGATTAAAATCTAATTGGCTATGCTTTACATTTGGTTATTGGATACTTAATAGCCAATTGGAATTGTTTATCAGTTAAACATATCAGGTTTTTCACTGTTGTGAAAAACCTGTCACTGTTGATGACTGAATGATTCCAAAATGTATTTGAACAATAGGAGCAGGGAAGCGTAGAAGTTGTGCCAGGTTCTGCCTATCCCTGTGGAAGAAAGGCGTGACAATTTGAATTGATTTTATTTCAACAAGCTGCTACTTTCAATTATTTAGATATTGTAGGAGTTGCCACCTACTTTATCAATAGACTGTAATCCAACTCAACATCAGGCAGGGTTGCTGTCATATGTCGAGCCACAATAAAAAAAGGTTAACCTAATTAACACGATATTATGAGCTTGACTTTTATGTATGTAACTATGTAACAGAATCTTTCAAATCAATTTTCACCCACATTTCACACACCATCAGGCGGGTCAAGTTCAGATGTCGAGTTACAATAAAAAGTACACTCTAGTTCACATTGTCTTATAAGCGTGTTTACAGTTTTTTTTATCAATCAAATTGTCACGCCTTTTTCCCATGGCGCAATGGAGCGCCACTTGCCACGATCTTGACACAACTCCCTCGCTTCCTTCTTACAAGTTCTAAGGTTAGTTTTTTCAACTATAGTTTTATTTTAATATTGTTATTTTCTTTAACAGCAACGAAACCTTTCCTAGTCGCCACATTAAGACAAACTTTATTACAATTAGAAGCAAATATTGTTATTCAATTTATGCATCCAAATTGGTCATTACTAAGAAAGCCATGGGTACAGGCTGTGCAGTTGTGCCAATCGCCAAGAGACTTTGCAAGAGCTCTTTGTGTTTTGCAGGTGAGTGTATTAATATTATAAAGTTCATTGAACTACAGTTTAGTAGGTGTCGTCTAATATCATGCCTACTAGATTTTAGGAAATTATTTTTACATTTCTGTACTAGACCACTAAAAGTGGCCAGTATTATAAAAAATGGATGACCAAAGTATCTATGAGTATATAAAAGATATATTGATTTTATTTATTTTAAAACAAAAAGCTAAAGTTTCGCTCCAATGCTCAAGAAAATAATTGTAGTTAATAGTTTTGTAATGTATGATGTAGCAATTACATAACTCAATCACAAGAAATATTTTTGGGCTTTTAATAAAACGAAAGTACTTATGTCACAAATCCCCAAAGGGCCTAAAAATATGGTTTTCTCATGTGTTGTCAACCTTTTATAGCTCAAAAAATAGTAATACTATTTTTACTCTGACACAAAATCTGACCTTAATTTTCCTGATAGTCATCAATAGTAAATACAAGAGTGCCTACAACTAAAAAAAACGCTGTATTTTACTGTTGCCTATTACATCTATTTATATTAATAATACCTTATTGGTTTTTTCCTAATTAAATGTATCTTTGATTCTAATTAACGCATTGCAGGCATGTATAAAAGGCGTTGTATGGGTTCCTGCATGGCATGAACAATTAGGTCATGTGAGGCTTTACAGAACAACTGCAGCTGAACGAGAGGAACGAAAGAAGTTAGACAAAAGGGAAAAGAAGGAACGTGAAGAAGAAGAGGAAAGAAACCGTACAGCATGCAATTTTGTAAAATACTCACTAGGATTAAAACATCAGGTAAAATTATTATTACTGAATAAAATACACACAAATACACAAGGTGTAAACAGACAGAGGAATTCCACGAACTTTTATTTGGCAACATTTTTTTATTTATTGGTCCACTACATTTTTTATTATGACCTGACATATGACAGCACTCTGCCTGATTTCCATTAATGGAGGTGACTGCCACTATAGTTAAGTAGAAGTCACATCCACTATGCCGGCCTCGTTGTAACCGGCAACTCACAAGCTGATCCCGAAACGCGCCAAGTCCCTCCATGGTCTGTATACTTAAAAGTGGTGGTACTACCCCAGATCGAAAAACTGGGTATCACTGCCTACCACTGCCTCTTGAGTCTCCACTCTTTAAAACTTATAGCTCATCGAATCAAATATGTCTATTTTGTCAATTATGTCGGCTCTATACTATAGAAAGATGTATTACTGCTCTGTACTAACTAAATGACATTGTTTTACTAGATTTGGAAACAAAAAGGCGAAGAATACAGGGTCCATGGTCAGTGGGGTTGGTTATGGCATACAAGTACACATAAATATAAAAAAAATAATCTCACTATGAAACCTGCCCTTTGTGATGGACCTGCCAAGATTGCAGTGAGAGTGCAAGAGGGAAATGTTATAAAGGTGCTAGCCGTAGAGCCAAAGACATACACATATTTAATTACATTGGACAGCAATGATGATGAAGAGTTACTAGATAAATGTAAGTTCTTATTTTATAAATAAATGATATTTGCTTGATGAAGTAGTGAAGGACCATAGTGCCTTAATGGGGAACCAATCTATGGGATGTGAACTTTCACATTAAAAAAATACACAATATCATTGTTCTGTGTGTTCATAAATGTGTTTTTATTTTGTAGTGCCACCGTCCATGCGAAATATGAAAGTCTTGGATGACACTGAAGATTTTGAAGAAATAGATATTGAAAAAGCTTTGAGCTCATCAACAAGGCGTTACTTTCCTAAAATTGCTAGAAAATCAAAATTAGATGACTTCTTAGCTAGACGGACATATCTGAAGTTCATGGAAGAAAAGAAAATCGCTAACATGAAGAAGGAGGAGATTGATGTAAAGCAAGAAGATGATAAAATAGATGTAGAAAATGATGATGCTGAACCAGACATGACTGATGTTTGTGACACAGCCAATGAACAGAAAATGAAAAACATAGCCAGTGTATCTAAAAATATTAATTCTCTTAGAGATCAATACTTGCAATTAGTTCAGCTCATGAAACATTCTAAATGCTATTCAAATGTTTGTAATAAAAATAAGGCAAATGCACTCCAAGGGCCAAGTGTGAAAACGAATTGTTTTTCCCCAATATGTATTAAGAAAGAAAGAATAGTTAATGAATTGTTGCATGTGCTCAAAGCCGGTACAAACAATATGATTAACTGCAATAATACAACTAACAAACAAACTGAAAAAGTGTCCATTTTGGAACAGTATCTACTTGGCAACAATGCTATGAATCCAAATGCTAATGAAAAAATACTAAATGATATTCTGTCTGCAGTAGTGTATGCTGAGGAATGTGATATGAAAAACTCAGATAACTTTGTAAAAAGAAAGTCTGTTGAATATGAGACAATTGAGAAGACGGAAGGCACTTGTGATATAAAGACTGAAAGTACTTTAGAGGAATGTGCTGTGCCAGCTGTAGGCAATGAGATGGACATTGACATCACAGGCACTAGTGAAAATGATATGGAAATTGGTCCTCTAAAAGAATTGACAGATGGGGAAGAGGTCAATGATGAAAGTTGTGACAAGAATCTCCCACCCATACCTAAACTTAGAATCACAAGAGGCAGACAAGCCAAATTATCAGCAACACATAACACAATCAATAACAGTATGAACAAACTATCAGATTATAAATGTTCTGTTAAAGCAGAATATAGGGCAACTGTAAATAGAAGATTTGGCGCAGTACGAAAAATTAAACAAGAAGATGTAACTATTAAAGAAGAAAAAACCGAAGGTGGTATAGTGAGGGTGTATTCAACAGAAAGTACCAGAGGTAAAGTTTACATGAAACGGGTGCAAACCTCTGCTGTAGAAAAGAAAAAGAAGCGTACTCCTGTGAAATATCCTTTATGCTCCACTTTTCATACAAAAAGCAAGGCCAAAACTATAATGGTTCTTGCTAACCATGAACTGAAAAAGATGTGCAGACAGGCTGGCCTCACAATGGTATCTGGCTTCAGCCATAGTGCTAAACCTAACCAATCTGTATGGCCTTATCCTTGCCCAAGGCCATTACTTAAAACGTGTTGGTTATACAGAACAGTGAACCTACAATATTTAGCAACCGCAGCACTTCAACTGCGAATCATGTTCACTTGTTTACGATGGGATGACATGGCAGCAAAGCCTGCAACTGCTGATGGTAAACACCAATTAACAACTGATACTGAGATCGTTTCATTGGAGCTACTCAAACATCGTCATCTGGGCCAGTTCTCGGAACGCACGCAATACTTGCGCAGACGCGTTGTTATTCCTCTGGAATTGCCTAAAACAATCAGAGAAGTGACCTCTATACGGAGTGGGCTCCGGAAACGTAAACGAGCCGAATCACCGCAAAACACAGAACCACAGGTAACTGAAGAATGGGTGGATGAGGACAAACTGGAGTTATGGGAAGTGCGTCAATATGGTGAGCGTGCTGAGAGGGCGACGCCTATTACTCGCACATCAACTGGAAAGTTACCAAACAGACAGGCCACCGCAGCAGCTGCAGCAGAACTCAAAGATAAGATGGAACAACAACTGAAAGAGCAGCGCGCAGCACATCAACAGAAGCGGGCACTGGAAGCTGGTATGTACTCCTTATTTAATTGCAAAGTTTAAGCAGTTAATTTTGGTTACATTACTTGTACACATGTTATTTAGGGGGTAGTTTATAGCTAATTCAAATATTTCTATTTACAGAAAAATTAAAGGCTAACAATCAAGCTTCTGGTAAAAGTACATTGACATCACTGCTTGCTACTAATAATTCAACTCCAACTGGTACCAAGACAGTTATTGGAACGCGACGTATTATAATGACAAAATCTGCAGATGGCACCACTAGAGTAGTGACCCAACCCATTGCTTCAAAGTCTAATGATGGTACTCCATCCAAAACTGCCGCTACCGTAGCGCCAAAAGAAGGGCCTCAAAAAGTTCAAATTATTCGAAGGCCAGATGGAGGGTTCACTGTGAAAGGGCTGTTTGCCGGCCAACAGCTAATTCAGATGCCTGATGGAAAAATGCACGTGGTAATGTCAGGTCATCAACGTCCGAGCGGACAACTGGTCGCGACCTCTAGTAACAGTCCGAAACCTACCACCGAAACTTCTACACCGCGAACAGAAAACGTACAACCCAAACCAGATGAAACAAGTTCACCTCAACGAGTGACCAGTCAACCTTCGCAACAACAGATCGTAATGCAAAACAATAGGCCGATGTTGATGCAGCCTGCGCAACAAGTTGTCGTTCAATCCGGGCCTAGGCCGTCGCCGCAGCCACGAATGCCAGCCATGCAGACCGTCCTCGTGCAAGGGCAAATAGTGCAGCGACAAGTGGTGCCGCAGATACGCCCTGCACCGCGATCACCGACACCCGTGCGTCCGGCACCGCCGCCATCACAGCAGATTGTGGTCAACAACCCTGTCCTAGCTCAGCAGATTGCTGCGGGCAAAATACAATTGGCAACTGTGAACGGGCAGCAAGTGTTGATCCGTCCTACTGGCAACAACCAGGCACAAATAGTGGCTCACATTGGCGCGAGTCCAGCTCCTGCCCCTGCCCCAGCGCCACGCCCCGCACCTCCGCCTCTCACTGAAGACCAAATCATGGAACGACGTCTATTAGCTGGCCAACCGCCTGGCACTGTCATCAAAGCAGTCACAGCGCAGGTGAGATTATATACTTATATTACTGAAGTAATTAAGTTGTTTAGCAATAAATAATTATTATCTTAATAATTATAATTAGGTAATGCAAACGAGTTCCGGTCCCAGAATAGTGCTGCAAGGTTTGCAGGGCAACTCCCTCTCTCCACAACAACTTGCATTGGTACAACATCAAGTTAAACAACAACTACTCAAAGGTAACAATAAGTTTTTAAATACTAATGTAATTCCAGATTTATGATTCAATTAGATGTATAGAGGTCATATGTTGAGTCTCAATAAAAAAATTACGAAACTAAAAATATTTCCAGCTCAAGAAGCGACCGGAAAGCAAGGAATGCTTGGTCCCACTAAGATGTATTTGGCTGTCCAGCCATCGCCGACTGCGATCGCGCCCGCTGCCGCACTACCTATCATCGCTTCGCCAACGCAGGTAATTTATTACTATTGAAAAGTCACGACCAACGGGGGCCCAATGTGTGCAATCCGAGTTAAAAGTGCCATCATATATAAATTTCCCATTATATCATACTCATATATTCATGTTTATGTATTATATACGTATTGTTAGATAAATTAAAATAGGTATTTATAAATGCTAGAATTAATCATAACTTTTTGCATCTAATGAATATGATAACAGATAATGTTGAAGACCGAAATAACTGGCTTTGCACACCTAAGTAACACAATATAATAATACAAAACCAAGCCATTTTAATATACAGGTTGGAACATTCAGATCATGTGCCATAACTAATATCTTAAAATTATTAATAATAACTTTATTGCAGTCTTGTTTTTGTATAATTTTGGCCGACATAGTGACGGCGACTGGGGCAACCGTGAAGACTCGGTTTTTATAGTCGTCGGCACTCTTGGACCTCCTCTTGCTTGCCATCAGGCGGGTCAAGGTCAGATGCCGAGTCACAAAAAAAAATGATAGTTATCCTTGTTTAACCCAAAAAAACATGCTCAAAATTGCACATGACAAAAATGTATGGGAATTTTATCTTGTATTTTCTGGTATTTGTAACACCTTGACCTCTGTTAACGCCACAGAAATCTATGTTCATTATCAGTAAGAGAATGATAATGAGATTAATATTTTTCTTGACTATGAATTCAGAATTCTAACACTTTCAAAATTGGAGCTAGACTTTTATTCTATTGAAGTTTTTAATTAACGAAAATAGTAATCATCTAATAAAGTTCATCTAATAAAGACATCTCAATGTTCCACCATGTATGTAAGGCAAATTCTTATTCTTGATTTTATGTTTCTATAATACAATTACGTTTAATAGTTTAGTATAGGAATGTAAATAAAAATTAAATACCTTACTAGCATGACCTTAAATTTCATGTTGCTTATGTGTGCACAGTTCGTTATAGTACGATTTGTAATATTATAGACTAAATTCCCATTTGTCCAGCGTTCAATCAGTGCGGAATTTAGTTTGAAACAACAGCTGTTTGACTAGCGAAGAAGTAGCTACTGATAAACATAGCATTTTTAGCATCGCGTTCGTCGCGACCGCGAAAAGCTTTATCTTTCTAGAAATTCACAGCTAATGTCCCCGTCACGAGAAGTTATAATTGCGTAAACAAACATTCAAGAGATTCACAACATTCGGATTGAAAAAAATTAACAACCTCGTGTAATTTAAACTCTTATAAAAACATGACGGACTAAATTTAAAATGTTTACATAAGAGGAGTCTGATGTATTATCGCTAAAAAAAATATCCGACAAATTGAAATTGCTCATTACTTTTGTATTAAAGTTCATTGGATTTGGTAAAAGCGTGATTGTCCTAAACGTTTTATTCATTAGAAGTTGATGTACCTAGTTTATAGCTACTCGCAACGAGGACTTCAATAGACTATAAATATGCTCCTCTTATTTCTTGCAAGACTGACCCTGTTAGGTTCCAAATGCTAGCTAGTATTTCAAACGAATTCTTAATTATTGATTAAAATAACATAAAACAATAATATTCCATTTAGATCAAAAATGTAAACAAAGTTATGCCACTGTCAAAGTGACGTTTCAGGAGTAGTCAACATTTTTACTTCAAAGCTGTAATATTTTGTGTGCAAAGGACATTCATTTTGTATGGGAACTTGGGCTTAATTATATTAACAGTTTAATATGTATTTTAAAATAGTTTGATGTACGAAGAATACAATATAATTGGAATTTATCCTTTACTATAATTATGACACTTCAAAGCAGAACAAATATGGCGTTAGTTAACAGATAATAGAAAATCCATATCTTATTTTCCAAATAACTCAATTGTACAGCAATTAAAAGCAAAATAGTTATTAGTTTTATATAACAATTTTAAGTATCAAAACTACCATTTATATATTTTTTATCAATGGACATCACAAAAATAGTACAAAGAAGCCCAAAATAAATGATATTCATATAGCAAAGTATTTAATATATACGTAATTTTTAAAACACAATATGTCACAACTACACAAATTAAGTTATTTAAATTGTCAACAGCTTTCTTTACAATTTTTTAATCTTAAATTCCTTTTCACAATTCTATCACAAGTAACTACCACGTGTCGTCGCACAATTATATGAACGCTTGGCAAATGTTAATTCTATTACAATAGATTATAAATAATACGTTTCTGTATCTTTTATTATGAAATATAACAGACTGCCTTGTTAGACTTCCAGTTTTACTATTAGTGTTAACGTAGCTTTAAATTAGTCAAATACAATAAAAGTGCATCCACATATAAAGTGAAACAATGTATTTGTTTTAGAAATAACTAGGATATTCTAACTATATTGTTTATAGCATTTATACTCTATTATTCTTCCATATTTATAAAATATCATTAACAAAAATAAATTAAAAAGTCTCCTACATATAAAAGGAAATTAAAAGTTTTTCATGGCAGCTATACAAGTGTTTTCTTTTAATTAAAATTAACAAAAGTATGATAAATTTTTCGTTGTCATTATATCTATGGCCTAATTAATAATATTCAAATTATATTTCAGTCATATTAAGGAAAAATTAATTTATTTAGTAAAAATATATAAATTATGTACTACCTAAACACGGTTATTTTTTCATTAAATATAACCAACCTAAAAACTTTTTCTTAATAAGGTTTAAAAATAGATTACTAAACTAAGCTACATTGTTCTACAAATCCAAAAACTGACAAATTAATATTTGACATTGAATTCATTTCTCTTGAATCGATCGATTCTGATGTTTGTATTGGGTTGAAAGTTACGTAAGTTAATGCACAAAAAACTAGTAAAATTCTGTGTATAGTAATTAATTTTTAAACTTAAAGAAGTTTTAAAAAAGAGACGTAAATAGATATATATATATTTTTGTATTATTTAATTGACAACAACCCCAGTCAATAATAATGCCAAGTTTCTAAAACAATGATCAAAATAATAATCGTTTAAAAATTACTATACTACTAGCGCTTTACTGAGAGGGTTCCTGCGGTGGTTGAGAAATGTGTTTTCGTTCACATGTCACCCCTTCTACTACCACTGGAATCTGCCAGTTGAGCGCTATGCCTGTAATTGTGGAGTCATTTTAACGCCTGAAATCCCAATTTGAAAGTAGATTATAGAACGATTATGTTTTAGAAAGATTATTATTGTTTATTTCAGTATTTTTCCCCAATTATTTAATCCAATTTAAAAAAAACTAAGGATATTTTTTTGGTATTGTAAAATTGCATAAAAATAACATAGTACTGTGCCTAAAAAGACAAAGGGTTAAATAAACTGAACTCTTCAAATAAAATCTATAAGAGCGTCGGTGGTCTAGTGGTATTGAGATGGTCTCGCAAACCAAGAGCCCCCAGTTCAAACCCGTCGATATTGATTGACGTTTCATGTCAAGACTAAAGATAGGGTTGTCAAAAAATATATTTCTTTACTGAAACAATCTGCTCACGGCATTAAAAAAACATATCTAATAAATAAATATGTGTCTCAAAATATGTCAAAATTATAATAGTTCCTATTATTTTTAATAGCCTAATACATAATAATTAGGTAATACCCAAAAAATATATATTTATAGCTGACATAAAACGTATTGCATTATCAACGACATATGTACTATGGTCGCTCGCTTTCTATGATACAAGCACATTAATAGTTCCGTAGTAAATTTTAACAGGGTTAAATTTTTGATCATAGCCCCGAAAACTGGCAGTCTCTGTGGCAACTATTACTGGTCTAGCATAGTTTGATATATTGTTGTTTTTTTTTTTGTTGAAATCCAAAGAATTATTAATTTTTTAAACCAAAGATAAATTTATTTAATTGGCATGTGTGTATATTAAGTTTAATAAAAATTGTTTTCTATTTTGTTCAGAATTTTTAAAACATAAGTTTTAAGTGACATCACACTAACGCACAGGGGCCTGATTCTGATGAACGAAAAATCAATGAAAATGCGCTGTGACCAATCAACGTAGTTTACATATTAATATGTTAATCGCTGATTGGTTATGAAGGAACGCAATTTCACTACTTTTTAGACACCATAATGTATTAAGAGTATCAAGGCACAGATTGTCTAAAAATAATATTCGAATTTTAAAAAATCACCTATCCCTCGGAGCACGATGCTCTAAACGAATTCGCATTTTGCTATAAGAATCCAAAACAAACAAACGGGTTTATATCTGAAACGACTTGAACCCGCCAATGTCATTTAGATCGCTCTACGCGTTGGCATTTAAATCAAAAAGCAACGTGTTCAAAAATCACGTAGTTGAATGATACTATCCGTCCATAAGTCAAGTTTCGTGTCCTTAATTTGACGCTGTAAAATCACTTTTGTAACAAATAAACGCCTCTGTTGATGAATTAATTAATCTTTTGTTAAGTAGAAATTTTAGATATGTATTTTTTGATGTAAATATTTATTAGAAATTGAGAGTTGGGAAAAAAAGTTTTCCAGCAGTAATTTCAAACGACTTCATAATTACGTATAACCCGAAGACCTCGAAATTATCGCAACGTTTGTGGTGTTTATTGATAGGCTAGATTGATTTTACAGCGTCGGAATCGAGGCCACGAAACATGATGTACGGACGGAGTGGAAATCGAACTCTTTCTCTTTCTAGTATTATTTACTGCATGATTGTTAAAATGTCGGTCAAAATGCACCATTGTACCTTTTGAGAAAAAAATGATTGGATTTAAACGCTTCCGTGCGGAGCATTCTCATAGAGAGAGGCTGTCCCGTGTCCGCTAAAAAACTTTGTTTTTGAAAAGCGCGCGTCGCCTGGAATACACTTCCAGGCGACGCTTCCGTGTGATTTAGTGTTATTTCAGTGTCAACACTAGGCGCTAGTTGTGTTGTCATCTTTATGTTTTAGAGGTTTATGTATATATTAAGTGTTGCTAAAATAATTCTAGATTATGATAAATTGGCAACTCTATAAGTAAATGTCATTATAAAACTGTCACTTGTTTGTTGTTTAGAGTTCCAGAGTTGGATTTTTTATTTATTAAACATAAGTTGTTCATAATATTTAAAACAATGTTATAAAAAGGATACATTATTATTTAAAAAGGTATAAATCTTTAGTGGGGTTGCCATTTATTATACTGCGGGGTATATTATTTTGTTCAAAATTGAAATTGTATATGTAGTATTTAGGAAATAAGCAATATTACTCATAATGTTGTAAATTTATATAAGACTGGCTAAATAAACAGCATTTTTACTAGCGTCTAAATTTTTTTATAGCTCTAGTATTAGTATATATTGTAATATTTATTTTAAATTATTTTTTCGCTAGTATAAGCTACATTTGGTTAGAATAAATAGATATTTATTATTTGCCTTAAAATTGCCGTGCAATTTACCTTTAGTAGTGAATATGCTTAAATTCTATCTAGAAAACGTTGAACTTATGTTAAATCCCATTTGAAGAGGCTAGTGAACATAAGTTCCTATGAATCTCAGGCGATTTTAGTTTTTTTCTAATACATTATTATAATAATTTATTTTATTTAATCAGCAGCATTAGAATATGCATATTTCACAGTATAACGTATTATTTTTATAATCAACACCCATAGACAAGCAAGTAATTAGTAAAATTGTTTTTGTTATCCTTTATTATTTTTGTGTCTATGGCAAAATATTATTTTTCTGTATATAGGATTATACTTGAGTCATTTGTACTGTTTATTTATTATTAAGATATTTTAAAACTATTAAAATGTCTTTTAATTCTGCATATTTCAATCGAATCAAATTGTCATGCCCTTTTCCCACAGGGATAGGCATAGACAATAGAGCGTCACTTGGTGCCATAAAATTGATTTTGTCTTAATAATATGTTATTATATTTAAATTGAAAATCGTAATTTGGTAGAATCAAAAGACATTTTAACTAATAGCATTTAAGTTATAGAGAATTGTTAATATTCCATACTAATATTATGCTTTTACTTTGAGTGTGATATTTTAGTAATATCAACATTACTTAAATGCTTATGAATAATTAATTATTAGAATTGCTCATACACCAGTAAAAATGTAAATATTGGTATCCACATCGATTGGTTTGTCTTATGTGGGTAGTAAATTTTCACACAATAAAATTTTCAAATGACTCAAGTCTTTTATTTTCTGTATCCTATTTATTTATATAATTTTTGTTTTTTACCCAATGTATTATTTTATGGGGTGTATGGGCAATTCTCCGCGAATTTCATTTTCGATTTTATTTGTTTGCTTTTTCTTTTTCTATACAATTCTTAAAATATGTAAGCGACATTATAATTAATGTTGAAATTTTTACTGTTGAGATGTTCTGGGGGTTTATTTTTTTGTTTATTTCGGTTGAGACCATTTCTATTATTATTTTAGGCCAATAATGAACAAGACACCCAACCTCAACAGTCTCTGGTAAATGGTGAAGATAATGTCGCAGAGGCCGTGAGCCATAAAGAGGCGACGCCTTCCAAGCCGGAAGACATACAAGCGAACAGTACTAAAACTGACATAGTTAATTCATTGCAAGACAATAAATTTGTGCTCACACCCGATTATATACAACAAAGTAAGTACGGATGTGGATATGGGGAGACGATCACAAACATAAGTTTTATGTATTAATAGTTAACAAACCTCTAGAATTGATGCACTGCCCTGCCCCTTTGCGTGAATAATGTAAAGGCGCGTGTACACACACTTGCCAAAGCGTGCGCCGCTCACGGTGTGAGGCGTGCGTGGGAAATAATCATATACAAGTCGATTGGCTCATGCTCGGGTCGATCCATGATTACGTGTGGATAGTTGTCTGCCTCGCTTCTTTTTGTGGACAGCTACGTTTTACGAAAGGCAATTAAACTATACGAAGATAGTTAGAGATTATTATGGAATCCAAAACATGCCGATTATCGCGTTGACCAATTATGTTCACACATAACGTACTCGCACTGAGGCGTAGATACACTGGTTCGCTTTCACACGTGCGTAGCCTATGCCTCGCCACGCCGCACGCCTCACAAAGTGTGCGAGTTACTACTTCAGTGACCTAATGTTACTAAAGTAATAACTATTGTACATAACATATATATACTTTTTGCATATCCCCGTAAAATCAAGTAGCTGTATCTTTAGTATCACGTCGAGAGTAATAACCTCAACATTTAATAACTAAAAATTCTTTGTTGAATTACAAAGAAATAGAGGAATAATTAAATCATCATATTACATATAATTTTAGCTATCAAAAGCGCATTGAAACAAGAGAATCTCAATCCCGAAATAGAAGAGAAGCTGTTACAATTGCAGCGTTATCAAGAGAAGCAAATGAAACCCGAGAGTCATATAGAAAGAGAATTCAAAACAGTTGCGCCGCAACAACAGACGCCGCCCTCGCCTGAGCCAGCACCGCCACCACGTCGGCGAGTGGCGACCGCACGGCACGAGGATGACGATGAGTGGGTAGAGGCTAGTCCGCGCAAACGAGTCCGTAGCTCGAGACTAGGCACACCGAGCCCACCCCCACAGCCGCCACCTCGCTCCATAATCCAGACGCGTGGCTCCGCTGTGCAAAGACAACCGCCAACACCGCGTCCCGTTATAGTACAACGTCCTCCTGTGCAAACACCACGGACGAGGCATGTGCCCCCCGCAGCCCACTCCTCGCGTATGCAAGTGTTGTTATTCAAACAGAAAGAGATGCTTAAGAAAGATATCATAAAGAAAAGGGGATTGCTGGAGAAGGAGCTCGGTGTTGAAATACAGGTTTGTCTTTTATCACTATTCGAGTTATTTTTTAGTTATTTTAAAGGATTCTACCAACTCTTTAAAATGTTTTGAATTATGTTCAAAAGTATGATATTTTTTCTTAGAAGGAGTTATCGTCGGAGTTGGCTATGCGCACGCGAGCGGAACGCAGCAAACAGGAGGAAGTACGCGGCAAGAAACGGCTGCCACCAGAAACTCCTGCGTCCTCACGTAAGCCAATCTCGCGTGGCAAATCTAGCAAAAAGGAGAAGTTGCTATGTATATGCAGGACACCCTATGACAATACTAAGTAAGACTACATTTTATTTAAAAATAATTTGCACAATTACAGTATAACCCTAAGTGTTTCTAACGATGCAACTTCGGTGCAGGTTTTATGTAGGTTGTGAGCACTGCAGTAATTGGTTCCATGGCGACTGCGTGGGAGTATCTGAAGAGATGAGCAAAACTATGGAGGAGTACGTGTGTGCAGACTGCCGACGCGCGGAGGAGACTCAGGAGCTGTTCTGCTTGTGCCGGCAACCGTACGACAACTTACAGTGAGTGTTTTATTATTATGAAAATGGAACGTTATAATAAAAATGGCTCCTAATAATTACTTATTTGTAATTTAGGTTCTACATCTACTGCGACCGATGTCAAGACTGGTTCCATGGACGCTGTGTAGGAATTTTGCAATCTGAAGCGGAAAATATTGATGAATATATTTGCCCCAACTGTCAGAAGTACAACGCCGTTAATTTTGCTAATATGAAAGAGTTAACTCCAAAAGATTTAGAAAATTTAAAGAGGCTAATAAAACAGATTCAGTTACACAAAAGTGCCTGGCCCTTCATGGAGCCTGTAGATCCCAGAGAAGCACCTACTTACTACAAAGTCATTAAAGAACCAATGGGTTAGTATTTAATTTTAATTAAGTAACAATAATCTTTTTAAAATAATGTTTATAATTCATTTTTGTTCACAGATCTACAAACAGTGGAAAGAAAAGCAAACGAACATCGCTATAGTAGATTAAGTGAATTTATTGGTGATATGACAAAAATATTTGACAATTGTAGATATTTTAACCCAAAAGACTCTGAATTCTATAGATGTGCTGAAGCATTAGAATCGTTTTTTGCACAAAAAATTAAATTCTTCCGGGAAAAGTTATTTGAGACTAATCAGTGATAGTGTTGTGAATTTAATTAATTATGGATGATTTTAGTAGTTTTACTTATATTGGAGTGATGATGCAAAACAGTGTTTATATACTCCCTGTAAATAATGTGGTGAATAATTAATTTATGAATAATGCTACAAATAAAGTTATATAATTTTAGCAGTTTCCAAGCAAGGAAATAATTTATTGTATATTTATTCTGAATTTTTCATTTTGTTTGTTCAACGGGGGATGCCTAAACATGATCGACATCGTGACTATGATTTTATAAAAGTATTATAAGCCACAGCTTGGACAGTCTTACTCTGTATGCTATGCCTTAAAACTGTCTTGAGCTTGTTTGTCGATCATGTATATTTAATTTGAAGTTGTATGTTATAGAACATTTTAGAAGTGTTACTTAGTTAATAAATAGAAACATAATAATAAAATGTAATACTTCGTATAAGCTTAGTTTTGTAATATGTAAGGTATACATTTTTTATAATATTAAACTGCATTTTTATTTAAACCCCAACTTTAATAAGCTGAATTAGATAACCAAAGGAGCATCACCGGTGTCTTGTATGGAAGATACATCATAGTTTTATAACTACAAACAAAATTTACAACATATAATAATACAACTAGCATTTAAAATAAAGTGCCTAATAATATAGGACTAGGAAAAAAATATATCAAAATTACTTTTACATTATGAATCATTTATTTTCAAAATTTGCTAAGCAAATTTAACATATATTGAAATTGGTTTGTGGACATATTTTTACACTCAATTTTCCATACTATAGGGGTAACAAAACTAGGTAATACAGAGACACGGCATGTTATTAAAGTCATAACAGCTGCCATGTATGTTTACAGGCTAATTATTGTTAGATACAATGGTTATTGTGTCAATCACAATGAATTAAGAAACACTAAAAGTGGAACAAGAGCATTAGTCTATTGCAAGTTGAATGGTAACACTTGCATTTGAAAAAATAAGCATTTAAGCCATTAGTGATACATCTGCAATGTGTGTTAATGTCCCTTTACTCTTTAATCAGTTATTAACTTAATCATCATAATTTTGGGATAACAAGAAATTTGCTGCCAAATTTTCATTCTTTTCACAAGCAAAGTAAGCCTGTATTACCAAATGTTCTGGAAAACCCAATGCTTTTAGTCTTTCAATAGCTTCTTTGTCGTGAGGAGAAATCTGAATAGTAGCCGGCACTGCCTGGGCTGGAAGAGGTTGCTGTGGTTGTTGTGCCAATGGTTGTGCTACTCCCTCAACTGGTTCCCGAGCACTGGCAGCACTAGAATTTACAGGCTCATTCAACATTCGCACAAATGCTTGTTGGTGTTGGCTAATAGCTTGCAGTAAAGCCGGATTGGACTGACCAATCTGTTGCAGCACAGCATTCAATAAATCAGGGTTTTGCTGAATCACTGCACGCATTTGTTGGAACTGTGGCTGATCCCTGAGAAATGCTAAAGGATCTTCTTCACTAGCCTCATCAAGGTCTTCTTGCAGTAAATCTTCGGGTATACCGGTTATTAAATATTCGACAGCGCGTTCACGGTTGTTGAAAGAAGCTCGCAAAGCTCGCTCCACTTGTTCGCGGCTATAACCCATATCCATGATACTTTTTATGGTCGTTTCTACGTCTGGTTCAGATGAAGATGCAGTTTCTGATGCCGGTACGGCTTCCGTGCTCTCGGTAGGTTTTTCTGCTTCGGTAGACTTGCTTGGCTTTTCTTTAGCGTCGCCGCTTTCCGTTGATGAAGACGCTTGGGTTTCTAGTGTCGTTGTAGAAGAAGCTGGAGTTTCAACGGGTTTACATTTTGTCACCATTATCACAATAAACTTCTTCTCGTCTATATTATAACAGCTTAATTTGTTATCATCCACTAGTATCTTGCCTGCGTAAATGAGTCGCTGATTTTCGGCCGTATAATCTTTCCCCTTTTCGACCTCAATTTTTTGCTTCAAAGACTTTACCGACTCCTCAGGGTCTATTTCAATTTGAAAAGTTTGTTGTTGCAATGTTTTTAATGTTATTAACATCTTGAAAAAACTCAAATGTTATTTAAATATCACTATAAATATTCACCAACTGACTCGACAAATTATGCACAAAACATAACCTAGAAAGTGATGTGTCAATTTTTTTTTCAATTGAATGCTATAAAATATTTTCATAGTACTCAATTAAAATATTGAATAATAATATGCATTTAAATGTAATGCAAGTTTAATATAAGATCTTAAGGTATCTACAAATCAATCAACTGATATTTCATGAAATAAAATATCTTTAAGTCTTTTTTTTTATCCAGGTATTATTAACGGTTTAAAAAATGTACAAAATATGTATTACTGCCCCAACGTTGAAAAAAGATAAAATCAAGCCTGGTTACTCAGGATTCTGCTGGAACTAACACGCAGGCTGTAAATATAACGTCATGATTCTTTCACCGGTTTTTACTTTGTGTGTAGTCTCTTGTGAAAGAGCTCTATTTATGATTCTGACTAACACTAATAATTTGCGCCAGAGCTAACTGAATTTGCGTTGTCCGAAATCCTAAAAAAAACTGAAATTTATTGTTTTTCATGGGTTGTTTTTGACGACAGGCGTGGACGAACGATTTAGCGATTGGTTTGTTGCGCGTAAAGTCCCGGGTTCGATTCCCAGTCGGAGCAAATATTTGTTTCATAGCTTTTATTTGATATATTTAATAATATTTTCTTAAACTTTGCGCGAATTAAACAAATTTAATTTCATTAATCAATGTTAGTTTCCTGGTGTGCTGCCAACAGATCAGTCGTTTTCTTCATGGTCTTATTAGTTGGGTCGGATTTAACCTTCTTGTACGTAGATTCATCAGACAAAATAAACGCGATAGTAAACCGCATAAAAAGTAGAGGATCTATTTTATCAATTTTTTATCTGATATTGTGTTTTTATTATGACTTGACATATTACAGGACCCTGCCTGATGTTAGGCTGCAGTACGGTTCATGTTAGGTTGCAGCGCAGACACATTATTTGTACGGTCGCGATCTTTAATTTAGGACCCACTTCCCGGAACATTTGTTTAAATCACTCATTCGCAATAAAGGCGAAAATGCTAAATCAATTTATTCAAAGACACATGTGTCAGTGTCAAAGAAAATAAATTGAAGAAATTTAAATTTTTAAATAAAAATGCTTGCAGTTAATCGGGAACAGTTAAGAGTTCAAATAATCCAATTACGCGAAGAAGGGTTAGGGTACGTGAAATAGCACGACAAGTAACGTAACCAGAGCGACAGTTCGTCGATGGGCTCGAAGGTATGAAACGGAAGGGAAATCGGATGACCGGCGGCAAAACAACCGTCGTCCTCATGCCGTATTGGAAGAACAACGGCACCTCATGCGAAATCAGTATTGTTTTACGCCTACAAAGCATTTTGCAGAGATGTTTGACGTCCACCCGTTAACAATTAAAAGACACCTACATAGTATGGGAGGCGACCGGCACGAAAGATCGCATTAACAGAAAATCACAAGACAATCCGTCTTAACTTTGCACGTGAATATTTAGACTTTGACTGGGGCTCGACTGCCGTTACAGATGAAAAAACGTAACCAGGCAGGTTACATCTGTGGCTAATTAACGGCACGCGTTACACGCAAGGCCACGTTATTGCTAACCATGCGTCCGGTCATATCACTGCCAACATTTTGGGCTGGATGAGTTTAGATGGTGTCGGAGAACTGGTCAACTTGCCTCCAAAAGCGACTGCTTAATTTTATGTTAATCTCTTAAATGAAAGTGTGCTGCTGACCTTGAGAATTTCTTACCCTGAGCAAGAAACACCAGT
Source organism: Tinea trinotella (assembly GCA_905220615.1). Taxonomy (NCBI): domain Eukaryota; kingdom Metazoa; phylum Arthropoda; class Insecta; order Lepidoptera; family Tineidae; genus Tinea; species Tinea trinotella. The sequence continues at coordinate 7,809,367 of HG992308.1, read as the reverse complement.
AATACATTTTGTGCAAGATAATGCTCCAATTCACACGGCACGGATAGTTCGGAGCTGGTTCTCCGAACACCCTCTTTCCGGCCGTCTGCAGATTTAAATCCCATAGAGAACTTATTGGCCTTGATGGTGCAAAGGTAGAGCAATCGAAATGAAAGGAACAGGGCTGCACTCGTAGAGCACTGCCATTCGATTTGGAAAGGTTTTCGTGGGACTGATATATGCGAGCGATTGGTTGGATCCATGCGTGAACGTCTCTTGGCTGGCTGTCATTGAAAATAACGGTGGATACACGCGATACTAAAACTTGAAAACTAATTTATTTGGAATGTTACTTTGTTTATTTCTTTTTCTCGTAGGTTATTTTGTCAAAAAGAACATGTTTTTTTTTCGTTTTAATGGTATTTTATGTAGTAAAAATATTGATTGCAAAAATTGTTGTAATTTTTTTGAAATGCCGAATGCTTGAGACCTATTATACTAGTTTTTATTTTAATTGAATTAGTGCACACAATCTTCAATTCATAAGATGCGTGAAGAAGCACCGTTGGCCGGCATAGTGACGGTGACTGAAGCAGCCGTGAATAAACTCGGTTTTTTCAGTTGTCGTCACTTTTGGACCTCCTCTTGCTTATCATCAGGCGGGTCGAGGACAGATGTCGTGTCACAATAAAAAAAATCATATATCAAATACCACAAAATGAAATATATAACTAGTTGAGAAGTTAAGTAGCCATATGTCAGAAACTGTACCCGCTCTCTACTTCTATCAAACTGTCGGAAAAAATCGGAAAGGATCGTTCCTCTTCGTTACGTCAGATTTGCATAGCTAAGAGCAGTTGCCCCTAGTAATACATAAACAACAACGCGATAACCCTTAGACCCGGTTGTACCAAAAAAGTTTAAATTTATGAATTTAGTTTTACTTTATAATTCTTTTATTACGTTAATTATTATGAAATTCTGAATTGGGTTGTTCTACAGGAAAATACGTAAAAGTATACGTATAAATACTTGCCAGATGAATGAAGCGTTAATCTTACCATTTGAATTATTTTTTCATGGTAGTATATTTTTTTCATACAGAAAGACTGATTAAAATGTCATACAGTTGTCATAATACAGTTGTTTTTATTGAAAATTTTTAGTTTAATATTATTAGTCATGGAAATATTTTGATTGACGACGATATTCTGCATGAAAAGTAAGTAATAAAAGTCTAGCTACATAATTATTAAATTTACATTGGTGTTTTAAAGAATTTTATTTTTATATCAATACGCTTTAATAGGAAATAATTTATTTTGTATGGGGACTTGTATTAACCGTTGCATATAGATTTTAAAATAGTTTAAAGTACGAAGATTAGTGGCGTAGCATGGGAGTCAGCTGCCCAGGGCGGAAAATAAATTTGCCGGCCCCTTATTTAGGAATTTCAATCATAGGTACAACAAAAATATGAATTTGGCTCAGGCTCGCAAGGCTCAGATTAACTCTTGCGCGGTGTACTGTTCGCAAGTCTGGGATGGCTCTGCCAAGTATCTTCTCAATGCCCTAGATTCATTGCAGCGCCGAACTGTCCGAATTATAGGTGATGCAGAGGTCACGCGAACTTTGGAGCCCCTGCAACTACGCAGAGACATGGCGGCTTTGTGCGTCCTCTATCGCCTATACCACGGAGAATGTTCCGAGGAGCTCTTTAACCTTGATCCTACATCGTCTTTTGGCACCGTAATTCCGCGACAGAGGTAGCCGTAAACTGACTCGGTTTTTTCAGTCGTCGTCACTCCTGGACCTCCTCTTGTTTATCATCAGGCAGGTCGAGGTCAGATGTGTCACAATAAAATATATATATAAATGCTTTTAGGGTTCTGTGATTTCTAGAATTCCTTAAACTTTATGAGATTAGTTGCAATACAACCTACACGTTTGAATTATATTATGAAATTATGATTTACAGGCATCAATCGATCATCACCTCAATACACAAGATCAAAGTTTGTAGTGGTAGCTGAAAGGATATTGAATAGCTGAAGGATATGAATTAAAATTGCTTGATGATAAAGAATACATAAAAATTAAAGCCTCAATAGAGTTGGAAATAAAAAAAAGAGTTGGGCAAAGACTGGACAGTTGATCGGCCTTCGGCTTTGCCGTATGCGCCAGTGACTCATCAGGCTATCACAGCGATATGGCAGTAAGGAACGACAGGAGTTAGATTCTACAGTCTTATCACATCACATATTATGTATCACATCAAACATATGATATAGCGATGATATCATATCATAGGAAACCTATTATATATTATACTTAAGTGAAATAAAAATACAAAATTTCAATTTTATAAGTGTTTTATTTACATGTTATGTTTAATATTTATATATTTTCTAGTTTTCCAGCTGTTTCAAAACTATCTCCTAATGTGATGTATCCATCCTATAATCTTAGATTCTTCAAGCAAAAAATCACCTTTGGCCGGCATAGTGACGGCGACTGTAAAATATTTTATTCAGTCGTCAGCGCTCTCAGGACTGACGACTAAAAGAGAAGGCAGCCTGTTCCAGTGCTGCAGGCCTCATAATAGAGATAAAAAATTCAAATTTCGACGGGTCTGCTAAATATTTACAGAAAGAAGAAACTACAAAATTTTGTAATATGAAATACCTACATATACAAAACAATCTTACTAACTAATACAACATATCTATACAATAAATGTGCCCTGTGGTTTCACACACGTTTCCATGAAATGAAAATAATTTATTAGCTTAGGTATGTTCTCAGCATCGTTCTCAGATTCTACTATGGCTGAAGTATTATTATTGTGTGAAAAACTTCTTCACTTCTTGTGAAGCCATCGTGTAGTGGTACTGCCGGTTCTTCGATGGGTATATCAGAATCATTATAGGCTTCATTTAGATCCCTACACATGTGATGAAGAACTGCAGTGGCAACTGTAATTGCTTCCATATTTATCCTCTGCACTCGCAATTTTAATGCAAGGCACGGAAATCTTCGTATCCATACTTCAAATGACCTTTCCACCTATAAATTGAAAAATACAGTTTTATAAAATATAATTACATTCATACATAAATTGCAATTACATTTATATATACATTTTTGGTACAACTAGTCAATAAACTAGTTTACCTGCAAAGTCTATCAATGATTATTTGGTGCTCTAAATGGTGGTGCTCTGTGGATAAGCACCATCAGGGCCGTCTTAAGCATATTCAGCGCCGGGGTGCAAAAGTCAAGGCTCCGCTCGCGTGGTCTCAGTGTAGTAGGTACCTATCGAAGTTTATGGCGGTCAGCATGCGCCCCCTAGGACTCTGCGCCCGGGTGCACCGAACCCCTCGAACCCCCGGGTAAAGACGGCCCTGAGCACCATCTCCAAGCAAATACCTTAAATTATTACTTTATTTGTTTATAACATGTACTATAGTAAACACAGGCAGATTTATTTTTAGTTGGCATTCTCTACTAGGCTGGTAGCATTAGTCAAAACTAGAACATAGAAGTAAAAAATGTGAGCAAAGAAGGTCAAAGAGGGAAATGACAAAGACATTTATATATAATCTCATAAATATATAACTTGAACAAATATACATACATAAATATCGACCTAAGATGCTAGGACCAGTAGTATTTTAAAGGTTGGTCCTGTTAGGAGCTTCATAAATATGTTGAGGATTATTATACAATCTAGATATGGTAAAAGTAAAGGAGTTAGAATGGAAAGCAGTATGATTGAAAGGAATGTAAAGAGTAAAGTATGAAGGAATGTAAATGTAAGAGAACTCTCTTCGTAGTTGAGTCTGCAACCATCTCAACTTGGTTCTAGATTCAGAGTTATAATCCTACTTCCTAAGACCAAAGAAGAGAACTGAATACTAGCATTGAGGAGAGTCCTCTCTATGTTATTATAAAATTATTCAATATTCACTCTCTATTGAATTTATTAAAAACTATAATACCTGTTTCCAAACTCTCCATTTTCTAATCTGGCTTTTGTATTTATATTGTCAAATATAGTGCTGTCGTGGATACTACCAGGCCATCTGCATACAATGTCCATTATTTTTAATCTAGAGTCCACAATCGTTTGGACATTTATTGAATAGAAACTCTTCCGGCATCTATAAAGTTCAGCATCCTCCCCACCTGTTAAGATTTATCTATGCAATTCTTGTCATTTTAATAGCAGACCCAGGCAGGTGTTTTTCGACCAAATCGCAGATATTATTAAGAAAACTAGGTTCCTAGTGACCATAACCATAGAGCTTTTATGAAGAGAATTGTGGATGTGAGGAAAGCGTGGAAATAGTGTCAGGATTGTGGCCTATCCTTGTGGGAAAAAAGCGTGACATTTTGATTGATTAACTAATAGCTAGAGAGTTGTATCAGAATCATGTAAGTCAGAGGCATGAATATAAATCTGGGCGCCAATGCTGCTATCGCCTGTAATGCGCGGTGAATAGAACGACACACTGTGGCTTTTTGCACTCCGCTCAGATCCCCAACAACAATCTGCATAGAGCAGGTCGCAAAAAAACGTAATGTGACCAGAAGTTGGTCAGAAACGGACATTGCATTGTTTCTGAAAGAAGGGTGGTACAAGGGTAAACTAAACTATGTATAAGACGGTATAATATACCGAAGCCCAAATTAAAAGGAACATTAGAAACTAACCTTGGATATTTTGTTCGGACTTCATGTTCAATGAAGCCGCAAATTCATTCGCACTTAAAATCATTTTCCTCATGCAACATGTGGTCCACTCTTATATTTATTCTTCGATGCCGTCGTGTTATATATTCAATTAATTCATTATCGGAGCTTGAAGAGCTTGTTGAAGACATCGCACAAAGAATAAATGACAAATGTCAAATTTTACTTATCACTTTTACGTTAAAAGCTAGTTTTAGCTCCGTATAAAATATCCGTTAATGTAAATGTAAAATGTGAAGTTAATGAGTGGTGCAACCCATTTTTCTTTTTATCTTTTACTTATACGATACTTTTAACAAATTAGTAAATTAAAATTTTTGGTACAACCGGGTGTTAGAATATGGAGAAGATAGAATCCATGCTAAAATAAGAACTAATTCATTGATATTTGTCTCATTTATATTATGTTTATACCCGTGTGACTGAAAGAGACAACTACTTGTACTTCAATTCCTTTATTTCAAAGGACGGCTTAACTTTTTTGCAATTACAACCATTTGGTTCTAATTTAATACTGCCTAATTAAAAGTCACGTGGTAACAAGAGTAGCGGTATAATTGTTCCGTCATTATTTTTTGAAGTATTTTAATGTCAATTGTCATTATGTAAAATTGTGATCGAGTTGTCAATTAATATATTATAATAAATTAAACATATTGTTTTTTTGCCTAAAATTATAAAACACGATTAATTTAATTTACTTTAAATAATAATATAAAATGGCATGTGTAGTGCAAGGATGCAAATCGCATACATCCTGCAAAGAAAACGATAATATGCGGCTTTATCTTTTCATGGGTAAGTTTCATATTTTATACATATTTCCATTCATAATAATGTGGTATTCAATCTAAAATAATTAAATCGAAGTCATAACTTTGATTGTACACAAAGTAATATATAGCTTTTATTGTTTCATACTTTTTTTATAGAAATAAAGGAAAAAATAGGGATGTGGAAATGGATACCGATATCGATAAAGTTTCCTATATATTTCAGATTTCCTTGTGATGAAAATTTTAAAAAGGAGTGGCCACGGATTGTTGGGAGAACGAATTGGACTGTAAAAAAACAGAAATATTTGTTCTAAACATTTCTGCACAGATTCATTTGTTCCGAATAAAAATATAAAATGGAGGAGACTGAAAACAGATGCTGTACCAACTTTGTATTTACCCGTTAAAAGTGTTGAAGAGGTAATATTTAATTTTTATATTTATAGGTGTAAAACATCTATTGACATGTAGTTTTTTCTAATTATCTCTGCCCATCCTTGTGGGAAAAAGGCGTGATAGTTTGATTGATTGATAATATCTAATGCTGTGACGCTGGCATTGTGTAACGCTGGGGGCAATTTTATCTTGGTGGTGGTGATGGTTTCGGTAGTGGCAATGATGGTTTTGGTGGTGGTGGTGGTAGTGTTTGTTTTGGTGATGGTGGTGCCAGTGGCGATTTTGGTGGTGGTTGCGATGTCAGATTTAGTATGGTGGTTTTGGTGGTGGTGGTGTTGTAGTTTGGTGGTTTTCTTGGTGTTGGTTGTAGCGGTGGTGGTGGCAGTAGTGATTTTGGTGGTAGTGGCGATGGTAGTTTTAGTTATGGAAGTTTTGGTGGTCGTAGTTTTGTTGGTAGTAGTGGTGATGGTGGTAGTGGTGTCGTAGTTTTGGTGGTGGTGGTTTTCGTGGTGTTAGTTTTGGTGGTGGCAGTGGTGATTTTAGTGGTGATGGCGATGGTAATTTAGTGGTGGTGCTGGAGGTGGTAGTTTTGTTCGAAGTAGTGGTTTCTGTGGTGGTGGTTGTGATGGTACATTTATTTAGTAAATCATCTTTTCATGCATATTTTTTATACTAAGTAGTTTTTAATTTTCATGTGTTACCAGGCCTGGCTCCTACACGGCTCCTACTATTACATGACTACAACTATGTCAGTACCGTACATAATATGTGCCATGAGAAACAGTTAATCCAATACGACGGTCGCTAGCGGACATTTTAACCTAATATTGTCGTAAAAGTGTTAATATATGAAATATAAATTAATATATCTGGGGGCACGGCCGTGCCCCGACCAAGTCGAGCAAAGCGTCACGGCCGTACCATCCTTTTCTCGAAGCAATTCAGACCATTTTCGACCCCCTGTAACTTCGTTGTGGATAAAACTAGAAGACTGAAATGTTCAGTAACCACATGCAGGCATTGTAAAGACACGTATATTTCAAATTTCATTCAATTTGAACCAGTATTTTAAGAATTATAACGGGTCAAATTTCTTAAATTTTGTCACTCACTGACTCACCGATCATCAAAACTCTAAGGCACTTCTAGCAGACCTAGAAGCTTCAAATTTGGAATATAAGTAGTGTTTGGTGTATGAATCAAGGAAAAACTAAAAAATCTAGAAAAGACCAAATAATTTTTTTTTATTATTAGCAAAAAAAATTAAGCCCATACAGCCAAGTCTTCAGTTAAATTTTTCAATATTGGCTTTATTCGTAACGATGTTTTAAGATTTTATTTATTTTACGGCAATTATTATTATTGCTAGCGCGAGGGCGCGGGGCGGGGACAGTGGTGGGGCGCGCGGAAAGGTGAATGTCGCCGAGCGAGCAGCAGCCGCGCTCATACGCGGGAGCGACCCAATGCTGTTCGGATGTGCCCAGAATTCTTACCTATAAGTTTGCGATTTTCATTGATAATTTCGATTGCTATATTAGTTTGACGACTAAAGGCTACTCTCATTGGTTTACTGATATTATTTGCTTACAATTTGGACGTTGTTCGGATAAATAATTTAAATTAAATATTGATACTTTAAGTACCTAAGTATTTATAAATTTCTTATTACCTAATCGTATTTCTGCATAAAAATAACTTTGCAATCTAACTTGTAGATAGTCGCAATGGATTCAGTAATACTGTATGTAAATGATCAGCCTTGTCCACACTGGGTTATTCCTATACCTGGTGATGGTTCGTGTTTATTTCATTCTTTGTCATTCTCTATGTATAATATTGAGTCGTCGTATGATATTAGACTTGCTATAATCGAGTATGTGGTAGCGCATTGGGATGAGTTACAAGTGTATACTTGTGACGAGCATGGAGACACGTAGAAGGTACCGAAAAGGAAAAAAGTAGAACTGTCTACAAAATACAAAAAGAAATGAGATCCCATCAAAAACAATACTTGTCAAAAAAACCAAGTCTCGCAACTCAGTTGTTCTGCGGTAAAAAGTTGTGAGATCTTTGTAATACCAAATAATTGAATTTACATGTGTTTTCAGGCGATGTCCAAGTCTCAATATATTTATATAAAACATTAAAGAATTTTAATATTGATATGCGTCACTATAAGATGCTGTTAATTATTACGTAACAACTTAATGCTTCGAGTACTGAGATTCCAGACACAATTGATTTTCAGTTGTTATGGACCACGATCGTGGTCTTAGAGACTGGACGTATTAAGACAGAAAGTTGCTTAAGTAGAGACTGAATAAATTAATAACCAACTTGGTATTACAAAGATCTCACAACTTTTTACCGCAGAACAACTGAGTTGCGAGACTTGGTTTTTTTGACAAGTATTGTTTTTGATGGGATTGCGTCTTTTCTTTGTAGATCAATCGACAAGTGGAATGCTTTGCCTGCCAATGTGTTCTCTCCATCCTCTGACCTTGGATCCTTCAAGCGATGCGTGAAGAAACACCTTTGGCCGGCATAGTGACGGCGGCTGAGGCAGCCGAGAACAAACTCGAGAAAAAAGTCGTCGTCACTCTTGGACCTCCTCTTGCTTATCATCAGGCGGAGGGAGGTCAGACGTCGTGTCACAATAAAAAAAAATTGCAGACTCAAGCTCCACGTCCAGATGCAGAACTAAATGATAAAGTTATTCACTTTCAAGTAGCTCATCCATACTATAAGGTGAGATATTTTACATTTAAAAAGCTGTTAAATATAAAATATGCGTTAAGTAAAAACTGTTAAAACTGTCTTCAATTTGAATATGTACTTACAGTAGCCTAATGAAAACTATCCTGTTTTAGAGGCCACTTTCGGATTTACAACAAGAAAACCCAGAAAGAAAACGGTCCAAACCAGCAATCCGAACTAAAGATGGAATTATATATCTGTAATAATATGTTCGTAAAGTTTGCGGTTCGTGCTCGCGGGTTGTAAATTCATAATCTTTAGAAGGAATTAAACTAAAAATATATTATATATTTTTTTGTGTTGATTTTTTACTGCATCTGTAAATCTAATTAAAGTAATTAAATTTAATTAAATAACGAACGTCTTTCATTTAATAACCAAACAAACATAAAACCGCACACGTTGTTATTAAATATTATCGATCTCAATTGATTATAGATCAAAGGTTGATATGATTATTAAAAAAGGAACAGTTACGATTTAAAGAAATTTAGGTACCACCTTAACCGAGAATTTTACCGAGTCATCTAGTGTGTTTGTATGTGCTTTATGTATTATGTTCTTAATGTTTATATATATTTTAATTTATATGATAAGAATACATTATTAATATTGATGAAAAATTACACTGCACTCTCTTTTACAAAAAAAAGAGCAACATTCTCGTCCTATAAAATAGGACAAAAAAGTCGAACTATTCATACAGATGTTAAAAAATGTACACGCACCACGGGAGAATTCAGAACATCTCATCACGCGTGTGTGGTTGCCAACCTCACTTTAGGCTCTGTAGTCAATTCACACGGGTTGATATGTCCTACTTTTTTATCCCTAAGTGCGTAAATAGTGTATGTATAATGTATTGAGTAGTAGCCATGTTCTGCGTTAAGAACTGCGTCTAGTAACGTAAGTAAATGAAAGGCATTTACTTACCTTGCATCGAACAGAATGCTCATTTGAATACTAAACCGCAAAAACTGTTTTTTATGATAGGAAAATACTACAATTCATACGTTGTACTAGCACTTTAGTGTACGATTCATTTAAAATTTATCGATATTGACGTCGATCTTGTACATCACTAGCGATAAGTGCACTACTGACGACCTTATTTCGCTCCGTAGCATTGCCTACCTTCAGCAGAAAAAAAAAAGATCAAAACTAGGGACAACCTTCAAAATTACGGATGTAAAAATGTATATTTGTCCCTTTCTAACTAATTTTAATGCCATAAGTGAAAATAGTATAAACCGTTGTATTTTGTAGCTATTTTAAGGCTCTTTCTATCTCTTAAGTCCAAATTCTTTGCGATAACCAACATCACCAACTGAAATCATATAATATCTTAGTAGCTCTTTAAGATATAAGTTTGCCAGACGAAATTCGACCTTAGATGGGTCCTAAATTAAAGTTCGTGACTGTACATAGTAGATGTTGGAATAGCCTAGTTGGAACCGGCAACAAGCTAATCCCGAAATGCGACTAAATTACTTCACATTCTGTATACTTGTCGGCAGACCACTGTCTACCACTTTTTGATAACCAAACCCGAAGCAAACATCCGCCTCTTTTTTATTATTACCAAATTACAAATAAAAGCTATGAAACAAATATTTGCTCCGGCCGAGACCTTACGCGTAACACATTGGTGCGCTAACCAATCGGCCGCGCCTGTTGGAAAAATATGAATTCCTTTAGCTCACACAAAGAATTAAATATTTTTTTAATCTCTGAGCTACCACTGTACGCCTATAATTTGTAACTAGCTTGCACAGAGTTTATCCAAGTGACGCTACATCTGACCTCGACTTGCCCGATGGTAAACAAGACAAAGTCCAAGAGCGCCTATTATTAAAAAAAAACGTTTTATTGTTGCCTCAGCAGCCGTCATTACGCCAGAAAGGGAAGAAATATAACAACGACAATAGTACATCAAACAGTTAATTTTATTTATATTATAAATAGCATATGTTAACATAAAAAGCTAAATTGGTATAAAGTTCTCATTTTAATTAATAAAGGCACTTTCCACAATGTCTATCGTCACATCGCCTTGGTTGATTAGCAGACTTTGTCGGCGAAGGAGGACGTAACAATTTATTTTAAATATAAAAAACAGCATATAAAACTAATATAACATTCTTTGTTTGTAAAACCTTACTGTTACCACCGACAAAGTTTAAATAGGAGGTTACACCACGGCCACCTTTGACAGCAATTCCACATACTCATTTAACGAGCAGGATAATAAAGACGTCCATGATTACCCCACTGATATTAAAAACACGTATATTTCTAGTGTAATTTTAAAACCATTCGCGTTAAAATATAGGCAATAAAGGTTAATTGATATGTCTGTCTGTAATTGGATTGATTGATCGAATATAAACTTTCAATTATATCAACAACATTAAAATTGGCAGGATTTTAAAAATTATCTCTGTTACAATACTAATCCATATTTATAAAATGTAATTTTCAATCACTAATCAATGTCACGAAAATGTTTTCAAAAATATTTAAAGAATAAGAACTATATCACTGATATACATATAGAATTCATAAAATAGTTGTTGAAAATCAACCAAGACATGTTTGTAAACATTTACATTATCTTATAATCCTAATATAACAATCAAGTTCTACCCTTCATTTAAAAATTGAAAAAAATATAGTAATTTTAGTGCATAGAAGGCGGCACTAATCACTCCCCACTATGGCTATGTGATGCAGCAGTTAAATTAAAACAAACATTCATACACCGTTGTAATGGTCACCTCTGCAATCACATATTATTGTTTATGTACAAATATAATTTCTATACAATATATTTAATCTTTTTTATACATATTTCTTTTTACACGTCTATCTTATTTATACATACTGTACATTATTTATATTCGTTTAATATAAACTCTAAATTCATGGGACAGACTGTACAAAGCAATGACACAATATAACTAAATATAACTTTGGCTAACTATTATAACGGACACTATCCGAGTGGTGTTTGAAAGTATTATTGTGTATAAATACTTACACAGGCAATACAAAGAATAAAGATCACCTAGGTATATTACCAAGTACAATCACATTGTCATTAATTAATTATGTTTATTAACATTTTTATGAAACGTTAATATTTTTAAATATATAAAGTGAAGTAACGTAAAAAAAGAACACCTCAAGTAAAAATGAAACAGCAAATAGAAGCTCTTATTATTTCACAATCCCTAAGAGACATAATTAACAAACAAAATAATATAACCAATAACCTCAGTTCAACTAAATATAAAAACAATTGTTATACAAACAAAACTAAACATGGAAACAATATAAAAACATATATTACTTATATCCACATACTTATCAATAATTCTTTTAGAAATTTTGATTTCAAATTTTGTCAGCTGATAGTATCAAACATGTCAATATTTGGCTAGCGCAACTCTGTGGATTTTATTTTATATTAAGCTTGGTTGCTTTAAGTTGAGAATATGTGCACGTCAGAAAAGTCCATTTCTTACAGTAAAAGTCGCCATTAATATTCAACAAGTCATGCATATCATCCGAAAAGAGGCAGCACTCTCCAGGAGCAGGCGGCACATCTCCCGGTCAGCCGGCTGGACCTCAGTCTGTTTTTTGTTGACAATACAACTCTTTCAGTGCTTTCAGTTCATCGATCAACGCCTTATTCTGATTCTCGAGCACCGCGACCCTATTCTCTAAACATTTAATATATTCTTTCTTTTTTCGGCGGCATTCGCGCGCTGCCTCGCGATTCTTTAACAGGCGCAGTTCCCGCTTACGCGTTTGATCTTCGTGCATAGGACCTGTGTTCATATAGACAACTATCAAAAATAGAAATTATTTGTTATTTTTTTAACTAAGTATGAATTCTAATAATACTGACCAGGTACATAGAAACCATCTTGATTGGCGTATTGTACAATTGCACTTCCTTGTGCACCCGACACAGACAACGCGTGTAGACCACCATCAGATTGTAGGGCACCAGCGGGGATCACTGTTGACAAATAAATTTAAATAATTATAAAACTCCATAACGTTTAGTCACAAATTTGTGCAAATACATATATATATATAGATGATTGTTTCGATAATAGATATTGTTATGCGGACTTTAAGATGCTTAGTGCCTCTTTCTTTCATATTTAAAACGAGTGGGCTAACGGTTCGGAGGTAAACGGATTATCATGCCTACCTCAGAGCCCGTTGTTCTGTTTCATTTTCGGATAGGAACTGAGTACGAGCGTGCGAGACGCAAAAGATCAGATTTCGAGCGCTTGCTAGTATCTTCTTAGCTTGAGAATATTTTTATTAGGGGAGTTCTTGTGAGTTGTTGAAGAATAGATTAAAATTGTTATAGAAAAATAGAACATAAAGGACAATGCATAACTTTGTACGAGACCCTTTCCAAAATAAAGTAAGTAGCATTATTGATGGTTATTGTGGTTTATCAACTGCTTCACTTAATTTTATCGAAGCAAGTCTGAATTAAATTGGGCAATAAGAAATAAATTAATAAGGCGTCAATATATCTGTAATAACCCGACGAGTTAATACTGTGTAAACAAACATGAAAATCACCATTTCCCATGCACTTTATTTAAGGAAACTCTTTTATTCTAGTGCGCTCAAGTATTTTTTATGTTAAATTACTTAAAATCTTTTAGAAATCCATTTTGTTTCTCCAGATGAATTCAGACATGCTCACATAGAATAGTAGTTGTAAAAAGTAGTTGATCAGAGTAGAATAACCACCAATGTTCATAATGCTATTTTTGGCCCAAGAGTGCAGACGACTGAAAAAAAAATCGCTTTAGTCCACGAGTGCCTTAGTCATCGCCACTATACCAGCAAAAAAATTTAGAGACTCTATTACTCATTCTCTTTATGGTTTTCCAACCAATTTGTTTATAGGGAAAAATAAGTTGGGTATGAGTGAGGTAATAAGAATAAAGTTGACGTAATAACTAATGTATTGCGTCATGAAAAATGTAAATATCGATATTGCAATACGTTTTATGTCTGATTTAAAATATTTATTGTTCGTTAACGGAACTTTTTTAAATTATTGAGAATTATAGAAACAATTTAAATTACTCGTTATATTATCAGCAGCTTTATCTAATGACGTAGCATCAGGGATAGTCCCAATAAGACTGGCAACATTTTCCCTTTGTATAGCAAGGCTAATAATTGCCAGTCTTCCTGTCCCCAGACTTCTCCGTCATCCGCTTAGACAACTCCTTGGCCAGGCGTTTAGCTGAAGGAATTATGAATCATATTTAAATGCCAGAAGTCGTTTTTTATATTTTGACTTGCCGATGATAAAGGCAAGGTACTCCAAAAATCTAAGAGCGCTTACGACTGAAAAAAAATTCGATAGTTCCAAGAGATTCTTGTGTTAACTGACATGAACAGTATTGCAATATCAACAGCTAGATATGATTTAAAGTATTTTGACAAGTACATTTATGTCTTTGGAAACATTGAAGTACTTTCCCTATACATATATTTTAAGAACAAAGTACCCAGAAGGAAGGGTGAAGGTCACAATTAAACATTCAGAGTTAGCTCCGAGAAATATACAAGAAAGTATTATTAGTTAAATACCTAATAACAAAAGGTCATTTAGATCAATTAATAAATTTGAATACAAAGGAAAATATGTCTTATTTACAAACTAATAAGATTTATTTAACCTGGCAATTTACGTACAACGCTCGAGGTCAGTGAATGTTTATAACGAACTGTTGCCCAGTTAGGCCTTCACCGATAAAACACGAGCGACTTGACGACGTTACTTGCAGCAATTTTCACATTTCTATACTAAGCCGGCATAGTGACGGCGACTGACGCAATCGTATACTAAATCGGTTCCCAGTCGTCATCGCTCTTGAACTTCGTCTGGATTACCATTAAGCAAGTTGAGATCAGATGTTGAGTCTCAAATAAAACAAGCTACTAAAAGTGCTTATATCGCAGAAACTGGACAACCAAAGAATTTTTTTTTCACATGTCTATTAAACGTGATTGTATATTATAGAAACAGGATCAAAATACATATATAAAAGATGAATTGGTATCGGTAAGTGGTATTGACCCGAAGACCATTCCATAACCACTCCGCGACGGTCGTCTTAAAATGTTTATCGTCTGAGCCTCATTATTACCAATTGATTTCTTTTTTATTGTGACGGTTTGAGAGCGTCGACAATTGAAGAAAACCAACTCAGTTTACGGCTGCTACCATCACTATACAAACAGTATTTTTTGTATTGTAGCTCGACATATGGTCTTCGGGTCAATACCACTTACCGATACCAATTCATCTTTTATATATGTATTTGGATCCTGTTTCTATAATATACAATCACGTTTAATAGACATGTGAAAAAAAATCTTTGGTTGTCCAGTTTCTGTGATATAAATCGGTTCCCAGTCGTCATCGCTCTTGAACTTCGTCTGGATTACCATCAAGCAAGTTGAGATCAGATGTTGAGTCTCTAATAAAACAAGCTACTAAAAGTGCTTATATCACAGAAACTGGACAACCAAAGATTTTTTTTTCACATGTCTATTAAACGTGATTGTATATTATAGAAACAGGATCAAAATACATATATAAAAGATGAATTGGTATCGGTAAGTGGTATTGACCCGAAGACCATTCCATAACCACTCCGCGACGGTCGTCTTAAAATGTTTATCGTCTGAGCCTCATTATTACCAATTGATTTCTTTTTTATTGTGACGGTTTGAGAGCGTCGACAATTGAAGAAAACCAACTCAGTTTACGGCTGCTACCATCACTATACAAACAGTATTTTTTGTATTGTAGCTCGACATATGGTCTTCGGGTCAATACCACTTACCGATACCAATTCATCTTTTATATATGTATTTGGATCCTGTTTCTATAATATACAATCACGTTTAATAGACATGTGAAAAAAAAATCTTTGGTTGTCCAGTTTCTGTGATATAAATCGGTTCCCAGTCGTCATCGCTCTTGAACTTCGTCTGGATTACCATTAAGCAAGTTGAGATCAGATGTTGAGTCTCAAATAAAACAAGCTACTAAAAGTGCTTATATCGCAGAAACTGGACAACCAAAGAATTTTTTTTTCACATGTCTATTAAACGTGATTGTATATTATAGAAACAGGATCAAAATACATATATAAAAGATGAATTGGTATCGGTAAGTGGTATTGACCCGAAGACCATTCCATAACCACTCCGCGACGGTCGTCTTAAAATGTTTATCGTCTGAGCCTCATTATTACCAATTGATTTCTTTTTTATTGTGACGGTTTGAGAGCGTCGACAATTGAAGAAAACCAACTCAGTTTACGGCTGCTACCATCACTATACAAACAGTATTTTTTGTATTGTAGCTCGACATATGTCAGCATACTAACTGAGGTTTAGCTGAATTGCGGTCTAAGAATGGAGGTGACTGCTACCACAGATAAATAACTGCAAGTAACAGTCACATCCACTATGCCGGCCTAGTTGAAACCGGCAACTTACAAAAGCTGATCCCAAAACGCGACTAAATCACTTCACAGTCTGTAAATTTGTAAGTGGTGGTATAGGAGTCATAGATCATTGCAAGCAAATTTCGGGTATAGGTTCCCGCAGATAAAAAGCGCTCTGATCTTCGAACTCGCAGCATAAGATCGGCGGATAAGAAGAGCGCTGGACGACTGCGGCGTAAAAGCAGATACATCATTGATAATAATTATTATTAAATTTATACACATTCATAAAACGGAAAGTAGGTAACAAAAACAACGCTTGAATGTTAGCGCTATTTTTATCTGCCGTGATATATACAATCAATCAAACAAATTCTCATGCCCTTTTCCCATGGGGATAGGCAGAGACAATGGAGCGCCACTTGCCACGATCCTGACACAACTCCCTCGCTTCCTTCACATTCACAATTCTCCTAATACAACGCTACGGTTGTGGCCTTTCTTTTTCTTTTTTTAGCTTTTGGATATACAATAGGTCATAACTTATTAAAATGCCCAATTACTGTGCACTGTTAACTAGCTTACACATAAATTAGTATTTATAAACAATAAGAATTTAATTGCCATTCAAAGGAAGTCAAGTTTCTACATGTTAAGACAATTTAATACAAAATTACTATACTAGGATTTTGAATTGAGGTGACAGATAATTCATATTTGCATCTCATTTTAATCCATGGAATTAAAATTCATATATGTATCTAACATTAGCTTCTATTTTCTTATTTAAATCCTTATCAAGAACTCTTAATTATGAAAAAAATACCGGTCTATGACTTGATAACTCGAAATTGCAATTAGACTTGCTGATGACTTAATAAAACATTGGAGTTAAATAAAAAAAATTAACACAATAGCAGACTGTAAAGTATTTTCCTTAATTAGAACATTGAATTCTTTTCCTTCTATCCTTATTAATAAATTGATAAATAAACTATACGGTGTAAAAAGACAAAGCAATCCGGTAAACTAGAGATTGTAGACATTATACTAATGACTCGACATCTGTCTTCGCTTTGCCTGATGGTACCATAAAACTTACGGTTGCCTCAGTGGCCGTCACCATGCCATATACAGTGAAATATAAATAACATAACATTATTCTACTATTATTTTATTTGTTAAAACATCATTGAAATCACTTCAACGCCACGCTACCTCACATATGGGCCGCGGTCATTCAACCCGTAAAGGCGCGACGTTACGCGCGTGCATTGCCGCTTCATAAAAAGAAATAACATGAAAATCTTTTTTATTATTAGTAATGTAATGCGTCTTTTTACACCGTGTATAATGTAAACAATATTCTCTTGTTAGTCACACATAACACACATTGGGCCACATTGAACTGACCTTGTGGGAACGTTAAAGGGGATGACACCAACACTTCATTGTCGCATCCAGGCTTAGACACCATACGATTGTCTGGAATATACCAATTCCTTAACAACTTTTATAATTGGCTCGTTTCATTCCCTTTTCTGTTAATATTACTCTTGAGAAACAAACTTAGATAGAGATAGATTATATAATAAATAAAAAGATGGTTCGCATCGCATCGCTTGAAGTATTTATATCATATTTTTTTTGTTACATTTGATTTAAAGGTGTGAAACCGGCGACTGCAGACTGCACTACTGGTTTGTATGAGATTGATTCCGTGCAAGGCGACACTATTGCGACAATCAGCATTTGCTAAGTCATAGATTATAAATATGATGTTTGGTAACAATATTAATGCGGCGGCTGCAGACTAACGTCGCCTTGCACGGAATCAATCTTATACAAACAAGTAGTGCAGTCTGCGGTCTACAGTCGCCGGCGGAATCACACCTAAAATTAGAAATCAAAATTTGGTCCGTTTGTGTGTCTTCTATAAAAGGAATTCTTAGTTTATACAAGTAGGTCCTTTATAATTTGTTTGTTATTCATAAAATTATGTTATTTTCCTCTTTAGAAACTCTAAGTTATTTTTAACATTAAAGATTGTATTATCGAAAATGTTATATATAGGTTAAACGTTAAATTGTTTGTGGTCTTGCTCTCACCACTCACTGTTTATTGGCCGGCATAGTGAAGGCGACTAAGGCAACCATAAAATTAATCATCTTTTTCAGCTCTTGGTCCCTTGCTTACCATCAGGTGGCAAAGTCGAGGTCAGATGTCTAGTCTCAATTAAAAATAAATATAATATCATAATCTTAGAATGTCCCACTGATAATAAATAATTCATAAACCTGTTTTTAATATTTATATAGTTTATTAGCCAATGCTAGAACCCTGCCTGAAGGCTCCATTAGAGTGGTACATTTATACTAGAAAACTATTTAATCAATCAAATTGTCAATTCACGTTTGTCACAGGAATAGGCAAAAACAGAAAGTCACTTTCCACAACCCTAACCCTCTCACTTCCTTCACATTTATAATTTTCTTCAAACGATCTATTAATAATTAACCTCTTCACTATGAATAAGTGAAGAGGTTAATTAATTATTTTGCATAGAAATGTTTTATTATATACACACACGACATGTGATCTTGACTTGCTGATGGTAAGCAAGGAGCAGTCCAAGAGCAGCGACGACTTAAAAATCAATTTAGTTTACGTTTGTCTCAGTCAGTCACTATACCGGCCAAAGGTGATTTTTTACGTGATTAGATTATTTTTTAACACAAGAAAAGTTTTACAATACTGACCAGCAATTTCCGCACTACCCAAATCATTGAGTATTTTCCTATACGATGGTCTCCTTGTCAGCATTTCCCTGTATTTTCTTTTTGGGCTGTCATCGTCACTGCAACTGTCATCACTACATGATTGTCCTTGTACAGCATTTAATGTATTTGGTTCGGGTTTTATCTGTATCATCAGTACAAGAAATTCTCTATGTATTACGATTGTATTTTAAGAAATTGTATAGATGTTTAGAAAAATGTAAGAAATGAGGGATTGGTGAGTTCTTAAATTAATTGGTTCTGTTCTAAGTGAGGGCAGTGAGGGTGAGTTGACATATTGCAAAGGCTTTACTTTCCCACCTGCCGAGCGATTGATCTGCCACTTACACAAAGAATCCATGGATTAGGCATTAATGAGACAGTGACCTTGATAGTGAAACCTAAAGCAGGCGTTTTTGAACCTTTGATATAAGTACTTGGGTGTCTATAATGGCATTTTAAGCAGCTTAATGTGATATAGTAATAAACATGTGATGTTAGTTACAAAATGGTCGCGAATAGGTCTAAGGCGACCATGGTGTAGTGGTAGTGCAATGGTTACGCAAACCGATAACATGGGTTCAAACTTGCCAGTACCAATGTATCTTTGATGGACTAAGGTGTTTCTATGATACAAGCAGTTTAGTAGCTTAGTATAGAAATGTAAAAAAAACTTTGGCAATACAAATAATAATGTTCAAAAATAAAGAAAATTAATGTCACGAATAAGGTTACTTTTTAATTAAGGATGTAAAAATGATGAATAACAGCATGTCATTTGGAAATATTTATCATTTAGTTTTAATTTAAAGGGAAAACCTAATTGCAATGTAAGCACACATATTGTTTTATATTGGAAAAATAACCTCAATTATTAGTAAATAATGTTAATGAAAAAAAGGTTTTTGATCATCATCAGTCAGAAGACATCCACTATTGAACATAGGCCTCCCCCTATTTTAACATATTTGAAACACAACAACAACCAATTATAACACATTTCATGACCAAAGCATCTTGAAAATGAGAATTTCATACCATCCATGGATTCTTCATCTCATCCAAACTTGTGGCCGGAATATAGGTTTAAGGCCTTCGACACATGTCAACGCGTATCTTCACTGCCCTCACTTTCCCCTCTATCCAACCAAATACTTTGGTATATCGAAATGAAACAATTTCTTAGCATCCATGGATTCTCCGTGCGGGTGCTGGGTCTATTGCATGGCAGGGGGGAGAATGAAGGCAGCGTTTCGGACTTGTAAACGAAATGTAGGTTTTAAAGCTTTTTGTGTCATGTCAGTAACAGTTCAAGCTGCATAACTTACAAGTATACAGACCGTGAAGTGATTTGGTCACGTTTCGGAATCAGCTTGTAAGTTGGCGGTTCCATCTAGGCCAGCATTGTGGATGTAATTGCTACTCACAGTAATTGAATTGTAGTAGCAGTGACATTCATTCATGAACCACACTTCGACTTAACATCAAGCGGCATGCTGTTATATGTAGTCACAATAACAAAAAAGCTTGTTGCATAACTTTTTGACAAACAGGAATGAATTTCATTGTTAATCCTTTTTTAATGTGACTCAAGCATGCAAATAATCATCTGTAGCTGCAGTTGTTTCTCAAATAATTCACACTCAGCAGTGGGTGATCATCACAAGGTTTTTCATAAGTGTTTACAAAGTGTGGTTAGACTTTTCTCTACTTGTCTCACTAGTTTGAAGTTATCTTGTCATTAAGCTTAATATTCAAACATATAAGAAATCTTAAATGATTTATAAGACAAACAGATTATGAAACAGTTTAAAATAATTTAAACAAGTGTTTTTTGTTTAAGTCATGACTTGTAATTGCACAAACTTGATAATTATTATTTATATAATTAATAATTATCAAAATAAACTTATTAGCAATTATAAAATGCAATGACCATAATCAGTGTTGATGATAACAAAATGATGTTCAAGGTTGAAAAGTTGTTAGTAAATAAACTAACCTGCAGTGTTTGCAATGTTGCTTGGGTTGTGTGAATAACTGAATTTGGTTTACTGACAAGGATCACATTTCCTTTTGGTAACTGTACAGGTTGGATATTTGATGCAGTTTGAATAACAGACTGTTGGTTAGGTTGAATTACAGACTGCACCTGAAAATTAATGATTTTTAAATAATTATTTACATTGCAGAGAAACTCAAATATTAGATTCACCTAGGCCAGCATAGTGAATATGACTGCTACTTATGTAACTGTACAGCAGCCACCTCCATTCATGAACTGCACTCCAGCTTAACATCAGATGGGGTGCTGTCAAGCCACAATATACAAAAGAAAAGGTTATGAAAAATTAGACTTATATTATATATTATTAGAGAAACTACAAACAAATAATAGTTATGTTATTGTAATGATATTTACCTGTGCTGATGGTGCCTGTGTGGGTATTGTTAGCTGGACAATACTTGTGACTGCTACAACATGTTGAGGTGCATTGGACGCAGAGGGACTTGCGCCCGCCAACGGATCACCACTGGCCCCACTGCCAGATGTGCCATTCTCCTCCACCATGCCGTCCATGCCAGTTATGGACGCCTAAAATTTTCAAGGTCAACATTTTCCACATCTGTTGTTGATTGAAATTTGACAACACAAATATAAACATGAACAAATTGTGTAAGATCTTTTACAAAGAATACAACACAATAATAAAGTGTCGTGAAACCCTAAAATAGTACAGCCGTAGTGTTATTCTGCCATGCAGTTCCAATTTAGCTCTAATTCTCGACATCTACGCATCATATATATTTGAGCATTAACGTATTACAATAACATAAGAAATTAATTGTGGCGTTAAACATTCGTATTAGTTATCCCAAAATATAAACGACCATGACAGGTCGTAGTATTGTCTTCGGGTTGCGAGCACTCACCAGTTACGTATTCCTCGTCACCGTCTATACCGCGCTCGGAGTGGGTGAACGGGATGGTACGTAGTAGCCACGTCAACTGCTAGGAGACTCGTCACTGGCGGAGACCTATGATCTCGTATGCGTCACACCAATATGGCCGATATTGTCAGGGCGCATGCGCTCTTTTGGCCCACATTTATCGCATCACAAACACTATTGCCTAATTTTAGATAGAAAGATATTTTAGCAGGTGAAGTGCATAGATTTCTTAAACGGGGAATAATACAATAATTGGAGTAATAAAAATGAACTAATCATCAAAATGACATCATCGATGTTATCATCATTGGGTGCGTTCGAAAAGGTCAACGTGAACAATCAAAAACTTAATCATACTGCAGACTACAGAGCTTTTATGTGTACAAAGTACAGTTTTTTGGTTTTAAATACTTTTATTCTAAAAGATTGTGTTTTGAAAATCGCGTTTAATATATAACAAATTTATAAAAAATTATACATATTTCGGCTGTAGTAATAGATTCCTTTGCCTTTAACCTTTAAATACACAAAAAACGGTGTAAAGAATCTGGAGGGGAGTTTTGGCGGGCAACTGCAACTGACAGGACGCGCAATTTTGAATTATTTGAAAAGCTTGTGTTATTCATAAATATTAATGTGTAATAATGGTGGAATTGTTATTCAGTAATAGTTTTAAGCTGATCAAGTATAAACAAGTAATTTAAAGTTGTGAAACGTGTTTCTTCTTGTTCCCTCCAAGACTTCTTCTGATGTTTTAGTAAAGGATTTCCGCCGCTTTACTAAAACGATCATCATCAACCTCGTTCTCATCATCATCATTTGATGAATCACTCGCGTGGTTCATCTTCATCTTTACTTGACAATGTTTTAACATTGAACCATATATTTTTACTTTGACACTGGCAAGTTAAATACTAAAGCCATAAACAAGAAGAAAGAAAAAAGAATCTGGAGATGCCTTAAAGGCCCGCAAACTAGAAAGAAATATGGCGGACATTTCAGTGTTGTAGCCCAAAAATATCGATAATAAATAAATACTTTCTTAAAAACGTGTGTTGAAAAATCTGTCGATTAGGCGTTTTTCATATTATTGTATAGCTTGTCTAACTACAAATGACGCGCCCCTCCACTTTATTAGTTTATTTAAATGTGTGAATACTAATATTACTAACTATACTATTATACTTTATTAGCGTGCTGCTCCTTTTGTGTCCAACCAGCAACTGAATGACCAATTATAATTGCATTTTTAGTGTATTGCATCCATATTTTATATTCACACGTGTGCTTAAATGCGCCCTGTCATTTCGGCTTAGACAGACTTTACTTACTTTTTTTAAATATTCTAATAATATGTATCATATTATTGTATAATGCATACAAAAAATAGGTTATTTTATTATTTTTTTTGCCAAAGTTATTGACATTAATTATTTCATTGAAACCTAAAACATCAATCAAATAAAATTTTCACGCCTTTTTACCACAGGGATAGGCAGAGGCAATAGAGCGCCACTTGCCACGATCCTGACACAACTCTCGCTTTCTTCACATTCTCAATTCTCTTCATACAAGCTTTATAGTTATAGGCTCTATGTAACCTAGCTTTCTAGAGGATGTCTTCGAATTGGTCGGAAAATACACTCCTGGGCCTGCCTTGTTAAACGCATCAATCCACAAGGGATTTGTAAATTTCTTTCGGCAATCTACTTACACTCATCCTTTCCATGTGCCCAAACCATCGAAGCATTCCTTTGTTAATCCTTGTCACTACGTCTTCTTTCAAACCACATCTTTGCGCACTGTGCATACAAGGAATACTTATTCTATCCGCTATCGTCACTCCATTCCTTAACGATCGCATTTCTACAGCGTTAGTTCTACTCTCATGCTTCCTCTGCCACATCCAACATTCACTTTCATACATTAATGTAGGAACAAGCACCGCATTATGAACAGCATCTGTGACTTTTAGAACATCATTTGGCTGTTCATTATGCTTTAGATGGCCCCGTTTACTACGCACTCTTCTCTCAATATCTATAGCACTCCGCACTTAGCCATTGGCCGATACTTGCTAAAGAGTATTATGCGACCATAATAATATTTAATAATAGATAATAATAGATCGATATTGACTAATTGAAATGATGTTTACAGCACTAAGTTAACAAAAAAATAAAATATTACATGGCGGACGGACTACACAAGTGTTCGCGTAAATGTCTGGATAAATTGGTAGCGACATGTTCTCTTAATTCACCAAGCTTTGTTTATTTTTAAATAGTTTTTTTTTACCGGTTAAAAGAAAAACAAAATTGTTAATTAAATATACAAATATGCCCAAGAATTTTGTAAATGAATATGAAGATTTTGCACCTGATAAACCCTCGCGTTATCTCAATGAAAATAAGACTGAAGTGAGTACGATGATAAAATCTTACTATTTTATATTAAATATTTATTGTTCGAACTTCTTAATATCTGATTAAATCGAAGACATCCAAGAAAGTTAAATTGCCTAGTGCCCGAAACCATAGAGCTTGTATGAAAAGAATTGTGAATGTGAAGAAAGTGAGAAAGTTGTGTCAGGATCGTGGCAAGTGGCGCTCCATTGTCTCCGCCTATCGCTCTGGGAATAGGGCGTGACAATTTGATTAATTGATTGAATATCTTAAATGGCTTAACTTCTACTCCACCGCTGTACATAGTGGTTTAGTGGCGACCGTAGTGTAGTCGCTTTGGAATAGTCTCCGGTGATATATGTACTTTGGTCGTCCTGTTTCTATGATACAAGCACACTAAGAAGTGGAATGCTTTGCCAGCCAATGTGTTCTCTCCATCCTATAACCTTGGATCCTGCAAGCGTCGTGTGAACCTTTTGCCTGCATAGTGATGGCGTCTGGGGCAACTGTGGAGACTTTTTTGCAGTCGTAGGCACTCTTGGACCTACTCTTGCTTAGCATCAGGCGGGTCGAGGTTAAAAAAAGCTAGGAATAGAAAGGAAAATAAAAAATAGCTTGGGGTCTTGAAAATTTAAAGGGTCATTATTTAATGAGACTGCTAGTATTGAGACTTTGTATCTGTGTTTCCTTTGTTTTATTGATGGATAGTACTTAAGACAACCATGCTGCCTTGCAAGTGCAATGGCTAACGTAAGCACGGGTTCGAAACCACTCACCGGTTATCTTTGGTACTTTGGTTGTCCTGTTTCTATGATACAAGCACTTTAGTAGCTTAGTATAGAAATGTATAACAAAAATAAATTAAAAACTTGCCAGTGTCGAAGTAATAACTTGTAATAAAATGGCAAAACATTGTTAAGTAGAAAGTAATATTAAAGTGAGACTGAGATTTATTAATAAAGTTTAGATAAAGCAACAGAGACTTCACTAAAACTTGCTATGGTGTCTTAGAGGGATGTGAAGAAACAAGTTTTAAAGCTTTAACCGCTTGTGTGCTGTGTCACGGATCTGTACCGAGAGCTTCTCAAATAATTTGAAATAGTGTATAAATTACTCTTGTCTATGATGGTTAGGGATAAAGCTGTGATTTACTTATATAAATAGGAGTGTCATAATAATATTAATAACCAATATAATGTTAAATGTAAAAAGAAGCTCTTGGTATGGATTACTAGTTTATACTTTATGACCTTTTAAATTATTACTGAAAAACCTTTTTATTTTTTTTATTATACATTTCTATACTAAGCTACCAAAGTGCTTGTATCATAGAAACAGGACAACCAAAGTCCATATATCAAAGATACATTGGTACCGGTGAGTGGTTTCGAACCCGTGCCACTTGGCTCACGTAGCCATTGCACTGCCACTACACCACGCTCACATTTCCACCATTATTATATTAATACTAATTCAAAACACATAAGTTGTACAAATAATTTAAAATTGCATAATCCGACACATGCAGCCTGAAAAAACTTCATTAAATTTTCTTGAAATGATATTAAATTAAAAAATCATATTCATTTAATCAATCAAATTGTCTTTACCTTCACAGTATTATGCAGACACCACTTGCACTGAACCTGACATAACACCCTCTCTTCCCTCACATGCACAATCCTTTTCATATGGTTATGGACACTAGTCACTAGGCATCCCAGCTTTCTTGAAGATGTCTCCATTTTGGTCAATATTATTTAATACATATTTTTTGTGTTTGTTCTTTTGCAGATATGCGAGAATCTACAACAAAAAATAAATGATTTCTATAATAATAGAATGGGTTACTTAAACACTGAATTGAATGATGAAATATTTAGCAGTACATCTGTTTATACTGGATCAACTGGAATTGCTTTCTATTATTACACCTGTGGTACTAGTAAGGACAATTTAAATGATAAATTAATAAAGGTATAACATCGTTTTCATCCAAATATAATTGTTTATAAAATATTCTGAAACTTGATCATATATATGATTATACTTATGTAAATACTACACCATTATATGGTACTCAAAGTAGATAGTAGGCATTGTATAATAAATAAATACCATAACATGGAAGATACAGTATAACCCCTCCTTACGCGACCCCGCATTGCTCATATTCGTTGACGTGATTTTTTTAATTTGCGTTAAAGTCTCTACCACACAGGTGCGTTATTATCGGTCGGTAATACCGGATAATAACGCGTTATTGCAATATGTACTTTGGTTGTCCTGTTTCTATGATACAAGCACTTTAGTAGCTTAGTATAGAAATGTAAATAAATAAAACATCTCTCGATAAATTGTAGCTCGACAATTTAATTATTTGTTGCCTTATTTTATTAAGACTAGATATTTGACCTCGATGTTCAAGAAGGACAAGTGCCGGTCTTTAAAAAAATATTCAACATACGGTTTGCCTTAGTCGCAAATTAATCAATAATTAATTAAATCAGGCAAGTACTTTCTTTAACACATTATCGCAAAACAACAATAATTTTACCTATTGCAGAAAGCACTAAAATATATAAATTTGGATAAAATAAAAAATAAGAGAATTAGCTTTCTATGTGGTGATGCTGGTCCATTGGCTTTGGCAGCCATTATAGCATATAAACTTGGAGAGCAGAGACCGCACGAATTACCATTTTATAAGGACATTGTGCAAAGGTATTACTTATTTAAATTAGGTACTTACATAATTATTATATATACTTCTCGCAAAAATTAAAGGAACAATTGGCAATTTTCAACAGGCTGTATTTCAGTGAAAAATGGTCGTACAAGAAATAAAAAACATAGCTTTTGAAGCTTAAAGACTCTAGTTAGACTTTTTGGAGCACCGGTAGCCCTGAAATTCTTGGATAAAGCACGAATAAAAAACATTCTATATATTTTATTATTTTCTTTTTGCTCTACGGGCATGGAAAAATTTTTTCGAGCTAGACCAATGCATAAGTCCCATATCCTGTTTATTCAGCTTCAATTTCTTTTTTGCGGAATTCAGATACGATCTCTTGTCGTCGAGATATCGAATTTTGAATGCAACAGGATCCTTTTTCACTCAACTGCCAATATCTCTGAAATTACTGGTCACCCAGCGAGCGGACAGAAAGTTTCGTTATTTGCAGAAAATTTCCTACAAAAATTTGTCATGGTCGATTGGAAAAAAAATTTTTTTCCACCTGTAACGTTAACGTGAAAAAAGAGCAAAAAAATGCCATTTTCCCTTTTTTTGGTTAATCGACTGTATCTTCGGCAATATTAGGGGAAAAGCTTAGGTTAGAAGAATTTTTTTCAGTCTAATGTACCCCAAAGGACCTAAATTTTTAGATCGATCGGTTCAGCGGTTTTCCTGGACCGAGTGGTTGAAATTTGAAAAAATTAAGGGAACAATATTTTTGTTCCTTAAACTTGACTTAATCTTTTTAAAAATCAATAATTTCATTTTTTTCGCCTTTTACTCAATTTTGTGTTTTCTGAAGATTGATTAACAAAAAAAATCCAAAAAAAATTATTTACGATTAAAAACGACCATTCTCGGTTTTGCCTGTATGGTAACGACCGAAGACCTCGAGTTTGGCGTCAGGTCAACGTTATGAACAGTGTTTTATTCGTCCCATAGCTGCTCACGGTGATGGTATGGGCTGCAATTTCACGGGATTCTCGAACTCCTTTAGTGATTGTTCGAGACACTCTCAATGCTAGGCGTTACATCGACCGAATCTTGCGACTTCAGGTGTTACCTTTAGCAAGAAATAGGAGAGGATTTATTTTTATGCAGGATAATGCCTCACACAGCGAATAGCACCCGTCAATTCTTTCAGACAAACAACATTAGATTGTTGAGGCATCCTGCAATGAGTCCTGATCTGAATCCCATAGAGCACGTCTGGGACATATTGAGCCGCCGATTGCGTCAAGATTATCCCAATCTGAATAATTTAGCAGCATTAGAGAACGCTTTAATAAGAGTTTGGCGTCAGATCCCTCAACGAATGATCCGAAATTGCATTTCCAATATGCGACAAGGATTGCTGTGATTAGGAGGAGAGGCGGAATACACTCGATACTGAACACGATACACACACATACACACATTTCACACTTTAGAAAATGAGTTTGGAGTCGTTAAATACTGTGGAGCTGAACGACCTGTGGGTCTCATTTTTTCCGAAGAATCATAACACACGTGCGTAAGCACAAAAGAAGCGTAAATCCGACCGTGCAACCTCCACGTTGTATGCTTTGGATAACGCTAATGCCAGCGGTGAATCAGTTATCAATCAGTCCAGGAAAACCGCTGAACCGAGCGATCTAAAAATTCAGGAGGGCCTTTGGGGTACATTACACTGAAAAAATTTCTTCTAACCTAAGCTTTTCCCCCAATATTGCCGAAGATACAGTCGATTAACCAAAAAAAGGGAAAATGGCATTTTTTTTGCTCTTTTTTCACGTTAACGTTACAGGTGGAAAAAAAAAATTTTTCCAATCGACCATGACAAATTTTTGTAGGAAATTTTCTGCAAATAACGAAACTTTCTGTCCGCTCGCTGGGTGACCAGTAATTTCAGAGAT
The DNA here is from genome assembly GCA_905220615.1 of Tinea trinotella. Lineage (NCBI taxonomy): Eukaryota > Metazoa > Arthropoda > Insecta > Lepidoptera > Tineidae > Tinea > Tinea trinotella. The sequence continues at coordinate 7,780,427 of HG992308.1, read as the reverse complement.
ATTGGCAGTTGAGTGAAAAAGGATCCTTTTGCATTCAAAATTCGATATCTCGAAGACAAATGATCGTATCTGAATTCCGCAAAAAACAAATTAAAGCTGAATAAACAGGATATGGGACTTATGCATTGGTCTAGCTTGAAAAAAATTTTCCATGTCCGTAGAGCAAAAAGAAAATTATAAAAAAATTGTAAATTATACAAGAATTTCAAGGCTACCGGTGCTCCAAAAAATTTTTAACCTAAAAATTCGAAAACTAGAGTCTTTAAGCTTCAAAAGCTATGTTTTTTCATTTCTTGTACGACCATTTTTCACCGAAATACAGCCTGTTGAAAATTGTCAAAAAATTTAGAAAATTTTCTTGTTCTTTTAATTTTTGCGAGAAGTGTATTTTACTAGCTGCGTAACCCGACGTTGCCCGGTTCAAAATATATCAATCAAATTGTCACGCCTTTTTCCCATAGTGTTAGGCAGAGACAATGGAGCGCCACTTACCACGATCCTTACACAACTCCCTTGCTTCCTTAACATCCACAATTCTCCTTATACAGGCCCTGTGGTTATGGGCTCTAGGCAAACTAGCTTTCTTAAGGATGCCTCCGATTTGGTCGGAAAACACTCTCCTGGGCCTGCCTTGGTCAAAATATATCGCACGCTTAATCGTTAAATGTTCAGTTTTTGTCTTATGTATGTATACATTATCTTTGTACCTACCAATTAACGTTGTTAATACTGCTTACGATCGACGCTCATTGGCCGGAAACGGTTAAAGCCCTAAACATTAGTGAGTAAGAGAAAGCTTATTGCATGAGAAAGACAAGAGACAGACTTCGTTCTTATCCCTGTGCTGTTTACGGGGTGAGAAGTGACACCGGTAAACGCCTGGCGGGAATAACTGATCAAATTGTTATTGACCGTCGAGAGTAGAACATTATTAAAGTACTAATATCGCTATAAAAAATAGCGGTAAAAGGGTGAAAATGTAGGGTAGTATGTTAATTTTAATTCCGAATCATAAACAAATTATAATTTAGTCCAAAAAATAAAAAAATATTTTTTTGGGGTGGACCATGTATCACTTAGGGGTATGAAAAATAGTTTATGTCCTATTCTCAGACCCACTGAATATACACAAAAAATTTTATAAGAATCGGTCAAGACGTTTCGAAAGACTTGTTACAATCACCGTTTTGCGATAATTTTATATATTAGATTTGAAATATGTGATACATTTACTTCAGGTTTTTTTAAGCCTATAACTGTATGTTACAGATCTCTATTCAGGGTTTCCAACTTACAGATTTAGTATTTTGTCTCGGCGTTTTAAACATTATTATAATCACATTACATAATATTATTTAATGCTTTACTTATGCATTTTACATTATTTTATTGTAATTTTATAAAATCTACAAACGCGGATAGGTTATAAAAAGGCCATCTATACGAAGAGCATTGATTTCTGATATCACTTACTTTTGGTGATAACTACGAACTAAATACAATACAATTTCATTTTAGGTACATTCCTGGTATATTGCTTTCATACTTACTTGCATGCGTATTCGTTACAGTACACCCGCCACCATGATGGACACTCGAATGTTATTTATTCTGTCAATGGAGTTCAACTGTCTAAACGAAGCCCATTCTCATTAGAATTACACAATCGGCCCGCTGATCATATGTCGAACTAAAATATAAACCCTTATACAGGGCCGTCTTTACCCGGGGGTTCAAGGGGTGCGGTGCACCTGGGCGCAGAGTCTTAGGGGGCGCATGCCGACCGCCATAAACTTCGATAGGTACCTACTACACTGAGAACACGCGAGCAGAGCCTTGACTTTCGCACCCCGGCGCTGAATATGCTTAAGACGGCCCTCCCCTTATACTCGTATATATATTTGTCAATAATGTAAGTTAATGACAACAGGCGTGGACAAACGGTTTAGCGACTGGTTTGTTGCGCGTAAAGTCCCGGGTTCGATCCCCGGTCGGAGCAAATATTTGTTCATAAAAAAAAGAGATAGATATTTGCTTCGGGTCTGGTTATCAAAGAGTGGTAGGCAGTGGTACCCTTTCTGCCGATCCGGGGAAGTACCACCACTTACAAGTATACAGACCGTGAAGTGATTTGGTCACGTTTCGGGATCAGCTTGTAAGTTGCCGGTTCCATCTAGGCCGGCATAGTGGATGTGATTGCTACTCACAGTTATTGAATTGTAGTAGCAGTGACATTCATTCATGGACCACACTTTGGCTAAACATCAAGCGGGGTGCTGTCATAATTCGAGTCACAGTAAAAAAATAAAAATTCGTAATATTTATTTTAGATTATTACAACTAGAATGTTTGGCGGAGAGCAGTCCCGATGAGCTGTTGTATGGCAATGTTGGCTATTTATATGCTTTGGCGTTTGTTAATCATGAATGCAACAAGGAAATAATACCAGCAGGAATATTACAATCGGTAAATACAATTTTTGTTTAACACATCTATACTAACTTGTGTTGTGGATCGACGTGTGTGATACTGGGCCTCGATTCTTTTGATGCAAGTGTATGTATGGCATAATATCCAACTAGGACGGAATAGTGGAAGTGACTGGTACTTACAGTTATAGAATTGTAGTATAGTAGTGACACCCAGCACCCATTCATTAACCGCACTTCAACTTAACATCAGGGGGGATTCTGACATATGTCGAGTCACAAAATTAAAAAATACATTTAGGCAAGTTACGAAGGGGCGCAAAGTTAATGCTTTCCCTAGGCGCCGCATCCGACCGGTACGCCAAAAATCGTCGAGTAAAATAACTATTCTCTATTTGTTTTTCAGATAATAAAAACCATATTGCACAGTGGCAAAAACTTATCTGCCAAATTGAAATGTCCTTCCCCATTGGCTTTTAAATGGCATGACAAATTTTATTACGGTGGCGCACACGGAATGGCTGGAATACTTTACATATTACTACAGGTGCCTATAATGCTATTAGAATAAGAATAGGACGGGCTTTTGACTTACTTCACTTGACTGATTCAAAGGTGCCTTTTCTTGACGGTCCGCAAAGAAAAAGACACCGCCTTAAAGTGAAGTTGGTTGCAGAGGTAAAGGTCACAAAATGGCGCCGTTTCGGTCCTATTCTTATTTTAATCGCATTATACTTATTTTTACAGTGATAAGCTTAAGTAACCATTGTAACCAGTGATAACCATTAAGCCATAAAAGGCGACTGTGGTGTAATGGTAGTGAAATTGGTCACGCAAAGGGAGGCCGGCAAGCAAGCAGGCTTGTCTTGCCGGCCGGTGAATGAGAGGAGGCCCAAACGTGCTGCACTCGGGAGACGACAAGGGCCCTCACAAAAAAGTTTTTTTAGTCTTCAGCACTATCTAAGGCAAATCTAGGTCAGATGTCGAGTCATAATAATAAAACACTTGGTACCATGACCATGTTTCTTTGATATATATATACTTTGATTGTCCTGTTTCTATGATAAAAGTACCCTTAGTAGCTTGGTATAAAAATGTATTAATAGATTTAATTTAAAGCCTACGTGGCAATGTCACAAGAAGTAGATAGCGTTGTTGCAACCAGAGTTCCATATAATGCCGTCTGCCAATATCTGGAAATCAACATTTAACAGAGATGTAGCATCATATCAATCATCCTAAATCAAAAGCTGTAAATGCCAAGTATACAGATCGTGAAGTGACTTAGTCGCGTTTCGGAATTGTATGGAGCCGGTTTCAACCAGGCTGGCATGGTAGATGCAAGATCCAACTACTTATAGTTGGATCTTTCAAGCTACGTGTAAAGAAGCACCTTTGGCCGTCATAGTGACGGCGTCTGGGACAGCCGTGAACTGAGACGGATTTTCAGTAGTCCGATTTCAGACATATGCCCCACAGTGGACTAGTTATGGCTGATATATAAGTTAGATGACGTTAATTTTGTACTTTTAGTGCCGAGAATATATAGAGCCTAAAGATCTGGAAGAGAAGGTTAAGCCTTCAATAGATTGGCTTATTCAAGAGCAATATCCATCTGGAAACTTCCCATCATCCCAAGGAAGTCCCGAAGATCGATTGGTTCAATGGTGTCATGGTGCCCCGGGATTTGTACCCCTTCTTTTATTATCTCATAAGGTATTTGCTTTTTGATGTGAAAACTTCGTCAGCGTTGTGCACTTTTTGGGAAGGGTAAAAAATTTTAAACACGCGTCAGGACACGTGACCTAATCGAAAATTCGTAAGACGGAGGGACGGCGCGGCGTAGGAGAGGAAGTATCCCCCTCTCTTTCTACCGCGCGGCGATAATGTATGCCTGCGCCTGCTGTTTCTGAATAGTTCTAAAGTGTTAATTTTGTTATGTAATAAAAAAATTCATGTTTGTGTACGATAGCGCAATAAATGAATATTGTATTTTACCACATGAATGATAGTACTTTTATATAATTAAAGCAATTCGTACAAAATTATTCCCTAAACATTCCAAAATATCAAATGTGCACAATGTTAATATTCAAGTTTTCACTTCTGCCGAAACCCTGAGTGCAACCCGTTTTTTTTTTTTCTTTAAAAGTTTATTCAAGAGTGTTAAGTAGACAGACCGGTCATTTTCCCAGTTTCCCGATCGGGGGTACCATTTTCAAGGGTACAGACGGTGTCTGGTCTGATTAGGCCAGCAAGTCGGATGCGACTGCAATTATTTACCTGTAGTAGCAGTCGCTTTTATTTATTCATCGCACTCCAGTTTGACAAGGCGGGGTGCTGTCATACTTGCATTATTTAACTACTCAAAGTCGCTTAGAATGGAAAGAGGTATGCTAGAAGTACCTTTGCGCGACAGAATCCAGAATGAGAATATTACCCGAAGAACCAGAGTTACCGATATAGCTCGTAGGATTTGCAAGCTGTGGCTCTGGCAATGGGCTGGCCACATCGCTCGAAGAACCGACAACCGATGGGGAAAAAAGGTTCCTGAGAGGAGACCACGAACCGGATGACGCAGCGTAGGTAGATCTCCCTACGCCAGTCTAGGTGGACTGACGACATAGTGAAAGTCACGAATAACCGGTGGATGTAACTGGCATCTTGTCGTTCGTAATGGCGTTCTTAGGAGGAAGCCTATGTTCAGCAGAGGACTTCTTATCCCTGATGATGATAATGAGTAGCTGTCGCCTTCATTCATGGATCGCACTCCAGCTTAACACCAGGCGGGGTGCTGTCATACATATGTCGAGCAATAATAATAATAAAAAAGTATATTCCCTAAATATTATGAATTGACAAAATTAGATAATAATTTCAGATTTTCAAAGAAGAGAAATATATGAGCCAAGCACTGAAATGTGGTGAAGTTGTATGGACACGTGGATTATGCTCAAAAGGATTTAGCATATGCCATGGAGTATGTGGCAATGCCTATACATTTATACAACTGTACCAAGACACAAAGGTAATAATAGATATAGTTGGGGAACGAGTTAAATGAATTCGGGGGCTGAGGTGCGGTGGGGCGTGAAACGTCCACCACTCGTATCTTAGTGGCCGCTTTTAGTGACGCTCATAGCTCGGCGATGTCATTTAATATCGATAAAAACGTGTCCATAATTTTTTTGTTTGATTATTGAAAAATTTGTGAGTTAATTGAATAAAAGAGAGTCGTCATCGTTAGTCAGGCTAGAATCAATATATAATTCATTAAAAATTGTTGCTGTCTAATACACAATTTAATACACACTTCAATTTAATACACATTCATAATTTTTATCAACTAAATCTATTTGCGTTTTAAGGAAAGTGTGTGTTTATTGTTATCGACATTTTGCATTTTACTTCACTATTCATAATAGATACGCGACTATGACGTCACAACTACATTCCTACCGTTTTCATTTAGCTCGTTCCCTTACTATACCTATAATTATTCAATGACGTCTCTGAAGTTAAGCGTAAGTTGATGCGCAATACATATAATACAATTAAGCGGGGCTCGAAGTAGGTGAGAGAGCTTATTGTGATTGTATCTACCCTTGCACCTAATTTCGGAGACGATATAAAGTTTGGAACTAACTGTTTAACTATAACGTTATTACTACCCCAAATCGGCAACTTGAATATAAAATAAATTAAAGTTCACTTCAAAATAAATCACACGTAAACTCAAAACAAACTGCAAACAAGCCAGTCACGACATGATTAGGCACGTGGACGCGGCAAAATGTCTTCGTCGCTTGGATGGAATTAACCGCGCCGAACATGTCCGAGCACAGCGCGAGAACTCCCGAATGCAGTTTTTTTTATTGTGACACAACATCTGACCCCGACTCGCCTGATGATAAGCAAGAGGAGGTCCAAGAGTGATGACGACTGGAACAACCGAGTCAGTTCCCGGCTGCCCCAGCCGCCGCCACTATGCGGACCTAAGGTCACGCATCGCTTGAAGGATCCAAGGTCATAGGATGGAGAGAACACATGGGTTGGCAAAGCATTCCACTTGTCAATTGTTCTACAAAGAAAAGACGCACCGAACTTTTTAGTTCGACTGCCGATTCGGTCGATAAAATGTGGATGCTTTCCCCGACCTGTGCGGGTATTACGGGTGTGGAAGGACGAGGCAGGAATAAGGTTAAAGAGCTCTTCGGAACATTCTCCGTGGTATAGGCGATAGAGGACGCACAAAGCCGCCATGTCTCTGCGTAGTTGCATGGGCTCCAGAGTTCGCGTGACCTCTGCATGACCTATAATTCGGACAGCTCGGCGCTGCAATGAATCCAGGGCATTGAGAAGATACTTGGCAGAGCCGTCCCAGAGGTGCGAACAGTACTCCGCGCAAGAGCGAATCTGAGCCTTGTATATCAGGCGAAGCTCTGGCGCGAAGAACCGCCGCACCTTGTTTTGGTTGTAGTTTCGGCAGGTTTGCCGCCGAATACCGCAACCCGTTTTGCCGAAACTCGACCGAACCCGAACTTTCGGTTGGACACTAATATATTTGCAATATTTAATAGTAAGATTAAATTTATAAATATTTGTTAATAAAAAAAGAGGCAGATATTTGCTCCGGCTCTGGTTGTCAAAGAGTGGGCAGCGGTGCCCAGTCTTTCAGTCTGGTGATCCGGGTGTGTGACCGTGAAGTGACTTAGTCACGTTTAGGGATCAGCTTGTAAGTTGCCGGTTTTAACTAGGGGATGTGACTGCAAATTAGTTATTGAACTGTAGTAGCAGTCACCTCCATTCATAGACCGCACTCCGGCTTAACATCAGAAGGGGGTGATCATATAACGAGTCACAATATAAAAATAATGCAAAACCACCTCAGTCGCCGTCAATATGCCGGCTAGACTTAGAACGGCTATTAGTGTACAAGAAGGTTCTGAGAGTTCTAAAACCATTTCTTTGATAATCGTGATAAATAAAATTGCTCCAAACTTTCAGGATCCAAAATACCTACATAGACTGGCGTGTTTCGCAGACTGGCTAGTGACTTCACCTTCATCACCGATCGAGAGAGAACAGCACAAGCCCGACAGGCCAGCGTCATTGTTCGAAGGAATAGCAGGACAACTGTATTTTATAAATGATCTAAATAATATAATGAAAGCTAAATTCCCTGCTTATACTATTAAAGTATAAATGACTAAGGATATTTAACTAAGGACTAAATTTGCATTTCAAGACAAGATTCCTTTGCCTTTGATTGAGAAAAATACAAGTTTCGAGCGTCGTTGTATTTATGATAAGGAATGGAAGTTTTGGCGGGCAACTGCAAGTGACAGGACGCGCAATTTTGAATTATTTGTAAAGCTTGTGTTTTTCTTAAATATTAATGTGTAATAATGGTGGAATTGTTATCCAGTAATCATTTTTAAGTTGATCAAGTATAAACAAGTAATTTAAAGCTGTGAAACGTGTTTCTTCGTGTTCCCTCCAAGACTCCTTCCGAAGTTTTAGTAAAGGCTTTCCGCCGCTTTACTGAAATGATCATCATCAACCTCACTATCATCGTCATCATTTGATGAATCACTCGCGTGGTTCATCTTCATCTTTACTTGACAATGTTTTAACATTGAACCATATATTTTTACTTTGACACTGGCAAGTTAAATACTAAAGCCATAACCAAGAAGAAAGAAAAGAAAAATGATAAGGAATTTGTTGGATTATCTCTTTAGATGTTTTTTAATAAAGATCAGTTTACATACTTTGATTTGATTTAATAAAACACTTTAAAAATAAAAAAGATATTTTATTTACCTTACCTTAAGCCTCACACATTATCTAAATCCTGTATAAGCAATTCAATTCAAACGGTTGTAAGTTTTTATGACATTCTATACCAATATAAGGATAACGCCAATGACCCAGTTTTTGGGACTAGTTTTTTATTATTTTTTTATTGTGACTAGACATATGACAGCACCGCGCTTGATGTTAAGCCGAAGTGTGGTCCATGAATGAATGTCACTGCTACTACAATTCAATAACTGTGAGTAGCAATCACATCCACTATGCCGGCCTAGATGGAACCGGCAACTAACAAGCTGATCCCGAAACGTGACCAAATCACTTTACGGTCTGTATACTTGTATAGTTGCAGACTGGCTCCTATATCTTTTTTTTATCATGACATCTGACCTCGGCCTGCCAGATGGTAAGCTAGAGGTCTAAGAGTGCCGACGACAAAAAAATCTGAGTCAGTTTACGGTTGCCGTCACTATGCCGGCCAAAGAAAACTATTGTTATGCGGATCTGAACTATTGAGGATTGAAAATGATCAAACTATAATTATGACAGTTCAAAGCAGTACTCTTAATATGGCGTGTCTTCGTGATTGGGCAACGATACAAAATCCATATTTTATTTTATGAATAACAATAGCACAGCAAATTAAAGAAAAAATATTTTTAGTTTTATTAATACAAGTATTGAACATATCATTTATATATTTTTTCATTATTGGGCATTACAAAAGTAGTACAAAAAAGCCCAAAATGAATGATGTCCCTTTCCCTTTTATTTCTACTTACAATTTCATCGAATTTGGTACAAACAATGGAAGCCATGACCTTAAAGATTTGTCAGTCTCAGATATCACATGATATGTTGAACATAATATAAATAAATATCAAGAGAACTCGTTGAAAGAATTTCAAGTTAAGCTAACGTACGCTGTGATCATACAAACGTATACATACATGCGTCCAATTGGGTCGCCACTAGGGATGTCCCCAACGGTGACAAACGGGATGTTTGTAACCGCATATTGAGACGATTGTTAATTTAGTTTTTTTTTTAGATTTTGCGCGAACATTGATTAATGAATTCAACAAATTTTATACAGCTTACTATCGCGTTTATTTTGGTTTTGATTATACAATTTTTTATCATTCCGACGTTTCGAGAGCTTTGCAGCCATCGTGGTCACGGAGTCTCTCACAGAGTAACGGAGATAGTAAGCCGCATAAAATTTGTTAAATTTAATGCGGTGCTTGTTTCTACATTAATGTATGGAAGTGAAGCATGAGAGTAGAATTAACGCTGTAGAAATGCGGTCGTTAAGGAGTGGATGTGGAGTGACGATAGCGGATAGAATAAGGAATAGCACATTGCGTGATGGATGTGGTTTGAAAGAAGATGTAGTGACAAAGATTGACAATAAAATCCACAATTGAAAATAGAAAAAAATCGCTCAGCTTGCGATCAATCATCAATCGCGGCCGTCCAATCGCAAAACTGGCGGGCTTGACACAAAATCATTCCGCGAGTTCTTAACCTTAAGAGAGAAAGATAGGGTTAAATCGATGTCGAATTTGAAATTACCAGTCAGCGGGTTCTCTAAAAAATATATAAAACAAACAAACAAAAATCATAAGAATAGTATAGGGTTTTGTTTATATTAATAAAAAATATAACTTAAATATAATTATTTCTACCTAATGCATAAATTCTTCATAATTAAAACTTATTTACTCTTATTCATAAAAACTTGGAGTATTTTACTTCGAACGCTTTGTCTCTTTTCTCATAAAAAATAACGAAAATAATGCTTAAAAAAGGCAATACACAATATATAATAGTTAAACTAGATGTTTTTATGAATAAGCCCGATAATAATATAAGGGTATAATTTCTTTGTACTAATTCTAATAAAGAAGCAATAACATTGTATAAATAGGCAACCTAATTTTTAAAACTTGTTGCGAAATGTAGCTAATTTAAGGGGTCTACACGTCCGAGATAAAAAACGAACACCACATTCTCTTCACATGATGTAGAAGAAGTAAAATAAGTTGAAAATCTTTTAGAATCGGTTCCAAACAAAAACAAAAAAATCGGCGTCTACGAAGTTAGCTGCCAGCGTCGTGTGGTGCAGTAACACATCTGCTTGTCTTAAAATTTTAGCGCAGCGTAGCTTACAGCATTTTAATTTATTCTTTTGGCGTATTTTTATGAGGTTTTAGGAGATTTGGCGGGAAACTGCAAGTGACAGGTCTATTAATTTGTTTTTAAATTATTTTATATTTTTGTTTCAAGCTATAATTGACGAGTTTCTTGTGATTCCTTTTCGTCATGTGCCTTTCCGAAATCATAGTAGAGTCTGACTATGCGCAAGAGCTGGAAGGCCTATGCGATATAAATTATTTTACTTTACATAACCTAGAAGTGTTAAAAAAATATTTTTTCTTGGTCTAAGTTTTAGGATAAGTTCAGACTTATTCCACTTATTTTACTAGTTCATTATTACTTGAAAGCCTAAACTTGAAAGTGTCAAAGTAACGCAGCACCTGCCTCCGCCCTCGAATGTGGTAATGAAGGTCCAGGCCTCCACCCGCGACTTGAACCAGGTTCATACATTTCAACACTACGCAACGTAGTTCTTGCACGATAAAATGATCTATCATTACATTGGCTATCACCACCTGCCACTATTAGAACACCATCTGCAGCACCAGCAGCGCATCCTGCACGGGCCTCCTCTAAGCTCGCCACTTCCTCCCATGTATTCTGTTGAAAGGGACAAAAAATATAAAAATATATAACCCGCCTGATAATAAGCAAGAGGAGGTCCAAGAGTGACGAAGACTGAATAAAACCTAGTTAGTTCACGGCTGCCGCAGTCGCAGTCACTATTCCGGCCAAATGCATCGCTTGAAAGATCCAAGGTTATCGGATGGAAAGATTACATGGGCTGATAAAGCATTCTATTTGTCAATTGTTCTACAAAGAAAAGACGCACCGGACTGCCTATTCGGTCGATAGAATGCGGATGCTTTCCCCGACCTGTGCGAGTATTACAGGTGTTAAGAGAAACTTGTGGACTTTGTATAATAAAAATTGTACGCTCCGCTGTCTCTGTCTTTTCTTGTGTAAATTAAGGTGTGAAATTGATGTTGGCCACAGTATCCATAAGCGAGATAAGTGGCGCTCGATTAAATCAGCCTATCTCTGTAAGAATTAAATTTGATACAGCATGTGCTGTCCTCCCTAGGATCCTTTACGCGGACGATACTGATTTCACTCGATTTGACTTAGAAATATATTTTATATATTGAACGATGCGGGCTTAAAGTTCCAAGTTTTTAATGTTGACAAGATAAATGGTCTTGCGCACTAAGTAACCCTGGTTCAAAACCACTTGCAGGTACCAATGTATCTCTGATATAATATATACCTTGGTAGTGTTTTTACTAATATACAAGCACATTTAGCACCACATGACAGCACCCGCCTGATGTTAAGCTGGAGTGCGGATCATAAATGGAGGTGACTGCTGCTACAGTTCAATAACTGTAAGTAGTAGTCACATCCACTATGTCGGCCTAGTTGAAACCGGCAACTTACAAGCTGATCCTAAAACGCGACTAAGTCACTTCACGGTCTGTATACTTGTAAGTGGTGGTACTACCCCGAAACGGCAGGCTTTGCGCCACTGGCTACACCACTCTGACAACCAGACCCGAAAAAATATCTATAATTTTTTAAATATTTGTTTTTTCTTACTTCAAAAAAGTAACAACTTGGTAACTTACTGTATCGAAATTGTATCTCTCAACAGACGTAAGGACCGCGTGCCCTGGTGCGTTGCCTCCAATCACATACAGATGATTGTCGAGCACCACAGCGGCCGCTTGGCTTCTCGCATGTTTCATAGATGACAGCACGTGCCACTGCCTGCTGGCTGGTGCGTAACACAACAGATCACGTGTGTGACGCCACGCGTGTGTACAACCACCCACTATGTATATTAAACCTGAAAATGGTATAATAATGAATTAAACTAATACGGCGTTCTCACGAAGTGGATTTAGTTGTTTAATATTTATAGTTTGTCAAAAAAATTGAAAGCAAATATTGACTGTAGCGTTCTCATACTACTTATTGAACTGTTCGGTTTAATAATAATCGACTCAATATTACACGTGTCATTACACTATCTATTTTAGCATTTTTCTCGCGGATGCGGACGACGGACGGATAATTTACATTTTATTTTAAATACAAACAAAAAACTATTGACATAGGAATACAATACATACTCAATCGAGCTGATTGACTGACTGATTATTCAATGAGAGTTGATCTAACAAATTCAGACGAGTCGAGTCGCTGTCAACCACTGTCAACTATTAATTGAATCAATGAAAGTTGATAGGTCTTTAACTTTTGTTGAACCGATATTTATTGCTTCAACTTGATTGATAGTCTGTTCAGACGGTTTTGCAGTTGATCAACTAAATTTGCCTCGTGTGAACGCCGTGTAAGACATTATTTATTTTGTATGGGGACTTGGGCTAAATTGTATTTTTTTTATTGTGACACGACATCTGACCTCGTTCCGCCTGATGATAAGCAAGAGGAGGACCAAGAGTGACGACGACTGAAAAAACCGAGTTAGTCCCCGGCTACCTCAGCCGCCGTCATTATGCCGGCCTAAGGTGCTTCTTCACGCATCGCTTGAAGGATCCAAGGTCATAGGATGGAGAGAACACATGGGCTGGCAAAGCATTCCACTTGTCAATTGTTCTACAAAGAAAAGACGCATCGAACTTTTTAGTTCGACTGCCGATTCGATCGATAGAATGTGGATGCTTTCCCCGACCTGTGCGGGTATTACGGGTGTGAAAGGACGAAGTAGGAACAAGGTTAAAGAGCTCTTCGGAACATTCTCCGTGGTATAGGCGAGAGAGGACGCAAAGAGCATATTAACAGTTGCATAGACATTTTAATATAGTTTGATATACGAAGATTACAATGTAATCTTTATTTGGATAGTTTAGGTATTGTTATGTCTATGCATAGTTCGCACAGCACATAGACATAATTAGTGATATAAATAACTATAAGTATACAACTGACATATAACTGTATATAACTGAAATATTTTTTAATGATATTGGATTTAAAAATAATATTTGTATTATTAATAGATTTAGTAATTGTATAATAAAATTGTAGTAATTGATATAATATTTACACGCTCATTTGGGCATAACAAAGATACATTGGTTTTGAACCAGAGGCTCTTGGTTTGCGAGGCAATTCCAGAACCACTACACCACAGCTGTTGAATTATTGTCAGACACTTGAATCAATACTTAATCTAGAAGTAAAAAGGATAATTAAATAAACATTACCTTCAAAATTAACAACACCCATTCCGAACCTAGGCTCTGGCATTCTTCCTACTAAGCTCCATTCGTTTGAAATTGGATCATAGACTTCAACTGATGAGCCCATGTCGCAGCCAACCCATCCGCCGAATGCAAGCAGGTTGCCATTCCACCCTGTTAATCCGAATTCACATCTCGCCTCCTTCATTGGTGCAATGCTGGACCATTTGTCAGTCTGAAAGTATACATTTTTTTTACCTGGAGATCTTACTGTTATTTTTAATTGAGATGAGACATTAAACTTTGTTTTGGACCTGGGGAGTCCTCTTAGCGAGCGATGAGCAGTAATGGTCCTCTTATTATGATCCCCAAGCCGCCTGCCAAGCGTGGGGATTATGCCCACCCATCTCATAAGGGGAAGGCCTATGTTCAGCAAAGGCTCATCAGCTATCATGATGATGGGACATCGAACTTGGCTGGTCTGATAGTAAGCAAGAAATCCTAAAGTGCAGACAACTAAAAAATAATGATCCAGTTTACGGTTGTCATAGACGCAGTCACAAAGGTGCTTTCGACTGATTTGGTTTACGGAATGCGAATGCTCCCCCCGACGAGTATCAAGGCAGTGCCCATTACTATAGGCTGTATGAAGAGAATTGTGGAGATGTAAAGTGAGAAAGAGAGTGGTGTTAGGATTATGAAATTGGCGCTTCCTTGTCTCTGCCTATCCCCGTGGGCTAGCCCCTCTTGATACTGGGCACGTATCCAGGACCCCCTCTAATTCATCAAACCTGGAGAAAAATATTTTGTTTTTCGAATTGTTAAACAAAAATATATTATTAGTTTCAACTGTGAATGCTAAAAGAGTTACTATTGAGGGTTGTATTATATTATCTACATATTTAACTGACTAAAAAGAAAAAATCTAGAACTTTGATGCCAAGCACATAGGGGGCCCCATTATTTTAATATGCCCAGGGTCCTAAATAGGCTTAAGACTGCACGTAGGAATTAAGGCATAGAACTGAATGATAAAATATCTACAGGAGAAAAAATCTTATAAATAATGTAGTCTACATAGTAATATTAAAATTACCTGTGGATCGTAAACTTCACCATTGGCTAATATTTGGCTACCTTGTTCTCCACCGACTGCATAAACGCGTCCGCCCAAAGTAGCCACTCCAGGCTGAATTCGTGGTATGCCCATCGAAGACACATCGAACCATTCCCTGGAGGCATTTTTATAATTATTAAAAAAAAAAAGAATTCGCATAGTCAGTGGACGAGTAAATGTTACAGAAGACAAAACAAAACATATATTTTTTAATTATTACAGATCCGATTTCCGGTTGCAGTGCATGCATGTATTTTTAAATGCTATATTATTTGCATTGGGGATATTACAACTTGGGTGAATTGTTCATCAGAATAAAAGGACTTTAAATTAAAGTCTACTGGAGCCCAACTAATGAATGTGAACATGTATTATGCTAAAGAAGAGACGACCCGTATAGATTCGTTCGTATGTTGATTCGGTTAATAGACTGCTTCCGACGACCTCTCTTTTCAGTCAGTTATAAAAGAATTATTACACAAGGATTTAAAATAATTGTTTGAATAAGATCGCTTGACGACGCAAGAAGGATCCAGTATTATAAAAAAGGGGTAAAATGAAATAGCAAAAGTTAATTGACAAAATATTGGGGAAAGGTTGGTATTATTTATATTTTTGTAAAGGATTGTACATCAGTCAATTTAACGATCGACACCCTTGGAATCTTCAAGAGATGCGTGAAGAAGTGACTTTGGCCGGCATAGTGACGGCGACTGTCGTCGGCACTCCTGGACCTCCATCATGCTTACCATTAGGCAGGTGGAGGTCAGATGTCAACTAACAATAAAATAAAATCAACCTTTCGGCTCCAACGGCCATCTTGTCTACGAGCTATGTTCCCTTACTAATCTCTATTTACCTTTTATTCATATCAAATTTGAGCACGGAGGAGTATATATTATCACTATTCTGCGGCTGAGGTTGTGCTGCTGCGTCGTGACATGAACCACCAACCACAAGTAGAACACGCCGAGCACGGGCACGAGGTTCAGCTGCCAAAGATACCAAAGCGCCACGACCGCTCTTCTGTAAATTATAATGGGTACTAATAAACAGAAAACCGATTAACCTTTAATCATTTAACTTTTATCAACGAAAAGCTAGAAATTATGTAAACTAGCATTCCTGACATTCACTCTCGCTTTCTACGCATTCACAAATCTCATCCAATCGACCGAATCGACGTGTAGTGACAGTGCAATGGTTACGCAAGCCGAGAGCACGGATTCAAAAGCACTCACCGGTAGAGTCTGTCTAAGCCGAAATAACGCGTCCCTCCACTGCATTTACGCACTCGAGCAAATAAAAAAATATGGATAAAACACACCGAAAATGCAATTGTAATTGGTTATTCAATTGCTGGTTAGACACAAAAGGAGGAGCACACTGATGAAGTCAAGTAGTATAGTTAGTAGTATTTATATTCACACTTTTAAATTTACTAATAAAGTGGAGGGGTGCGTCATTTATAGTTAGACAAGCTATACTGATGATTCTTTGATATATGTGCTTTGGTTGTCCTGTTTTAATGATGTTAAAAATAAAAGTTTCCATCAAATAAAATTAAGAAAAACAAAAAAGAATATCCACAATAAAAATCAATTTACCATATCTCTTCTAACAGTTCTTAATGCAACTTGGATGGATGGATCTTGTACAGACTTGACAGCATCATCTAGGATTTGTGGTGAGATAAGTGGCAGTCTAACATGGCTTAGTACATCAAAGCAATGCCTTCTGCGGCACACAGGCTCGTGCTCCAGCCATCTTAGGGCAGCTGATAACACCTACAAAACAGTGATATAACGATTATTATTGATAGCAATGTCAGTTAAATATTTTATGTAGGTATGTGTATATTATTAGGTATGTGATGCAGTAAGTGTATGAACAATAAAAGCATGTCATATTAAAGGTAATCTTCAGTACTGATGTAGTGAACCGTGTAAAAATAATCAATTAGATTTCTTAAATTATATGCACTTTGACAATTTCTTTCCATCACCATAAACATCATTGATTCTTTATTCAATATAGAATGGTATTAGCATACAAAAGGCTTTGAGTGTTCTGAAATGATGGAAGCCATCTGCTGTTCCAGAACAATACCTGTGCTTCACTATCAACTTTTAATTGTTCCGATGATAAAAATGTTGTCAATTGTGGCAGCGGCAACTCCAACAACTCATCCCCATGCGCCACAACATTCCAATGGGCTTGCACATGCTCCTGAGCCTCCTGAGCTAATTCAATGCAATTATGTGCATCTGCAAATCTAAAACAAAATAATAAGAGATATAAAATGAAACAAAGGGTTATTTGAAATGATAGGGGGGGATCGGGAAATTGTTTTGTTTTCTTGATAGTGACCTCATCTAGCCTGATGGTATGCTTCAGTAGAGGTTCATGAGAGCTGACGATGATAGAGCTGCAGTTTGAGCTATGCTGGCCGCAAATATGAAAGCTGCGTAAAATCTCTCATATCATCATACTTTTGTGAATTCCACAATTTATCAATGTTAGTAAATTATTTTTTTTATTATTTCTATTAATACTCGACACCCGGCCTTGACTTGCCTGAAACAACTCTATGAGCGTTGACAACTGATAAAACCCTAGTTGCTGTAACTATACTGGTCAAAAAAGTATTAAAAATTGTACAAATAATTAAATATCTGTATCAAATTTTCAAATATTTTCATCATTATTAAATGCCACACTTCGAATCACACAATATATAAAGCAGATAGGCAGAGACAATGGAACACCACTTTCCATAAATATTTAACTAAATTTTATTGCCTGTGGAAATTAGAGTGTGATAGATAATATATGGTTATAATACCTAAATATTCCCAATGCATTTGATGGATGTAATTCTTTTCTTAAATATTCACCACAACCACTGACCAGCTCTCTCAGTTGTAACATGTCAGCAGCTATCAATAAATGTTGGACGGTACTATTATCTATAATAACTTCACCTGTAATATTTTATATTTTTTTAAATATTTAGGCTTGGCATATGAAAGCACCCTGACTGGTGTTATTGTGTTACCATTGTCGTCCATTAATAGAGACCACTGTAAAATAAGTAAATGTAACAGACTCACCAACTATGTTAACCTAGTTGGAATTGGCAACTTTCAAGCTAATCTCAAAACGTGATTTAGTTGCTTCATAGTCTGTACATGGTTATAATACTAATAAAAATACAATTTAGGGGATAATTATGTACATATGTGTCAATGTTCAACAAGGTAATGTAAGCTATGTAAGCTGTTCAATATGTAAGCTGCCCTCTTTTTTCTTGCAAATAGTCAAATCAAATTGTCACACTACTAATTGATTGTTCAAGTTTAAGCACCAAATAGAGAATAGTAAAAAACAAGGATATTGTTTACCTGTATAAATAAAGTCAATAATAATTGGTAATATATCTGGAGGCACACTTGGAAGAGTTATGTTTTTCTTTTGGCTTTCTTCTAATCCCGTACTAAACATTGCATTAAAATATGCACAGCTAGCTGCTAATACCACTCTGTGTGCCTACAAATTTAAAAGTATCAAAAAAAGTGGCCATTTAATTGAAAGAATCATTACAAATTTCCTGTAAGATCAAAAAAGTTGTTACCTTAACTATGATATTTCCAGATATTAAATCAATATCACAGAATCTTCCATCTTTCCTAAAGTGATTCAAACTTGATGACATCTTTTTAGAATAATCTCTGCAAGTATAGGGGCGTTCTCCATCTCCACACATTGTACTCCCTCGCCTCTCGTACGATTTTGTAGTCATGCTTATTAATATCTTACCATATTCCTAAACTAAATATAGAGTTAAATTACGTATACAATAAAACTTGGTCAGTTGTTTATCTATAATTATCATACGCTAATAAACTTATAGTTAATCGTTTTTTCACACCAACTCCTTTCACTAAATTATTGTGTAAAATTGCGGTCACTGCCTATAATTAGCTTAATTAAAGTCTTAATACGGCTTTAAATTATAAATAATAAAAATAAAAAATAAGCAACACAAAACCCCATTCGGAACTTTTTAAAAGTTTTAAGCACAGATAATTTAATCACATGAATAAATTGTTTTAGGTTTTTATACATATCTTTTCCTATATTGCCAAGTTTTTATTAATTAGTCGTATTATTTATTACCGAAATTTATTGTTCAGTCTAATTATTGTAAGAAATAAATTATATTAAAAAGTAATCAACAGATATGTTATAATTTTGGCTCTTAACCATCACTAAAACTGTCAACTGTCAGGAAAATGTCATTGTTTTGTTTTTGTAATTCGGGAACGTAAGTCGCGCATTAGATATTTTCATGTTTGAAACTATAAAAAATCTTTTTAAGATAAAATGGAGCCCCAAAAGAAGTTCTACAAACAAGGAAACCAAGGCTATCTTAAAGTCTTTGATCAAATTACTTGAAGACATATTACTTTGGGAAAATAAATGGCTTTCGCTTGGTTTTATATTGTATGTGAATATATTATTTTGGTGAGTCACTTGTATTTTATTTATTGTTACCCAATTAATTAATATTAATTCATTTTAATATATTTCATTATATTCTGATTTAGGCAATAAAATCCATGCTTTATAAACATTTGCATTGTGAACTACTTTTGTAGTTGAGAATAAATAAGTCAAGAAATACTAAGAATTAAATCATCGCTCAAACTTAGCTATGTTTAATAAGGTAATAACATCTTAAGTTTTAATTTCAGTGTGTGTTTATATAAAGATATAAATCTATTTCAATTTATAATTGCTGTATCTATTGTAATAATGGGCTTGGATGCTATTGAAACATGGCTGAAGCATAATAGGAGGGGTTCATTTTTACATAAAATTTTACCACAAGAGGAAAGCATTCAACTATATCAGGCAACAGTCCGAATAAAGATATGGATTAAAAAACAATGGTCCCAGTTTATTATAATGAGAGAAATGAACCATACCAAAGTATGTATAATTTTATATATTACAATATCACCCCCAAACATAATCTCTATCTTTTTGTAAGCCTAGAATTGTAATGCTTCAGAAACCTTAACAGAAGTAGAACCCTTTGAAATAAAAGAAATTATAAAAAGTATTTAGTATACTGCCTTTAATATTTAATATAATATTTTTGCCTGACAATAATAATAGATTTTTTATTTCTACATTTAAACATTAAAAAAAGTTTTAATCAAAAACAGTAACAAAATAATACATAGGTTCAAACAAATATATGATTAAATAATTTAGAGACCGTCTTGTAGATCCCCAGAGTTTTTTTAAACACACTGGATTATGCTGAACTAGGCAATTGGTATATTAAATTAATTTATAAAAAACACATGTGCATTGTCAAATAAAGGGATTATTGTAATATTTAATTTTATGAAATTAATGTAGCAATGTCGTTAATCAATAATAATAGTTTATTTACTTTTAAAAAAAAATACAAAAACATGTGAGGGAAGCAAGGGAGTTCCATTGTCTCTTCCATTGTGGGTAAAAGGAGTGACAAATTGATTAATGATTTTTTTTTTATTTGACTTACAATTGGGTGCTTTAATTACAGGCGTTTATAATTACAAATGGTGTCTTAGGTATTATTTATTTTATTGGAAGATCTGTGAGTGGCTACACAGTAATGTATATTTTATTCATGAGTGCAGCATTAGCACATCCGGTTGTTCCCTACATTAGAAAAGCTGTGAAGAAAGTGGAACTACAAGCAGGTAATTTAAATTAAACACACTTTTTATTGGGCTCTATATATTATGTCTTCCTGATGATATTAAGCTGGAGTGCGATCCATAATTTTCCACAATTTTACATTACTGAAGCAAAATACAGTCCAATATATATTACAATTTTGGTAATTGTTACTTTATAAGGAAGGAATAAGGATAGTACCCCCTATTTAGGACATTACACATATTTATGACATCTGGCATCAACAGTCAACAAGAGAAAGTCCAAGAATGCCAACAACTGATAAACTACAACTTTATCTTTGGCCGGCATAGTGACAGCGACTGAGGCAGCCGTATACAAACTTGGTTTTCTTAGTCGTCGTCACTATTGGACCTCTTGATTGAAGGTGCAGTCTGTTAACTTCTGTACAGAGACAAAATAGACGTCTTATTCCTTCTTTCGTCTTGCCAATTGACTTTCTAGACAATCACAACTTGAGTTCAGAAAAAGTCCGGTGCGAGAATCGGATGTGTATAGAGTATAGAGTAAATACGTTCAGACAATCGAAACCAAAATCTTGCGTATATTCCCAGCCTTCCGGTTGCCTGAGTTATATTTATAATGTATTCTGTGTTTACATTATTTCATAATGTAATTGATTTTCTATTTTATATTACAGATTCAGACAATGAGACAGAGGGCTTAATTCCCGAGGTATCTGAACAAGAGTTGAAAGATTTGACATTTGAAGTAGATGGCACAATAAATAAGCAAAAGAGCATTGGTAATTCTAAATTCCAACTATAGATTTGTTCTTATACATCATGAGTGGCTAATCATCAATCAATCAAATTGGTACTACTGGTCTTTCGTACCAATCTACCTTTGATTAAATGTACTTTAGTCGCCCTGTTTTTATGATACACAAGCATGTTAAGCACTAGAGCTATTACAAACTTGCCAGCTAAGGCATGTCGTTTTTATCGGACTTCTCGCTCGCACTCATAGCTTTCTTAAGCAAGCAAAGTGACAACAACTGCGCAACCGTAAACTAAGTCAGTTTTTTAGCTGTTAACAATCTTGTACCTGCTCTTGCCTGCCACATCAGGGTTTAGATGTTAGTCGGGGTTAGATGTTAGGTCACAATAATAAAAGTATTTAAATGTGAATAAAAGATATACAATAAATCAAAAATTAGATTGTCAATCATTGTTACATGAATGGCCAGAAACAGTGGAGCGCCACGATCCCGACACGTCTCTTTCTTTCCTCACATCTGCCAGTCTTATCATATTTATTGATTGCAGATTACTTACAATTAAATGATCTACAGCCAGGTGAGACGAGTGACAGCTCTGATAATAACTCCATCACAACAACAATGACTAAAGAAACATTAAGTCTTTTGGATAATGATGATAACTCAACCGAAACAAGTGATGATGAATATATACCAACAGGTGATGAACAACAAATGTTATTATTGACCTTACCCACGCCTTAGTTCCGAATGGGATTATAGAACTACTTGGAATAGGGCCAGTCCTAGATTTAAGCATTGGCAACATGGGCCGCCACGACACCACAAAAAGAAGAAACGAAGGCTCGAAAACCAAAATAGACGAAAAACTTATTTTCTTCTATGAGTGGGAAAAGTTAACATTTAAAAATTCGACAAACGATTCGAGGGCCTACACCACATGCTCTGCCTATGGGCCGCCAAAGTCTAAATCCGGCGCTGAATGTGGCTGTCCCTCAGTGTAAAGTGCTCAGCCAACATTAGATTTTGAAAATATAAATCTTATATACTTAGGTAACTTACATTATAAGCCCCCTCTGGCTGAGTCCAGTAGCATTTTGCCTTCAACCACCCTATTTTTTTTATTGCAACTCGTCTGACCTCGATTCGCCTGATGGTAAGCAAGAAGAGGTCCAAGATATTGAATATTTCCCTATATTTTAATCGCGAAAACGCGACCTATTTACTTGATGGCCTGTATTCTTGAAAGTGGTCGTACTCCAGATCGGCCGTTTGGACAAATAACCACCGTTCGTCTGCCCACTATTAAATACCTTTCTGCCTCAATTTTATTTGTCAGGCGATTGCAGAACACTATACAAAAAAAGTCAATTTTTGGCTGGCATAGTAACTGCAACTGAGGCAACTGTAAACTAAATGTCTTTTTCAGTCTCCGGCGCCGTTGCTGTATCAACAGTCGATGTTGATTATCAATAAAATATGTGCATATTTCAAGCATTCTATTGTATGATATTCATCCTTAATGAGATTCTTTGTTATTTCAGTGCAACAAGAGAAGAAACCACTACGGTCAACAATGCAAATAGTTGAACCAAACACATGGGGCAACTCCGCCTATTCTGTTCTGCAAGGTGTCACAGGCGTGATTGGAGGGATGATGTTCACTCAGCCACAAGCACAGGGAACAAAAGCAACAATATCAAGGATTGACTCCTCAGATGGCTTTGAGCTTATTGATGAAGATGACTTGTAGTGTATAGTAACCATGTTAGGCGATACGAGTATTTGGCTATGTTTATACCATAACGTATTATTCATCGAATAAGAATCATTTATTGCACCAAAATAAACTTAAAAATAGGTACAAAGTCGAGTTTAATGCCTATTAGGCTTTCTTTAACAACTAAACTTTGAGACGTTGAGAAAATATTTTGTTTAAATTATTTCCACTTTTAGTACCTTTTTATATCTTGCTAACCACAAGTATCTAAGAATAGCGTAAAATGTTGACTGCTTTTTTTAACTTTATTTGTGAAACAATTAATTTTACGCGTAAGTATACATTGCTCGAAGAACCGATTGAGAAGAAAGGTTCTAGAGTGGAGAATACGAACCGGAAAACGCAGCGTAGGTAGGCCTTCCACTAGGTGGACTGACGACATAGTGAAAGCCACAACAAATAGCTGCTAGACATATGGCTTCCCCAGCGATCTCCATACTGGCCTGCATCTAGTGGTTTAGCTGGGCGTTAGTCCTATAGCACTGCGTTTTTCTGTATGTGGTACCACTTGGTCTGTAGTCAGTGGCGTAGCGTGGCGGGGGCGGAGGGGGCGGCACATTTAGAGGGCGGCAAAATTTATAAAAACTGAAATAAATCGTTAAAATTTGAACCTGAAATTCATATTTTTGTTGTACCTATGATTGAAACTCCTAAATAAGGAGGCGGCAAATTTTTTTTCCGCTGACTTCCACGCTACGCCACTGTCTGTAGTGGATGCGACTGTTGTCACCGATAAATGTCTGTAAGCAGCAGTCGCATCTACTGCCGGCATTGTTAATTAAACAATAATTATTAGTATGGATTATTTATTATAGTGTTAATCAATATAGAAATGTAAGTTTACAGCATTCTTATTCGGAGTTTTGTGTAAACATGGCCAAATGCTTAAATACTTGATAAGTTTTTCCCTGCGATATATATATATATATATATTTATATTTGAGTAGATATTGGATTAAAATGAAAACAATATGCTGATGTATTTTGCAAACAATGCTAAGAACAGTGGGTTCAAAATGACCATGGGGTGAATTTTATTCTCATTTTTTGTTGTACAGAGAGTGAAAAGATAGACGAAGGTAGAACATTTAATAAAAATATATGTATACAGATTAAAGTAATACATAAATGAATTCTATCATCATCAATTGTTACGCCTAAACAAAGCGCAACCTTCTACGATTTTGATTTAACTCTCTCGCTTCCCTCACATTAACAATTCCTTCATACAGACTCTCTATGGCTGTTTGTTAGTCATAGAATAACACATTTTGGTGGCTATTTGTTACACAATTATTTAGAAAATTGTTTTCGAAAGCATATTTATTTAATAGTATTTCAATCGGCGGTTATTGCACTTACAACAATAATCAGATGAAAGAGAGCAATTTAATTTAACCCATTTACCCCTTGGTCTTATTGAACCTTACACCATTTTATGAAATTTGATACTCTTTGTATTATTACCGGATGTTGCTAATGCTTCTTGTCATAGTAAATAAACGTGACGTCACCATGCAAGCGCATTAGCAACCGTCGGAGATGATAGTATTGTAATATTTTCTAATGTTAATCAAGCTTAATAATATTCTCCTTGTTCGGAATAACGGTTACGCTAGTATTTGGTGCTATAATAACAGTCTTATTGGTTGTCGATGAGACCTTTGTAAAATATAACTTAATTTTATATAAGGTTTATTGTTTTTTTTTGTTACGAATTTCGTAGATTAGTAATGAAAATAAATAGAAAGAATTACATTATGATAAGAAAGGTTAGAATCATTTTGGCAATTACGTAAGCGCTGTCTAGTTCAAATAATAGCGGTCGCACGTTAACTACAAATTCTCGATTCCCGTTTACAGCTGACTGATGCATTTTACGCCATTTAACATTCATTACTAATTTATAAATATGTTTCAATATTGAAATATGTCAACAAACCTAATAATGAATTACAGTTGTCAAATTTTACGAAACAGTGTTCTCCGACAATGGAGAAGACTGTTTGCGGTCTCGGGCGATAAACTAATTTAGGAATATCGAATTTTTACTTGTTTTTGTGAATTTAAACATTTATATCAGTGAATCTTATGTATAAATATTATTATCAGTTTTTATTCGAATTTATTTGTAAATATAATTTAAGTCATTCCGACTAAGGCCGGCCACATACAGTTGGAATTCCGTTATGATATATCCAATCCAAATGTCGTATATAAACCAAACTGATGGTACGTTTATCGTCGTTTAGAATAAGTTTCAGTTGACGTTAAGCTTCAAGTCCAGATGTTTTGGAAGCAAATATCAACGATTTTATGATTGCTGCGTAGTTACTCTATCAATCCAAAACAAAGATTGGCATTTTTGTATTGGGCTTTAAAATTCCGAATTGATATTTCTAAACTGAATTCCGATGACTGTATATGGAGCTGACATTAATCGAAACATTATTTTGAACTTTAAAAAAAATAACATTCTTTTAAGTGCTTACATGTCTTGAACATCAGTGTCAAACGTGCGCACGAGTTACAACATACGTGTTAAGGTATGGGAAAAAGAAAACAATTACATATAGATATAATAGTATATTATAATGGAAGACATTTTGAGGCGTAACACTTATATTAAAATAGTTCATAAATATTATGACTTTTATTGCATTTTTATTGTAGTTAATATCTATCCTGACACAACTCCCTCACTTCCTACAAATCCATCTCTTTATACAAGCTCTACGGCAACCTAGCTTTCCTAAGGATGTCTCCGATTTGGTCGGAAGAAACACCCTCTTAGGCCGGCCTCGATTAATGCATCCAACCAAATGAGATTTATAATTTCCTTTCGTCAGTCCGCTTTTACTCATCCTTTCCATTTGCCCAAACCATCATAGCACTCCTTAATGACTGCATTTCTAAAGCGTTAATTATACTTTCATGGTTCTTCTGCAACACCCATCATTCATGTTCAATATATGGAACATTAATGTAGGGACAAGTACCACATTATGAACAGCCATCCGTGACGTCGGATATTATGTAGCTATTCATTATACTATGGATGGCACCGTTTTACCCATTTGGACTTTTCTCTCAATATCTTCATCACACTTCCCATCCCTTGTATACATACGTCCCAAGTAAACAACTTGTTCCATTTTCTTTCCGGCTATCATTATCTCACATTCTGTTATTTCATGCTCTCTATCTAAAATCATTACTTTAGTTTTACTTATATTCACTTTCATACCTTTCTTTTCTTAATCCACATTCATAATAGTAACTCATACGCTGAGGATGCAAGGATAACTTGATTGTCGGCGTACAAGACATTTGAACACAGTCATTTATTTTTTAACCATACTTCCTTTCACGCAAGTATCCATGAAAAGATTGAAAAGCTATGGTGACGCTACACACACCTTAAGAGATGCCAGCGCACGGATTTAATGCTCCCTCAACTCAAACACGGACAGCTGCTGCCACAATTTATTTCTATTCACGCGATCATAAGCTTTCATTTATTTCAAGTTTTTTTTTGCTGACGCAACCTAGAGAGATCAATACATCTCCAATTCAATCTCCTAAATCCCGCTTGCGTATTCCATATTTTTTCATCCGTTTCATGCATCACTCTTTCAATCACTACTTTTGCATACAACTTGCCAACAATACTAAGAAGGCTGATGCTGCAGTAATTATTAGGTTTCCGTTGTGGCACCCTGCCCTTTTACAGTGGTACAATAGCAGCCTTGCGACAAGACCGTTCACCAAACACTTTTTAAAAAGGAAACAACTGGAAAGCTACCAGCTGACCACCGCCGCAGTTATCCTATCACACCAAGCTGCTTTTCCAACATTTATTCTTTTTAACGCATTTAAAATCTCTTTCACATTCAGTTTCACTTTTATTTACAGTGAAGGAAACATCAACACACTTTGGTGCTTGATTGTCATCTCTCACAGACAAACTTTCGAAATACTCCTTCCGACATCTTAATATTATGTACTTTCTTTTCTTCAGCCAGTAAATCATTCGAATCCCTGACCACATTCACCTAAGAGTCCTTCAGTCCTCCCCGGGCCATCTTAACCTGTTTCCAGAACAGTTTAATATTATCGTGGTAATTTGTAAGGAAAGAGGCGTTGTGTCAGGATTTTTTGATTGATTAATAATTAATATCTATATTTAAAAAATACTTCAGCGAGATTCATTATAACCCTGAAGCAGAACAATAAATTAAGATTTAAATTACAAATACGAGTAAATAATACTGACTCCCATTTTCTTAAGATATGATTAAAATATTCAAAGTCGATTTGATAGAAAAAGAGGCATGTGATTGTTTGATGGTCTTGTCACCTACACCCATAAATAATGTTACAAGAACTCATTTGAACTCACAACAAATCGGACAATTACATTTGTCGTTTTCCACCAAATGGTATTTTATTATTCTGACCTCAAATTTCTAATAAGTTGTTCAAAAGCGACGACTGATAAAATGATTTAGTTTACAGTCGTCGTTGTCACTATGCCGACCCAAAGTGTTAAGGCCAATATTAACGGATGCAATGCCAATTCTAATTATCGTTAAGAAAATGGAGTTGATTAAATTAAAATGTCACTGGCTCCAATAGAGTAAAAATACAAGAATATGACTAGAAGAAAGAGTTAATACTGAATATATATAAATATAATAAATATTGCTATTTATTGCTATAAGTTGTCATGATTAATAATTACGTGGGCTGTTTACGTTTACAAGCCTTTCAATATATTGCGCAGAATATCCAAGTATATGTTGGCATGTTTAGGCTCAAATATCAAAGCTGGTCGTAGACGTATCGCTGTTTCGCCACAAGATCCACCCAAAACTCCTAGAAAAAATAATTAAAATACAGGCACAGAAATTTTGGCGCGTATTCTTCAAGGAAAATTAAGGAATAATAAAGAAAATACTGTTATTTGATAATGACGGCTTTAGTAAAACGGCGGAAAAGCTTACTAAAACTTTTTTACAGTATTAACAACATTTAAAGTATTTCAACTATTATTAATATTCAAGAAAAACAAAAGCTTTACAAATAATTTGTCGTGCATAACTTATCAAAACTAATATTTTTATTTAAAGAACACAAGCTAACACATAGTGTAATTTTTTTTGCGATTTTATGTTAAGCAAGGTGATTGCTATTATTTCAGCAGCTATATGTTATACAAGGCAGGCCCAGGAGGGTGTTTGCCGACCAAATCGGAGACATCCTCAAGAGAGCTAGGTTGCCTAGTGCCCATAACCACTAGCAACCATAATCTTGTATGCAGAGAATTGTGAATGTGAAGGAAGCAAGGGAGTTGTGTCAGGATCGTGGCAAGTGGCGCTCCATTGTCTCTGCCTATCCCTGTGGGAAAAAGGCGTGACAATTTGATTGATTGATTATGTTTAAAATATGTACTAAGCTCAGGTATAATACAATTTAAGCTTTATGGCGTCTCTGAAGTCGGACTTGTAGTATCGTGAGAGAGTCTATTATTGTGTCTGTACCTGCACGAAGTCTCAGTCACGAACTTTTGAGAGGCCATGAAGTTCGTAACTGGTAATAATAAACATTTTTCAAAGAGTGGTAGGCAGTGGTACCCAGTCTGCCGATCCGGGGCAGTACCACCACTTACAAGTATACAGACCGTGAAGTGATTTGGTCACGTTTCGGGATCAGCTTGTAAGTTGCCGGTTCCATCTAAGCCGGCATAGTGGATGTGATTGCTACTCACAGTTATTGAATTGTATCTTACCATTTGCTTTTAGAGAGTTATTTATCTTATCTCTGACAGCTGTGTTCTTTCCATTGAAGGCGAGGAAAGTGCCGCGGCCTCTCACACTGTTAATGATGTTCGGGAATTCCTTTTCAAGATCAAGTAGGCCATCCTTAAGAACTTTGCCCGTTTTGTTGACAAGGCCAATCAAATTCTCCTGCTTGATGACTTGCAGAACGCGCTCAAGAAGCAACAATTTGCTTGGATCGCCCATCCACGTGTTGAAAACGCGGTATGGATGCGGTGGTCTAAAATTAATTAATTTTTTAGTATCGATTTTCGCTATTTATTAACCTTGGATCATTCGAAGCGTGATAAAGCATGTTTAGGGCATAGTGATGTCTCAATAAAAAAACATGATTATTTTGGTTATGCAATCCTAAAGCAATGCATATTTAAATTAAGAACTAATAATGATGATGTACGTGTAAAGTTGACCTCGACCTGTTCGATGGTAAGCACAACCAAGGTTCAAGAGCGCTGACGACTGAAAAAAGTCTCAGTCGTTGTGACTATACCGGCCAAAGATGCTTCTTCATGCTTCGCTTGAAGGATCCAAGGTTATAGGTGGGGAGAACAAGTGGGCTGGCGAAGCATTCCACGTATTGTTTGTTCTACAAAGAAATGACGTGCAGAATCTTATAGTTCGCCGATTTGGTTGTCATTATGCGAATGCTTCCCCCGACCCATGGGGGTATCACGGGTGCAAAAAACACGAGATAGGAAGATAGTCAAAGAGCTTTTTGGAACATTCTCCGTGGTATAGGCGATAATAAAGGAGACATAATGCAAAGAAAAGTCTGTCCTGCGAATACTCGTATGCAGGGGCTCCAGAGTTCGTGTGACATCTATAGATAAAATAAAGTATGTAAAAAATTTAAAATTCAAGGGTGCACATTTATGTGTGACCGGGGATCAAACCCTGTACGACCGCTCTGTTCACTAAGTTTTATTTTTTATTGGATTATAGATTGCTTAAGTATGAATGAGGAATGTTAATCAATAATTTTGATTAGGATTAAACTTCATTTTCAATTTGCGATAAAATTCATTCTTGTTATTTATGTTACTAGCGCATTGATTACGATTAGTAAATGAATTGCCTAAAAAAATATTTTTACCTCATTTCAAGGCTGGAGTAATATCCCCCAGTTAACATTTTCTTACTGAAGGTGACGACATCGGGTGGAGTGGGCAGATTGAAGTGTTCGTGACACCACATTTTTCCACTAGGTCCGCATCCTGTTTGGACTTCATCCATGATAAAGCCCGCACCATTCTAGAAAAAAAACAAGCTTTATCTATTGTTTGTTTAAATAGAGAAATTCTAATAATGAAATATTTATTACTGTCGTGATCCGCATGGTCCCTAGACTTTTTATTGTTACTTGCTGGTAAGCAAGAGTCGGTCCAAGAATGCCGACGACTGAAAAAAACTGAATCACGTCCTTTTTCCAGCAAAATGTCCTTTTTACGCTTCGCCTGAAGGATCCGAGGTTATGGGATGGGAAGAACCAGGGGCTTAGCTACCGCCGTATCTGCCATATCAATTATACGTGGCATCCGGGCCACAGGGGCCCCCAACGTGCGTAAGATTAGTAAAAACTTCCCAAATGTTTTTTATTTCAGAAATGACAAAAGTAATAAAAAGCACTTTCTTTTTTTCGACAGATAGATGAATATTTCTCTTAATTTTATGCACATTTTTTTCTTTTGTGAGAAATCTTCCTAAGGGCCCCAAACAAATTTTTATACGGGGCCCCGCCAAGGCACTCTATGCTTCTGGGAAGAACACATGGACTGGTAAAGCATTCACATGGGCCAATGGTTATGGGGACTAGGATTCCCTGCTCTTACTTGTTACTAGATCTTATTACATGAGATCTCATATGTTACTTTTAATATACATAATTTAAACCAATCCTCATTCCAGTCGCAACTCCCTCGCTTCCTTTACATATACAGTTAACTTCAAATAAACATGGACACTACGATCCTTTCTGTTTAAGATTGCCCAGAATAAAACTTATGAAAACTTTATCTTTGGAATTAAAATAGATTAATATTATTAAATTATCATTTATTTCAAGACTATATCTAAGGTTTAGGTTGATAATTATGGAAAAGCGGATGTGTTAACGTTATCTATTGGTTTGTTATTATTTATAATATCATACATCTTTACATAGTATAAAACAAAGTGGCTTTCTGCGTCTCTCTATCTGTACACTTAAATCTTCTAAACTACGCAACCGATTTTGTTAGTGATTCGATTAATTTAAAAATGAACGAGGAATTAATCTATTAAAATGTAAATTTTAAAATAGATTAAATATTTGAACTAGAAAAAACTTAAAATAATTACCGTTTTACAGATCTTCTGTAAGTTCTGGAAAAATTCTGGAGAACCTTCGTAGTCTCCACCTTCCGACTGTATTGGCTCAACAATTACCCCAGCTACTGGTCTTTTCTTCTTCTTATATTTATCCATTACGTCTTGTACTTGTTCTAGACAACTGGTAAAATTAAACATACTAACTATTCTTATTTTCAAAGGAATATTTACATAAAAGTTAGTTAGTAGTAAGACAGGACACTAGCTTGTGTAATTAGGATTTATTGTATTCTAATAAAAAGTAAGGAGTATATAAATATGAGAACATAGTATATAATTGTTTTGACTATTATTTAAATCCTTGCACCTACGTAAATATAACATTACCCTTTTTCCCAAGATATACTGGCATGAAATGTCAACGGGTATTAAGACGCACCGAATTTTTTAGTTCGACTGATTCTATTCTGATCAACAATTCTCTTTATAGAAGCTCTATGATTATGAGCTTTTTCTAAGAATATCCATGACAATAAATCAAGGAACAATTTTTGGGGTCGTCTCAGATTTATATAATACTTTCCTCTGATCTGATTTATAGATCTTATTCATCACTACTTTCAATGCGGCCAAACCAACGCTCAAATTATATCTTCTTTCAATATTATTGCAAAATATTTTACTTAAATCTTGTCACTATAGAAATATGTTATGAAATATAGAAATATGTTGCCAAGAAGAATCTTGGCAACATATTTCTCACTATTTTCTTTCAAATTTTTTTTAATGAAATTATGTGGGATGTTTTGCCGGTGTATGTGCCTCTTAGATCGGCATAGTGACTACGACTAAGGCAACATTATGGTTGCTTCGGTTTTTCAGTCAAGTTCACATTCCATCAGGCAAGTTGAGGTGACATGTCACATCACAAAAAAACCCACCTATTGTTTAGCTGGAGTGCGGTCCATGAACAGAAGTGACTGGTTCTATAGTGACTGAACAACTATCCGCATCCATTATGCCGGTCTAGAGAATTCATTATTAGTACATACTTTATACATCCCTATTATCATTTTGTGTTTTCGATTAAAACATTATGGCGCTGACGTGTATCGAATTGATTTAAAGCTTAATTTAAATTAGTGATTGGATTGATAAGGTGCAATTTGACATAAAATATATACAGTTAACTTAGTAAATAACAAGACAAGGTTAAAACAACAAAAAAGCATACAACTAAAAATCTACCTACAAACAGCAAATTAATCAAATCATTACTTATTTCAGACAGCTTAATTTACGCCATTAAATCTTGGTAACCCTGTTGAGATAAAATTAAGCAACACTTTAAAATATTTTATGCTAAGGGGACAAGAACCCTGGTGTCAGCATTTTCGCAGAGACACCACGGAGAATGTT
The DNA here is from genome assembly GCA_905220615.1 of Tinea trinotella. NCBI lineage: Eukaryota > Metazoa > Arthropoda > Insecta > Lepidoptera > Tineidae > Tinea > Tinea trinotella. The sequence goes on along the minus strand of HG992308.1, from coordinate 7,747,871 downwards.
CTGAGGACTTTAACCTTAATACCCAAAAAGGTCGGGGGAAACATCAAGAATTCTATCGACTGAATGGGCATTCTAAATAAATAAAGACATAATCATCATGATCGATATTTATCTACTTAAAGATAGGGAGAATCCTAAAATATTTAAGCAGAATTAATTGATATACCTTTTTTAAATTGTGTCCTGTCGTGTTTATACAGCACCCCGCCTGATGTTACCCTAGGGTTTGGTCCATGAATGAATGGAGGCGACTGCTACTACAGTTAAATAATTGAAAAGTAACAGTCACATCCACTATGCCAGCCTAGTTGTATAGCAGACATTTTTACAAATCTTTTAAAAAGGTATCCTAAAAATATATTATTAAGTAATTCAAACAATATCTGTGCTAAATAAAATACTTACCGCTTGTCCTCTTCGGCGTTTTCTTTCTTAAATTGATCCAACGGATATTTGTAGCGGGGGAATGGGGCCACTGGCCAATCGAATGCTGGCACATCAATTTTGTGAATTGCTTTTGATCTTGTTGTAGATAGAGCACCGAAAGTTCGACCATGAAACCCACTCTTTAAATAAAAATAGATAAATGAATGCTATGACATTGGTATTTACCTTTTTATTGTGGCTCGACATACGACAGCACAAAAGACGCAGCGTAGGTAGGCTAGGTGGACATAATAAGAGTCACAAATAACTGGTGGATGCAACTGGCATCTTTTTCGGAATGACGTTCTAAGGGGTAGCCTATGTTCAACAGTGGACGTCTTTTGGCTGATGATACTTCGAATACGACAGCACCCTGCCTGATATTAAGCTGAAGTACGACCTATGAATGATGCGACTGCTCGCATATTTAATGTCAGGCTGGTGGGAACCTGTAACACTCAAGTTGATCCCGACACTAAACTACATACAATGTACTAACCCGAATCGGCAGACTGGGCGATTTACCATCAATTAATTATTATCAATGGACCTTAGGCCGACACAGTGACGGTGGATAGCGGTGTGTTCAGGCTCCTGTACTGACGCCGTCAGTACAGGAGCCTGAACAGGCGGCCAGCAAACTCTCAACAAAATACTGCAGGTCAGCTGGATGCCACTGTCCCAAACCTTATCCACAACCCCCAAGGCAACTGGTGCTAAACAAACTATTCCCCGAACGCGACGTAGTCACTATGGGGGGATTTGCATCTGTGTAGGGTGGTAATTACAACCAGCTGAGAACACTTAAGTGTCCTCTCCCACTCAGAGAAATCAATCTGCTTATCAATCTTACTATCAGGTAAATCAAGCTCAGATACGGAAACTTCATAAAACCTATATGTCTATTGCATACCACTCTGGTGAGAATAGAAAAGTTAATTTTAAAAACTAAATTAAAATAATTACCTCAAATGATAAAATAGTCAAATCAGGAGATCCAGGACTCTTGTTGAGCATACAAGATGAGACTTCTTCGGGACTAAAATCAATCTTTCCTCCGCGTTCTTTTGTACGATACCACATGAATATGTTTTTAAATGCATTCTCGTTTGAACAAGAACCACACATCATGGTGGCAACCTGATTCATATTGCCAGGAGCAACCGATAGAAGGACGTCTTTGAGCTTTGACGGCCAATCGCCAGGGGGAAATACGCCAAGAGCTGGTCGATTGACCAATGCTTTCTAAAATAATATAAATGAACTTTTTTTAACATCTATTTTTCCAACTACTAAACGTATTTGCATCATAGAAACAAGGCGACTAAAATGCACACATCAGATATAGATTCATACCGGTAAGTGGATTTAAACATGGTTTGCGAGTCCACTCCATTACAATTTTTTAATTATTATTCTAGGTACATATAACGAACAACCGGTGGATGCAACTGGCATCTTGTCGTTCTATGTTTAGCCGTGGACGTCTTCGGGCTGATGATGATGATAAGGTAGGTATAATATTGGTCAAATTGAACTAAAAAAAACTTCCTATCGTTAGTTACAATTAGTCTAATGTTACAATATTTATTACTGAGACATTGTAATATCTAACACCAAACAAAACATTAATATGGCAAAAGAGAATAACTATATTGAAATATAGCAGACTTGTGTTGTAAATCGATACAAATCATCAATCATAATTATTATTGTAGCTATTATATTTTATTGAAGAAGGTCAAACAAGTTATTTGATGTTATAAACAGCAAAGCCATATAAACATAATCCCATCAAAAACAATACTTGTCAAAAAAACCAAGTCTCGCAACTCAGTTGTTCTGCGGTAAAAAGTTGTGAGATCCATCTAATACCAAGTCGGTTATTAATTTATTCAGTCTCTACTTAAGCGACTTTCTGTCTTAATACGTCCAGTCTCTAAGACCACGATCGTAGTCCATAACAATTGAAAATCAATTGTGTCTGGAATCTCCGTACTCGAAGCATTAAGTTGTTACGTAATTATTTAGTGCGATGGCCAAGTCTCAATATATTTATATAAAACATTAAAGAATTTTAATATTGATATGCGTCACTATAAGATGCTGTTAATTATTACGTAATAACTTAATGCTTCGAGTACGGAGATTCCAGACACAATTGATTTTCAATTGTTATGGACCACGATCGTGGTCTTAGAGACTGGACGTATTAAGCAGAAAGTCGCTTAAGTAGAGACTGAATAAATTAATAACCGACTTGGTATTAGATGGATCTCACAACTTTTTACCGCAGAACAACTGAGTTGCGAGACTTGGTTTTTTTGACAAGTATTGTTTTTGATGGGATCTCATTTCTTTTTGTATTTTGTAGACGGTTATTTTGTAATGCTACCACATACTCGATTATAGCAAGTCTAATATCATACGACGACTCAATATTCTCACACATAGAGAATGACAAAGAATGAAATAAACACGAACCATCACCAGGTATAGGAATAACCCAGTGTGGACAAGGCTGATTATTCACATACAGATCCTATTTTACTGATTCAGTAATATCCTATATTACTGAATCCATTGCGACTACCTACAAGTTAGATTGCAAAGTTATTTTTATGCAGAAATACGATTAGGTAATAAGAAATTTATAAATACTTAGGTACTTAAAGTATCAATATTTAATTTAAATTATTTATCCGAACAACGTCCAAATTGTAAGCAAATAATATCAGTAAACCAATGAGAGTAGCCTTTAGTCGTCAAACTAATATAGCAATCGAAATTATCAATGAAAATCGCAAACTTATAGGTAAGAATTCTGGGCACATCCGAACAGCATTGGGTCGCTCGCGCGTATGAGCGCGGCTGCTGCTCGCTCGGCGACATTCACCTTTCCGCGCGCCCCGCCACTGTCCCCGCCTCGCGCCCCCCTGCTGTCCCCGCCCCGCGCCCTCGCGCTAGCAATAATAATAATTCCCGTAAAATAAATAGCAATAATAATAATTGCCGTAAAATAAATAAAATCTTAAAACATCGTTACGAATAAAGCCAATATTGAAAAATTTAACTGAAGACTTGGCTGTATAGGCTTAATTTTCTTTGCGGTCTTTTCTAGATTTTTTAGTTTTTCCTTGATTCATACACCAAACACTACATATATTCCAAATTTGAAGCTTCTAGGTCTGCTAGAAGTGCCTTAGAATTTTGATGATCGGTGAGTCAGTGAGTGACAAAATTTAAGAAATTTGACCCGTTATAATTCTTAAAATACAGGTTCAAATTGAATGAAATTTGAAATATACGTGTCTTTACAATGCCTGCATGTGGTTACTGAAAATTTCAGTCTTCTAGTTTTATCCACAACGAAGTTACAGGGGGTCGAAAATGGTCTGAATTGCTTCGAGAAAAGGATGGTACGGCCGTGACGCTTTGCTCGACTTGGTAGGGGCACGGCCGTGCCCCCAGATAAGTACGTTATATTATTTCATATAAGTTCATTTTAATTTAATACTCTTTCTTCAATAATATATTTTTTTCTTTTTCCCAGAATCATGAAAACGATTGGAAAATCTGATCTTTGAAACACAGCCGTTTATTTCCGATGGGGAATACATACAGGACATGAATCCAACCAACCAATCAGCTCAAAGTCCTAGTATGAGTGCATTCTAATCATTTAAAAATATATATTGGGACGAAATGCTGTTTTAGGCTCGGCAATTGAGCTTATCACGTCGTGCTTATCAGCGTATGGACGATCAGGGCCGGGGGTTCAAGGGGTGCGGTGCACTCGGACGCAGAGTCCTAGGGGGCGCATGCCGACCGCCATAAACTTCGATAGGTACCTACTACACTGAGACCACGCGAGCGGGGCCTTGACTTTCGCACCCCGGCGCTGAATATGCTTAAGACGGCCCTGTGGACGATACTAGGTTGCCTAAAGCTGTTTTCTACTCAGAACTAGAAAAAAAGAGAAAAGGAGCAAGAAAAGGCAGTACCTTTGCTATAAGGACGTCCTCAAAAGGCACCTAGCTGCTAGTGACATTTGTAGTAATGGATGGGAGGAAATGGTTAGTCGCAAAACGGAATGTTGTTTCTACTAGCGTGAATACTTTTGAGCAAACTCGACTAAAAACTTACGAAGAAAAGCGCCATGTCTAAAAATCTAGACCCAAACGTAGCTATCACTATACATATTATAATTATATGTAACATATAACGCTAATGGACAACTCTTTTGTGTACCCTACAACCGCATATTTAAAACTACAATTTGTTTTGCGAGTCGCATTAAGTGCATCACAGTACTGACTAAGAAGTCGCAGGAAGATCATCATCATCATATTAAATATACATTTTGAACTGGAGTTTTTTGGTTGACAATTTCACTACCATTAGACCTTGGACGACTTATAAATGAAATATATATAAGTATAAAATATATATGAGTACAAAATCATTAAAGATAAAATTTATTATGATAAAAGATTTATTTAGAAGGCGAATAAATTAAAGTATTATAATTTATCATATACAATTTTTAATACAACATTATCTTTCTACTTATATAAGAGATTTATTAAATTGACATGGAATTAAAATTGGACTAGAATATCTATTGTGGCAGTCGTGGAGTACTAAGTATAGTAGAATTCTAATCCATAACAGACAAAAAAAAAAGGATTTGTTGTTGATAACTAATAATTTGTTTAATCTTTAATCTATTTTGAATAAAGTTGAATAATTATAAAGAAAAAATATTATACTCTTGTAGGTATTCTGTTTCACTGGTGCTTTTTGAGACTGTACTAACATAAAGTTATTCATTTAAAAGGATAATCTGTTTTATTAATTACAGGAATAAGTCTGGTATCAGACTCAATTCCAATATGCATAGCTAATTTTTAAAGTATATAATGAAATGTCATTATTTTCCACAGTGCCCATAATCAAAGAGTATGTATTAAGAGAATTGTGGATGCGAGCAAGAGAGTTGTATCAGGATTGTAGAAAGTAGTTCTCCGTTGTTCCTGTTGGAATTGAGGAATGAAATTGATGATGGTTCTTAGTTTTCTTGTTATAGTCAAAGAAGCAGGACAAATAATTAATTTATTAATATAATAATAACGAGAGAGTCTCCTGGTCTTCCTGGAGGAGACTCCACTGAGAGCAAGGAAACCCAACGCACAAAGAAGCCGCAGAGGAGTCAAGTGCAAAAATGAGCACGTACATAACAATATCAGATTTTGTTACATAATAATGATCAGATTTAGATTTAAAGAAACTTACAATATTATGCTGATCTTGGAACACAGTTAGTAATTTAGGATGGTTATAGCCGAGTGGCACGGAGGATATTTGTGTAAATGAATCCAAAAATACATTGCCATCAACATCTACAAAGTAATTACCAAAACTTTTGTCATAATCTGCAAAAAGTTGGACTGAACCTGCTTGCTGAAATAAAATAAATAATATTTATAACCATATGGAAGCAGCAATCACATTCACTATGCCAGCCTGGCTTAAATCTGGCAAATTTAAAACTGACTTTAAAACACTATTCAATTAGTTTACGGTAATTATCATAAACGAAACTCACTTGAAATCTTTACACTGATAAAAGTTGTTATAACCAGCAAACTAGGCAAATGACCATTAACTGTCTGTCTACTACTCTTTTGAACATCTAGACCAGTTACTTTTGTTTATGAAAAAAAGTTACCCAATTATACATCATGAAAATACCATTGTATTTTCACAGTAGGTACTAAAAAATAATCTTAAATCTTTACCTGAATTGAATTTAATTCTTTTAACAGTTGCTGTGTTTTAGGACCCGGTACTGGAGTACTGATTTTGGGTTGTGTTGGTTCTCTAAGCTCGCACGTAGAATATAGGGCACCTAAAAATATATTTATTATTTTATAGTAATATTTTCTTAATCTATTCTCTATTGACGCCACTGTTCATTGCATATGATTCTTTATATAATTGCGGTAATAAATAACAGCTTGTTAGCTATTTTAACGAAGTATTTAATTGATTTTTAAGAATACTTACATTTAATATTTGTAAACAATGCATTTTTCAAATAAACATTAGTGTATACTTGGCGCAGCATTATTTAATAATATTTAATTTTACATCAACGATAAATCCGATCTAGCGCAAGCAGCTAGAGCACTGAGCACTGGTGAGAACAAATTAGTTTTGCCTTTATTGCTTTAAGTGGCAATTTAGTTACAATTGGTAAATCACTGTGGAGTATACATTCTATAGTTAGTATAGAGGGCGCGTCACAAATTATATCACCCAATGCGCGCGCATAGTAGGCAAAGGCAAGTTTATATTTATGCGAGTAGGGATGTGCACGTACCGTGTTATCGATAGGCGGGTATGTATGCAAACATATTTATTAATTTGCAGTTTATTTATAAGCATTAAATTTATAGAACATAAAATAAGTTAAAAATAAATATTGGTTAGCACTGACTGGAGCAGAGATATAGATGTTTCATCGTTTTTTTTTATTGTGACTCGATGTTAAGCTAGAGTGCGGTCCGTGACAGTTAAATAACAGTAAGTAGCAGTCACATCTACTATGCCTGCCTAGCTGATCCCAAAACGCTTCGTATACTTGTAAGTAGTGGTACTACCTTGGATCGGCGGACTGGGCTCCACTGCCTGCCACCCTTTGATTATCAGATCTGGAGCAAATATCCACCTCTTCTTTTTAATAACAAATATTTGTAATATTTAATAATTAGATTACATATTACAGAAGCTATGAAACAAACATTTGCTCCGACCGGAAATCGAACCCAGGATTCTGCGTAACAATCTGGTGCGCTACGCCTGTTTTTAAATTATGTTTATAATTTAATTAATAATTAGGTTGGATATTACAAATATTTAATTGCTCTGTTCACGATCTGTATTTTTTAGTTTTTGTAAGCTCCTTATTAGATAGGGTTTGGATATTTTTTCTCTTAAATGATCCAGTATGAACATGAGGGGATGGTCTGATAAAAAAATAATTCTAAAAAGGAAACGGTCTCCCAGGTACTGGCGTCCTAACACTATGGGAGGGTCGCAATCGTAATATTCTATCGGTGTTGCAGCGAAGAGCTAACTTGTTACCGGGTTCCAAAAGAAACGAGGCATAGTCTTTGATGCTCCTAATGAGGGCATTGTAAAGAATTCTGAGGCAAGAAGGGTGGGCACCCCACTAGACGCCCCTCAGAGTACGTAGGATAGGGTGTTTAAATTTCCTACATGTCTGTCGACAACACTATTGATGTGAGGTCCGCCTGTCATCCTAGAGTCAAATATCCTACCCAGAAACCTAGCTCTATCGCAGACTGAGAAAAGTTCATTATTAATCTCTTTTATGACATATGAGATTTTATACTTTCTAGAAAAAAACTACTACAGAACTTTTAGGAGAGATTGATAAGTTATGTCGTGTGTCACCGTACACTGCCTATCCCTGTGGGGAAAAGGCGTGACATTGATTAATTAATACTAAACGTTTCTGAATTATACAATTCCACTGGATTATTTTTGAAGTGATGCTGGCTAAGAAATTATTCATGTTTAATCCAATGAATATTTTCTGATTGCGACTGGCGACTGCATAGCTGCTCTACCGTTCCAAAACAAAGACTGACCAATGACTTTTGGTTTCGTTTTCGACTACGTTTCGACGGAACAGAATACTGTACTTTCGTGTCCTTTTTAGTATGAATTTGCAGACTGAAATTCCAAATCGATATTGTGCGCACGAGTTGCAGCATACGTGTTAAGGTATGGGAAAAAAGAAAACAACTACGTATAGATATAATAGTATATTATAATGGAAGACATTTTGAGGCGTAACACTTATATTAAAATAGTTCATAAATATTATGACTTTTGATTGCATTTTTATTGTAGTTAATATCTATCCTGACACAACTCCTTCGCTTTCCTCGCATTCAAGCACGTCCCTCATTGCGAAGTTGAAGTAGGTGTAGCGGCATGGTCGATTTATAAGTATATAGAGTCGAGGTTCAGGCGGAAGGAAGGGAGTTACAGGATCGTGGCAAATGGGGCATGGGGCTCCATTGTCTTTGCCTATCCCTGACAATTTGATTTATAAATATCTATATTTAAAAAAACACTGGCGAGATTCTATTTCCACAAATGATGTTACAAGAACTCATTTAAACTTAACGAATTGCTCGAATTACTAACAAGGAAGGGGTTGTCCAAAAGCAACGACTATTGATAAAAATAATTCAGTTTACAGTCATCGTCACGGCCCAAAGTGTTTAGGCAAATATTGCCCGATGCAATGGCAATATCGTTCACAAAATGGAGTTGTTAAATTTAAATGTCACTTTGGCTCCTATAGAAGAATATGACTAGAAGAAAGAGTTAATACTGAAGATATATAAATATTGCTATAAGTTGTCATAATAAATAATTACGTGAGCTGTTTACGTTTACAAGCCTTTCAATGTTTTGCGCAGAATATCCAAGTATATGTTAGCATGTTTTGGCTCAAATATCAAAGCTGGTCGTAGACGTATCGCCGTTACGCCACAAAATCCACCCAAAACTCCTAAAAAAATAATTAAAATACAGGCACAGAACTTTTGTGGCGTATTCTTCAAGGCAAAGGAATAATAGCCATGTCTTTAGTTAATTTAATAGAGAAATAATAAAGAAAATACTGTTATTGATAATAAAGATAAATATAAAATCAAAATTAAAATTTTAAAGGAAACCCCGAAACGCCTGGAACCACTTTAGTCATATCATCAGCTTTATAGTAATAAACAACATTAGTCATGGCTCAATAGTTATATCCCTTTAATATCCCTTGGATCCGTATGGTGCATCATCAGATAACTACTCTAGGTCTTCAATTTGATAATGGCCCAGCTAATGGCTCATAGAGAGTTACAATTTTAGTTAAAGCACTATGATATTATCTGTTATTGATTTGCTGATCTGAGAGGATTCATGATCAGATACTCCCGATCTAATAATCCGATTGATTAAAGCACTACACTTCTATCTTTTGTTAATTTGCTGATCTGAGAGGATTCATAATGGTGCATCATCAGATTGCCCGGTCTTCAATTTGATGACGGTCCAGGCTAAATGCTCTTAGTGAGTAACAATGTTAGTTAAAGCACTATAGTTCTATCTTTTGTTAATTTGCTGATCTGAGAGGATTCATGATGGTGCCTCATCAAATACTCTCGGTCTTTAATTTGATAACGGTCCAGCTAATGGCTCATAGTGAGTAACAATTTTAGTTAAAGCACTATAGGTCCATTTCTTGTTGATTTGCTGATCTGAGAGGATCCATGATCAGATTTTTTAGATCCGGAATGTATTATTTTATCGCATTAACTTTTCTACAATTAGAAAAGTTAATTTTCCATCAGAGTAGCTCAGTGCTACCAGTTAAAACACACATGTATTTGTATACGTTTTTATTTCAAATGTTAAGTCACAGATATGTTTAAAAGTAAAGTAAATACCTATAAGGCTGGGAATACAAGTCCGATATTCCTCTCCGATAGTCCGATCCGATTGTCTGATCAGACAATCGGAAGGCACTCGTGCCATACATTTGTTTGAATACTTAATACACGTCCGATCCGATAGTCGGATCGGATGTCAGAATCGGAAACAACGCCAAGGCGCTTACGATTTTATGGCCGATCCGATTGTCTGAAGGTGCAGTTTTCATACAGAATACAGAAACAAAATAGACGTCCGATTCCTACTTCCGATTTGTAAATAATTTGCTCAACAATATCGGACGTGTATTCCCAGTCTTATGCGTGTTTAGGACGGCAACCCTCGTACGTCGCTATGCGACGAAGATTGTTATTTTATGTCAAATAAATATGCCATTGTAAAAACACGTAAGAAATGTTACAATTTTTCCCCTAAAATATTCAATCAAGGTAATCGATCTAAACTGCGCGTCTAAGATCGCTACCGCAGCTAATAAATCGAGCTGATGACCTTGAAACCCCTGATCAGATCTTCATTAATTGTAGCTAAGAACCATCTCGATCATGTCAGCTTTCAAACGAAAAAAACCGCATCGTAGTCGGTCCATTCGCTTAGGAGCTACGATGCCACAGACAGACACACAGATACACAGACAAGTCAAACTTATAACACCCCTCTTTTTGAGTCGGGGGTTAAAAATACTGTTATTGATGGTGATGGCTTTTTTTATATTGTGACTCGACATATGGCAGCACCCCGCTTGATGTAAGCCGAAGTGTGGTCCATGAATGAATGTCACTGCTACTACAATTCAATTACTGTGAGTAGCAATCACATCCACAATGCCGGCCTAGATGGAACCGGCAACTTACAAGCTGATCTCGAAACGTGACCAAATCACTTCACGGTCTGTATACTTGTTAGTATACAGACGGCTGGAGTAAAACGGCGAAAAAGTTAACTAAAATTTCCGAAAGAGTCACAACATTCCCAGTATTTCAACTATTATTGGTATACAAGAAAAACAAAAGTTTTACAAATTATTTATTTCGCTTGTGTAACTCATCAAAACCATTGTTCTTATTTTTTGTTTACGTAAAGGAAATAAGCTTATAGTGTATTTAAATGAATATGAAACTGCGCGAAGTGAATGTTATTATTTCAGCAGCTATATATTTAAAATATGTAGTAAGCTCAGGTAAAATACAAATCAAGCTTTACAAATCAGGCGTCTCTGAAGTTGGGTGAATATCGATGAGAAATACATAAAATGCGGTATAGCGGGGCTCGAAGTAAGTGAGAGAGCCTATTATTGTGGTTAGACCTGCGCAAAGTCCCGCTTTGGAGAGGCCATAAAGTTCGGAACTAGCTGCTCTAGCTGAGCTAGCTGCTAGCTCAACCAAATTGTCACGCCTTTTTCCCACAGCAATAGGCAGAGACAATGGAGCGCCACTTGCCATGATCCTGACACTACTCCCTCGCTTCATTTAAATTCACAATTCTCTTCATACAGGCTCTATGGTTATGGTCACTAGGCAACCAGGAAGGTGTTCGCCGACCAAATTGGAGACAAAGCTAGGTTGCCTAGTGCCCATAACTAAAGAGCTTGTATGAAGAGAAAACTAGTAAAGTAAACATAAACATTATTATCTTACCATTTGCTTTTAGAGTGTTATTTATCTTATCTCTGACAGCTGTGTTCTTGCCATTGAAGGCGAGGAAAGTGCCGCGGCCTCTCACACTGTTAATGATGTGCGGGAATTCCTTCTCAAGATCAAGTAGGCCATCCTTAAGAACTTTGCCCGTTTTGTTGACAAGGCCAATCAAATTCTTCTGCTTGATGACTTGCAGAACGCGCTCAAGAAGCAACAACTTGCTTGGATCGCCCATCCATGTGTTGAAAACGCGGTATGGATGCGGTGGTCTAGAAATGATTTTATTTTTTAGTATGTGTTCTCACTATTTTATAACCTTGGATCCTTCGAATCCATCTTTAGCTGGCATAATGACACAGACTTCACGTCTCAATAAAAAATATGATTGTTTTTGTTATGTATTCCTAAAGTAATGTTTGTTTAAAAGAACTAATGAAGTTGTACCTAAATTAACCTAGACCTGTCCGGTGGTAGCCATGATGAAGATACAAGAGGGCCGACGACAGCAAAAAAGTCTCAGTTTACGCTTACTTTAGTCGCCGTCACTATGCCGGCCAAAGGCGCTTCTTCAAGCATCTTATGAAGGATTCAGAAAGATTTAAGGATGGGGAGAACACGCGAGCTGGCAAAGCATTTCACTTGTCGATTGTTCTAAAAAGAAATGGTGCACCGAACATCTTAGTTCGACCGCCGATTCGGTCGGTTGAATCAAGGTTAAAGAGCTCCTCGGATCGTTCTCCGTGGTATAGGCGATAAAGCCGCTATGTCTGTACAAAATTGCAGGGGCTCCAGAATTCACGTGACCTCTGCATCTCCTATAAAAAAATAAGTAGTAATGTAAAATGCTTAAGTATGAATAAAGAATGTTAATCAATAATATCGATTTGGATTTAACTTTATTTTCAATTTGCCATAAAATTCATTCTTGTTATTTTTATTAGCGCATTGATAATTGATAACGATTGGTAATAATAGCCTATAAAATTATTATTACCTCATTTCAAGGCTGGAGTAATATCCTCCAGTTAACATTTTCTTGCTGAAGGTGACGACGTCGGGTGGAGTGGGCAGATTGAAGTGTTCGTGACACCACATTTTTCCAGTAGGTCCGCATCCTGTTTGGACTTCATCCAAGATTAGTCCCGCACCATTCTAAAATAAATACCAAGGAATATCTATGGTTTGTTGAAATAGAGAAATTCATTACTGTCGTCACATCTAAGCAAGGAAGTCCAAGAGTGCCGACGGCTGAAATAAACTGAATCGCGTTTACCTCAGTCGCCGTCACTATGCCGGCCAAAGGTGCTTCTTAACACTTAAGGATCCAAAATTATGGCACGGGGAGAACACATGGGCTGGGAAAGCATTCACATGGCCAACGTATGGGGACTATGAATCAGAAAACAATCAATCAAATTGTCACGCCTCTTTTCCACGGGGATAGGCAGAGACAATGGAGCGCCACTTACCACGATCCTTACACAACTCCTTTGCTTCCTTCACAGCAGAAAACACTGACTTATAAACTCTTTCCTTGACACTAAATCTTATTTTATGAGATCTCTCTTATTTTATGCACCTCTCTCGCTTATATAGGCACCCCAATGTAAGGACAGGACAATACGATCTCTACTTTTTTAGATAGCTCAGAGTAAAACTTATAAAAACTGTATCTTTGGAATTAAAAGAGATTAGGTTACTCGATTAGGGAAAGGCTGATAATTATGGGAAAAGCGAATATGTTGTCGACATTATCTATATGTTTGTTATTATTTATAATATACAAAGTCGCTTTCTGCGTCTCTCTATCTGCCGTACGCTTAGATCTTCTAACTAAAACTTCTAAACTACACAACCAACTTTGATGGTGATTTCACTCATTTATAAAGGAACTAGGAATAGATTTATTAAAATATTAATTTTGAAATAGATTAAATATATTATCCATTTTATTAATTACCGTTTTACAGATCTTCTGTAAGTTCTGGAAAAATTCTGGAGAACCTTCGTAGTCTCCACCTTCTGACTGTATTGGCTCAACAATTACACCAGCCACTGGTCTTTTTTTCTTCTTATATTTATCCATTACGTCTTGTACTTGTTCTAGACAACTGTTAAAATTAAACATACTAACTATACTTATTTTCAAAGGAATATTGACATTAATAAAGGCTACGTAAGCCGAGTGGCACGGGTTCGAAACCACTCACCGGTACCAATGTATCTTTGATATCAATGTATCTTGATACTGTTTCTATACAAGCACTTTAGTAGCTTAGTATAGAAATGTATAATAAAAAAGTTATTAAGCAGTAAGAGTAATAAATTTATTGTTTGGGCGTAGCTTATGTTGATATTGTTAATGGTCAAAATGGATATTTTAAAATTGTCAATAATATTTCCATAATGTCTGCTGAATTAATTGCAATCTCAAGAGCCCTAATTTATGTTAGTAAAATAAGCTATAGAAAGATTGTTATATTGACGGATAGCAAAAGCGCAATCCAACATTTGTGTCGATGTGTTATGGGACTCCGGGGTTTATCGGTAGCTTATGAAATACTGCAACTCATCAAATCATTGATGAGTTGCAGTAAGAATTGGGTAAGAATATTGATGTTAAACTTCAATGGATTCCATCACACATTGGCATAGATGGCAATGAGGAAGCTGATCGTATGGCTAAACTTGCAGTAACTGATGGTCCCTCCTTGAGTATACTGCCAGATTACTCTGAAATCATTTGTAAATTTAAAATGACATGTCATAATTTGTGGAAATCTAATTTTGATGAAAAATCGAAGGAAAAAGGTAAATGGTACAAAACATTGTAGAACGAACGCATCAGTGTACCTTGGTTCTCTTCGACTAAATTACAAAGATCCGTAATAGTAACTGGCTTAAGAGTTCGCTCTGGACACATTCCATTGAATAGATTTGCTTTCCTTATGGGTAAAGTACGTTCACCCTTTTGTGAGACATGTGGCAAAATAGAGGACGTGGAACATTTGTTGATGGATTGTGTCAGGAACCGACGTGATAGGCAGTGGTTATTTAAAAGATAGGGGATTAATATTTGGAATGTTGGTTGCTGTAACAGTATATTAGCAGAGCCTGCTTCTGAGCAAGCCAAAATGTTATACAAATTCGTGGCGGTGTACTTAAAGGAGAGAGCAAATGCATCATAGGTTTAATAATTTATTTTTGTTCGTTGTATTCTATTTTCGTGTGAATTGTTTCTTATGTTTTGTATTACTAGCCTTATCCACATTATATCTGTATGAGCTTGTATTTGTAAATAGTCTAGGTTTAGTTTATAATGGGAATTGAATCGCCATTTTATGTGCGTAATTCCCCTAATAAAATTGATTTAAAAAAAAATTGATTTATTGTTGGCGTAAAAAAATGTTAAAGTACGATCACGGACATTCAAATGCTGTGTATTATGAAATTACAACAAGAGATGAAACATGGATATATTGTTACATGCTGAAAAAAAAAGCAACAGTCATCTGTATGGGTGTTCGAAGGTTACAGGAAACCAACAAAATTGAGGCAGGCAAAAAATGATTGCGTTTTTTTCTCCTGGACGGGTCCTGTCTGCGATCCCACTTGAAGAACATAAGACAGTTAATGCTGAGTGGTACACGACCATTTGTTTAGCCAGTGTCTATGAAAAAGTTAGGGAAAAACGACCAAAGAGTCGCATCCTATTGTACCATGACAATACTCCGAAAAGTTTGGCTTCTAAAAAGTTAGAGCTAGTAACCCATCCCGCACTTAGCCCAGACCTGGTACCATGCGATTTCTTTATTATTTCAAAAATTTAAGACGATAAATAAATTTACTCAAATCTTGTCACTATATTTTCTCTCAAAAATTTTTGCAACATAATTTACCTAAATCTTGTCACTATATCTTCTTTCATTTTGGAAGCGAATGCTACCATAGTAACTGAACAACTATCCGCATTCACTATACCGGTCTTAATAATTTGTTTTTAATATTTACTACAATGATGTTTTAATATATATATATATATATTAAAACATATATATATATATATATATATATATATATATATATATATATATATATATATATATATATATATATATATATATATTTAAAACCCTACAACCCTATTATTATTTTGCGTTTTCGTTTAAAATAATATGGAACTGACGTGTATAGAAATGATTTACAGCATAATTTAAATTAGAGATTGGATTTATAAAGTGCAATTTGACCGACATAAAATATATAAAGTTAACTTAGTAAATAACAAGCCAATGTTCTTCTTCTTTTAATTGATGGCACAGATGTTGTATGTATGTTATACAACAATACTACTTTGCCACAAGACAATGTAAAAACAACAAAAAAGCATATAATAAACAAATCTACCTACAAACAGCAAATGATTAATAAAAACATTACTTATTTCAGACAGCTTAATTTACGCCATTAAATCTTGGTAACCCTGTAGAGACTAAGTTAAGCAACGCTTTAAAGTATTATACGCTAAGGTTACAAGAACCCTGGGCCTCTGCAAATTCGCTGAGACACCAATTTCGAAGAATGTTTACAGTTCAAGAGAAACGTCAGCATTCTGTCGACTGAATCGGTATAGAAGGCACTATATACCGCACCTGCAGGAATCGTATAATGACTCAATTTTTTTCAGTCGGCGGCGCTCTTGGATTTCCCTTTGCTTACAATGAAGCAAGTCAAGGTCAGATGTCGCGTTATAATAAATAAATAAAAACTTCATCATCATCGGAAGAATTTAACCAAACATATATATATATTAAATTGTGCCTTGACGTGTTTATACAGCGCCCCGCCTGATGTTAACCTGGGGTGTGATCTATGAATGAAGGCGACTGCTACTACAGTTAAATAATTGCAAGTAAGTCACATCCACTATGCAGTAACTTATATAAATCATCTTTTAGAAAGGTATCCTAAAAATATTGTATATATAAGTAATTCTAACAATATCTGTGCTAAATAAACTTACCGCTTATCGTCTTTAGCATTTTCTTTCTTAAACTGATCCAACGGATATTTGTAGCGGGGAAATGGGGCCACTGGCCAATCGAATGCTGGCAAATCTATTTTGTGAATTGCTTTTGATCTTGTTGTAGATAGAGAACCGAAAGTTCGACCATGAAACCCGCCCTTTAATTAAATATTTTATAATTTAATGCTATGGCATTGGTATTAATCTTTTTATTGTGGTTCTACAGCACCCCGCCTGATGTTAGGCTGGAGTACGGCCTATAAATAAATGCGACTACTACTGCAGCCGAGCTGGTAGAAACCAGCAACTTTCAAGTTGATCCCGACAACTTTTAAGCGACTGAGTCACTTCACGGTTTGTACACTTGAAAGTGGTACTACCCCGAATTGGCAGACTGGGCGAATTTCCGTTTATTATCAATGCACATTTAGCCGATATAGTGACGGTGGCGGCGGCAATCGTAAATTCAATCGGTTTTTCCAATCTTCGACGCTCTTGGTCTTGCTAATCAGTCTTACCATCAGTAAAATCAAGCCACTCCTAAAAGTTAAATAAAAAAAACCTACATAAATTTAATAAAATAATTACCTCAAATGATAGAATAGTCAAATGAGGAGATCCAGGACTCTTGTTGAGCATGCAAGATGAGACTTCTTCGGGACTAAAATCGATCTTTCCTCCGCGTTCCTTCGTACGATACCACATGAATACGTTTTTAAATGCATTCTCGTTTGAACAAGCACCACACATCATGGTGGCAACCTGATTCATATTGCCAGGTGCAACCGATAGAAGGACGTCTTTGAGCTTGGACGGCCAATCGCCGGGAGGAAATACGCCAAGAGCTGGTCGATTGACCAATGCTTTCTAAAATAAAATATTTAAAAAAACTTTTTACTAACTACTAAACGTACTTGCATCATAAAAACCAGGCGAAAGTACGAAAGTACATGTAAGTTGTGAACATATAATATCCACTTGCCGGTACAGATTGATTGGCAAGTGGATTCAATCAAACTCATAGTTGGGGCTCATGGATTCATCGTTTGCGAGTCCACACAACTTCAATTTCCTTATTTATTATTTTAGATAGATAGGTATAATATTAGTCAAATTAAACTAAAAAAAATAAAAAGATCGGTCCGGGCGTTTCAAGGCCATCAGCCTTGATAAGGCCATCTTAAGCGCATAATGGGTATTTATTTACTTTACTTCCAAAAATACCTGTTTCAATGATGATGATGGACCTTGAAAGTAGAAGACGAAATCCAAATGGGTCCAAGTTTGGGATCATTAGTTTTGTCTTAACTGTAGGAAACTGATCCTTACTAACTCTCGGGATAATTTATAATAACTGCATCTCTTCCAAAAAGATCTTTTGGCCTAGGAGATGGAACTGAAACTTTAATTTCACAAAGCTTATATGACCGCAAAAGTGGATTAGGTTGGAAGAAAAAGAAAAGCGATAAAGAGGTGATAAAACCCTTACTCAAACAAGACGAGGAACACGCCTATAGAGTGCACGCAATGACTAGAGGTTCAAAATAAGTGGCTCACCCTAGGAGAGATATGTGTACCCCCATCCCTGAAATGGCGAACGATAATGTATGAATGGTTAGAGAAGTTATTAAAAATCTGACCTAACGCATGTGGCATCCCAAATGTCTCTGCCCGACCAGAGCAATCTGGCAGGGTGGATGAAAGGTACAGATAAGACTTGTACATTATGTGGTCTTGCCATTGGAACTGACAAACATATCCTTTTGGGGTGTGTCACTCTACTTGATAGGGGCTGTTACTCGCGGCAACACGAGGTCTTGGAAATAATCCGTAAAGCAGTAAGTCTTTGCATTGGTAAATAAATAAACCTTTCTAGATCGTGCCCGACGCACTTGACTGAAAAATACTCATGGATACATTCAAGAATTACTACTAGATGTCTGAAGATCTAGCAGTATCAGTCTATAGACCTGATATATCTTTGAATAATTTAAGTTAATTTGAGTCAATTTGATTTGATTTGCTTTAATATAATATAATTTATTTAATTTTTATCAAGAAAATTGTAGATGCGAGCAATAGAGTTGTGTCGGGATTGTAGAAAGTAGTGCTCTGTTGTTTCTGTTGGAATTAAGGAATGAAATTGATGATGGTTCTTAGTTTTTTTGTTATAGTCCAAATATTTAAAATATATAATAATCGGATTTAAAATTAAAGATACTTACAATATTATGCTGATCTTGGAACACAGTAAGTAATTTAGGATGGTTATAGCCGAGTGGCATAGAGGATATTTGTGTATATGAATCCAAAAATACATTGCCATCAACATCTACAAAGTAATTACCAAAACTTTTGTCAAAATCTGCAAAAAGTTGGACAGAACCTGCTTGCTGAAATAAAAGAAATAATAGTAAGATGCCATAGGTAAGCAGCAGCATCATGCCAGCCTGGCTAAAATCTGGCAAACTTAAAACTAATTTTAAAACGAATGAACTCAAGTGAAACTCACTTAAAATCTTTACACTGAAAATGGTGGTAAGGCCGTTCGTTTTCACTGAGATTTGTATGGTATCTGAGATCTGTCTCAGAGATTTGTATCGGTTTGTGTATGGGACACACATCGATTTTTGTACAGCGATACATAATCTAGTTTTTCGGTATAATGGATACCTCCAACATATTGAGATCCCTCCAGGGGTAATAATAGCGTTTGGAGTTACCTTTACTGTTTGTTTAAAAAAAGGGAATAAGATATTGCTCTATAACACAAGTCTAAGTCTAAGGTGAATGTGGTTAGGGATTTGAATGGTGCTTTAGTGACTGAAGAGAAGAAAGTGTTAGGACGATGGAAGGAGTATTTTGAAAGTTTATTTGTGGGGGATGATAATACAGCACCAGAGTGTGTTGATGTTTCCTCCACGCTGAATGAAAGTGAATCTGAATATGATATAGATGTGAAAGAGATTTTGAATGCATTAAAAAGAATAAAAGTTGGAAAAGCGGCTGGGTGTGACAGAATAACTGTCGAGATGCTGAAGGGCGGTGGTCACTTGGTGGCTTCCTGGTTGTGTCTCCTTTTCAGTAAGTGCTGGGTGAACGGTCCTGTCCCAGGTGACTGGCGCAAGGCTGTCATAATACCACTATACAAGGGGAAGGGGCCGCAACAGGAACCTAAAAATTACCGCGGCATCAGTCTTCTCAGTATTGTTGGCAAGTTGTATGCGAAAGTATTGATTGAAAGGGTGATGCATGAAACAGATGATAAAATTTGGGATGCGCAAGCGGGATTTAGGAAAGGGATGGGATGTATGGATCAAATCTTTTCGCTAAGATGCGTTAGCGAGAAAGTGTTGGCGGAGCACCAGAAAGTGTTTTGTGCTTTTGTTGACCTTGAGAAGGCCTATGATCGAGTGCACAGGAGTGAATTGTGGCAGCAGCTGTCCGGGTTTCCGTCCGGGTTTAGGTTGGGGGAGCGTTTGGTCCGTGCAATGAAATCTCTCTATTAGGATTCCAGTGCATGTGTTCGAATTAATGGAGCGCTATCTAGTTTGGCATCTCTAAAGGTTGGTGACGCTACAGGGATGTGAAGCGTCACCATGGCTCTTCACTACTACTCATGGACAGTTGTCTGAAATAGTTGCGTGAGGGGAGGTATGGTTTGGGAATGAATGACTTGGTGAGCAAATGTCTCTTGTACGCCGACGATCAAGTTATCCTTGCATCTTCGGCGTATGAGTTACAGGAAATGTTTACTATAATGAATGCGGAATTAGAAAAGAAAGGTATGAGTGGTATGAGTTTTAAGAGTGGTAGGCAGTGGTACCCAGTCTGCCGATCCGGGGTAGTACCACCACTTAAAAGTATACAGAACCGTGAAGTGATTTGGTCGCGTTTCGGGATCAGCTTGTAAGTTGCCGGTCCCATCTAGGCCGGCATAGTGGATGTGATTGCTACTCACAGTTATTGAATTGTAGTAGCAGTGACATTCATTCATGGACCACACTTTGGCTTAACATCAAGC
Organism: Tinea trinotella; assembly: GCA_905220615.1. NCBI lineage: Eukaryota > Metazoa > Arthropoda > Insecta > Lepidoptera > Tineidae > Tinea > Tinea trinotella. The sequence goes on along the minus strand of HG992308.1, from coordinate 7,727,212 downwards.
GGGGTGCCGTCATATGTCGAGTCACAATTAAAAAAAAATTTTAAGTAACTTTAGGTAAAACTAAAGTAATGGTTTTGGAGAGAGAGGATGAAATGACAGAATGTGAGATAATGATAGACGGAAAGAAAGTGGAACAAGTCAAACAATTTGTTTACTTGGGAAGTATGTTTACTAGGGATGGAAAGTGTGATGAAGATATTGAGAGAAGAGTGCAAAAGGGTTACGTATTGAACGGTGCCATCCATAGTATAATGAACAACCAAATAATGTCCCAAAAATAACGGATGGCTGTTCATAATGCGGTGCTTGTTCCTTGTTACATTACAAAAGAAGCATGAGAGTAAACGATGTAGAAATGCGGTCGTTAAAGAATGTATGTAGAGTGACGATAGCGGATAGAATAAGGAATAGCACATTGCGTGATAGAAGTGGTTTGAAAAAAGATGTAGTGACAAGGATTGACAAAGGGATGCTTCGATGGTTTGGGCACATGGAAAGGATGAGTTAAATTTACAAATCTAATGTGGATGAATGCGTTAAACAAGGCAGGCCCAGGAGAGTGTTGCCTAGTGCCCATAACCACAGAGCCTGTATGAAGAGAATTGTGGATGTGAAAGAAGCAAGGGAGTTATGTAAGGATCGTGGTAAGTGGCGCTTCATTGTCTCTGCCTATCCCTGTGGGGAAAAGGCGTGACAATTTAATTGATTGATTGATACACGTTGCTTGATACTGCTTTGCTGTCTCAAGCCTGTGGGTACTAAAAATTTAACTTAGATATTTACCTGAATTGAATTTAATTCTTTTAAGAGTTGCTGTGTTTTAGGACCTGGTACTGGAGTACAGATTTTGGGTTGTGTTGGTTCTCTAAGCTCGCACGTAGAATATAGTGCACCTAAAAATATATTTAATATTTTATAGTAATATTTTCTGAAATGCCACGGTGCATTGCATACGATTCTTAAAATATAATTGCGGTATTAAATAACAGCTTGTTAGCTAGTTTAACAAAGTACTTTGTTAATTTTTAAGAATACTTACATTTAATATTTGTAAACAATGCATTTTTCAAATAAATATTAGTGTATACTTTGAGAAACATTATTTAATGAACAATTTTACACCAACAATAAATCCGATCTAGTGCAAACAGCTAGAGCACTAAGCGCTGGTGAGAACAAATTACTTTTTATTTTATTTACAATTTAATGGTATCCTAAACCAATCGATCGTTAAACCAAGGACATTGTTATTTTTTGTCCTAAGCAAATCCTAAAATATTTGTATTAATAATTAAGGATTTTTATTTAAATTACTACATATATCACATACATATCTATTAGTAATATAAATCTATTATTTCTTTTTTATTGGTTAATTTAAAATTGACTATATTTTTTTGTTCTCTTAGTCAGCATACATTTAAAAAGACAAATGTTAAATTTGGCGCGGGGTTTTGGCGGGCAACGGCAAGTCACAGCACGCACAATTTTAAATTATTTTAACAACATGCTTTGTTAACGTCATTATTAGACGTTAATAACAAATATTAACGTCTAATAATGATGGAATTGTTATCCAGTAATCGCTTTACTAAAACAATCATCATCATCTTCTTCTTCACCCCCATGTGTTCCATCTAGGCCGGCATAGTGGATGTGATTGCTACTCACAGTTATTGAATTGTAGTAGCAGTGACATTCATTCATGGACCACACTTTGGCTTAACATCAAGCGGGGTGCTGTCATATGTCGAGTCACAATAAAAAAAAAAAAAAAAAAAAAAAAAATGTCATGGAAGAAACACTTCAATGTTTCATCTTTATCATTCATCTACTGAAGACATAAAAATAACATTTTAGGCTATATGTATTTTTTTATATACTAAGTTCCCTTTGCCTTCCCAGAAAATGAGACCGAAGAACTAAACTAAAAAAAAATTACCTCTAAATGTCAATTTTGTTGTCAAACCAAGGTTTGTGGTTGTATCTTTTCATCTTTTTATTTATTTATGAGGTTTTGTAAGTGTTAACCAAACGTAATGATGAAATTAAAATTAAAGAGGGTTACGATCTCAAGTGATGTAGTTTTAGTGTGCATTCAACATGCATTATCATCAGAAAAAGAAGAAATTATGGGCCTGCTCATTGGAGAGGTTTGTATTCGTACAAATACGTTTTCATATATAAATATACAGTATGTTGATAACTCTTTTATTACCAGACTAATGAAGACGAGACTGAGGTGTCGATTTCCTCGTCAATGATATTAAGGCGTTTGGATAAGAAGCCTGATCGAGTGGAGATATCTGAGGAGCAGTTGGTTCAGGCCACAATGCGTGCTGAAGAGCTTTCTGACCAATTGGGGCGCCCTATGAGGGTTGTTGGATGGTATCATTCACATCCTCACATTACAGTGTGGCCCTCACATGTTGGTGAGTGGTTGTTTTGTATGTACATTAAGATAATTGCTGCAAATCAAATTGAATGCAGTCTTTTCTTTATTTAATTCATTAAGTTTAAGTATATAAGATAAATTGAATTGCCAATATTCTTTCAATAAACTCTAAACATAAAAAAGTATCTAGTTCTTTTAGTATCACTGTTTTAGTCATGATCACAATATTTACATAATAATTAGTAATCAATCAATCAAATTGTCACACCATGCAAAGACAATGGAGCGCCACTTGCCACAGTCCTGACAAATGGTTGCTTCAATGGTTTGGGCACGTGGAAATAAGTAAAAGTAGATTGACGAAAGAAATTAATATATCTGATGTGGATGGATGCGTTAGACGAGGCAGAGCCTGGAGGGTGTCTCCTCCAACTTAATCGGAGACATCCTGAAGAAAGCTGAGTTCCCTAGAGCCTATAACCATAAAGCTTATATGAAGAGAATTGGGGATGTGAATACATATCTTTGTATATTTTTAAGAAAAAAACATATTTTTTAGATTTACGCACTCAGGCAATGTACCAAAACATGGCACAAAGTTTTGTTGGGTTAATATTTGCTGTGTATATTACTGATCAGAGTTCGAAGGCACCTTGTGTAAGTTACAATTCACTTTAAGGTTTATTATCTGAGTTTTATTACTTTTGTCTCTACCAGCCCATATTTTTTCCCCATCCTAAGGTTATGGATCCTTCAAGTGAAGCATGAAAAAGCATATTGCGCTGGCATATATGGGCCGCACTGCAGCTTAAAGGAGGGATGCAGTCATATGTCGAGCCACAATAAAATAAGAATCATTATAATTATTTGAAAACTAAATTAGTCACAATTTTGTTGAGCATATATATATATTATTTTTTTGCTTGACCACACATAAAGCACTTGATTTGCATTACATTTTAATTGCATTGATGTGAATTAAATAATACATTAATGGATGAAAGAACAAACTATAAACTTAATGTCGAAGTCACCTCTTTCAATGTGTTGATGGGTACATACCTATAAGTACCTCCATTCTGAGAGTAGTAGGCAGTGCACCACTACTTAAAAGTGTACTACAGAGTGTAAAGTGACATAGTCATTTGGGATCAATATTTATTTATGTTATTTAACAACAGTGGATTTAGCAGTCAAAATGCACAAAAAAAACCGAAGAGGACTTCAAGTGCGGAAACAAGCCCGCACATAACTGTTAGCAGTCACATTCCTATTATTTAGCATTTACTGCACTCCAGCTTAACATCAGACATAGAACATGAATCAATATGAGTGGTTATATTATGTACTCTTAAATGAGGGGTTTAAATATTGCTTTGTATATTTTAGGTGCAATTAACATGTTTCCAATCAATAGTGGATACTGGTGACCCCATCAGGAAAGAGATTGAGATAAAAGTATTAAAGCAGCCAAATGCATTGCTTAAACACAGTTATGAGGTAAGTTTTTGAAGTGAAAACTTCTTTAGCGGCGTTAATGTTAAACTAGCGTCAGGACACTCAAAACCATCATTCAAACCACATCTATTGTGTACTGTTTCCTTATCCTATCTGCTATTGTCACTCCACATACACTCCTTAATGAATTTTCTTTATATTGCAAATAAAATTGTTGTACATAGGCATTTATATAAATTACATACATATCTATAATAAAATTATTCTAGATATTAACTCAATTGCCAAGAATATTAAAAGAGGAGGAAGATGAGGCTTTTAATAACATAGTTGGAGATTCTGATAAAAAGGATATTCTGGTCAGAGAACACAATTCAGCTGTAAAGGCTATTGCAGTTGGCCATATCATTGAGAAGGTATCATTATATTAATCTTGTATATTGGCACTACATGTGACCCTGTTGTTGTCTTTTTTTTCCTGATATGAATTAATTATTACGTTTGAAGGCGCAAATTGTTGTTCTTTATCGTCACTATAAAGAACAAAAATTGTTCCTTCAATTATACGAAACTTCATGAGAGAAACATATATAGTCAATAGTACACATCAAATGCAATACATCTGACTTGACGACAGTAGTACCACCACTTACAAGTATACAGACCGTGAAGTGATTTGGTCATGTTTCGGGATCAGCTTGTAAGTTGCCGGTTCCAACTAAGCCAGCATAGTGGATGTGACTGCTACTCACAGTTATTGAATTTTAGTAGCAGTGACATCCATTCATAGACCACACTTTGGCTTAACATCAAGCATAATATGTCGAGTCACAATGAAAAAAAAGCTGTGAAAGAGAATACGGTAAAATTATGAATAACGTCGTTATTTTTGTGTGGCGACACGTGTGCTTTATCTCTTTCTAACTTATAAATTGCCGTATATGTATATCATATTACATGTACAGTTTGTCATTTTTAGGTATCCAGACCGATGTTGGAAGCTTTGGTTGTAAACAACAATCTGAGTGCAATCCGTTTAGAAGCCTTGAATAAATTACGTAGAGAACTCTTAGCAAGATATGCATAAGTATATTTATTATAATCATTGTTGTATGTAAGATATCTAATTTGTGATACATAATATATTTTATTCCTCAACAAAACAAACTTGTTTAATTTATTATGACTTTTTTATTGTGACAACGTATACAATTAAAGCGACCGTGGTGTATTCACGCAAATTAAGAGTACGGGTTTAAAACTACTCACCGGTACCAATGTATCTTTGGTTGTCCGCACTTTAGTATAGAAATGTGATTTAATAAAATAAATATATGACAGCATTTCGCCTGTCTGGAGTGCGGTCTATGAATTGAGGTGGCAGCTTTTACAGTTAAATAACTAAGTAAGTCGCATCCAATATGCCGGTCTAGTTGAAACTGGTAAAAAAGAAGCTGAAGCTGATAGCACTTCATGACATGTAATTGATGGTACTACCCCGGATCGACAGTGGCACCACAGCCTACCACTCTTTGATAACCAGACCCGGAGCATATATCTAATTATTTGTAATTAGGCATACATACCGTAAAGTGACTTAGTCGCGTTACGGGATCAGCTTGGAAGTTTTAATGTTACTTAACTTTATTGTGACATCATTTAACCTCGACTCACCCCTGATAGTAAGCGAGAGGAGGTCCATGCCGACGACTAAAAAGACGGAGTCTGTTCACGATTACTAAGCCGGCCAAAGGTGCTTCTTCACGCATCGCTTGAATTATCCAAGGTTATAATAGGATGAAGAGAACACACGGGCTTGTATAGCATTCCACTTGTCAGTCATCCACTTCAGCTGATCGTATTTCGGGATCAGCTTATAAGTTACCGGTTCCAGGCCGGCATAGCGGATGTGACTGCTACTTACAGTTGTAACCGTACTTAACTGTAGTGAGATTCAATTCCATCCGTGGACTGCACTTTATCAGGCGGGTGCAGACATATGTCAAGCCACAATAAAAAAAACTATGTATGACATGAACGATGGATGGGAAATCTATATATATAAAAGAAAGTCGTGTTAGTTACTTCACTTATAAACCAAGAACGGCTGAACCGATTTAGCTGAAAATTGGCAGGGAGGTAGTTTAGAGCCAGGAGAAGGACATAGGATACTTTTTATCCCGTTCGACAGCATTCCCGTGTGACTTGACATGTAACGTCAGTCACTATAAAACGTGGTATAACAAAAAAGAATCAGACTTGGAATAACAAAATTGACGTATAATAACAGCTATGTAATGACGTATGGATGACAATATTTGTATTTGTATATTATATATTTGTAAGAAATCTTTATATATAAAAATGAATTGCTGTTCGTTAGTCTCGCTAAAACTCGAGAACCGCTGGACCGATTTGGCTAATTTTGGTTTTGAATTGTTTGTGGAAGTCCAGGGAAGGTTTAAAAGGTGAATAAATATGAAAGTCCCATGTAATATACAGCCGCTTGCGTGACGCACTTACCTACCGATATATCGATGTAGAAGGTTAGTTTTCCAGAAGGAGTGCTCTGACAGTTTTGACATGTATGGGGGAGTTGTAGACAAAGTTTATGTGACCCCCAGCTAAATCACAAATTTTGACATTTGACATTTTTAACTGTCAAATTATTTTTTCTCTGTGATCCTTTGCTCGCTGACGGAATTTTTTTTTGCGCAATCGATTAATCGTCGAACATTATTTAATATGCAAAAAAACTTAATCAGAAAATGTTGACGGAATCGGACTTTTTCGATTCCCAAACATACAGGTCAAGTTAGAGATACAACTGTCAAGTTAGAGAAACGATTTTGACGTCAACGTGTTCCCACTGAATCACTAATAGAGCGTAAGAACTCGAAATTTTTAATTTCTCAACGTCTGCGTCGCTATCGAACTAATCGTTTTTCGGATTTTTTTCTACATTTTTTGTTCATTTTGACCCCTTAAAAGACCTCCAACATAGGTGTCATGTATAACGCGTTTGTCCACCGCGTGACAGTGTCTGTAAAACAGCCATAAAAATCCCTGTCAACTGAAAATCACGGTAGCTCTAGCGTTGGCTTCATCTAGAATAGCTGCGACTCTGCTAGAAGGGCGGCAAACTGCACATTCTGCCTCGAAATTACCATTAAACATGCAAATCAACGAAACATCAATTTGTAACATCACCACAAATAGCGCAATGGCCAAGACCCTACAGGTATGCAAATTGATTATTTGGGATTAATGCACAATGACCCATAAGAGGTCACTGGAGGCACTGGACAGAACATTGAAAACAAACAAAAAAATATTTTTGGGGGGGCCATGATTCTGTTGTCAGGTGATATTCATCAGACTCTTCCAGTTATTCCCCGATCAACTGTTGCTAATAAACTAAACGCATGCCTAAAATCATCGAATTTGTGGCGGTACGTAAAGACACTCTAATTAACAACTAATATAAGAGTGTTTTTGCAACAAGATGAAACTGCAAATGTGTTTGCGAAGCAGTTGTTAGACATTGGAAATAATAAAGTCACAGTGGGCACCTCGATTTTCTGTCACATCACATCACAGACTTAAAAGAGGAGTTTATTCAGCGTGTTTTTCCAGATATAGCGCAACAGTTCAATAACCATAAATGACTGGCAAGTAAACGAGCAATATTGGCGGGGAAAAATAAAGATGTCGAGGATCACAATGCGACCATTAAGAATTTTCTTTTGGGACAGTTGGTTTCCTTTAAATCAGTCGACGCCGTTATGAACCAGGATGAGGTAGTCAACTATCCCACGGATTTTAAATTTACTGAAATTACCTGGATTACCACCTCACGATTTGCAGTTAAATGTAGGATCAGTTGTCATCATGCTGCTTAACCTCGACTGTGCATTGGAACAAGACTGGCTGTGAAAAAGGTGATGAGTAACATCATCGGGGCAACCATCATAAAAAGAAAACACAAAGGAGAGGATGTCTTGATCTTGCGTATACCGATGATTCCAACAGATTTACTATTTGATTTTAAACGTTTACAATTTCCAGTAAGACCATCAATAAATCGCAACGCCAGTCGTTGGAAGTTTGCAGAATCCACTTGGCGTTTCCCTGTTTCGCGCATGGACAATACGTCGCGTGTTCGCGCGTCGGAAAACCGTCATTTTTGTTTATTTACGCACCACAAAACAAAACAAAAAATATAGTTTTTTTTAATTGATTAACAGACTGTATCATAACTGTGCGTGTCTGTCAATAGCAAATTAAAACCTTATAATTTCATGAAAACTCTGTTTTGTAAGTAAGCAACATCATGTGTAATTAATCGAAAATAATAATAATATTTCATTCATACCGAGCATTTTTTTAAATTAATTATGGATTCCTTTTCTTTGTTTTAAGTTTATTTTATTATTAAAAAGTTTAGGTATTTTATTCATCGATTGTGGCAGTACGAAGTCTGCCGGGTCAGCTAGTTATAAATAAAAATGTCAAACTCATTCGTAATGTTTATTCAATACTCCTGCAACGCCTAACATTCATATTGACAAATTTAATAAGACACGAGATCTTTGTTAAATGAAAGAAGACCTACGAAAAATAAAATATTTACAAAAAGAGAAGATGCTATTCCAAAATAAGAGTCATATCAAAATTATTTCATTTGCACAAGCATGCTTTCAAATGGCACTATGGCTTACAATATTTCCATTCCTTACAGCATTTTTGCAATTTAAAGAAACATGTATAGAGTGCATGAATAAAATTCCTCAAATACTATTAATTTGGCGGACACAGTATTTATTCCTTTACACTAAACGAGCTTAAAATTTATTCATATCTAAAACTAAGATGACATTAAAATACTAAAAAGCCAATGCATAGGCACACAAATAAAGACATTAACCCATTGGAGGCCAAAGGACATCATTCATTTTGTATGGAGGCTTGGGCTAAATTGTATTACCACTTGCATATACATTACAAAATAGTTTAATGCACGAAGATTACAATGTTATTGGCATATATCCCTTATTTTGTTTGTTTAGGTGTGTTAAATGATCAAACTATAACTATAATGTCTTTGTGATTGAGACGATACATAATCCATATCTTATTTTTCAATTAACTCAATTGCAAAGCAATTAAAAGCAAAACTGTTATTAGTTTTATCAATACAAGTATCGAAACTACCATTTATATATTTTTTCATCATTGGCCATTACAAAAATATCCCAAAATGAATGATGTCCTTTGTTTGACCTCGACTCGCCTGATGGTAAAGCAAGCGGGGCTACAAAAGCGTTCAGTTGACATTAACTCTATCCTTTCATGTTATTAATGCCTTCTGTGCGTAGCGAACTCAGCAGTAATAGGATTGCCACTACATATATTCCAAGCGTGTTCAACACATACACATGTAAATGCTACTCCAAGGCAACATAGTTATGAGACCATTGATAGATGACCACGTATAGGTTCTAGGGAAATTGAGCAAACATATTCATCAGGTTTGAAATACATTACAAATTTAGAGGTTGACATGGCAACGTGTACAAAAAATAAATACAAAGTTATTTGTATCTATACACGCTAGATGGCCGTTTTGACGTTTAACCTCCTCATGAAGTTTCTTATAAATTGAGAACGATAATTGTTAATTTATACAAATCTTCATGAACGATGCAAACGTAAAAACGGCTAACATAGCATGCTCCTGGTATAATTTATTAAAACAATATTTTTACACGTATGCATTTGAAATGAATTTGTCTAAAGTAATTTCAAACCAATAGTTTAGTAATGTAATTCTAAACTTTCACTTAAACAACAAGTAATTTATAGCAAAAATTCACGTATCACTATTTTACATTGCTCCATTTCATAGCAAAGGGTATGAATATAATGTATAAGATCACCCCATTAGAGGTCAAAGTACTCAATTGGGACTTGGGGCTAGGCTGTACATTTTTCTAATTAAATTTAAACTATACCATCCCTGCACTCAGTCGAGTACATTATCCTCATGAGATAAACCTTACTTAACAAATGATAAGTCTAAACAATTTGTCGTGTTTGGTGTAAAATTATAATGACACTAATCTAGTGCTTAAATAGTGTTTAACGCTGGTCTAAAAATGTTATGTTCTAGCATTGGAGTATTTTTGTCAATTATATTATTCAGAGGAAAGTGTGCCAAATAAAGCCAATACAAACATGCGTTGACTAAGTATTGACTTTAACGCTCTGGACCACAAATGAAGTAGTGAAAATACGTTCGAAGCCGATTAAAATCGAACTTAGGTCTACTTTTAATATGATTTGCCAAACACCGTCGAATCTCACTCTGTATTATCAAACTCAACAGATATTTTCATTACATTCCTTTTTATTTCTCAAGGCCTGTGTAGTTCAAAGCAATTGTCTAGGCATTTTAGATGCAATATAGGTAGAAGAAAAAATTGCACAGCAACCTCAGCCAACAAAACCTAATAGTGAATTAAACAAATTTTATGCGGCTTACTATCGCGTTTATTTTGGTTTTGATTTTACAATTTTATTTCATTCAACCAATAGGACGACTAACACCTCAGTCTCTTCGTTACTACAATGGCTGCGAAGCTCTCGAAATGTCAGAATAATAAAATAAAATTATAAAATCAAAACCAAAATAAACGCGATAGTAAGCCGCATAAAATTTGTTTAATTCATTAATCAATGTTCGCGCAAAATGTAAGAAAACTTAATAGTATTACCCAATACAATTGCTTAGAACTACAAGAGGTACGCCCGGCCTAAAAAATGATAAAACAAATTTAACCAAGCGACCATCCATACACACACATGCTTTCCTACCAACAAAGACGGCCATTTTGAATGTGACGTCATGATGACAAACTTATTGTGTTGTGGTCTTCATCGGTTAAATGGCTCTAAAGATGATAATACGAGTTCATAAAGTGGAACTTTTTAATATAGTATTATTTAACTTAAACTCTTACTTAATAAGGCAGTCGTTAACATTTTTATAAGTTATTAATAAATTGCAATTTTGCTATTAATTTTATATACTGACTGTTTGTCTACAAATCAATCACAAATACGTTTCTTCAATTAAAATATAAAATGCCTAAAATTATTACACTAGAATTTACATTAACAAACTAGAGCGCTCTTTTCCTCAGATACAAAATTCATGTTCTTTGTGACTGAAAGTTTTATTGTAAATTTTAATAAAATGTTATTAATACAATATCATCGGGGATAGTGTGTTGACAAGTAACTAGCTTCCGTTATTGCCACGTAAGTGACTTTTTATATTTGTCTCTGCCTATCCCTGTGAGAATTGAGAAGTAAAGTGATGATAAAAAAGAACTTAAACTTTCGAACTGACCAAAGATGTTGCTAAGTATTTTTTTCTTGTATGCAAACTATATAAAAAATAATTTAAGTATGTCTGACTGCTAAGCGACCAGCATGGTGGATGCGACTGCTACTTTCACCTCTATTTAAGGACTGCAATCAGGCTGGGTGCTGTCATGAATTCACAATGAAAGAAAACCATAGACTCCCATAACCATCAAAGGTCTACTGGTGTGGAATATCTGTCTATTATTGTCATGGACTGCAACAGCACTATCCCCGACGATATGCCAATAATGACTTGCAACACAGGACAATTTTGTATCTCGAATGGAAAATAACAACAATTGTGTTTTAAAGCGAAATAACTAAAATTATAAATAACACATGGAACATTGAACTCGTCATAAGTTGAGTATAGATGATATTTGGATCATGTTTGGTCATTGTCTATTAAATGAATATACCTAATATGTGATTGACTGAGCAATGCCATTCACGGTCTTCGCTTTAAGTACACCATTCTCATATGACAACACCGTCTCGCGTCCATTCTCTGTTACCCTGCAAAATAATTAAACATATATTAAAATATGAACTAATATAAAATAAGGGCTGGGGATGTGGCGGATGCAGATTTTTTCACATCAAAAAAACTTAAGTGTGGGTAAAAAATGTCAGTTATCGTCGCTCTTGCTTATCATCAGGCCGGTCGAGGTCAAATGTCGTATCACAATAAAAAAACACATTCACATCAGCGAGTCGGCGAGTAAGAAAATAAAGAAAGGATAACTGTTACTGTCTATTAAGGCGACCGTGGTGTAGTGGCAGTGCAATGGTTACGCAAACGGAAGAGCACGGGTTCGAAACCACTCACCGGCACCAATGTATCTTTGATATATGTACTTTGGTCGTCCTGTTTCTATGATACAAGCAAGCACTTTAGTAGCTTAGTATAGAAATGTATAATAAAAATAAAATAAATTAATTTTTACACACTTAATTTTTTTTGTACAGATACAGATCCCAAGCCCATTGGGCACATTGATATTTATAAACAGAAATCAAGCGAAAGGATAAAACATACTTTAAAAACCAGACTATATTGTCTGCTTGAAGATAATTGTAGCGAAAAGAAGAGAAGAAAATTCTTTGGCCGGCATAGTGACGGCGACTAAGGCAACCGTGAAGACTCTTGGACCTCTTCTTGCTTACCATCAGGCGGGTCGAGGTCAGACGTTACAATGAAAAAAATGGCAAATACTAACTTTTTAGTAATAAGTTTCTTTCCGTTAACAACACGTGTCGTAGTGGTGGTGCTCTTCATGTTACCACCAGCTGGGCCGCCCATTGAGCTATTAAAGGTGGAGAATGACGTGAATGAGTTTCCATTAGCAACGGAGAATATGTCATCCAGGCCGCCCATGCCCAGGCCAAACGGCGCAAACAGGGTAGAGGCAAGTGTAGTGTTACCACCGCCACTTCTGTGTCGTCCACTTCGGTGATGGTGACCGTGACCGTTCAACTCTGGAAATACGACGAATTTTAATTATTATTGTAGTTTGACGGACATCCTTACTTATATTATAAACGCGAAAGTTTGTGAGTATGGGATGGATGTTTGTTACTTTTTCACGCAAAAACTACTGAATGGATTTTAACGAAACTTTACAATAATATAGCTTATACATCAGAATAATGCATAGGCTGTTGTAATTTATAAACAAATTGTGTAAATAATAAATAAAAAAAACAAAAAACATTTTCCCATACATAATTGCGTGCGCAGAAATTCATTTTGGGTAAACTAAGAAAAATCTATGAAGCTGAAAATTGAAAACAAACTTTTATCTCATATAATCTTTGCCCCCTGTCACCTAGCTTACTCTTAATCTAACTTGTTATCTATGAATTATTAATTAACAATAATAACTTATTTAGATCACTACCTTGGGTTTATTAATGTACATATATCTTGACACATTGAGAGTGGGTTGAATGCTTGAGATAAGATTGCTGAATTAAATAGGTAACATAATAAGATTTACACCCTTTTTTTACATCACCATACTAAGCTACTTGTAACAATGAAGCAGGATGACCAAAGTAATATCAAAGATACCTTGGTACCGGTAACCGAACCCGTGCTCTCGGTTTGAATAGCTACCACTACCACTTGGTCGCCTTAAATTCAATCAGGTTTCACATCTCAAGTATCAAAATAGGTTAATTGTAGTATAGGCGATATAATGCAGTCATGCCATAGCAGACGCGCGATGAACGCTCCATAGTATTAAGGATAACAACTGGGTGTTACAGAATAAGCCGTAAAAATTATAATAAATTATTAAACCAAAAACATTACCAACCCTAGTTGGTATCTATCATGTCAGAAGGCAAAGATTATTACAGAGGGATAATAATAATTTTACTTCTTTATACATCTAATAATTTTTACTTTAACCATTTTTCCTTTTTTTGTTCACAAAGGTTTGCTATCTCAAACATCCCAACATGTTCAAAGTACTGGCTTCAAAATGAAATGGCTTGAAAATAACAATAAAAAAAATATGCTGGCAAATTCAAATCATCTTGGCAAACGTTTTAAAATTTGGTAAAATAGCTATGTATTCTAACTCAAAATATTATAATTTACAAACTATGTAATTTACTCTTTGATTTCACTGAAACAGGGTTGACACATTATTGAAAAATTTAATGATTTTTTGCAGTACACGCACAAACCGGTTTCAAAATACTATAATTGGACTCTTAATAAGAGACCATTTAACCCCCTTTCAGCTTTAGGGGGTATTTTGTAACACCCTGCACTATAAGGTTATATTTACCAGCAAATAGATCACGGAAGGGAGACCCGCCGAAGAATTCTCTAAACACCTCGTCTGGATCGCGGAATGTGAATGGGAAGCCTGCATAGTTGTAATCGTAGTCGTCATCGTGTGCAGTGCGTCGCGACCGTCCACTATTCAGGCCCTCTTTGCCATACTGGTCGTAAACACGACGCTTTCTCTCTGTAAACATGTTGTAAAATAAATTAACGAGAAACAAACAAGCTGGGGAAGGTCAAACAAACAAAAAAAAACCTTTTCACACAATAATAAAATAAACTAAGTTGTATATTTTATGGATAGTTGTAAAACGTCGTTAAAATTCATAATTAAAATAGATTAAAAGTCTTAAGGCCGAAAAGTATAAATAAATCCTAGTATTTTCTTAGATTTTGCGCGAACATTGATTATTGAATTAAACTATTTTATGTGGCTTACTAACCAAATATAATGCGATAGTAAGCCGCATAAAAATTGTGTTTTTCATATATAAATTCTGGTATATCACTATTTCAAGAAAAGTAAAAACGAGATTGAAGTGCGAGATTGGAGCATGCACTTATAGCAGCGACGTTTAAAAAATATATATTGTGGCCCGACACGTCACTTTACTCCAATCGATGTTAAGCTGGAGACTCGTCCATTAATGGACGCTAAATAACTGCAAGTAGCAGTCAAATCCACTACGCCAGCCAAATTGTAAACTTTCAATCTTGCCCCAAAAATATATGGAGTCTTTATGATAAAATATGCTTAAGACCTAGTTTTAATCCATTCTAATTATATATATGTTCTACACTAAAAAGTCATGCAACATTTTATTATTCAACAATTCTTTCCTAATAGGTATATCTCTGTTATGTTCGGATACAAATCACTATACTAATTTTTTAATCAATAGTCAACCTTATGTTAGTGGTAAATAAAACTGAAAAAGCATGTCAGTAGCATTTTGTTATAGGGCCTATATTTTGAACATTATCATTACTCTGGTTGTATTTCACTGATAAGTAAATGGAGCCATTTGATTAGAAATTGATAATATCCACAACAAGGGCAATTGTTACGATTGAGCTATATTGATCTTTCTTTATTCCTGAGATACAAAACGTTATTATTATGCGATTTAGGATTTATTTAGGCGGCGACCGTGATGAGAACACGAGTTCGAGACCATCCACCGGTACCAATGTATCTTTGATATATGTACTTTGGTTGTCCTGTTTCTATGAAACAAGCACCATAGTAGCTTAGTATAGACATGTAAAAAAATATGAAAACATTGGTGTTAAGATGAAGTGCGGTCCATGAATGGAGGCGACTTTTACCACGCCGTCGAATCCTCAATTCCAGCCTGGCTCTATTCAAGCTGTTCCTGGTTTCACGGTCTGTACACTTGAAAGTGGTGGTACTATCGCTGATAAGTAATAACCACCAACTGCCTGCCTACCACTATTAAACAGACCCAGGACAAATATATACCTTTTTTTAATAACAAATATTTGTTATGTTCTATCTTAATTTATATATATTACAAATAAATGCTATGATACAAATGCTTGCTTCAACAGGGAATCGATCCCAGGATTTTGTGTTAATTAAATTGTGTTAACCGATGCACGGGTCACTGTCTGTGTTACTCGTTTATTATTATTTTACGATAGAAAGAAAAGTTTTCATACTTTAAATTGCATACATTGTACAAGAGATTGTATTGGGGCTAAAGTCTTTTGCCTCTGCCTATCCCTGTGACAATTTGATTCATTGCAATGAGCTTATAAATAAGCAGCTTTCTTTATATCTTGTTCAATTTATTAAAAAAGCAGTCATTTTTAAACAAAATGGCTTTTCTCAGCTTCTAACCTATCTATTGTTGGACCTAGGACTCCACTTAGCTATAGTATTCCTATATTATCATCCCGCTCACATAATAATAAGTTGTAACTCAAGAAAAATAGATTTTACACGTAAACATCAATTCACTCTACTCATAATAAAAGAATGCATTGAGTGGTATATGTCATGGCAGATAAAAAGAGCAGACTTAAAACCTGCGCAGTATTAGGATCGGTAGATAAGAAGACGCAGCTCTGAACGACTGCGGTGGATACAAATAAATAGGATACCGCCTATCTATACAGTCCTGCAGCACATATTTATTAATATTTGAACTTTTATAAACATGCGTAAAACGAAACGTAAGTAGCTTACAAAAAGACATATCAAAAAAAGAATCAAATTAGGAACATTTTGTTTCCCGCTATTTTTCATTTGATTTTCTTTCTGTCAAAATGAAAGCTTCATTGCCTGCGCTCTTTTTGTCTGCAGGAATCCATAACACAGGCATTCTTTTACTATGAGAAAAATGTGTCTGATGTTAACATGCATAGCTCAATCCACACTCAGCACTCCCAACAAAATATGTGATCAATATAAAGCTACCAAAGAAACGATGGAATGGTGTCTCTCCAAAGAACCCCTTGAAGCTAAAATGTCGATGACCATTGACTCCATTCTTGTTCTGATATCTGTGACTATGGCTGGAGCCTCGCGCATCATACACTTTCCGTTTGTTCTCTAACCAAAACAAGTCACAGTAATTTTATTATCTACCTAACAAATGCATATTGTTTAAACTAAACAAAACAAAAATAAAACTATTCATTTAATTTAAATGTTCATAAAAAAAATAAAGAATTGAAAGTATTTTTTATTTGTCCAAATGATAATGGACTTTGTTTATTTGTTATTTATTATTGCACTTATAATAAACTTTATTTACTTTAGTGTATTTTTTTTAAATATTGTGGTTCGGCATATAACAGCACCCTGCCTGATGTTAAGCTGGAGTGTAGTCCAAGGATGGAGGCAACTACTACTACAGTTAAACAGCTGCAAGTAGCAGTCGCTTCACTATGCCGGCCTAAATGGAACTGGCAACTTACAAGCTTATTTCGAAACGTAACTAAGTCACTTCATGGTCTGTTCACTTGTAAGTGGGTCATACTACCTCGTACTATTATTTTTTTAACTTTCGTGTTTCATAATTTTTTATTGATCTATTGTAGAAAAATATTGTAGATTTTTTTATAGGTTTGCTTTGATTAGGCAAACTTGTCCCTGACTGAAATACTCATAACCAATGTTAGTAAGAATATATTAATACAAAGACAGCCGATTTTTTTTATTATTACATATTATCTATCATTCTTATTGGGGCTGACATGGGGCTGGCAGCACGACGCCCAATTTTAAGCCTAAGTGTGGTCCATGAATGGTGGCAACTGTACTACAGTTAGATAACTACAGGTGTCAGTCAAGTCCACTATGCCGGCCCAGGTGGAACCTGTACTTTAAGCTGATTCTGAAACCCGACTAAGTCACTTCATGGTCTGTCATGAATGACTTCTAAGTTACTTGAAATGATGATACTACTTGTAAGACTAGCCATACAGCCTGGCCTACCATTCTTAAGAAATCAATAAACGCAAACAAAGAAACAATATAATTAAAACTGACATTTTGTTAAAGTAAACAATGGATGTTATATTTAATTGATTTCACTAAATATTTTATTGTTATGTTTTTGCTTTGTTTTGCAAATGTCCACATACCAATATTTATTATATGCGTTTTATGTATGAGTAATTGATAACGGAGTAGAGATAAATATGTACAATTATTAGTATTCAGATTCATTTTGTTTATTTCATAGAGAACTCCACAAATATAAATTGGAAATTGCTAGAACATTCAGCCAGTTTATAATCATTCTAAGAGTCTTAAAATTAAAGTTTTATAAAAAAAAAACAGCCATCATAGTGAGGCTACCAAGATCATATATTCAGTCGTCGGTACCATTAGATCGGCCCTTGCTTACCCATAAAAAAAATAGCATGTACTAAATATTTACAAATCTTTCCCTTCTACTCAACATTTACAACTTTGAAAGTTATAGTAATAACTACCGGGGATTAATTGAAGTGCCAAAAAGTAAACCATAAAAAAAACAATTAGCCATGAAACCCACAATCCCTGCTCACTACACCAAAGGTTAGCTGGTAGAAAATGTAACTAGAGATTAAGCTTGCCTATGTACACGTTAAGTGTTTTTTTATTTACTGTGCAATAAAGAATTTATTAATCTATCTAATTAGGGTTGAACTAATATCAGTTTAATATTGTTTGTATAGGAGAAGTACATTCGTTCTATTTGTTGTTCATTTGTCACATGGCTTCATTTATTGTTGCTTGACATATGACCGCACCCCCAGCACAAGGTAGTGTCTGTATGGGTACAGACCGCAGAGTGCACTACTTTTTTGTATGAGGCGACACTATTGCGATAATCAGCATTTGCTAAGTCATAGATTATAAATATGATGTTTGGATACAATATTAATGCGGCGGCTGCACACTAGTGTCGCCTTGCACAGAATTATCTCATACAAACAAGTAGTGTTAAGCTGGAGTACGGCCCATGAATGAAGGTGACTACTACTATAGTTAAATGATGGTTGTACACACTCAATAATTTTTAGTCTATAACTTGTTTGACACTTCAGAATCCCCAGAATTTCTTTCAGATCTACAATATATTTTACTAAATTAAAATCTGTTTCTATTCTATTCTGTATCATAGTTGTTTTAATATTTTAGACAAATCTTAGCCTATATAGGAATAAACAATTTAAAATAAAAAGTTTGTCATGATAAAACTTATATTCTATAATGGAATCATTAAATAAATAAAGTAAAAGCATGAAAACATACCATCAGACAAAACTTCATATGCTTCGGAAATCTCTTTGAATTTTCTATTAGCTTCATCAGCATTACCTGGATTTTTATCTGGATGCCATTTCAATGCAAGTTTTCGATAACTGAAAATACCAAAACATAAATATTAATTAAAAATAAAAATTGTTGAAAGTAAGATGCATTGGTTTGCATTAAAAGGTCACATGAAAAGAGATTTATAAATCAGAGGTGAGTTGAAGGACAAAACCCAGTTGATCCAAAAAAAAACTCAATCCAATTGAGGATATTTCTAAAAAAGTAGGCGACCCTAGAGTCCATAATAACAGAGCCAGTATGTATAAAGATAATTGTGAATTTATTTAATAGATATTTAACAGTCATTGCAAAATTCTGTATGATAATAGTAGTGGAACCACTAGACTTAAGCAAGGATAAATTATATCTAAACTTGCTTACCATCAAGTACGCAAAGGCAGATGTAGTCGGAATAATAAAAAAAAGGAGTAGTGGGTCATGCTCGCAGCATGCACGTGCCTTGTTACAATTAGATTAGATTGATATATTTTCAATCAGGAATTGGTTTTTTCTTTAATGCATTCTGTGTAAGCTTAGTCTTGAAATGTTTATTCTATTGAAAGCATTTATTTATGAACAAAGGAAAACAAATGTTAATAAAGAACATTATTCATTTTGTATGGGGACTTGGGCTTAAATGTATTCACAGTTGCATATACATTTTAAAATAGTTTGATGTACGAAGATTACAATGTAATTGTAATATTTTCTTTATTTTGCATAGTTCAGGTGTGCAAAATGATCAAACTATAATTATGACAGTTCAAAGGAGAACTGTTAATATGGGATGTCTTTGTGAATGACAGACAATACAAAATCTTATTTCCAGATAACTCAATTGCACAGCATTTAAAAGCAAAATTGTTATTAGTTTTATCAACACAAGTATTAAAACTACCATTTATATATTTTTTAATCATTGGACAAGTATATAAAATCCCAAAATGAATGATGTCCTTTATTAGATAAACAATGTGTCCTCAAGAAAGCTGGGTTGCCTAGTGCCCATAATAGTAGAACTTGTACAAGAAGAATTATAGATGTGAGGGAAGCGAGGGAGTTGTGTCAAGATCATGACTAGTGGCACATCATTGTCTCTGCCTATCCCTGTGGGAAAAAGATTCGATTGATTGATAAACAATGTTATACTAATATACTAAACATGCTTGTATAACAAAAACTGCTTGATAAGGACATATATAAAAGATACAGTGGTGCAAGACCGTTTTACTAATACTAGACCATGGTCAGCTTAAATTTCTTATTAAATAATAGAGTCAACAAACTAAATAGTTGGTAAGGAACTTGCAATCCATTGTTAAGGTTGACATCTCAATAGGATGAGCATAATAAATGATTAGTGGGTATTTAAAAAAATATTGATAGCAGGATCATTTTAGCCAAATTGCTGCTAAATTTTTTGGGGAGTTTACTTACGCCTTTTTAATTTCACCATCAGTGGCAACTCTTGTCACACCCAATACTCTGTAGTAGTCCACCATGATGGATAGCCCTCCCGGGTTTTAGAAGAACCTGGAAAAAACAAGAAATAATTACAACGTAAAGGAAAAAATAGTATATTTACGTTCGACGCTTCTAGAAAGCTAACAAATAAATAGTATTTTAGTCGTTAGTTGCAAATGAATGAAAAAATGCATGGTGTTTTTTTGTAGTTGCAATTTAGCAATTAAAACGTTTGTATAAAATAAAATACAATTGGATTTGCAAACCTTACCAAAAAAAACTTCTTAATATTTTGTGTAGTTTTATATGTAGTACGTATTATGATATCACGAAAAATTAAAATATTTATAATTTGTTATTAAACTATTCATTCGTGTATTGTCAACAGCTAGTCCACCATTTTGAATTTTTGTTTTTTGTGTTGTTGTTTAATTAAAGGCAAAGGAATCATAGCATATAGGTACATCCCATTTCTTCTTTAATTAAATATTTATCATGCCTTCATTGGATGAATAATGAAGATAAACTCGCTTTGATGTAAATACGACGACAACATGAAATGTATTCAGTTATTCACGAGTAGGACTTGTGATGATCTTTCTGCAATGCTTTTTTATTAGTTAGTCGAAAATAGCACCAAACCAAACGAAAGACATTAGATTCCAAAAACTACTAAAAGTAGTATAAAAATATAAAACACAGTTAATTACCAGCAAAATATTTGATCGATTTATCTTTATGGCTAATTTCAGGTTTAAAACACTAAAACAACACGCTTTTTTTTTACCAATATAATATATTTTTAAATTAATTCATTTCTCATTATACCGCGTAAGATTATTGTCTGGGATCTTTTGTTGACGCAGGACTATCCCTATGTTGTATTTATTATGTAATTACACTAATTGGCCGGCATAGTGACGGAGACCGTGAACTGAGGCGGTTTTTTTCTCGCTTGCACTTTTGGACCTTTCCTTGCTTACCATCACGCAAGTCGGGTTTAGATGTCGGAGTCACGATAATATTTGTATATACAATATATATATATAAATTGTTATACAATGCAAGAGGTTCTGTAGGAGTGACCTTATTGATAAGCTTTAATTTTCATAATTCGTCATTGTCAAGTACAAGTTATAAATATAGGTTAATTGCATAATATCAGGTGTAGGAGAAGTATTATTACTTTGATATAAAATAAAACATTATTAAAAATATATCTTATATTATCATTTTATATTTGTAAAGTTTTCTAAGTAAATGTTCTTAAAAATGGTTGCACATTTAAGCATTTGATTCCTTTGCCATTACCAAATTGGCGCCTTTTTGCGTGTCATTATGTCAATAAACTATCAAGTATTATTCTTAATATCCGTTTTAAAAATAAGTTGCAGTTTAAGGTAATAAAATTATATTGCACTAATTAGTGATTTAGTTTAATTTTAAATCCCACGGTAGTTACCATTATAGAAGTATAAAAGTTCGTATATTTGTAAAAGAGGGTGAGGTGTACATTCTATTAGTTTCCAACAGTTTCTAAGGAACCTACTTAAGTTAGCCGCTTACTGTTTTTTGTTGCATCATTCATTTCTTAATTTGTAAGAATTGCTCAATACGCACATTTTGCACGTGAAATATACGTTTCGTGTTTGTCTATCAGGTAAGTATAAAATTTACACATATCTGTCTGCTGATCATTTCAAGTAAATATACATAGCCTACCCCTTTAATTGGGTACTTAGTAGCTTATCAAGACACTTAAATATATATAATTGAAATGTTCGTAAATAACTAAAAAACACATACTGGGTATAAGTAGATTTCATGTTGGTTGAAAATTAATTAGACACGACACGTTTAAAATATTCCGTTTCCATAAATATACGTATCAATATGCTAAATAAATTACTTCGTCGGTTAAAATGTTATCGTTTTATCACATTGGTGTGTAGGTATGTTCTGGAATAATCAAACATATTGATTTGTTGACAAAATGGTCTGTAACATGAGAAACTGTTTGTTCGAGTTCAGTGTAATTGGGTGCCAATAATGTGACAAGTCTCGTTATCTCTGTTCGTTTCATAATAGATAATTATATACACACGCACGTATGCGCTTATTTAAGTTAGATATTTAACGTGGTTTCTCAGGTTATAAAACTAAAAAATTTACCTTAAAATAACATTGATATTAACGTAGGCGTAAGTAGGATGGCACGTTTTGCAGCTGTATTATGTTATTATTTTAATTCACTGTTTCAGCAACCACAGTTTTCCAACACTTTCCATCACAATTTTTATTGTTGCGATTACACTTTAATTCCTATGTTTATACACCAATAACACTTGAGATGTTTACCAGAATTACGATTAACAATTACACAAGAAGTCTTTTAACGTATAGAATTTGATTCGAATATTGATATGAGATAGAGGGTACAAATTGTAGACAAGGAAGTTTCCAGAGCTCGCCTTTGTTGCGAACCACCGCACAGTGGGTATTTCGTCGACTGACGCGACGATGCGTCGCAAACTCGCGTCGATGGATGGCGTTGCGGTCGCCTAGCTTGCTCGAATCGGCGCGGGGAGGGTTATTCGTCATACAAACACTATTCGTTCTACATACGCTCTCATCCATCAGATCTACCTCATATATCGACGTATCATACCGTTAATATTAAAATATGTTCATTTAAGCAGCCGCTGAAATTGACAAATCAAATTAGGTCCTGCCGGCCCTTATCAACACCTAACGCTATGGCTTGCCGTCCATTTAGTCTCCAACGTTATTTATTCATAAGTATACGTTATTTGTATTTTTTTACTGTTTGTTGAAGTAAGAATTAACATATTGCAATATCATTTAATTTAGAGTTTGTATGAATATAATATGTCACTATGTGAATTTCCTACCCACGTAGAAAGTGGTAATAACGCATTAAATACAATAAAGGGCAAAATTTGAAATATTAAGAGGATTTTGTTTGAGATTTCTGTACGAACGTGCACATGACCTTCAGAGACCGGTCGTCGAGCAGCCGGTCTGCAGCTGATCTGTGCGTTCATTCTTATTCTGACGTCACACGGTTAAACGATTATCAACTTTATTTAAGATAAGTTTTTCTTTTGAGGTTTTCTGTAGGCGACTATAATGTAGTCGGTTCATGGACAAGTGATGTAGGCTTAGCGTAATGTGACCAAGTGGCCGCCTCCCACACATTAACGTGAGTTTTGAAGTTAACTGATACTTTGCACAACTACCTTAATAAAATTGTAACGTGCAATACAATACAAGTATAAGGCCCATCTTTTGCGCTAAGATTTGTATCAGATACGGTATCTGAGATCTGAGAGATTTTTTATTAGTTTTACCATCCATACACACGTTGATTTTGTATCACGACACAAAATCTAGTTTTTCGGTATAATGGGTACCTCTAACACGTCTGATATACCTCCAGTAGTTATAATAGCTCTTGTAGTATTAATACGTTTACTGCATGTTTGAAAAAAAGCAAAATGATAGTGGTCTAAAAACATGTTGCAGGATATCGTATTGTCGTCGTAAGCCAGAATAACGTGAAACCGATACCGCTTACACGTTGAGATCAGCATCATAATACGGAATCAATGATACATGCTGCGATACAAACTTCAGCGTGAATAGGGCTCATAACATACAGCAAAATAATACATAAGTATATCAATCAATTGTCACGTCTTTCTCCCACAGGGATAGGCAGAAACAATGGAGCGCCACTTGCCACGATCCTGACACAACTCTATGTGACAGGAAGAATGTGACTCGCTTCCTTCACATTCACGATTCTCTTCATACAAGCTCTATGGTTACCATAACTAGGCATTCTAGTTTTCTTGAGGATGTCTCCGATTTGGTCGGCAAACACCCTCCTGGGCTTGCCTCGTTTAACGCATCCATTCACATGAGATTTATAAATTATTTTCGTCAATCTACTTTCACTCATCCATTCCATGTGCCCAAAACCATCGAAGCATTCCTTTGTCAATCCTTGTCACTACATCCTCTTTAAAACCACATCTATCGCGCACTGTGCTATTCCTAATTCATAATACATTATGGATTTTTGTTAATAAGAAAATTGAAGTATTTCAGAATTTTCTGACGTAAATTATTATAGTATCGTAAATATTCTTAATACCAATTTAAAAGTCTGGTCTCTCTGTTTGAGTAGGTAGGAAGCATTAAGGACCACTAAAATTTCTCTTAGTATCGATGCCAAAATATTTTTTGCCCTAGTCGTGTCGTAGTATTTTAATGCCAATGTCAAGCTTATTTTTCATATAAATAACTAAAACTTTCTTATAAAAATGTTTTTCTAGTGGGTGTACATAACAAAATCAAAAGGTACATAATGAGCAGAACGTAACATGATTTAATGAAACAATCACGTGAATTAGGAATTTATTTAGGTATCTGCTTATTAGAATTCATTTTCAAGAGCGACGGCATAACTAAGTCATTTTTAGTTTCGGTACCAATATACTATTAGATTATGTACTTTTCTTATAGGAAAACGGTCGTTCGCAGGCTGGAGGGAGGTAGTTTTCAGAGGTGAAAGCTTTGATTTGACCTTGCCACTTCATCACATTTACCCTCACCTCGCTATATAGTAAATCATATTAGCCAATTGTTCATATTGTATCTATTAAACAATGCAATACGCTTAAAATATTAAAATACTAGTAATTTATTATTGAAATTTAATTGCTTACTTTTACGAAACTGTTTTACATGTTGTGTGTGTATGACTTACAAGAACAGATTAAAATTAAATTGATAGGAACAATAGATACAGTGTTTATGTCGGCCGCCCTCGTTTGACCGGTCGCTTATGTTGATTTACGTACACGAAACACTTATCTTTGATTACCATCGGCTTACTTACTTTGTGACTGTATCTTTAGATACAAAGCAACATAAAGAGTTTACGTTTAAAATACAGTAGCTTCTAGTGACGCTATCTAGTAGCAAACAGTTAAAAAATCGTGATAGAGCAACTGTCTTAAATCGTGCAGCAAAATGGTTTAAACCTCGTAAATTAAAAATTCTAACTTATTTTAAGAGCAAATTGGGTTCATTGCTTTAATCATTTATATAAATACTGTAAACATAATAAAAATTGCTGAATTAATATACTAGGACTTTATAGAGCTGTTGGTGTCGCCCGTGTGATTTAGGCGCTTGTCAAGCGTCCAAATGTCTCAGATTAGTACACATAAATTGTGTTTAATGAAATTATTAAAATTTGCGTATACCTGCTGTGTATTTTTTGCCGTCCGAATAATAACATTCAGCAAACACGTTGTTATTGAAACCCACCATGCGATAAATAACTAAACTATAAAAGACCAATAAAATCGAGTTATCTTCACAGACATGTATTGCATACAACATTTAGCAATGACTTTGTTTATAAAACTATAAAAATATCCCCGGAAGTACCTAACGCATTGGAACTTTAATTTCAAGGACCCAACTTGAATAAAAACTATAGGATAAGATAAGATTCAAGTCGAATACATGTTCATGATAACCTCTAAGGTTTATCCAAAACAGAAAATTATAAAAAAAGTTAACAGTTCGATGATAGAGATTAGGCAAGCGTTGTGTCGCCGGATTCTCATTGCTACGTCACTATGAGCTAGGGATGTTATGGAACTCCGTAACCAAAACTATCGGATGTCCGAAACAAAAACCTATCCGTAACCGTAACCGAATCCGTTATAAAAGTTAATTACAGATAGAGGCGGAGCCTAAATGAAACATGTTATGACAGGCTTTTACACTTATAATTATTTAAAAATCGAATTTCCGTAACCAAAATTATCCGAAATAGTTACATATCCGTAACCGTATTCGAAACCCCCTAGCACGGCAATCCAAGAAGCAAGATAAACACCTCCAAGGAATATTATTGTAACTCATTTTAAATAATTTAATACGCTGGTACATCAAAATGTTTAATAAAAAAAGATTAAAGTTTTCTACATTGTTTTGCGTGAAGTTTTACTAAACCTTTAAATATATATTTTTGGACATTTCGTTGCACTGTTCTGGTAAGTTATTTAAAATGAGTTGCAATGATGTTCTTTGCAAGTGTTTATCTTACTTCTTGGATTGCCGTGCTAGGGGGGCTGTATAATATTATTCCTATAACCGTATCCATATCCGAAACTTCATTATTTATATATTTATTGTGTCTCGACATTTGACAGCACCCTGCTTGATGTTGAGCTGGAGTGTGGTCTATGAATGGATGCCACTGCTACTACAATTCAATAACTATGAGTAGCATTCACGACCACTTTGCCGGCTTTGTTGGAACCGGCAACTTACAAGCTGATCCCGAAACGCGACTAAATCACTTCACGGTCTGTATACTTGTAAGTGGTGGTAAGTGGGTACCACTGCTTACCACCAACCACTACCTATCCATAACATCCTATGAGATCATCCTGTCGTTCAACGTCACGATCCAAGCGCGTTAGCAAGTGCCGGGGGATAGTAAGTATTAACTTTACCTAAAAGGAATTGGGCATTTCCTTTAGATTGGTATTGATAGCATTATTATGTTGATAGCAAAATTGTTTAAAGAAGTTGTTGTAAATCGGATATTCCTTTAGTTTATATAACCTTCAATTACCTAGATAGAAATTGAAGGCTACCAAATCAATTGGTAACAATTGTAAAATTGCGTAGGATTGTTCGGGCGTCATGTTATTGATATTTATGTAGGGCGTTTTGTGTATATAAAGTATAAGACGTATAAAGCCTGCAAAGTTAATTAAAACAAAACAATTAGGTACGAATAATTCTCAATAAATTTATTGCATAAGTAATTACGGGAGGATATGAAAGGAAACAAGTTTTAGACATATTACATGATTTATGTGTGACTAAAAAGATTTATCCAAATAGAAAGTGGACATCGAAATAAAACTATTCATAGACAACTAGTAAAATGAGTTGTTATTCCCATTTGCATTATATAAGCTCGCCGCTTGTTTATTAAGTTGGAGGTTAAATTACAGGTGCTTTCTATTAACAAAATACATCATTTTACTTTGTTTGGTTTCATAGGTTTGCTTGTACTTATTATAAAATCAAGGACGAAATCTTTATTTATTGTACTATACTAACTGTAACTGAAATGCTCATAACCATAGGTAGAGTATCATCATCATCATCATCAGCCAGAATGCGTCCACTGCTTAACATAGGCCTCCCCCTTAGAACGCCATTTCGAACGACAAGATGCCAGTTGCATCCACTGGTTACCTGTGACTTTCACTATGTCGTCAGTCCACCTAGTGGAAGGCCTACCGCTGCGTTCTTTGGTTCGTGGTCTCCACTCTAGAACCTTTCTTCCCCATCCATCAGTTGTCGGTTCTTCGAGCGGTGTACTAAGTATACAAGTATTTATGTTATATCCTTCATGTTGTTCTTTACTATATCATCTTTTGTATAATTACAATAAAGGATTCAATAATAAACATGTTCCCTCTATCAATTTTACCACCTCTGCTCTTTAAACTCTCGTAAAACCCATACTGAGCGGGAGAATCATCCACCCGTTGTTGACGGAATTGTTAACCAAACAAAAAAGTTCTTCCCTCCTTTAAAGTAGGATACTTCAACCCCTAAGCATAAAAAGCTTACAGTGACGGTGACCGTGGCTCTCCAGTCATCGTTATTTATGTACCTCCACTGCAGCTTACCCATCATTCTATCTAATAACGCGACGATGTTGATTAAGAATACTCTGAGTCATGTCATTTTACTTTGACGACCTAATGTCAAAGTGTTATTTTTTGTATGGAAAGTGACAATCGATTACCAAATTGTTATGTCACGTCACGTCATTAGACTGGTAGCAAGTCGATTCAACCCATTCCTTTGAGACGTCATGATCTAATCAACTGTATGAATAATAATTTTGTCGAGGTACCTGCTTTATGTAAGCTTGGCCCTTTGGTTAGCACAGTCCATTTACGCGTGGCCAGTCCGTTACGCGAAAAGTTCCGGGTTCGAATCCCGATCGGAGCATAGATTTGTTTTACTACAATTAAAATAAGGAATAGCACATTGCGTGATAGATAAGGTTTAAAAGAAGATGTAGTGACAAGGATTGATAAAGGAATGCTTCGATGGTTTGGGCACATGGAAAAAAGGCGTGACAATTGATTGAATGACAATTAAAATAAACTACTACTTTCAGTTATTTAACTTTAGTAGCGACTACCTTAATTCATGGACAGCAATCCAGCTTAACATCAGACGAGGTGCTGTCATATGACGAGCCCCTATAAAATATTCTTAATCTCTTTTGAGAATATAAAGGTTCCTGATTGCAATTGGGTTAAGTTAGTTAACAATCTTGAAGTCAATGAACCGTGTTTCTAATTGTAACTGGAAATTATAGGTTGTTTACCTAGCGCGGCATTGGGTATGGTTTTGTCGCAACGAGTACTCTATAAATTAAAACAATAAGCATTTTGCAATAGAACGTTATTCCCATGTCGCTGCATGTCTTTGTTAGTTTCTTGTTGATAGTTGTTCGCAATATGTGTAATTGTTATGTTAACGGTGCTTTTTGCGCAGAATACAGATTAATCATCTTTTAATTTAATAATTCTATTGTGTATGTAATGTGAGTAAATTTTTGAAATAATTTAATGTTGTTTTTTATTTTTTTATTTATGTTTTATTCACATTTATACACTAAACTACTAAAGTGCTTGTATCATAGAAACAGAACAACTAAAGTACATATATCAAAGATACATTGTTACAGGCAAGTGGTTTTAAACCCATCCTCTAGGTTTGCGTAATCATTGCACTACCACTATACCACGGTCGCCATTTTTGTTTACACCGTGGTTTGAGTACATTGAAGGGATGGATGTGAGGACATTGACACAAGAGATGCAAATAAGTGAAAAGATAAAAAAGAGGATGACCAAGAACACCTAATGGTGCTTGATCAAATCGTGGACAGTCTTAAAGAAGCAGCTGTCCGCAGTGGCCATAACCCATAGATCTTGAAAAAAGATAATTCAAAATCAAATCAAATTGTCATGCCTTTTTCCTTCAGATCCCAGAGACAATGGAGACAAACGGAGCGCCAATTACCACGATCCTTACACAGCTCCCTTGCTTCCTTCACATCCAGAATTCTCTTCATACAGGGGCCTAGTTATGGGCACTAGGCAACCTAGCTTTCTTGAGGATGTCTCCGATTTGGTCGGAAAACACTCCTGGGCCTGCCTTGTTTAACACATCCAACCACATCAGCCCCCCTAGCACGGCAATCCAAGAAGCAAGATAAAGAACTGCAAGGAATCTAATTGTAACTCATTTTAAATAATTTCTTAGGCCGGCACATTAAAATGTTTTAAAAAATATTTATTAATTTTCGAACGTTGTTTTGTGTAAAGTTTTACAGAACATTTAAATATCCTTTTCGATACACTGTTCTAGTAAGTTATTTAAAATGAGTTGGAATGATATTCTTAGCAAGTTTTTATCTTGCTTCTTGGATTGCCGTGCTAGGGGGGCTGATTTATAAATTTCTTTCGTCAATCTAAAAAGATAATTGTGGTGAAAAAAGCGATCGAGTTGTGTCAGGCTTATAGAAAGTGACGCTCTGTTGTCTCTACCTATTCCTGTGGGAATTGATTGATAATTTAATGATTCAAATTATGCGAAAGATAATATTATAGCAGTAAAATATGTCAAGTAGAAAAATATGTTTTAAATTCATCTCGTGAATGTCTGAAGTCACTGAATACTTTGCCAAATACGTCAAATGCTTAAAAATAAAGTATTATTGTACTAAAAATATAAATTAGACGGGTTTTCTGTAGATGATTGGATAGATGGATTGAGGATTAAAGTCCTTAAAAAACTTGCCTGTGTAATGAGGCAGTTTTTAATAGTCGTCTGCGCTCTTCATTACCATCAGGCAAGGTAAGCGTCTCAATACAATTTATAAAAACATGAAAATTTGAAAACAATGTCTAATAGTGTTGAAAGATAGTGAATATAGGCCCATTACCTGTGATAAACATGTCACAATCAATCTTTAACGTAGTAAACATTTCCATCTGTATTGCTATTCTAGGAATTTTCTGTAAACACGTTTCACATAACATTTCTCACGGAGAGCCCCAAATGGATGTGGAATTAAAATTTATGAGTGAACATAACGAGAATCCGGTTTAATTATTTAATTATTAAAATTAAATAACATTGGTAGGCAGGCAGAAAATATACATACCGTGAAGTGATTTGGTCACGTTTCGGGATCAGCTTGTAAGTTGCCGGTTCCATCTAGGCCGGCATAGTGGATGTGATTACTACTCACAGTTATTGAATTGTAGTAGCAGTGACATTCATTCATGAACCTTCGGCTTAACGTTAAGCGGGGTGCTGAAAGTCACAATAATAAAAAACGCAGCCAGTTGGTTCTAAACCCAGTCTGTCGAACCGGGGCACCTCCGCTTTCAAGTGACATTTTTTTTAAAATATTTTTCTTATTGTGCCTTGACATCTGACCTCGACCCGCCTGATGGTAAGCAAGAGAAGGTCCAAGAGTGCCAACGACTGCAAAAACCGAATCTTCACGGTTGCCCCAGTCGTCTTCACTATGCCGACCAAAGGTGCTTCTTCATGCATCTCTTTTCGGTATTAGTTAGAAAGTGGCCTGTTCCAACTAGGCCTGCATAGTGGATGTGACTGCTACTTGCCAATTAGTTATGTTATTTGTACCAATGATTACAATTTTCAATTTGAGATGTGGTGTTGACGACGTACACTAAGGATACCGTGAACAGCAAAATAAGCAAATGTCCTCAATCCTAAAATGTTTAAGGAAAAACGACTACGTTTGTTTGCAACGTACCCTGCGATACTTCCGCCATATCTCGAGAAACAATGGAAATAATTTGGAAAGGCCGCTCGTGCCCGGAAAGATTAAGAGAAGAAGGCCTTGAAGTCTTCTTGGACTACTTAGGCCACAGTCTTAAAACCACATTAAATAGAACGCAGGTAGAAAGACGTGAAGAAGAGAGGTGAAGAATATTAACAAGAGTAACGATCTTTAACACCGAGGGAACGACTGTAGAGAAAGAGAGAAAATAGCCAAATGTGTGGATGATGAAAGTTAAATGAAAGCAAGGAATGAGTAAACAATTTATTATACAATAAATTGTCAATGGTTACAAGTGAAAGACTATCTGTAGTAAAACCATTACTAGAAAATTGCCTACAGGCCATAATAATAATAACTATAGGCTATTGGACAGAAATTGCAAGAATAGCGAAATAACCGGCAATGTAGCAGATTTCACCGCGGAAAAGCATGCGTGTTATTTCTGTACATCGTCGTTAGAGCCTCTATTATTAGATGAGAAAATATATATCCACTGATATGTGTGAATGTAAGTATGTACTTGTATTATATTTAGCCGACATATCTGTACGTCTTCCCCATTTCGTACGGAGACTAGCTTTGATTTGCCAGATATTTACGTAACTACAAAATACGTCAATGAGTATTTCGATGACAAAATAATTTTGTTTGTGTTTAATTTTTCTATTAAAAACATTCAGAAATTAAAAAAAATATTTATTTGCCGTTAAAGAGAGGAAATTTAGTTCAATGTACTACCTACCTAGTTTAATATAACATCTGGACTTTATGTTCCTGTTCCAATTTTTATCAGGAAATGCTTGGTTTTCATACATCGTATTTTTTATAGCAAAAAGAATATCCAATATATTGTCAATTTATTTTAATACCAAGAAGTCACGAACTTATCGATATGAAACAAAGATACTGATCAAAAGATTTAAATGCATGCGTACCACAACACGGAAAAGTAAAGCCGATTAATAAATACACGGATAAAATTGAAAATTGTTGATAATACGAGAAAAGACGCTAAACAAAATATGTTTTTTTATCATCGATTAAACAATCTGATTGTGAAGCTGTTATTGCGTAATGGTATTATATGCACAGACAGCTGTAAATATGATAAAAACCTTGTAACAAAAACGTTTTTATTGCTATTTTTTAAAGTATACATTTTCAATGTCAACTTGCTTTGTTACAGACAATTTTGTTTATTGTACCTCGGCATATCACAGCATCTTTCCTGGTGTTAACCCGGAGAGCAGTCAATGAATGGAGGCGACTGATACTCCAGTTTAATGACTGCAAGTAGCAGTTGCACCTCTTTGCCAAGATTGTTGGAACCGGCAACTTTCAAGCTGATCCCGAAACACGACTAAATTACTTCACAGTCTTTACACTTGTAAGTGGTGTTACTGCCCCGGAGCAGCATTTTGATTAAATAACCACCAACCCTCTTCCTACCACTCTCATCCACAGTATCGGAGCAAATACTTAACTCATTTGATGAATACACTTGTAAAATTCAAACTAATTATTAAACTTTACGAATAAATACTGTGAAATTCGCTGTGATCAAACGCTATCTATTCCATAGTTGTAAGTCATGTTATATCAAAGTAATGAGGTACCTAAATGTTATTTTTAGGTACAAAAACTAATAAATCAAATACTAAAAAGTGAAAACTGTACCGAGAATGTACTCATCGATGTAGAACATAGGTTTATTACTCGTAAACTTGTATTATCTAGCACACTTTTTGACACATTTATGGCGTTTGTAATTGTAGTACCTAGTCATCATATTAGCCGATCTAGATAACGTGTATAATATATTAAGGTAGATTTACAAATAGAGATTTTGGCCTACGTAGGCGTTTCTCCTGATTTGAATGACGACATTGACAGCTAAAACTAAAATGTACAAAAGTGTGTGGGTTTCCTTTTTCTAACTTTCACCTCATTATCATCAAGTGCAATTTCATTGTGTTTCAAAACGAAGAAAAACTATTCAGTCGACAGAGGACCCATTGTGAATGTGTCTATTAGATGAATCATGTTTTTATATATTTTATTGTGGCTAGACATTTGACATATTTTTTTTATTGTTACATGACAGTATGTTAAGGTGCGGTCCATGAATGGAAGTGACTACTACTACATTTAAATACAGTTATTTAATTGTAGTAGTCAGTCGAATCCACTATGCCAACCTAGTTGGAACTGGCAACTTACAATCTGATCCCGAAACGCGATTTGACGTGTAGTCACTTCACGGTCTATATACCTACTTGTAAATGGTGGTACTGCGGCAGACTGGGCACCACTGCCTACCACTCTTTGACAACCAGACCCGAAGCAAACATCCGCTTCTATTAACAAATATTTGTAAATTTAATCAAATTACTAAATATTATTAATAAAAGCTATGAAACAATTATTTGCTTCAACTGGGAATCGAACCCGGGATTTTTCGTGTAACGGACTGGTGTTCTAGCAATGAAGTATTTACAAGTAGCAGTCTCATCCTCTTTGGCAGCCCAGTTGGAACCGATATCTTTCAAGCTGATCCCAAAACGCGACGAAGTCACTTTACGGTCTGAACACTTAAAAATGGTGGTACTAAGCACCACTGCCTACAGCTCTTAGACAACCAGACCAGGAGCCAATATCCGCTTCTTATTTTACTTATTACCAAATATTAGATGAGTCATGGAGCAATTCATCAATATGATCAATATTTTTCCATTTTGTGACTTTTAAGGAAATTAATATTACAGGTATAAGTAGTGGTAATTTGTGACGTCAGATATTGGCGTTCGTAAAATAGTTTTTTTTATCGTGACTCGACATGTGACAGCACTCTGCCTCATGTTAAGCTGGAGTGCGATTTATGAATGAAGGTGACTGCTACCACAGTTAAATAACTGTAAGTAGCATCCAGATCCACTATGCCGGCCTAGTTGGAATTTTAGAGGGAACTACTCAGATTTCATTCATTTGAATACCTAAGGTGTGGTAAGTAGCAAGGACACGCAAAATGCATAATAGATAACGAAAAATCATTAGCCCAAGTAATTGCTTTTTTATTACATATAGCAACACGTCCATGTCTAGTTTAGTCCAACCGTAGAAAAGAAGGTGAATATTTGCTTCAGGTCTGATTATCAAAGAGTGTTAGGCAGTAGTACCCAGTCTCCTGATCCGGGGTAGTACCACCACTTACAAGTATACAAACCGGGAAGTGATTTAGTCGCGTTGTAGGATCAGCTTGTAAGTTACCGGCTTCAAATAGGCCGGCATAGTGAATGTGGCTGCCATTCGTCACGATAAAAAATACCCAATAAGAAGTATCTCCATCGATCTCAGATGGCGTTACAATAATATCCCCATATGCACGGGGAAGGTTTCTAATCACTTACTACATATGGCGTAATATAGAGGAGTTCAACAAGGTCATATTGTAGAGACGCATTAAATAAAGTTGAAAGAGTACAATGACCGGTGCAAACGCGCCCATAAATGGGAATTGATAGTCTATGTAGATAGTTTAAACTATAAACCATTCGTACACTAAATACACATGATAGTTTTTATTATTATTGTGGATCGATATATAACAAGACTCAGACTTATGCGCCTGGAGTGCAGTCCATTGTACAGTTAAATAATTTTAAGTAGCAGTCACATCCACTATGCCGCTCGGCAACTTTATAGTTGTTCCCGAAACGTAACTAAATCACTTCTCGGTTTGTACACTTGAAAACCAACTGTTTGCCTAACACACCCAGACCAGGATAATAAATCTCATAATTAAATATTACAAATACGTGAAAATGCTTTAAAACAAATCTGCTCCCACTGGGAATTGAACTCTTGGACTTACGGACAACCTTATAATTTTGGGTGATTGATTTATTATTCAATTCTGTTAGAACTGTTGTCTATGCTAGCTCCTTATATCTCCTTATATCCTCGTATCACACGAAATAGTCATATTAACGTGAATATTGCAGTGATGAAGTGTACAACAAAGTTGACTGTGTGGGTGGTTAACGTTATGAATAATGTATGCGTATTATTATCCAGATATTTACTACATTAAAGATGACTTTATGATTGAAACGTTTACTGCATATTACTTACATGGGTGTTAACTTTTGGTGTTTTGGAGTACCTACTTTAAGATATAAATAAGAGATTTAGCGGAGCATTATTTCGCATGTTAGAAAAGGAAAGGAGTACTCCCAGCTGTACGCGTGTTGGGTACAGGGCTCAACTTAGCCGGGTGACTTCTCTTCGTTGGAGCGCATATAATATATTATATTGATTACTTTGTCGGTAAATCGTTTGCGAGATATTGGACACATGCAACGCCATCTAGCAATAGCATGTAGCGATCAATACAGAGACAATTCATCGGTACTTGTATTCAAAATACAATATTCCTATAATATAAAAGTTTTTGCGACTTTCTATCGCGTTTATTTTGATTATTGGCCGAAGGACGAAGAATTTATAAGTCGCAAGATCGTAAGACTCAAAGAGCAGACAGACGAATAAAGATTTTGGAAACCACGAAGAGTAAAATATGGAGGGTAGTTTTGGAAATGTTTACAAAACTGTCAAATTAGACAGCCAACAATTTAGTCTTGCCGCAAACACGATGGCTGCAAAGCTTTCGAAACGTCAGATTAAAATAAAATAAACCTCGCAAACATATTTTATTTACATGGTCAGAATATAATATAATTCTTATGTTTATTGACATCGTAACAGGTGGTCTAGTTCCTACATTAGTCAAACAATAACTAGATATATATTGAGACAGCTGCATTGATTGATGGATTATTTGTCACTTTAAAAATATATCTACGAGTACTATAATATTTTTTTCTAATTTTGTAAGAACGAGTTTGATGCTTAAAATAAGATGAATAGTCCGTTGGTCGGCGTTGACGTGCCATGAATAGACTCTCTGTAGGTGCTCGCTGTTGAAGGTTGCGGACAGAGGTAGGAGGGGGCCGGAATCACTTGGCAGCACTCCAAAAACTGGAAAAGCCCCCGCGACATCTTCGCATTATAGCGTTTATCTTTCAAATCACTTTGGTACGTCTGGAAGATGTTGTGTCACTTTATTAGCCGTTACTAACTTTCATCACTTCATTTTTGATTATCTATATTACATGGACAAAGTTGTAGATGTCGATGTAGTGACAAATATTGAGAAAGGTTGGTGTGATGGGCACATTGAAAGAACGGATGAAAGGAGATTGCCGAAAGAGATTTATAAATCGGATACGAGTCGAGAGATAAAACGGGGACGACCTTAATTAAATTGGGAACACTTTTAAAAGAGCAGAGGTACGCACTGCCTATAACCATGTATGAAGAAAATTGTGGGTGTGAAGAAAACGAGAGAGATGTGTCAGGATCGTGGAAAGCGACGCCCTGTTGTCTCTGCCCCATCCCTATGGAAATTAGGGCGTTGCAATTGATGATGATATTACATCGATTGAAAGCATTCATTATTTATTGTATGAGCTTCAACTTTTATCTGTATTTAATTTTAATATTAGTAATATATTTCGAGCGTTTTAATGTATGTCAGTATGTCTGTATGATTCACTATCAGTCAGACATTCATTATTATACATGATCATTACGAATAACCTATATCTATACATGTAATTTTATTTGCAATTAAGTACCCGTTATGTACGCTTTCACTATATGATTAGTTTGAAACGTTAATTCATTGCACTTATCCTTTAAGTGAAATGAATAAAGATTTTAGATAAAACTAAATGTTCTGTTGGCATTTTGTATGTAACTTACAACTACTTATACAGACAGAATACAAAATTATTCATTGCACAAAACAGCATGTTTATAACCTTAAAATGCTAAACGATTTGCGACTTTATAACTGAAAGCGATCTATTCCAGGCAGCCCCGTATAAAAAATTGTTGGGGGGCCCTCAGAAAGGGTAGATTTCTCACAAAAGAAAATAAATGCTTTTTGCTTACGCACGTTGGGGGCCCGTATATTTGATACGGCAGATACGGTGGTAGCAACGCCCCTGATTCCAGGCAATTAGCCTTAAGTACTAAACTAAGGTTTTTACCAATACATTCATAAATAACATATTCTTTCTAATATATACATTGTAACATAGTACTATGTTGGTTTATTTTGTTATTAGAGTGGTAGACAGTGTTGCCCAGTCTGCCGATCCAGAGCAGACGAAGTGACTTAGTCGCATTTCGGGATCAGCTTGTAAGTTGCCAGTTCCAACTAGTCATAGTAGAAGCGATTGCTACTTACTGTACTAGTCATCTAACTGTAGTAATTGTAGCAGTGTACCGCACTCCTGATTAACATTAGGCGGGGTGCTGTCGTAACATATATTGAGCCAGAGCTACAATCTAAAAAAAAATGGTTAGAGTGATAGATAAAGAGTGTTTATGCAGATTTTTCAATATTGATAGAGTTAAGGCATTATACGGTAAGGTAAGGTATCCACAGTGAAGCAGACTTTATTGTAGAATAAGAAGCAGACAATAGAGTCTTTGGATGCAACTGGCATCTCGTCGTTCTAAGGGGGAGGCCTATGTTCAGCAGTGGACATCTTCTAGCTGATGATGCTAATGATGAATAGGGTGTTTGTGAACCTTTAGGACGTCTTTGGGTGCAGAGCGTAGATCACAACCATGTGTGGATGTGGAAATATAAATGAAACGGTTTGTTAGTTTGGTGAAACTATAGTGTGTATCGATCGATTGTCGTGACAGAAATTGGGCACATGACCCTAGGTCAATGACCGATAAGCATAATTGCAGGTTCATGTGGAAAATCGCACAAGCATTTCCTTTATTAAGGTAATTCGTGGAAGGCAGGTGGATACGAAGATTACAATGTACTTATTTGGAATACATCCTTTATTTTGAATAGTTTAGGTGTGTAAAATGATCAAACTATAATTAGAACTGTTCAAAGTAGAACAAATATGGCGTTGATTGACAGATGATACAAAAACCATTTTCTATTTTCCAAATAACTCAATTGCACAGCATTTAAAAGCTAAATTGTTATTAGTTTTATTAACACAAGTATCGTAACTACCAATTATATATTTTTTTAAAATTGGACATTACAAAAGTAGTACACAAAAGCCCAAAATGAATGATTTCCTTTAGTCCATTTATAGTGAATTGTGGCTAGTCTGCCGATCCGGGGTAGTACCACCATTTTCAAGTTTATAGACCGTGAAGTGACGAAGCGTTTCTACTGATCAGTTCGAAAGACACTGGTTACAACTACGGCTGCTACTTGCAAATTTAACTTTTTCTTAAATTGTGACTCGACATATGACAGCACCCTGCTTGATGTTAAGCTGGAGTTCGGTCCATGAATGGATGCCACTGCTACTACAATTCAATAACTGTGAGAAGCAATCACATCCACTATGCCGGCTTAGTTGGAACTGGAAACTTACAAGCTGATCCCGAAACGCGACCAAATCACTTCACGGTCTGTATACTTGTACTACCCCGGGTAGGCAGACTGGCTACCACTGCCTACCACTTTTAAAACTACCACTCTTGCTACTGTGGTAGCAGTCGTCCCCACTCCAGCTTAACATCAAGCGGGATGATATCATATGTCGAGCTACAATAAGGAAAAAGTTAATGATTTTCGATAATAATCTCTAAATAATGTAGATTTTAATCAACAATGATACAGTCGTTTATTATCGTTTATAACATCAAAGCGTAATAATTGGAACGTGTAAAATGCAATTGTAAACCCCAAAATGACCAGCTCATTTGCTCGAGGCTGGTGGCCCGTGCCCCGTGTGCTTGGAAATGGGGTCGCCCGGTCGCAGACCTCAAAACTTGGCATCCAACCGTAATTCGTAGAAATAACCCGCTGACCTAATGAGCTGACTTTCAATACATAAAAACAGGAAATAAATATGCAGTTTGTACCTACGGATCTTTAAAATGCAGCAAAATAATAATATATTGTAAAGTAATTTAAAGTGGTAGGCTAAAAAAAAGCTAGGTTGCCTAGTGGCCATAACCATAGAGCTTGTATGAAAAGAATCGTTGTGAATGTGACGTAAGCGATGGAGTTGGGTCAGGAACGTGGCAAGTGGCGCTCCATTGTCTCTGCCTATCCCTGTGGGAGGAAGGCGTGACAATTTGATTTACTGGTAGGCAATTTGTGGTTATTTCCCTGGTCAGACGATCCGACCTTCATTTTCATGGGTACAAATGTGACCACAGATCGTGATCCAGTCGCTATTCGGTGTCAGCTTGAAAGTTGCCGGTTCTAACAAGGTTGGCATAGGTCGTTTTTTTTCATTTCTGTTTTTATGTTTCGCGTACCCGTGTGGTTGCAGCATGAGTTCTATGTTGCATGCAAACATCTATGTTATTTTAGTGTTCCATAATTTATGGATAGTATGTACAGTAGAACCTCGATAAGTTAAAGTCCAAGGGAAACACAAAATATTTTAAGTTATAGAGGTTTTAAGTTATCAAGGGTTTATGTTAGGTAAAGGTTAATATAGAGGTATGTACATGTTTCTATGTACACTTGCTCCCATTTTTA
Organism: Tinea trinotella; assembly: GCA_905220615.1. Classification (NCBI taxonomy): domain Eukaryota; kingdom Metazoa; phylum Arthropoda; class Insecta; order Lepidoptera; family Tineidae; genus Tinea; species Tinea trinotella. The sequence continues at coordinate 7,687,247 of HG992308.1, read as the reverse complement.
CTCGAATGCATCAGAAGGATGGGTTCATTAAAATACTGAAAATTAAATATGTAATCATATTTATTCACATTACTTATATTACATAAAAATAAAACAACAACTAAAGGTTTAGTCTACTTGAAAAATCTGTGATTTTCTTTTGTTCTTTTAGTTACTGAGGGCCTATACAGAGATTATTTATTTAAGTTATAGAGGTTGCGTATTTTAAGTTATAGAGGTTTTGGGCTCTGATGGGAAGGGAACATAGTATTTTTTGAAGTAACAGAGGTTTTTATGTTACCGAGGTTTAAGTTATCGAGGTTCTACTGTATTTACTTTTCCATATACTTATTTGTTTTATTTAGTTTTATATATATATGCTACAATTGACAAGTTTTTTGTGGCATTCTCTTTAAATGTCTTTCCGAAGCCATCATAGACAGCAGCAGCATAAAATTCTAACGATGAGCAAGTGCTTGCAGTTATTTAAATATAGTAGCAGTCGCATACATTAACCTACCTCTTAAGTTTAAATTTAGACAGCGTGCTGTCTTATGTCGAGCAACAATGAAATAATAAATAAATAAAAAGGAAGCAATTCAAGATGATTAAATAACAAAATAGAGATAGTAAAATTGCTCGTTCGTGACTAGAGAGGTTTAAAATAAAGATATCTACTGCACTTATTAAAATTAAAATCTTTGCAACAAGGTTTCCTGCTTCAGATCGCGGAAGCATCCATTATGAGAAAAGAGAAATTCGTAATTGAATTTGTGTTATTTTGTGTGTCCACACGAGGCGCGTGATCGAGGCCGATACGAGTTGAACGCATTCACCTAAGCACGCTATTTAAAACCAATTATCTTCTACTATCATTTAATAAAGTAGATTGATAAAAGAATAAAACAAAAAATACATTGACCACCAGTCCACTACGAGTAAATCCCGGGTTCGATTCCCGATCAGATGCAATATTACTAATATTTGTACATAAAAAAAGAGCTAGATATTTGCTCCGGTACCAGTCGTTTAAGAATGGTAGACAGACAGTTGGTAATTTGTCTAGTCTGCCGAACTGGAGACTACTCTACAGTACTATGCTAACTGGTGACACAAACTGTGAAGTGACTCAGTCGCGTTTCGGGATCAGCTTGAAAGTTGCCTGGTCCAACTAGGTCAGCACAGTGGGTGCGACTGCTACTTACAGGTATAATGTGACTGTAGTGGCAGTCGCTTCCACTATGCCATTCATGGACTGCGGTTCATGAATGGCGCTTCAGCCTAAGATCAGGCGAGGTGCTGTCATATTTTTTTTATTGTGACTCGACATATGACAGCACCCCGCTTGATGTTAAGCCAAAGTGTGGTCCAAAGTGTGGTCTACTACAATTCAATAACTGTGAGTAGCAATCACATCCACTATGCCGGCCTAGATGGAACCGGCAACTTACAAGCTGATCCCGAAACGTGACCAAATCACTTCACGGTCTGTATACTTGTAAGTGGTGGTACTACCCCGGATCGGCAGACTGGGTACCACTGCCTACCACTCTTTAAATATGTCGATATATAGATATGTCGAGTCACAATAAAAAATAAACAAACAAATTATTATTTATCTTTTATCAATTGTTCAATACGCAACATTCTCGTATGAGCGTGAAAATCATGAGAAAGTTTTCACATTACAAAACTAGCAAACATAGTTTTTGTTTGGATTTCACACATGAGTGTTTTTTTATGTAGGGCAAGTCTCTACTTAATTATTATATTGTCAAATCGTGACTTTTCAAACGCCGACGACAAAGTTTCTCTAAAAAAAGATAAATACCCGTAGATTTGCTACCTGCTGAAGTGAGTATTAGTTTAACGACCGCCATTTGCCCGTTTTATAGTGTTGTTCATTGCTTTTGTTTATACTAGTTTCACTTTATCGGCAAAGAAATCAGTGGAAAACTTGTTTGATACAAAACGAGTATATAGAATACATTAATCGTGATTACCCCACGCCCTTAAATAGGTTCGTAGGGTGTGGTAAATATGCAGTGGTGTGAACCAGTGAACACAAAGGCGTGCCTGAAGCCGCAGCTGCGGTACAGACCCGCCACTGATCTTATCCTTTCCATACAAGGCGACTGCTGACCCTCGCTAAATGACCCGTTACTCCGGCGAAAGCTATAAACAACGATACTTAAGTGGAAGGTTGATTCATTCGATTTAACAAGTAGGTTTGCCAGTAATGCTCCTGCCAGTAAAACGTGGGAGGCTACGAACAATCGAATGTGAAAATCATTCTGTGTTTGACCGTATAGTACATCGTGACAACAAAGTTAACTAGGATTGACTATTTGACAAAGGACACATTCATTTTGGGCAATTTATGTACTACTTTTGTAATGGCCAATGATGTAAAAATATATAAATGATAATTTAGATACTTGTATTGATAAAACCAATAACAATTTTGCTTTTAATTGTTGTGAAATTAAGTTATTTGGAAAATAAGATATGGTTTTTGTATCGTCACTCAATCACGAAGACACGCCATATTAACAGTTCTGCTTTGAACTGACATAATTATAGTTTGATTATTTTGCACACCTAAACTATGCATACAAAATGATATTTTCCAATTACATTGTAATCTTCTTACATTAAACTATTTTTTTAAATGTATATGCCACTGTTAATACAATTTAGCCCAAGTCCCCATACAAAATGAATGATGTCCTTTGTTTGTATACATTATGCTTGTATACTTTATCAGCACAGACATTATTACCCACTAATGATTACGTATATTCATACGATAAACTAATTTTATGATTCACCGTGTTGGGAAATCTAATAAAATATGTTCGAAACTATAAAATGATGATTATAACCAAGGGATATAAAATTGATTGATCCTGTTACAAAATTCTGAGAGCGTCGCCGTCGACAGTCAACACTTGTGAAATACTACTAGCTATTTTCCCAATGAATCACCTAAATATGCAGTCACAGTATGCAAATATTAAGAGATCGAAGGCAAAAAGTTCATTAGGTCAATTAGCAAGGCAAAAAAGAAAAACAATCGGCACAAAAATATATTTTCACTTTAAAAAAATCGTGATCAGCAGTTTTGGTTTATAAAAGGATGATTTGAATTTCTGTGCCGTGAAGTTGTAGGGTAGATGTAACTATGTAGGTAGTTATAAGCATAAATGGAAATTACACACTCCATTATAGCGGCGACTCAACTGCCGTCTCTAATGCCATGGTCACGCGTCGCTTTAAGTTATCGGCCGCTCTGACCTGCCTCAGGCATTTATCTTACTGCAGCATATCTAGAGATAGTACAAATTTAATAATTTAGCAAAGAATTTGTATCCATTATATATCTGGGATAGATAAATTATATTCCACTTCAACGGATAAGATTTCAACGGCAAATTCACGCCTTAATTGCCATAGGATACCAACGAAGCGCCACTTTCCACGATTCTGACATAACTTGTTTTCTTCATATTCATAAATCTCTTTTTATGGCTCTGCATACTCATTTCAAAGAGTGGTAGGCAGTGGTACCCAGTCTGCCGATCCGGGGTAGTACCACCACTTACAAGTATACAGACCGTGAAGTGATTTGGTCACGTTTCGGAATCAGCTTATAAGTTGCCGGTTCCATCTAGGCCGGCATAGTGGATGTGATTGCTACTCACAGTTGTTGAATTGTATTAGCAGTGACATTCATTCATGGACCACACTTCGGCATAACATCAAGCGGGGTGCTGTCATATGTCGAGTCACAATAAAAAAAAACTCCATATTACTTTATTATGGGCTTTACAGATCCTCGCTCTTTTACTAATCAAGTAACAGTCTTCGTGTCCGATTTGTAAATCTCTTTCGCCGATCTCCTTTTATCAATTATTTAAATGTGCCAAATCTTTTTCAATCTTTATCACTACATCTTGCGAATCACAATAATGTTAATAATAAATTGCATTGCTATTTCAACACTACAAATTGCTTCTTATCCTCATATCACATTAATCACGTTCCATAGTAAGCGATGAAAGCAAAATTAACTTTTTATTTACTTTAATTGAAAGCTTGATTGCCACTTGATGACCATTGAAAGAGTAGAATGGACAGCTCGTTAGTATAGTGAGAGATAAAAGTACTCATAACTACTAACAGACACTGACGAATGATTTTAATGATGTGTTGATCATCACGGAAACTTCAACTTTTCAATTAATGATTCTATTTACACTAATTATTAATTAAAAAATATTTTATTAAAAAAATTACCTACATATTAAAGATATGATAACCACATTAGTCAAATCATTTCTTCCAGCATTTTTCGTTAACCCAACTTAAAAAAAAAGATCTTCTAAACCTAAAACGTAGGACCGCACGAAATAAGTTATGTATTGTATCTAATTTACAAAAGATTTATCAAAATCGTATGACTAAAGTAAACGGATGCTTCATAATGATAATTTAAAAATAAAGATGATATATAATTTAAAATAAATATTGCTAAGCATTTCCAAAAATCCGGACGTGTCTAATTATCATGCCTCAACGATTTGTTTGGATAGGAAATGACTTAATTACGAAATAATCGCAGCTATTATTCCATATATGTTATTGGATGCAATCTAGGGCAGTGCAACTTTCGATAAACTGTCGTTAAAACCACAACATTAACTTACAAGTCAATACAGATAGTATTTTAATGCATATGGACTACATATTTTATTGTAAAGAGAAAATAATTGCTTAACTGATTCGTAACAAGCATAAAATTAAGTTTTGGAGGTTTTGAGTACAAGATAGCCTTTTTGTTGCAAATTTCTTAACGATCGTAAACCTGTTTATATCTGACATATTGGTTAAAATAACGTAGAAGTGCACTCTCATAAAACAAACCCAGCGCCAATCCAGACTATCGATGTTTCTACAAGAAGGATTGTGTACGTAAATGTCAGGTTATGCAGTAATAATACAATGATTTATTATTTTTTCATTTCTATGCTAATCTACTAAACGTACTTGTATCATAGAAACAGAACAACCAGAGTACATATATCAAAGATATATTGATACCAACAAGTGATTTCGAACGCTCTAAGTTTGCCGTTCCATAGGCACGACCACGGACGCCTTTGTTGCCTTACTTTTTAGTACTTTGATCGTTTATATGGTTCGAACCACTCGACCTTCTTAAAATATGCTCAAAACAGTTGATAAATAAGAAGAGATGGTAGGTCAATTGGTTCGAAAGTTATAATAATTTGACTACACTCTTGAAATATAGTTTTATTTTATTGAGACGCGACATCTGACCTCGACTTGCCTGATGGTAAACAAGGGGAAGTCCAAGAGCGCCGAAGACTGATAAATGCGATTAATTTCACGGTTGCCTCAATCGCCGACACTATGCCGGCCAAAGACATCAAGATTTCCTATCCACCTTACCTAGGTAAGAAGAGATAATGTTGTTTGCAGATTTAGACAAGTAATAGGTCTTATATATTGTGATCTGTGTTTAATAAAGAAGGTATAAGTCCGTATTAGTAATACTGTACGAGTATACACAGACTGTAAGTGCTGATTGTTACAATCTTACCTATTCATATATTGTTGCATTGTGTTGTAACAGATAAAAGAACTCATATTCAGATATAATTTACAGATGGGACGTCTCTAGAGGATATTTTTTATTTATTTAAATTATTATATTAACGTTTTATTTACATGTTATAATTTGAACACAATTTTATAAAGAGCTTGTGGATACTGGTAGAGAATGCCTTTGGCATTAAGTCCGCCTTTGTACTATTGTGCATTAAGTTTTTAAATAAATAAATAAATATTGTAAAATTTTATGGGCTTTATTTTAATTTTAAAGCTTCAGTCTTACTAAAAACATATTTCAATCGGTGTTAAATATTAAATTAAATATTTGAGTATATTTTTTCGTGGTAACGCGGTTTTTGTTCATAACCACATAGGTAAACTTAATGTCCTTGGGCATTTTTTGCCTGTCTACGATGGGGACAAAAAGAGAAATGTTAAATTTACAGAGGTGCAATTTGAATGGTACCACCACTTACAATTATCCAGACCGTGAAGTGATTTGGTCGCGTTTCGGGATCAGCTTGTAAGTTGCCGGTTCCAACTAGGCCGGCATAGTGAATGCGATTGCTACTTACAGTTATTGAATTGTAGTAGCAGTGACATCTATTCATGACCACACTCCAGCTTACCATCAAGCGGGGTGCTGTCATATGTCGAGTCACAAAAACAATGTCTCCCTCACCAAGCGACTGAGGCTTAATGACTAAGCTCTTGGTTTTCGTGACCATTTAACTACCACTAGCCTCATAATATATACCTACATACTCGTACGTTTAATATTCAATATTCCACCTAGCTTCGGGTCATTGTCAATGCGTGTAAAGCTGATAAATATGCTAATAGGCGTAGGGCAGCCATCGTCCGTGTATTGTCACGCCTAATATTGTTCACAAACAATACTTTGACATACGAGTTCATTGTAAGCTGTTGTGTGGTACATAGTCACGGCCTAGTTTAGGACGGGTTTCAAGTGGACAACTGTGCTGTTTACAAAAAGCCCCTATGAGGATTGTGTGCGCTATTGTTCCTTTCGCCTAGTTTACAATACAAGTATCACTTTACAAAAAAGTACAAGTAGACATTTAGTATTATATTTTCTAGCTTTGTTTACTTTATTAGTAATTTTTGCATGCGTAAAGATAAAATGTAGTATAAAATAGCAACGAAAATTGGATAGAATAAATCACGTATGTAAATCTGTTGACTGCAACCAGGGATCGAACCCTAGCAGTATAAATTCTTTTTTTATTTGTATCTCGATATCTGATTTCTGAAGGTTTAAGAGCGCCGAAATCTTAAAACATAAGGATCAGTTTACGGGTGCCTCCGTCGCCGTCAGTATGACGGCCAAAGGTGCTTCTTCTGTATATGCCTATACATATACCTATATTTTTTACATTACTATACTAAGCTACTAAGAATTACTGTATAAAAGAAACGGGTCGACTAAAGTACCTTTATAAAAAATATTAACAAGTAATTCTTATCATGCTTTTCACGAGTAATTAATTGTTTTTTAAAGTTGTGTATATCTCTATAAATAGGTGCGGGTAGGTACATGTTTATGTAAAAGTAGGTACAGTATAGATAATTGAAGTGACAAAGCGTAATGAAGTCAAGGAAAAACACCAAAACCGTAGCAAATTAGTAATTAATTTAACAAACAATTTATCTACATTATTAGCTATAGTTTACTTAAATAATATAATTTAGTTTTCTGTATAAAATTCTTAATAATACATTTTACATACACATTAGGTATTCTCTTATATCTACCTAAAGTAAATATGTCTTACCGCTTTATCTTTTATTTGCTTCAGCTATCATATAATCACAAAAATATCACTAAAACACCATCACATTCACAGCACTTATAAGCCAGGACTAAAGAACGGTGGACGTTCCAATCGCTGGTAGCGCGTAAGTCCCAGGACAGACAACCGTTCGGGTCTCTTCCTGAGCGATTGAATGCGACGATGGTCAGATTACGACCGTCGCGGGCAACTGTGCCCTTCACCCTGATGAGTTGCAATCCCTCAAGGTTCCATTACTAGCACAATAGTGGCAGCGTTGCTTTGGCGAACACCGACCTCGCGAACGACGAATATGTCCAGCTAGTCGCAGGTCATGCATTGTTCAAATGATATTTTTGGTCTAATGTTTGTTAAGATTCAACGTGTTCTATAAGTTTTATCCATTCTATAATACCTATAGTGTTATTATTACGTAGTGCCCGCCATATTCGGTTGTGCTAACGTCGAGGCCGACAACTTCCTTAATGTAGTTAGACGTGTTTGTACATATTAAGAGTATTTTGCACTTTGATATTAGTCACTGGGATATTTTTATGCGTTTTTATATGATAGCCTGTGTTAATATGACTCATGGTGCATTAACTGTTTTTCAATATAAATGGAAATTAATTATAACGGCGATTTTATTGCATTTAATTCAGATATGCGGTCAGACAATCAAGATTTTATTTAATTAAACTTATTGGCCAATTAACCTTCCTTCTACCTCGTCTTACTCCTGCGATACCCGCTGTTGAACGAATTTGAAGTCGTACTAAAACGCTCTTTGAACGTTGAAAGAACAATTAAAAATGGGAATGCCAGCCTATGTGTTCTCCTTATCATATCATACCTTGGATCCTTTAAGCGAAGCCGGCATAGTGACGAGACTGGGGCAACTGTAAACTTAATCGACTCTTTTGGTCGTTGGCGCTCTTGGACTTCTTATCGCCAGCATGCCGAGGTCAGTCTTTAAAGTGACAGTTGGTGGTCACAGTTGGACACCGGTCTGCTTATTATCACTTAGAAGCTACTTAGTCGCGTTTCGGGATCAGCTTGAAAGTTGCCGGTTTTAACAGCTACTTACCTAAAGTTATTTAATTGTGGTAGCTGTCGCCTCCATGCACAGACCGCACTCCAGCTTTAAATCAGGCGGGATGTTATCATATCACTAACCACATTAAATGAAATCTATAAAATATATTTATTTTATCGTCTAAGCACAGTGGAATAATCAATTGGGCGATATGAATCAATTTGTGGCGGCGCAAATCTTGTAACATTGATGTTTTTGTAATTATTTGACAAATCATAGCTGTTAGGCATTATGAATATGTCTTTATTCTTGGAGCCATTTAACCCATTTCTTGGGGTAACATGAAGATTATCCAAGTTACTGCCAAATGTAGTCTCTCTCTTTTGATTGTTTTCTAACATTTGTTGGAGTTTAGCAATGGTCGCCGCTTGCTTCTCGCGTTCCATTTCATTTATTAGAATTGGTAAGTTCAATAAACATATCCATAGATAAAACATGCCCACTGAAAAGATAATAAATATTGTGATAAATTTTATGATAAATCTGAAAATTTACATGTTATGTCGATTTCATGATTCTGACATTCTGGATAAAAACAGATTTTAGAAAAAGGTTGTAATCCAGACGTATGGGAAGATAAAATAGTGACGACCCAGAAGATTGTCCTGAATCAAATTCCTTAATTACATAACCATAGAGTTTGTCACATGAATTGTGGATGTAAGGGAAGCTAGAGAATTATATCAATATCAAGTTATATCAATTAATTGGATATTAACTAGTCCAATTAATGATTAACTTTTACTTCCAATAAAATATCAATCAATCAAATTTCCCGCCTTTTTCCCATAAGGTTAGGCATAGAGTCTATGCCATAAACAATAAAGCGCCATGATCCTGACATCCACAATTCTCTTCATACAAGCTCTACGGTAAAATAATTATGTTTATTATTATTATCTAATGTTTTCATTTTGTATCATAATAAACTTAAATGACACAAAATGCTACATTATTACTAAACAGCTATCTCCCTCAGGCAACCTTTGGTTGAAAAGGAAACGGATATAATGATAATATGAGGGGTAGGTACTATATAATAATTATTATAATAAATAAAATTAAATATATAAATAATCACCTAGAAATGGTAGTATTAAAAATAAGTTTATGCACTTACACTAAATACAAGGTAGATACATAAAAAAAATTAAAAATACTTTTATTATAAAGTTATAAAACATAATTATTATGATTGAATACTGAATTAGTTAAGAAGCAGTTAAGCGTTTAATTAGTAGGTAACAACATTATTATTTATTAATAGTTATAGTCACATCTAACACAGTGTGTGATATTGTGTCCCGTGCTCATTTGGTGCATCTAAAATTACTTACGCAGTGCGAACCCCGACACAACACTGGCACAGATTAATAACCCAATGTCCATAGTGTTCTGTTTCAAGATCAATAGCCACGTGGATATAACAATGCATAATATCAATAGACGTATGAATTCAATCAATATGAAGCCCACCATTAAGTAGTTGTGTATCTGTAAATGGAACAAATATTATTAAATTTTAAAGCAATCAATAAATCAAATTGTTACGTTAAATTTTGACAGGTTTAGGCAAGGTTAAAGGAACCCGACTTTTCACGATCCTTAGTTGAGAGGTTAACTCTCGCTTTCATAAAATTACATTAAACCTTTTTTTTATATATCACATGACATAATGACAGAATCCCAATCAAACACAAGAAAGTTTGTTTGTTAAATGTAAAGGGTTGAAAGCATGGGGTGGTATGGGTTGCATATCCGGGGTAGTACCATCAATTTCAAATGTATAGACCTTCAATCAAAAATATAAGTTGTACTCGTATTCCTGTTTGAAGGTAAACCGTCAGACAGTCGCATAGACTCAGTCACGTTTCGGGATCAGCTTAAAATTTTCCCATTTCAACTATGCCAGCATAAGGGAGGCGACTGCTATTTGCAGTTAATTAACTGTAGTAGCAGTCACCTCCATTTATGGACCGCACTTTACATCAGGCGGGGTCCTGTAACATATCTATAATAAAAAAAAGGCTAGGAAAAAATTCCAAGAGGTTAAAATATAAATGAAGTCCCGCTATGAAATTGTATTCGTCCATAGTAAATGAATAGTGTCAGTCAGTTATGTAGTTTGTCCATTGAGTGTCGCCCGACTCGTGGATGCATATTTTATCCAAGTTGCTATAGCGATGCAGGCAGTTCTCACATTAACTAATCACACAGGACTGACACTATTAAAGATAGAGCAGGGAAGCCAAGCCCCCAGCTGTGTAAGGACAGTCTACTCGCATATCAAGGGAATTGTAGGTAAAGGTTTACCTACAATTTCCTTGGTCTATATCTATGGGCCGCAAAGTCCCCTAGGTATAGGTTAATTTTGTAAGTCTGTTGCTCAGTCTTTTTTCTTTGCCTATGGGGCTAACAATGTTGATAGAATCTATTGTTAATATTAATCAATCAAATTGTCACGCCTTTTACCCACAGGGATAGGAGGAGACAATAGAGTTGAGCGCCACTTGCCACGATCCTGACACAACTCCCTCGCTTCCTTCACATTTACAACTCTCTTTAAAATTAGTGATAGGTATTTCAATAGGATGATAATTAGAATGAATTAAAAGAGACGACGACCACAATAAATGATAAAGACAGCATTATTAGTCAGTAGGTTTTTGTCAAATTATATTTGACAGAAAAACAGAAGCTTGATTGTTTTTGCAAGACCTAATAGAGTTTTAACTTATAAAAAAAAAGTTATAACTTAACGGATAGTATACTTACGGTGTAAGCTCCATAAATGTATAAACAACAAAATAGTATGTATATGCAGGTCAAAGTTATTTGTATTGAAAGATATTTCTCAGGATCTGAAATTATAAATTATATGAACTATTTCACTGCCTCACGTATGCACTATACCGGGCTAGTGACAAACGGAATATCCTGATCGTGTCCCATCACCATCACCTATGGTCTTATGTCGATCTGCATACTATTGATACATATCGATTGCGAGACATATTTGGTTGACAACACACATCCCACAGGGATAGATAGATTCAATAAAGCGCCGCTTTTCACGATCCCGACACAATTCTCTCGCTTTCCTTACATTCCCAAATCTCTTCATACTTATAAAGTCTATTATGGGCAATACGATCCCTTGTTTTTTTAGAATGTTACCATATTTAACGAGAAATCTTCAGAATAATTTTATTCTTTTATCCGTTTTATCCAGTTTGACGCCAATGTGATAACTCACCGTCTCGCATATTTTCCAAATAAACTTTGGTGTATTGTAATTGAAAGTTGTTTATCCAATATGATAATGTTTCTTGAAAGTTGTGCGTATTTGAATGTGCAATGATACATAATATTAATCCCACTGTAGCTTGTAACTGTAAACAAAAATATTTAACCATTATTGTCAGCTCATCACTTCAGATCGGCTTATCACACCACCTACGAGGCACAGGCCTCTCATATTCGTGATGTATCCAGACATGTTTTAGGCTACTGACACACGTTTTTTTATGATTCAACATTTTACACCTCTAAAGTCAGATCTAGGCAGGTCTAATGTCAAGCTGGATTGCGGTCTATAAACGGCAACTTCTACTACAGCTATGTAATGCTTAATTGCAAGAAGCAGTAATTTACATTATGTCGGCCTAGTTGAAATCGGCATCTTTCAAGATGTTCCCGAAATATAATTAGGTCCCTTTACGGTCTATGCACTTGGAACTGGTGGTACTATCACGGACGCGTAAACTGAGAAAATAACCACCAGACCCAGAGCAAAAATCTTTATAATTTTTGAAAATAAAATACCATAAGGCATTATGAATACGTTGACCTAATCCTTAGCAAACAATGTTATAAAAGTAACCTCTTATCAACCTACTGACCTACACTTTTGCGCCCCAGTAGCGCTAATCTACGATTAACTGAGCATTGGCTTCTATTCTTTATAATCTCTTTTCATTCGTTTCCTCACTGAATAACGATTTTTTGTAAGAGATAAATTAGTACCAGACATTTCAGCAAGGTTTTCCGTAAGTCGGTCATCCATTAGTAAATTGGAGATGAAACTAGTCAGGTGACCAGCGAATCTTACATAACGTTTCCAACTAAAATTTACAAAGTGCTTACCAGCGAAAACACACCAATTAAAATCCCACCGAGCCGTAGTGAAAACCAAAAACAACAACTATAAACAAATGCCATTATTATTTGAGAAATTGTAATAGTTTCATTTTTAATTTATTTTCTTTGTTAAAATTGTTATCCATTCTGCTTTAAGGCAATGTGTTTTACGTACTGAAAGGCAATCATTGTGTGACCTATGCTTTTGGAACGATGTCGTGAGACAGGTCAATTATAAACGTATTGATAGTTATATTTGATTAGATTGTTATTTAGATAACTGAACTATGACTAACGAAATTATGGAACAGTTTATGAATTGTCAAATCTTTATTTGGCCAATCAAATTGTTAGATAAATTCACCCCATTCTATTGACTAAAGTTGTCGAAGTTTTAGGTGCGTTTCTTCAATTTGGTTACGATATACCTCTGCAATAATCGCGCAGAGACGCAAGCCACCAAACAATGACCATCACCCGCTATCGGTGTAACTTTAGCCCTGTAAAATACTTTTAGGGGCTTGATCATGGTACAACCATTGACCTCATCGCCGTTGGTTGTTGTACAGTATCCATCTTTTATTGCAGGTCACAAACCAATCCTTAAGCTGGCCGTCATTATGCCGGCCTAAGGATCCAAGGTCATAGGATGGAGAAAACACGTGGGCTGGTAAAGCATTTCACTTGTCAATTGTTCTACAAAGAAAAGACGCACCGAACTTTTTAGTTCGACTGCCGGTTCAGTCGATAAAATGCGGATGCTTTCCTCAACCTGTGCGGGGTGAATTACGGGTGTGAAAGGACGAGATAGGAACCTAACAACCTAATAATAAGTCAACTTTACGTTACATTTTCTTAAATATCGCAATATTATCTTACAAGAACTATCAAATGTGCGTTTGTTTATATCTCGATACATTGTAGTTCTATATAATTAGGTACAACAAAAAATCTTGGCATGAATTCTATTAAGCGATAAACATTTTTCATGAAAGTATGTAAACTATGTTCGTGACCGCGAGAAAGTATCTGTGATTTATAATTTATACTATATTTATGTTATATTATGTGCAATTATATCATTAATATTGGACATCCAAGGACAACAAAGTAATAGTTGAGTTGTTATTATTATTTTTTAAATTCCTATACTAAAGGGGATTTTACTATTATAGAAAAAAGACGATCAAAGTACACATGTCATAGATACTCATTGGTATTCTACTTTCGAATGGTTTTGATCTGGGGGCTCTTGACTTGCGAGACCATTTATTTACCACTAGACCACGGTCGCTTTTACTGCCGGATATTTATTATTTAACTACCGTAATGTTTTTTGTTTACTTTTTATAAGCGGTATGTGTTACGGTTTATTCTTAAAACTGAAACCAATAATATTTACCCACGTTAATATTGTGTTTTTTTTTAGTTGCTATACTAAGCTACTAAACATGCTTGTATCATAGAAAGTACATATATCAAAGATACATTTCTTTTTTGTTACTCATGTTTTGTTTTGTTTTCTTGATCTCTATCATCGTACAAGTGTTTTGTACACACACTTGTAACTCGCAAACATAGTATATCAATTTTATTAATATAATTTAAATTTATAATAATACTAGCGGACTCGGCACACGTCGTCCTGCCTGGAAAAGCAACGCCACGTAGATTAGATTTAAATCATCATTTCTAAATATTTCTCTGTTAACTTATTGGAGTTATTTAATTCTTTATTTCTTCCAAATTTTCTATGGTGGAAGTATGACCGATTACTTATCTATTCCTCAGGGTCGACAGATAAACTTATGGTTAGGAAATAACAATTATATGCTATGTATGTTGTGTAGACCTTTCGCAGGAATATCTTAATAAACTAGATAGATTACACAACGCATGTATAAGGTTCATCTTCGGCTTGCGGAAATATGACCATATTTCGTCGTCACGAGATCAGCTAAAATGGCTGCCTATCCGTGAACGGAGAAATCGCAGGATTCTGTGCTTGTTATACAGTCTTCTAAATGAATCTGATGCGCCCAGGTATCTTAAGGATAACTTTAGGTACCTGAGCTCGCATCATGTTAAGACCCTGCGCTCCTCTTCCAACTCCACTCTTTCCATTCCCTCTCACCACACCTCCTTCGTCTCTAAATCTTTTTCTGTCGTCGCTGCAAATCTATGAAATGAACTACCTCAAAGTATTAGACAAGCTCCTAATCGTGCAATATTCAAGAGTTATGTGTATAAACACTACCTTTCTTCTTCCCCACATCTTTCATGACAAGAGTAGTTTTATTATATGTTGTGTATTATTGTGTTTAATATATATGTATATGTGTTTATGTATATGTATAACTTATTTATGTACTTATGTGTATTAAAATGTAAATATTAAGTATTATTATTATGTGTTTGTTGTTATATTCGTACAAATTGTCATCATAAAATTGCACCTACTCACCATTAATACTGTCTTAATGTCCTAAAGGTTTGGCTGTCAGAGAATGTCTAACGGCATTAAGTCCGCCTTTGTACATAGTGCAATTAAGTTTTAAATAAATAAATAAAAAAAAATTACACTTTCTCATGGTAATGTTAGTGAAACACCCAATCCCTTTTAGGATAATTTTAAGTTAGGTAGACAAGTGTACAGAACGTGACTTGATTTAGTCGCGTTGTGTAATCAGATTGTAAGTTGCCGGTTCCAGCTTGGCCAGCATAGTGGGTTCGACAGTTACTTGCAGTTGTTTGCCTGTAGCAGCAGTCGCCTTCATTCGAGACAAAATAATGAAATCAATTTCATAAAGCTGCGGATGCAGTAACTGATTATAAAAAAACTACACAATACAATGTTATATGTATGTAAAACGTTATAATTTAAATATTAAGTATTCATTCTATATTCAAAGACTCAATACTTCCGGTATTTGGATACACTTTCCATTGAAGAGAACAATCCATTACTTACATGAATAGATGAAGACCTCCTTCCACGGAAAGGTTTGTATCAAACACGGTGTGCCGATCTTCGAAAAAGTTCGCACATTGTATAATTTGTTTTCATTAAAAAATAAATGTCATTTTAAAACACATTTATTCTTTTTTTTATATTCTATTTTTATTGTCAAATAAATTAGTCTTCTTTACGTTTTCAACTGGTGTGTTTCATTTATCACGTCCTTGACCACGTAGCGTCAATCTGAGATTTGTTTCATATTCAACATCAATACACACGTTGATTTAGGTCTCGATACAAAATCTAGTCTTCCGCATGGATAACACTAACACCTTCATCTGTATTAATAGTTTAAGCAGTTTGTTTGAAAAAATAAATAAATAGATGTACCCGGGATGTCCTCACTGGAGGATGGGCAGCAGCGTCCTCTTAACGTGCGGCGATCTCAAAGCGTGGGATAATGGCAACTCATTATGAACCACAAAATACCGGTGGATGCAACTGACATCTTTTTCGGAATGGCGTTCTAACATAGGCCGCCTGTCATAGACCTATTCAGCAGTGGATGTTTTTCGGCTAGTAGTCAAAGCATTGTGAATATAAAAATTATGAATGGATATACATTTATGCGACAATCTCTAATCAAGCCTAGAATTCAAAAAACATAACGGTAGGGATACAGTTTATAAACGTAGATATTTTTTTTTACAAAATTGTTTATATTGTTATAGACATTGTGGTATATAATATTTATTGTTGCTATATAAATCCCTGTGTGAAAAGGGTGCTTAAAAGGATCGTTGTCAATGATTTTTCAATTGTGTTTTGCTCTTTTCCGTGTTGAGACCATTAAAATATTTTTTTGTGTTTGTATGTGACTTAATTCAGAATCCTTTTATATACCTATCAATATAGAAAGGTACTAAAAAGGGAAAACGAGATTTTTACTTACAAATATATGCAGTTATCTAAATATATTTTAAAAACGAATGTCCTAAGAAATTTAAAAAGGTGTTTACATTTTAATAATCTAATTATCACGCTTTAATTCCCACAGGAATAGACAGACATTGGAGCGGGGCTTTTCACGACACGCGCAGCACACGTTACGCGTAAATGGTTCGTTTTTCGGTCGGAGCAAAGATTTGGTTCATAGCTTTTATTTATACATATTGTAAAGTCACTTATTTGCGTTTCAGGATCAGTTTGTAGATTGCTGGGTTCAAAGAGTGGATGCGAGTGCTGTAATATGTCAATCCACATACAATAAAAAAAAGACAGATCGTCGAATCGCCGAGTCAATCAATCAATCAAATTGTCACGCCTTTTTCCCACAGGGATAGGCAGAGACAATGGAGCGCCACTTGCCACGAACCTGACACATTTCCATTGCTTTCTTTACATTCACAATCGCCGAGTAAGTAGAAATAAAACGAAGCATTTACAACAAAGACATATAATTTGGTAACAGTCAATATTTTTTCTATTAAATGTCTTATAATTAAGGAATAGACATCATTTATGAATAATAATATTTCAATATTTATTATACATAGTAAAGATTTTAAATGGATGATAGACGAACGAGGAAGTTAGAATTAACTTTCACTCTTTGTAAACTTAAGTATAGACTAAGCTGACATTGGGAGTTTTTATTGATTTTTTTAAAGAATGTCCCCGATTTAATCAAGGAACCATCTTTAGTGTCGGTCTTGTCTTTTCGTTCCATTCACTTCTTATGCTTTGTCTTTTAATTAAGCTTAGTTTCTGAACGTTATCCCAGCTTAAGCTAGGTGACACACGGGACTTAAAAAGCAATTTTGCTCGTGCATCTATCACCCATTAAATAAAGTATACATTATTTTATTAATCACTTGACAAACATCTACGGGTTCAACTATATAATATATAAGAATCAATTGGATAATTTAAGGTACCTATGTCTCATTAGTAACAATATTATAAATATTTAAAGCAGAATTTCGATTAAATTTAATATAAATATTAATAAATAACGTAAAACTATGTATGTTAAAAAGTTACTCAAATTTGAAGCCACACAAACCGTGAACAAAAGGATAAGAGTGTGATCCGTGAACAAAAATGCTTCTACAAACATGTATTGAAGTAGGAGTCGCATCCGCTGTTCAGACTTCGCTGTACTGCGAAGTTTTATAGGTAACTTCGACACACAACTAGTCTTCACGGTCGGCAGAATGGGAAAACGATCAAAACATTCTTATTATTTAAATAGTAAATGAGAAAGACGATGTAGAATGGAACGTTAATTAACTTAGGAACGCTCCAAATTTGAATAACATTTTAAACATTCGTTCATATATTCATTTAGATCAAATTGATATTTGTCGAGCTTGCGATCGCATGTGCGACTGGAGTGAGTCCCGTGGCCGACTTCTACAATTTTCAGCGCTAGGTAAATATTAATTTAGTCTATAAATAATGATTTATATTATAGATACACTAACAAAAAGGTATTCGGCAAAAGTTGTAATTTTTCACTAATTAATAATTATAGTTGTACAATACTAACTTATATTTTGATTGTGTTCTTGACAGTGTATCTCTAATATAACTTATAGAGATAACATAAATAAAATTAAAACCAGATACCAAAATAAGGCTTAGGTACTATTTGATCAAAGTCCAATAATATCCCAATTCACTACAGCCCCGAATTCACTACAGGGATTGTCGGATTGTACGTTCCACAATTCTGATACAATTTGTTATTGAAAAATATTTTTTAAAGTGGGCCTCAGTAGACGTATGCGCGCTTAATTTATTCTAGTAATTTTTATTACTCAATTATAGACATGTAACTTTATTCTTAGTTGGTTAATTCTGAGTTTAAAGCTTGTAAATTCAATTCGAAGTAATCGTATGCATTTGTACTAAATACTATTGTAAAAAAATATTTACACGCAAAACCAATTGTACAATTCGTGGACATTATAAGACTTGGTCACCAAATATCAAAATAACGCGAGGAGAGATCCAAACAACCCGAGAAAGGTAAACCAGCTACATTTCCAAAACCCTACCCACTTACCAGAACTCGTAATAACAATAATTATAATATCACCTAACATTTAACATCTTAATATCTATCCGCGAGAGGAAGTGGTCCTTCTTGAAAATGTAGTTTACAATAACAATAATTTATAATATTTAAAATGGTAACTATGATAAAGTAATAATGACTTATGCCGCGTGAAAACCAACCAATCAAATCACGCCACGATGCACCAATGATATTAAGTCAAATGAGTAGATACGTCACCTACACGAGTTTTACAGCCGTTTTTACCAAAAAGTTTCAATTTACGAATTTAGTTTTACTTTATACTTATTCTATTACAAAATCGTGAATTGGGTTGTTAATAATTTTATATCGAAACTACCATTTATATGTATGTTTTTATCATTAGAAATAATAAAAGTAGTACATAGAAACCGAAAATGAATGATGTCCTTTAGCTCTGTATAAAATATCCGTTAAATGTAAATGTAAATTGTGAAGTTAAAGAGTGGTGCAACCCATTTTTCTTTTACTTATATGATACTTTTTACAAATTCGTAAATTATAATTGTTTTATGTTGTTTGGCTGTTAGTGTTTGCAAATAGCACGGGTTTGAATGATCAACCATGCCAATGCATACACAAAAGTGGAAATAGGACGGAATGATAGTTATTGAGAGCGAAAAAGAGACAAATATATGTTGTTCTGCATAGCGACACGATTCAGAACAGCGTATTAGTATATTTGTCTCTACAATTCTCTTTATACAAGCTAGGCAATCAGGAATTCGTGTTTGATAGCCTAGCTACTCGTTATGTGTATGTATCGTATCGTAATATGTAGAGTTTTATTTCTTGTTTGAGTACTGGTCATTAAGCTTGGGTTTTCAACGAGGCATAAGTCAAAGAAACGGGTGTTACACTCGGATCTTAATGGCCAAACGAACGGAAGTTACATTTGAATCTGAATAGCCAAATAAAGGGTGTTACACTTAGATCTGAATGACCAAATAAATGACCCAGAGTATGGAAAATAAATAGAGCGATCCTATTGGAAAAGTGTGTTTATGAACACGTTGAGAACGTCATATTTAAACTAGCACTACGGTAGTTGTCGGTCCAGAGCCGAGTGTACACCCAAACTAAACTACATCTAATACCTAATATGGACGAAACACAAAGGAAAACATAACTGTATGATGTGATTTTAAATCACTAACAATATTGCGTTAAAACTTAAAATGTCACAACCATACTATTAGTTGTATTAAATTAATCTGTGGTCACGGATTTGATCTAATTATAAAGGGCGGCTTACACACATCTGATTAAACTTATGTCCGGTTGACACGATGGTAGTAAATGAAGACAGTTTAGTTAATTACTATCTTGGCAAGCTGTCCTATTCTGTATAACAAAACAGACAATGAGACAGTTATTATCTAAGTATTTCTTCCTATATTACTTCCGCTGCGACTGGGAATTGAATCAGGCCTGTTACTTAACGCGCGACTGCTCTGACTACTAAGCTACACAGTGCCTATGTACTTCCGTCGAAGTTCAACTATCTTATCTGTTCATAGTAGTCGCAATGAGGTAAAGTTTTTATGCAATTTTCATTATTCATTTATTATATATTATTATATATTGAAATAAGCAAAATATAAAATTAATAATATTATTGTTCCCGCCTGAGTTTATTTATATTTAGATATTAGTACACACGTAATCTCGATATCCTACCTTTCCTTTGTTTCAAATACCAAAATCTGCAATACATATTCAAAAGTGTGTCCCGCCAACGCCACTAGACGGCGCCCTATGTATTTTTCATATCGCGGAGAAACAATATGGCAAATGTCAATAGACCTTCTTACGTTCGCACCCGCAAAGCAGTGAGTACATTTACCTTTGCCCGTGTACAATTCATTAAATTCATCAACCATCCACTAAATTCCCGCACATATTTTTGGTGAGTTTTTACAAGTGCAATCAAAATGTGCGTGCAAGCCACCTTTTTACGTTATTCAGTGCAAATAACTGCAATGTACAATCTTACAGCTTAGGAAATATCGCAATGTTATTTGCACCAGACCGCCTTTAGACAGACAGACAGTCGATTTCAACAAACGGTAACCTAATGAAAAGTAACAAGGTAAGCGTGCATCCGCCATTTTAACCTCTCTTACTAAACTAGTATCTAAAGGTATAGCTTGTCTAACTATAAATAACGCGCCCCTCCACTTTACTAGTTTATTTAAATGTGTGAATGCAAATATTTCTAACTATACTACTATACTTTACCAGCGTGCTCCTCTTTTTGTGTCCAACCAGCAACTGAATGACCAATAACAATTGCATTTTTTGTGTGTTGCATTCATATTTTATGTTTTTTCGTGTGCACAAATGCGGTGAAGGGGCGCGTCATTTCGGCTTAGACAGACTAAAACACAGACTCACCTCATTTTGAAATAAAGTGAGTTTAAAGTTTATGTTCTCACCGTAAGCACTTCCCACCAATCATCATCATTATGTCAGCCATCAGTCGTCCGCTGCCGAACATAGGTGTCCTCCTGCAATCTTTAGTGAGCGACAAGATGGACTGACGACCTTCTAAATGTAGTAGGACATTTAGAACGTGCCAGATGTCCTAGAAGTCGACCAGTCTCACCGGAGGATAAGCAGCAGCGTCTCTTAACGTGCGGTGAGTATACTGCGATCCCCACCCCCTTGCATTATGAACGACAAAATGATGCCGGTGGATGCAGCTGGCATCTGGTCGTTCGGAATGGTGTTTCAAAGAGGAGGCTTATGTTTAGCAACATCTTTCGGCTGACGATGATGATGATTATTTAGAAGGTCGGTGGACGTTGTCCATCTCACTCTGAGTTCTCCGATCGTCTTTTTTATAACTTTTGAACCTCAACGGTGATCTGTTCTGCGAGCTATGCGCTCTGAAGCTATCAATGGGCTAGCTTTATTTCAATTTATTTTAGTCAAAATACAGTTTGGAAACCCTGAAGTAAACAATTTTTAGATAGGCGATGGTTTGATAAAATCGGACCATAAAATATAATATAATAAATACACAAGTAATACCTAAATTCTACATAATATAAGAATATAAAAAATATTATATTTTAGTAACAAATTCAATCTACATATTTTAGGTACTTTTTCATTTATTTTATATTGCTTAAGCTTTAGGCAATTTTTATATACGAGTATTGCTATAGTTCACCAACATTTAGGGTAACATTTTAAATGTTTTTTTTATGTTGGCAATATTTATTTGCTTCCTATATTATGTCTGTCTGTCTAATTTTCGGACGAAATAGAAATCATCGGCCTAAAGGCCCATCTAAGCAATACTAGTTGTAAAAACTTGTTTAAATCGTATTGAATAGATAGGCACGGCGCGTCTCACAGAGACAATAAATAGACAGACGCTGCCGAATAATTGAAGTCCATATTAAACTGATTTTATGAAATATTCTTTAACTATAACATAATAAATAAATTACTCTCCAACCTAATTAATAAATAATAATACATGTTTATTATTCTACAACTTTTGTAATATACAAATCGTTGTTAAAACAATAATTCAGCTAATAGGTACCATACATACTATCAAGGACAAAAGTACTACCAGGGACATTAATGCCTGCCCACCTAACTAAAATATTAGTAATTAAAGTGTATTAATTGCAGAGTATTATCATCTCTGAGTTCCCCTACACGTTAGACCTATATAAACGAATATAAAACTTGGCCATGAAATTAGAATATATATTTTGATAGACAAATTACGCGTGCACATATGTCGGCTGCTATTAGGAATTGAATAATATGTATATAATTAAACGCATTATCAAGCTCACAGAAGTGCTTGCATTATAGGTGCAACCACATTACTAATCGATGTGGAGAATCCGGTCAAAAAATAGACCATGCACAGCAGTTAGAAAAAATCGTGACAGCCGAATGTAATTGCATCATCCACCCGCAGTTTTCTCGCGACAGAGTCGAGATGACGGGATAAATAAATATATTTATTAACTGCATTTTAAACCTTAATCATGAAAAATCACTGTCGATTACAGCCCATCGATAATGATTGAAACTAAAATCCTTTACTAACCTATATATTAAATGGTCAGGCAGCAATTTCTCTGATGGTACCTTTATTTACGTACCAAGTCCGATTTGACTCTATGTTTAAAACATAATATTAACGAGTGCATAGATTGATGTATTACATACACTAGTTAATGAGGTAAACAATAATGTAACATATTTGTGCCCCCAATGAAAGATAGTTCGAAATTTGTGTTTTTTAGTTATTTACTTGTCTCTGTCAGTGAGGCCCAGTAGCCTGGATAATAAGCTAAATATTAGTTTAAAAGGTTTTTTGTAGCTCCTTATTTTACATATTATGTTAAACTAAGTGCAATCTGGCTATGATAGCCTTGTTGGAATCGGCAACTTTTAAGCTGTTGAAAGTGGTACAGGTGTATTGGGCAAGTGACCACCAATTGCCTGCCCATCACTCTAAATAGGTTTTTATTTGTAAATATATAAAATATTTGTGGACCATAGATTTTTTTTTTTTTTTGGATTTTTTGAACCACGTTACATTTAAAATGTGATTACTTAAAAATAAAAAAATAAATTATTAAGTAAAAATCACAATTTTCGAACTTACAACTATTCTCATCAAAGGCACTAATATAAATCGAATAAAACGTTAATTAACACATTATACGTACAAATAATATTAAAATATAATTATATCATTGCGACTCACTTACGTTGTACAGTATGGCAGCATCGCGCGAATGCTTAACATTAATGGTCGTTAAATTACAAGGCGATCAAGTTGTTAATCCTACTAGAGATTTTAGGTGATTGATGGCTGCCAAAATACGACAGCATATCCTAATAAAGACAATATAATTCAAGTGGATCCATCATTGTTAGATCGGAAAACAATGATCGCCTCGTCCAAAACGGGCTAAGTCTGATTACTTCACATTTTAATGTGATCTAAATATTCAAAATTTAAAATTCATACAAGATATAAAGTACAATTTATATATTATGTATAATATTCAACAATATAATAACAGTGTTTATCTACATACTTACATTGGTAATAACCTCGACGCGAGCGCGCGCGAGTTTGGAAGGCAACAGTGAATGACATCCTAGAGAAAGAATTCTATAGAGCGCGAGTAATCGCAGTATGAACTGTAAATACAAGTATGAACGAACACTACTCATATTTTGATAGATCATTAAATGTACAGACAAAATTTTCTCTAAATTAAATACATATGTCGTAAGCTTGTTCGATCATTTATTATACGTACTACTAGCGCTTAACGAAGAAGGTGTGTTTTTGTTTGTTTTGTTTTTGTTCAGACATGGCGCTTGACTGAGTAGGTTCCTGTATAAGGAGTGCCATATACAGAAACCTACTCAGTCAAGCGCCATGTCTGTAGCTTAATTAATACATATATACTTGATATCAATAGATATAAGTATATGTCAGAATAGGTAATTATGATTTAAATGTTGTTCTATAAACAACTATAAATACAAACAATACTGCTTACGGCACAACTGTCTATTTGCGCGCTCT
This sequence comes from Tinea trinotella, assembly GCA_905220615.1. Taxonomy (NCBI): domain Eukaryota; kingdom Metazoa; phylum Arthropoda; class Insecta; order Lepidoptera; family Tineidae; genus Tinea; species Tinea trinotella. The sequence continues at coordinate 7,662,956 of HG992308.1, read as the reverse complement.
ATATTATACATTTTTACTCTAAGGCGACATCAGACCGAACTGACTTGCATGGCTGCGAGACGTGGAGCTACCTCCACTTCCAGCGAGTCTGATGTGAGTGCTGATCTCGAATCAGAATTATCCGTCTGCAACGAGTCCGATGTCAACGACATTCTCTCCTCTTTCAACCCATTCACTTCCATCATTTCCACCATATTCTTCTTCTGCGGTACTGGACTTATACTATCCACCATATCACTGCTACCAGCAGAATTTCTATTCAACTTTGATTCTTTTAACGTCACCTTCTTCTCAGAATTAACCTTCGCATCTTTCTTCTTTCCTAATACTGGGAAAGCGCTTAGTTTTGGTTTTGATAATCTTCCTGTACTCTCCCTTTGGATTGGTGTAGAGTCTGTCTCACCTTCTTCCGTGATAGAAGAGAGCATATCCGAGGACTCTGTTGGCACAACTTGTCCTGCTTGTATTGGAATGTCATCTGAAATTATTAAGGCAATATTAGTAAGAACTTTTTCATTGTAAAATAAAAATGATTCGGTCTAAAAGTATAGTGAGCAGCCATGGGATTTAAGCCTAAATATGATAAAATAATCAATCAATTATTTGATTGATCTAATAATTATCAGGCATAATTTCTCACAGGAACAGATAGAGACAATAGAGAACCGCATCCCATCCACTGTTCTCTCCATAAATACAAACTTTTGTATAAACAAAAATACAATGATTTGCTTTAATGTCACGTTCAGTGAGAAATCATTATAATTCTTGTGGCACATATGACCAAAGACCGCTTGATGTTAAGTTGGAGTACGGTTGCCACGAACCAGTGTCTGGATGCGACTGCTGTTGCATCCATTATGCCAGACTGACGGGATTGCGGCAACTTTCAAGCTTCTCCCGAAACGAGACTATTTTACTAAACCTGCGGACCGACCGCGTAACTCAATGACAATGGAATTCATTTTGACAGTTAAACTCCATCAATAAGCTTTAAAATTAAAATTGCGACACACTAACACACTAAGAATCGATGTTATTTTTCATTAACAAGTCAAGCTCATTGAAACTCAATGTTTTTTTTTATTTTGACTCGACATATGACAGCACCCCGCTTGATGTTAGGCCGAAGTGTGGTCCATGAATGAATGTCACTGCTACTACAATTCAATAACTGTGAGTAGCAATCACATCCACTATGCCGGTCTTGATGGAACCGGCAACTTACAAGCTGATCCCGAAACGTGACCAAATCACTTCACGGTTCACCCCGGATCAGCAGACTGGGTACCACTGCCTACCACTCTTTTATAACCAGACCCGAAGCAAATATCTATCTCTTTTATTTTATTAACAAATATTTGTAATATTTACCTTTATTAAATATTACAAATAAAAGCTATGAAACAAATATTTGCTCCGACCGGGAATCGAACCCGGGACTTTACGCGCAACAAACCAATCGCTAAACCGTTCGTCCACGCCTGTCGTCGTCCGAATGAATAAAAGTTGTTTTTGACTAACAGCGACCGTGTAACTGTTTGACAAATGGGAATGAATTTTATTGTCATTACCATTACGCGTTCGGCCCTCTGGACATTAGTGGTAGGTAGCACTAAGTCTGACGGTTGGATTTGACCACCAACCGTCTGGTAACTGTTAAAATTAAAGTCCTGATTCTATATCTTTCTTATTAATTCTAATTGTGTTACATTAAGTGAATTTAGACAAATACTATACAAAAATAAATATCTAAATTGATTTTCAGTTAACGATTTATTGTGAAGGTGCAAAAACAATAGACTCAAGTCCCCGCCACGAGAAGCCTGGCACTGACAGCCGTGAACTGAGACGGTTTTTTCAGGCATCGGCACTCTTGGACCTCTATCATGCTTACCATCAGATAGATCGAGGTCAGATGTCGGGGGTAACGTAATTAAAATCCAATCAACATAAATAATATACGAGTTATACGAAACAAACGGAATATTTTAAATAGTCGGTTTATATTTTAGCGATAAAAAGCGCTGTCGCTCAATGTTTTTTGGTACACGAACACGTCGAGTCCTCGAATGAAATGCATTTGGTCTGCCATTTTGAAGTAGACGCGGAAAGCTCATGCTCATATTTCAAAAAATTTCTTAAGGTTGCTCGAGTTGCGAGTTGCTTAGTTGATGTAAGTAGTAGTAAGTAAGAAGAGGTCCAAAAGTGCCAACGACTTAAAAAGTCTAATCAGTTCACGGTTGCTTCAGTCGCCGCCACTATGCCGGCGACTGTTTGCACAAATTATAGGTTTTCGTGACGGGTCTTTAAATGTATTATGTTATGAATGCTTAGTGGGTACTAATTTTAAATCAATGTCCGAAGAAGATATTTTTTGCCATATACCAATGCTATTGACGGAGTCGAGCTAATAGGAAATAAATGTTTCTGGCGCTTGATTGTTGAGCGCTAAGCACGAAGACTGTACACAGCATCCTTTTTATTTAATTCGTAACCTGGCGTGTGGTTAAGACTTTTGTGACTCTATTGTTGATTGCTTACCTGACTATTTCGCATTTCTAAAAGGGACTTTTGATTATGAATTAGCGTTTGAGGTGCGACAAAGGCATCTAATAGTTACCTGATATCAGTTAAGAATATTTATTTATTTAAAACTTTATTGTTTTTTTTTTCTACAAATACGGATTTAATGCCTCATAGCATTCTCTAACAGCCAAACCTTCATATATGGTGAACGTTAAGGTGAGTAGTGAAAAAAAGTTTAAAATATGGCTATACAAATATCAAATTATTATAAATTAACGTTGCTTTAACTTAGCATAAAAGAAGAAAGTACGTGTACGTTTATTTACTTCTCAAGTTAAGTACCCGAATAAATGTTTTGTCCTTGTCATTAATATAGAATTGTGTGACAGAGACAACGCTATATTAGCTCGTTTCCGTGAATAGAACATTACTATTATTACTATATACATTAGTAATAATAACTGAATAAAAAAACCACTTTCCGTTGACAGATGTGATTTCAATTTAAAATAGAGCACAGATTTTTTTCTTTTATCATCTGTTTTTAAACAGTACATTTTTATACTAAATTATTATTATCAAAAGATACTCGACTTTAGTACCTAGATAATATATAAAAAGCTACATTGTCATTTGAATGAGTGAAATACTAACGCAAGAGCATTTAAATTCTATGACAAATTGCACCTTCATTGATTAAACAATTTAAAACACATCCTCATAGTATTCTTTATCATCTGGAATTAAAATTATTCATCATCATCATCAGCCAGAAGGCATCCACTGCTGAATCCTCCCTCCCCTTAGAACGCCATTTCGAACGACAAAATGCCAGTTGCATCCACCGGTTATTCGTGAATTTCGCTATGTCGTCAGTCCACCTAGGGGGAGGCCTTACCTACGCTGCGTTTTCCGATTGGTGGTCTCAACTTTAGAACCTTTCTTCCCCATCGGTTGTCGGTTCTTAAAGCGAGCGATTATAATTATTATGGACTTGTTATTAATGCGTACTGTTTATTTGTTTATTTAGAAAACATACAATATATTATATACTAATGATTTATAAATAGTTGCAAGGGATTGCAAAGTGTCGCGAGAATGGGAATGGGAAGGAGAGAGAGAGGACTTTGCCCAGCAGTAGGACAATTAAATACATATAATTATAAACAAATAACACATAGTTATACATAACAGTAAAGAATAATATAATATATAGTTTAAGAGAATTATAATATGGTACCAATTCACTTCACGGTCTTTTTTTATTGTGACTCGACATATGACAGCACCCCGCTTGATGTTAAGCTAGAGTCTGGTCCATGAATTGATGCCATTGCTACTACAATTCATAAGTGTGAGTAGCAATCACATCCACTATGCTGGCCTAGTTAAAACCGGCAATTTACAAGCTGATCCCGAAACGCGACCAAATCACTTCACGGTCTGTATACTTTAAAGTGGTGGCACTGCGCCTGATCAGTAGACTAGGCACCACTCTTTAAACTCACCACTAACTGTCTCTCACTCTTAAAAAGTAAATTGTTGCATCCGTTACGAATTGTACAAACAGTTCCATTAATGATAATGATTCTTTATTAATTATTGTCGAATTATTTCTATTAATATCTATTTGTTATGTTACAATTGCATTTAAGCCTATGAGGTGAGGTGCAGTGATTTACACATCACATTTACGAGTATTATTGTATTATTATTGCCTTGTGGTTCTTGCACGAGTCTCCAACTGTCGCCAATGAAATTATAAAAAAGAATTTTAATTATATATAGGGTAAGGTAGGGTAATTGTTGAAACTTCAATAGGTAAAAAAAAGTAGACAAAACCTAATTGTGTTCAAAATGTCGGTTTGAAAAATATTTGGTTTATTTGACAGCCAAGCTATCCTCTTTTTCATGCCTTATTTATTTATATTTAACAAAAGTCAAATACAAATTAAAGTAAACATATTATACGTAATTAAAATTAATATAATTTAGATCAAAATAATTATGTAGCTGTGAAATTGTAGCTCGAAATGCTAGTGAAACAGATATTTCCAACGAAATGTCCCAATCGAATTTGTTCATGTATTGATACAAAGCTCCCAACAACGGAATTACCGTTCCATCTATATCGAGTTAAAATGCAGCTATAGTTAGCATTGACTGACTGTTTTGAGATCGAATTCAAGTAAATAATTTAATTATTGATTTATGTATATATATATTTATAAATTTTTTAGAGACCAGATTTCTAGAAACTTCTAAATCATATAAGACAGTTGAAAACCCGTGAAGAACCGTGTTAAATTTTTAATTTAACTGCATACCCATAACAAAATCATTGAGAGAATCGTCTATCATTATTGAATTTAGGCAAAAAGTCCATGGAAGAACTCTCTATGGACTCTGATGACGACACATCAACGTCACTGTTTCCTTGTTTATTCATCGACATTCTCCAGTACATGCCGTCGAATATTTTAACGACTCCCTTAGTAACTGATTTGCTGTATGACGTCATTGGTCTACTAATCAATATGTTTACATTTGATCGGCAGCCTTTGTCCTTTATTGGCCGAGAACACTCGTTAGGTAGTGTATAGTACATTTCATCTGTTACAGATTTAACTTATGTAATTTGTCATTAGTTAAAAAAACTAAGAAATATTAGGCAGAGAAAGAAAAAAAAACAATTAGGGATTATTCTAATAATGTTTTGACAGCTTAAATAGTGATGTGTTGTTTTTAATTCAATATGGTTTTATGCTTGGCTGATAATTGATATTTAATTAAATTTAAAAAAATATAATATTTCGACATCTGACCTCGACTTGCCTGGTGGTAAGCAAGAGGAAGTTCAAGAGCGCCAACGGCTGAAAAAACCGATTCAGTATATTATTGCTTTAGTCGTTGTCAGTATGCTGGCCAGAGGTGCTTTGAGAGTGATCACGCATCTGATGGTAAACAACTTAACTAAATTAAAGATAATTTAATATTTTTTTCCCTATAAAGTCTAATTGCGAGTATTATACTGTTTTCATAGTAATAAATATTACCTGGTAATTTCTTGGTGCGGAATGATGCATTAGTTATCATCGACTTAGACATTACTGTAGTTGATGCTGGTGATAATGCTAAACTGAGGCCTCCATGGCTGTCAGATGGTTGGCCTGAAACATAGTTTATAACTTTATTAAGTATTATTATTTGTTTTAAACTTAGATAGTATTCTTTTATTGTGACACGACATCTGACCTCGACCCGCCTGATGATAAGCAAGAGGAAGTCCAAGAGTGACGACGACTTAAAAAAACCGAGTTTGTTCACGGCTGCCTCAGTCGCCGTCACTATGCCGGCCAAAGGTGGTCTTCACGCATTGCTTGAAGGATCCAAGGTCATAGGATGGAGAGAACACATGGGCAGGCAAAGCATTCCACTTGTAGATTGATCGACAAAGAGAAGACGCACCGAACTTTATAGTTCGACTGCCGATTCGGTCAATAGAATGCGGATGCAAGATAACTCTTTTACTCTCCTCGAAACTTTCTCCGTGGTATAGGCTCAGTACATAGTGCTGTTGTAAATGCATAAAACCCACTTACCCGACTTTGATAATGAACTAATAATTGCACTAGTGACTAGCATAACATCGGGCAGCAATTCATAATGACCCCTCTTATCAATATCCTGTATGGCTTGCAGCGCTATTGTATACATCTCATTGAACATAGCAAAATATGCCCCGTGTGCCAGCTCCAATAGAAACGGCGCCGATACTGGTATCCTAGGAACTTTGTTTTTAGGGCCAAAACCTTGTTTTACTATCCTAAAAGTTAAATATAAAAGCTATAGTATTGCATAAGTTTTAGAAATTCTTTAAATGTGAATTTTCGATAGGGATTGATACTTTTACCAAATGAAGGTTTATTTATTTATTTACAACTTTCAATCAATCAAATTGTCAAGCCTCTTTCCCATGGGGATAGGCAGAGACAATGGAGCGCCACTTATTGAATTATAATTACAAAGCGGACTTAATGCCGCTAAAAATTATCCACCTGCCAAATCTTTGGTATTATTTTGAACGTAAGAGTTAGCGGAGGACTCAATAAAGTCGGAGTTTCAATAAAAATCAGGAAATAAAAAAATTATAAGTATTTTAACAAAGTTTAAAAATATAACATACAAATTATTGCAGAAGTGTAAACCATATAAACACATTCAATACAATAATACATAATAAATATTGTATGATGAACACTATCGGAGACATCCTAAAAAAATGCTATGTTGCCTAATGCCCATAACCGTAGAGCTTGTATGACGAGAATTGTGGACAGGGCCGTCTTTACCCGGGGGTTCAAGGGGTTCGGTGCACCCGGGCGCAGAGTCCTAGGGGGCGCATGCCGACCGCCATAAACTTCGATAGGTACCTACAACACTGATACCACGCGAGCGGAGTCTTGACTTTCGCACCCCGGCGCTGAATATGCTTAAGACGGCCCTGATTGTGGATGTAAGAAAAGCAAGGGAGTTGTGTCAGGATCGTAGTAAGTGGCAATCGATTGCCTCTGCCTATCGCTGTGGGAAAAAGGCGTGACAATTTGATTGATTAATAAACACTAAAATCAAGAAATACTATTTCAAAATTATATATCGAGGTCAGATGTATAACTCGATATTTGCCTGATGGTAAGCAAGATAGAGGTCCAAGAGTGCCGACGACTAAAAAAAAACATCTCAGTCACAGTCACTATGTTGGCCAAAGGTGTTTCTTCACGCATCGCTTGTAGGATCCAAGGTTATAGGATGCTAATACAGCACCATCTATTCATATATTTTATATCTAAATATAATATAACCGTAGTGTAGTGGCAGTGCAATGGTTACGCAAGTCGTGAGCACGGGTTCAAAACCAACCAATGTATCTTTGATATATGTACTTTAGTTGTCCTGTTTCTATGATTTTAGTAGCTTAGTATGAGAATCTAAATTAATTCAAAAAAATAGCAAAATTCAAATTTACCTGGACGATGCTAAGCAGAAATGTCGCAACGACATCTTTGGCAGTAAACTCAATTGTTCATTATAAATAAATAATAACGCTGACATTACTTTTAATCTATTTTGTGGATTTATCGCTTCAACTTGAGCGTGAGGGCCCCAACTAACTAACTTTGTGTTGCATTCTTCCCAGCGACGTAGAGCACTCTCTGTTAAAAATTGTGACCCGAGACTCATTGGCTGAAATACATAGTTAACAAGTGATTCCTCTAGGCGCAATTCCAAATTTTGATGGTAAATATGACGACTTACAAAGGCGTGGACGAACAGTTAGCGATTGGTTTTTTGCGCGTAAAGCCCCGGATTCGATTTCCGGTCAGAGCAAATATTTGTTTCATAGCTTTTATTTGTAATATTTAATAATATTGAAAATTGCAAATATTTGTAAATAAAAAATGAGGTGGATATTTTCTTCGGGTATAGTTATCAAAGAGTGGTAGGCCGATCCGGGACAGTACCACTACTTACAAGTATACAGAACGTGAAGTGATTTGGTCGCTTGTAAGTTTTAAGTTGCCGGTTCCAACTAGGCCGGCATAGTGGATGTGATTGCTACTCACAGTTATTGAATTGTAGTAGCAGTGACATTCATTCATGGACCACACTTCGGCTTCACATCAAGCGAGGTGCGATCATATGTCGAGTCACAATTAAAAAGAACAATAGATTGCAATAATGTACACTCCAATAACCTACCTCATGGTATATTGAAGCTTGTGCTAATGATGGTAACCGGAACGCAACTACTTTGGGCTTTCCGTTTTCATCAACAACCTCGAAATTGTAGATAGCTGAAAATTATTATTATAGCGGAAAATTAATAAAGGGCGACCGCGGTGTAGTGCATTGGTCAGACAAAACGAGAGCACGGGTTCAAAACCACTCACTGGTACCAATGTACCTTTGATATACCTTTCGGCCGGTATAGTGACGGTGACTGAGTCAGCCGTGAACTACGGGGTTAGGTTGGCAAGTTAAAACGATTATCCAATTATCCAATAAAACGAGACTATTAATCGTTATGACGAATATCGCCTGTGCAACGACACATTTAAACATTATCATCAATAGTCTCATTTTGGTGGATTTAGCCTAGCTTTTATTATTTTGCCAATCGTCGACGAGAGACGATAATCATTTTAACTTACCCAACCTAACCACGCTGACTCGTTTTTTTTCAGTTGTCTTCACTCTTGGACTTCCTCTTGCTTATCATCAGGCGGGTCGAGGTCAGATGTCGTGTCACAGTAAAAAAATATTTAAAAAATAACATAATTTCTTTTAATGTTTTGACCGGCATAGTGACGGCGCGGCGTCTAAAGCAACCGTCCAATGAAACGGGTTTATTGGACGTTGGCGCTTCTCGCTTATTACTATCAGGCAAGTCGAGGTCAGAAGTCGCGTTTCAATAAAATAAAAAAAATGCATTAAAGGAAATGAATCAGTTCAGTTATCTCATTTAATGTGACTCATCTATAATTACATCACTTGTTTTTGAACTTCGTTTATTGATAAAACAGAGTTATTTCCTGTACAATTATTATATTTTCACGTATTTGTTAAGCGATAAGTCGCAGGGACATGTCGCTCGATATTTATATGGAAGTTCTCCGCGATTTTCTCAAACAATGTTGCTCGACATTTGCCTTGTCTACATCAAGGTATACTTTTATAAGTTACGCCGAGTACCTTCATAGAATTCTTATATTTTAGAATGGCCAAAAACAATCTAAGCCAGTCATAGTGTGTCACATGTCGCGCAAAGCATGCACGTCTGCTATTGGTTGTTGCGGAGGCTCTGTTTCTTCACGTTCTGTTTTAACCGGACTTACTTTATTTGTTTTAATTACATTTCTATATTAATTAACTAAAGTGTATTGTAGATTTGGTCCGTGAGCCAAATAGTATTTTTTGTCAGTCATTTCCTCTCAAGCGATAACTCGTGAAATACTTCAGAGAGTTGCATTATATAGCATGGTGAACGTCAGCTGCCGCTCCAAGGGTGGGTAGGGGGGCGGCAGCCTTTCAATCATGTAAAAAAAATGTTTTCAGTCATTTCCTCCCGACTGAAAATTTGTTAGATGATAGATAACGTAATTATTTAAAGGTAAAAACTCGTGAAATATTTCACGAGTTATCGCTTGAGAGGATATTGGTCAGGAAAATCTGTCGCTAGCTCACGGACTAATTAATGTAGTTATTAAAAATGTACAAAAGACCATTGCCATCAAAATATTGCCTAATACGTTTTCCTTGGACCATAGTACTGTTATTTCGCGTAACACAGAGTAAAACATTTCGGGCTACATACGACGGAGATATCGCAGCCATGTCATTCTAATTTTAATTGTACATTTACGAGATAACTCTAATTAATTGTCGACCTAACCCATTGGCCGTAATCTAGCTTAACGACAGACGAAGTCGAAGTGCGGTTATAAAATAAATTATGGTAAAAGACAAAAAATACTGGGAATAGTTGCACATACAGAGTATATACTCCACAGATAAGTGTAATTATTAGCTCTTGAAAACCATAAATTCCTATTAGCGCAATAACAAATTTTATAAATTGTATTGGTTCCGAATCGATTAAAAATGTAGTTAAGATTGTGTCTACAATAACACAAAACTGCAAAAATGACGTTTTTCGAAATTTGCGAGGAATCAGCTGTACTGGTGTAAGCCCAATACGACTCATTTTCTTTGCCTTAAAATAGCACATCTTCTTTCTTTTACTCATTTTGTAGTACAAAGTTTTGTTTTACTTTCAGACGCAAAAACCGGTTTTGGCCATCTTTATAAGGGTGACATTTTAATTGATTCGAAACCAATAAAATCGATTACACTTTTAAAAGTCTAGTGAAATTCCTGAAATCCAATTGTATTTTGGCCAATTCAATCAGACTACTAGCCTTAGAGGTCAAAGCATGTGAAAAGAATCTATTGTTTATAACAATTTATTATTGACCTTTAATTTTATGTTATGTAAAAAAACCATTGCTTAGTTCAAGGCAAGTTAATAAAAAAAACGATTATAGTAATTATTGGAAGTCATGAGTCATGGGATAACCTTCAATAGATACACAATTAATAATGTCTGCATTTATCCTTGTGACATGTATACTTTGAAGTATTTAAGTAATCACACTGCTTCCGTCTAATGGAAGTGACAATCGACGGAGACTATTTTAATTGAAGCGCGGGATCTCATCTAGGCTAGTCTGATATTAAGTAAGACTAAGAGTGTCAACAACTAAAAGAAACATTTATTTTCATAGAGGTTTTAGCTATCCGCCGAATAGCACATTGCACGATAGATGCGGTTTGAAAGAAGATGTTGTGACAAGGATTGACAAAGAGATGCTACGATGGTTTGGGCACATGGAAATGATGATTAAAAGTAGATAAACATCACATTTCGTGATCAGCTTGTAAGTTGCCGGTTCTAACAAGACCGGCTTAGACGAAAGGACTGCTACTTGCAGTTATTTAACTGAGTAGCAGTCGCCTCCATCTTAACATCAGGAGAGGTGCTGTCACATATCGAGGCACAATAAAAAAAACAAATAGTTATGTTTATACAAATCCATAACCATAGAGCTTGTATGAAGAGAATTGTGAATGTGAAGGAAGCGAGGGAGTTGTGTCAGGATTGCGGAAAAGGCGTGACAATTTAATTAATTGATTGATTGATATACAAATCCGAGTATAAAGTGAATGTCATTTCAACTTTTACAATAAATATCAACCCAAAGGTTTAAACTTTTTTTTGTGACAATGCCTGTCCTTGACAGAGCACTGATGGCTGAGAAAATTAATTCAGTTTATGGATGTCTCAATATTAGACACTTCATTAAATTTTTAATTCCTGCATTAAATTTTATCTATTTAACAATAGTAATACCAATTATAGTTGGTAATAAAAGATAATACATTGTTAAGACAGATTAGGATATAGATAATGGCTCTTTGTTTTTTTATGTTATGTTTATGAATCTCACACCTTTACCTGCTTAATTTTAAATTTTAATTTATTTATAAACTTGATGTAGAAGTTTTACTTCTACATCAAGTGGATTGACATCAAGGAGGCCAAAGGCATTCTATACTATTGTATTATAGAAATAGGACAATAACAGTGCCAGTACATTTAATGATATATTAATGCTGAGGCAGCTGGGAAGTAACTCGTTTTTTTCAGTTGTCGTCACTCTTAGACCTTGCTTATCATCAGGCAGGTCGAGGTCAAATGTCGTGTTACAATAATAATAAAAAACATCGAAGCAAGAGCTCGTTTTTGTCAAAACTATTCAAAGCGACCGTGGTGTAGTGGTAGTGCAAGGGTTGCACAAACTGAGAGCACCTAGAGTAACGACGACTGAAAAAAATGCGATCCTAACAACTCTTGCTTACTTCACATACAGAATTTCTTCAAACAGACTATGGTAAGATTCATTGTTATCTATTTTAATAGGGTAAAGTTAAGTCAATTAATCAAATTGTTACGCCCTTTTCCCACAGGGATAGGTAGAGACAATGGAGCACTTTCAGGCAACTGTCCATGAATAGATTGAACAGCCATGGTGAGGCTACACATCCCTGTCTGACAGCCTTAGAGATGCCAAACCAGTTAGATAGCGCCCCATTAATTCGAACACATGCACAGGAATCCTTACCCCAACCCAAACAGGGACAGCAGTTGTTAAAGTAATGCTGTTAAAAAAATATTTATGTGTCTTGACATCTGAACTTGACTGGCCTGGTGGTAAGTCAAGAGTGCCATCAACTGGAAAGGCAGACTCCGTTCATGGTTGCCTTGGTCACCGCCTTTATGTCCGCCAATATTAAAAAAATGTCTAAATATATGTAATTTATTTTATTACACTCACCTATTAGAAATGTTTCTATGCATGGATGCTCCTTAATATTGCCCTTTGCTGTATAACTTAGATATGTAGATATGACAGTGGGTATTAATTGTAATGTAAATCTTTGCAATTGTACATCTCTGGATCGGTAAAAATCAAATAATTGTACACACACTTTCTCTAATAACTGAAATATAAAAATTATCTTAATAAATTATTGTTTGTTTTTTATTTAAAGCCAAAGAAATCATAGTCCATACAACCTAAACTTCAGTCTTTTATTATTATTATCTGGTATAGTGATAGCGAATGAGGCAGCCAGGAACTGACTCTGTCTTCTTAGTTGTTGACTTCCTTAGACTACCACCATGCTTACCTTAAGGCAGGTGTCAGGTCAGATCACTAATACATATTAATAATCGAAACAAGTTTTATTAATACATTGAATCGGCATTATATGTCAGATGGGGTTGCCTAATAAGACTCCTTATTTGTCTTTAAATTATGTTTATTAATCAAATCAAATCAAATTATTTTTTAATAATGCTTTTAATAGGAAAAAGAAAGATTGTGCTGTTTTCTGAATAACCATCAAAATATTATAAATGATAATTGTTACTCTAAAAGTGTACCAATATTATACCTGGTCATTATCATTGTCTGAACTCGATTCATTTTCTTCCTCGGGGGAAAATAATGAGAAAAGTGCTGAGGCAACTTCGTGGTTGTGTTTGTGTTCATCAGCAAAACTTTTGAAATCATCTTCTTGAAGGTTATCATATTCTTCCAACCAGTCCAATATAAGAGCATTCCATTCTGCCATTATGTTTACTATTTATATTAAACATGAATTTCGAGATACCTGACGAGAAGTATACTATTACAGAAGCTACTGAAATGCTTTTAATCTCTAAGAATCTTAAAGGAAGTCCTACAATCTTAACTTTCAAGTTATGCCATTTTAAACTTTATGCAATGAGTAATAGGAAATACAGGTTCATAATTAACACATGTTATAACTACTACAGCCTTTTTCTATTGACGAAATTTGCAAGACTTGGCGATTTCAATGAACATTTTCAATGTAAATTTCATGTTGGATTATTATATTTACAATAATTATATACAAACTTACTGACGTGTTGTAATTAAACATCAGGTAATCTATTAAGTTAAAATTCATTATTGTGAACACATTGATTTAAATACTATGATTTTCTAATTATTAAAAGAAAATAAAGCACCCTACTCTATACACATTTCACACTTATCTAATTTTTTTTAAAGTTGGGATGGGGGTGTGGTTACTGGATAGGGATTGATTTATCAGTTCAATTTTCCTATTTGTAGAAGTATTTAATAATGTTTTATTATTATTATTTTGTTATTTTATATATTTTTTATTAAAAAGCTACTTATAAAAATAATTTATTACGAAATCATTGATAGAATATTAGAACACCAATACAAACGTCATCGATGTCAGTAATGCCACATCGGGTCTCGACTCTCATTCAAGGTCATGGCGATGAGCACGTTTCTTCCGGTTTGATCTTCGCACCAAATGTTTAGGCATCGCAAACGTCATCAATATAATACTGTCGTTAAACATTTTGAAACTAGTAAAAAATAGATTAAAAGTATGAATTAAATTTAAAAAAATTATCTCCTGTTATGCATGTTAAATTTAATTTGTCAGTTTTAGAATTCGGAGCGCAGACCATAAGCACTTTTAGATCGTGTCGGAATGCTGCGATTGTAAACAAAATGGCGACGTTAGTAAAAGCTGTTGAGTGTGTTCTTTGATTTTGCACCTGATTTTTACCAATTATGTTGTTTTTATTGCGCTAATCATCGAGTTTATTATTAGTACTTTGTTTTATTTGCATTAAGTTATACCTAATTGTGTAAAAAGTGTTCTTAGGATAGTGACTTTATTGTATTCCATGTAAACCCATTGTGTTGAAGAAGTGACTTTATTATGTTTTATTTTATTGCGATAGTGATTTTATTATGATGTTAACTAGTAATTAACATACATATTTTTAGTGAAACTATTGTCTTGAAAAGTAAGTTGGAATTAAATAAAAAAGATAATGTTTTATAAAAAGTCGTTTTATTGATCTAATTAGATTATTTCCTACTGAGTAAGGTTCACTTTCACCGACATCTTAAATACGTCTAATATTCATTGTTGTATTATTATACGTATTTAGGATGTGAAAGTGGACCTAATATGTTTACAAATACGCAATATCAACCAGGCCATTTTAAAATTGCCACCATTTTTAGTTCGTGTGAGATTCCGTCGTGGCGTCTCTAATTGCCACGTGTTGTCTATGGCAGTCGAGCTTCTTCTCTTGAGTACAATGTTCCTTGGTAATGCCACGTAACTTGTCAAAACTCAAAATCAGTAAATAAAATGGTAGTCTAGTTGCATTGCAATTTTTCGCAAAATTGAAGATAATATATAGGAAATATGGGTTCTTCCCATAGCACCGAAGTGCCTGGGGGTGGTTCTGAAGGATATCATATATTAAGGGTATGAAAATTTGACTATACTCGGTGTAATTTCTTGATATAACATTCTTGTTGTCCTATTCGTTCATTATTATTTTAGGTTCAGGATGGTTCTCCTGGTAAACTTGCTGGATTGGAAGCATTCTTTGACTTCGTGGTAGCAATAGATAATATAAGACTAGACCAAGATAATGACACACTAAAAGAAATTCTAAAGAAAAACATTGGCAAACCTATTAAAATCACTATATACAGCAGCAAGACTCAGTCTGTAAGAGAAGTAATGATGACTCCGAGTGAAACTTGGGGTGGGCAGGGGTTATTAGGTATAAGTATAAGATTCTGTTCATTTGAGGGCGCAAATGAAAATGTATGGCATATACTTGTAAGTATTTATGTAATTATTAATTAACTTATAGTAATGTTAGAATTAATCCATATAGCGTCCTGTAGCTTCTGATTATTCCTGTGGCAATATAGGTGTGGAAGTTAATTATAAAGTAATTTATATTGGTAGAATGTAATCTTTGTATGTGATGATCATGCCTACTAGAATAGGCAGATCCTGACACATCTCTCTCGCTTCCCTCACATCCACAATTCTCTTCATACAAGCTCTATGGTTATAGACACTGGACAACATTCTGGGTCGTCCCCACTTTATTTTTACACTTTGTAACTTTTATGAAGTCCTTTTCTTAATAGATAGAACATCCATCTTTTGTGCCCAAAATAACACAACATACACTTCTCAATCTTTGTCACACTCTTGGTTCTTTGAACTTACTTGGTTGTTTCAGTTGTCGCTCTTGCTTATCATCAGGCGGGTTGAAGTCAAATGTTGTGTCAATAAAAAAAATGCTTTTTATTGTTCCTATATTTAATATAACAACAATAGTTATAACAATAAATATAACAACTATATTGTTATTGATGGGCTTGTTTCAGCAATCTTAGTTGTGTGTTCTTTAACAGTTTGAATACTCTTTTAGAGTGTAATTTTGTATTCATTACCACTCTATAGATTACTAACTTGTTTGGTTTGGAAGTAAAGAATCTTAAACTAATGAAGGTATAATAATTTCAGCAAGTACATCCATCATCACCGGCTGAAGCAGCAGGAATGCGACCATTTACTGACTATATAATAGGAGCTGACTCAGCTATGTATGAAAGTGAAGATCTATTCACACTTATAGAAGCTCATGAGGGTAGAGCATTGAAGTTATTTGTGTACAATGTCAATGATGACACTTGTCGGGAAGTTACAATAACACCAAATAACAACTGGGGTGGGGAAGGTAGTCTTGGATGTGGTATTGGTTTTGGTTACCTCCATAGAATACCAATAAGAGTTGAACAGTCAGACCATTCCCCAACAGCGGCATTGGTAAGAATTTTCATTACTTATCTATACTAAGCTACTAAACGTGCTTGTATCATATAAACTCAACGACCAAAGTACATGTATAACAAAGATACAGTGGTACCAAAGATACTAGTGGGTTTGAACCTCTTGGTATGTGAGGCCATTTTTTAAATGTCAGTTTTTAGTTCGATAATCCTCTTGGATCTCTTCTTACTTATTATCAGGTGAGTTGAGGTCAGACGCGCATCACTATATAAAAATATATACATAGCCTATACCTACTCCCAAACATGCTTGTATCATAGACACTGAGTGACCAAAATGCTTGTATCAATTTTTTATATGTATTAGGTTATTAAATATAATATGCAATTCCAAATTAATTGGTTGATTCTCAATTATACTTGTATATATATACAGTGTGCGATTGGCAAGCGAGCAAATATTTTTTTTAGGCTTCAGGTGTCAGTATTAGAACCCATTTTTGAAATAAAAAAGGATTTTTTTTTTTCAAGATAATAAAAATTGTCCTGATAGTTAAACACTACTGCATGGTAAATAAACGGCGCGCGCGCCGCCACGTCCGGCGGCCTATACACGAAACGTGATAGAAGTGTGTCAAGGTCACCCCGCTTCCTTTAGTAGCCAGTCAGTAGCTAACGGCGCCCGCGAACGATCGCACGTGTCCGCCCGCATTGATACTTAAAAATGTCTTATTCATCTCGAGAGTGCTATGAAATGGTACGATGTTATCATTTATGTGGCGAGTCTGCACTCGCAGCCCAGAGGATGTACGCAGCAGAAACTGTTCCTCGGTTGCAAAATCAGGGCATATTACACCCTCGTGTACCAACACCCCGTACGATTGTGGTAACGGTGCAAAGACTTCTGGACCATGGCCAATTTTCATTGCCTTCGCATGCTCGAGGACATGGTGGACCAGGAGGCAATATTGAAATAGACGAAGAGATTTTTAATTATTTTGAGAGAGAGCCCAGAACCAGCACCCGAGATGCGGCGCGACGGTTTGGCGTTAGCAGCTTTAAAGTTTGGCAACTTTTAAATAGCTCTGGGTTATACCCATACCATTTCCAGAAAGTGCAAGCTCTAAATGACGCTGATGCCGCTCCCCGTAGACAATTTTGTGAGTGGTTAATCGCACACGGAGATTCGAACATTCTGTGGACCGATGAAGCCTTATTTACGCGAGTGGGTCTATACAACCAACATAACGAACATTGGTGGTCGTTTCGTAACCCGCACATGATTAGGGAAACGCATCACCAAGTACGCTTCAGTGTGAATGTGTGGGCTGGAATAGTGGGAAATAAACTTTTGGGGCCATATTTTATCGAGGGGAGATTAACGGGAGGCACGTACCTTACAATGCTTCAAACAGTGATATCAGAATTTATGGACGAATTGCCGCTCGCGTTCCATAGGAATTTGTATTTCCAGCAGGATGGGGCTCCTCCTCATTTCGCTTCCGCTGTCCGCGCCTACTTAAATAGGGAATATGGTGACCGCTGGATCGGTCGTGGGGGTCCTGTTCCATGGCCACCACGATCACCAGATCTTACACCATGTGACTTTTTTATGTGGGGCGAAATAAAGCGCAGAGTTTATGTTGAGGAAGCCCAAAACCGAGATCACTTAAAAACGCTAATAAAACGCGCGTTTAATGAACTAAAAAGCGATACGGTAGTTTTAAATAAAATAAAAAACAATTGTCAAAAGCGTGCAAAACTCTGCTTAGAGAAAAATGGAGTACAATTTGAACATTTACTGAAGTACTACTGAGTTATAATGGTAAGTAATTTTTGATAAATAATTAAAAGCTTTTACTTTTTGATAACAGATTTGTATTATTATTTTTTTAGGTATTATTTAATTTAATTTGACTTTTAGTTTTGTTAATTTTATTTCTTGTGTGAAACAAAACAATAGTTGTATAATGTATCTCTTTCTAACACATAAAGCTAGATGAGAAGCCATATGCATCGAGCGCGGCTTTTTCTATCTCGCTCACACCCCGAGACTTCCTACGAAATAGAGAGAAACAAATACAGGCTCAAATTTCTTAAGTCATTCATTCAACATTCGCGCGAACGTAGTTTAGGCTCACAATGATCGTCGACATTTTCAGGAAAACTTCTCTGCTCCGTTACTTAAGATTTTAGTACTGAGTGGTATTAAAATAAAAAATACATAGTTACTTAATTTTCTTTTAGTATTTATTATAAAAATATTTGCTCGCTTGCCAATCGCATCCTGTATATATATATGTGTATTGTTTGTAAATTACATATATTTGTACAACTGTATTTACAGTTTTAAATTATACTGTTTATTATTATATGTTATGATGAAACAGTTCGATATTGTTCTTTTATTGGCTATTTTAAATTTTAAATGTTGGTGTGGCAGATAAAGCATGAGAGTAGAATTAACGCTGTAGAAATGCGGCAGGAAACACACTCCTTGTGTGGAGTGACGATAGCGAATAAAATAAGGAATAATACAGTGCGTGATAGATGTAATTTGAAAGAAGATGTAGTGACAAGGATTGACAAAGAAATGCTTTGATGGTTTGGGCACATGGAAAGGATGAGTAAAATAAGATTGACAAAAAATTTTATAAATCTCATGTGGATAGATGTGTTAAACTAGGCAAGCCCAGGAGGGTGTATTCGGACAAAATGGGAGACATCTTCAAGAAAGCTAGGTTGCCCAGTGCCCATAACCATAGAGCTTGTATGAAAAGAATTGTGAATGTAAAGGAAACGAGGGAGTTGTATTAGGATCGTAGCAAGTGGCGCTCGATTGTCTCTGCCTATCTATCTATCTTTTAAGTGAGATGATAGCATTTTTTCATTTATTTAATTATGTTTGGGTATATGCATGTAGGATACAAAAATTATATTGGTTAGCTTAAAATAATTTTGGCTGCATTTATTTTTCAGTTAAAATCATCAGAGCCTCAAGTGGCGCAGAAGATTCAAGTCCCACAAGTGGCCCAACAGGTCCCACAGATTCCACAAGTTTCCCAACCTTTCCCGCAGGGCCCCCAAATCCCACAATCTGTTACAAGTGGTATACAAAGTATGACAATAAATGAAAATACAGTTCCTAAAATGTCTCAAAATCCCATAAATGTCAGTGAACCTCAACATGTTCCACCGCCATTCTTGACTGGTGTCCCGATGGTTAACCCGGTACAGTTTGATAACCCAACTCCAAGTATGCAGCCTGTTGCATCCCAAGTAGTGGAAACTGCTCCTGTGCCACAATCTTTAGTGTCATCGGCAGTTTCTTATACAAGCAGTAAGTATAAAATAATATTTATTGTATAAACAAATTGTCAGACTCTCATAATTTTCTCTACATTCCGTAAATGTATGTATAGGCTTGGCGTAGTGGTTAGCACACTAGTTCGTTACGCGGATCGTCCCAGGTTTGATTCCCAGCCATAGCAAATATTTGTTTCATAGCTTTTATTAATTTGATTTAATATTACAATTTAATAATTTGATGATTGAGGAAACCAGTCTCAGTCTTGTCTACGGTGCTCTTGAAGGATTCAAGGTTATAAGGATGAAGAGAACAAATAAGCTCGTAAACCATTGAACTGTTTAAAATTCATCTTTACTGGTTATCTCAATATAAATGACTATAATCACTATTCCCTTTTTTTCCTTACAGGCACAGAATATGAGGTATATTTTTCTAGTAATTTGTACTATCTTTAGACCTAACAAGCCTTATTTAATATGAAAACCATTAATAAAAAACTTGTAATTACAGGTTTAGCAGATTCAACACTAACAAATCTCGGAAGCATACCATCAATGTCAAATGTGCAGCCACCAGCTCCGTTACCTAATATTCCGGGCTTTCCGATGCATCAACCTCAACCTTACATACCAATGATGTCTTCATACACGCCACAACAATCTGCAGAAGTACCTCCAGTACCTACATTTGACATGAGCTCATTTCAATCGTCTCCAGTACATCTGCCACAAGTTCCGGGGATGACATCGGGTGCTCAAGTCCACTCACCTTCTCAATTTCCTGGAATTCCTGTAGTCACTCCAGTCTCTTTACCGGGTATGCCACCTATTACAGTAAGTGCTACTCTCCCTGCCTCAACAGTGCAACATATTCAAGGACATCAGTTTTTACAGAATCAAGAATTATCGTGAGCTAATATTAATTTTAGGCTGATAATTTATTTGTAGCTAGCAAAACTACAGAAATTTACTGATTCATGGAAGAGAATACTAGGCTAACGTGGGTGTGACTGTTAGTATTTAACCCTTGGCGGAGAAAAGCTATAAAATACGGTTTTGAAAATCAGTTATTAGACGAAACTGTTTATTGCTAGCTATAAATGAAAAATCTGTTAATAAACGAATGCTTGTTAAATTTAAATTGATATTAATTGTATTTATGTATTATAAATTCATTTAATTGTATTTATATACGCGCATTTTCGGGTATATGTTATGCGTTTGTGGCATCTGACTGAATAAGTCTAATAATAAATATATTTACTGATTTTAATCAGTATTATTTTACCAAATATTTTGTTTATATTTCTCAATGGGTAGCACTAAAATCCAAAACGCTGTCAGTGTAATATGTTACGGTAAATTGACTACTCAAATCATTACCGATGCACCTTTGGCCGGCATAGTAACGGCGACTGAAGAAACCGTGAGGCAAGCGCTTTGGGACTTCTTCTTGCTTACCATCAGGTAAGTTGAGGTCAAATGTCGAGTCTTAATAATAATAAAAAAAGATCTTAGTCATTTTTGACATGCTAAAGATCCTTAGTAATCTTTACCGTGCTATCCTGCGAGTCAATGGAGAAATATTTCTTTGGCTTAGACATTTTAACACAATATACCTGAATAGGCATCTCTGGTACTTCTGCCACAGTACGAAGTACGAAGAAATAGTTTATCTTAGCTATGTCCTTGAAATATCTACGCGACTATATTATGTAATGCACTAACTGAACTCAACTGCGTTACATATACATAAATGCCCGGGCCTATATTCTCTTAATACACGACAGCAAATTGACGAACTTGTACTGATATTTGACATCTTCGTAACCAATGAGAGAATAACAAATCAATAGGTAAACTACGTTCATTGGTCTTTTGCGACCGCGACGTTTTTTTACTGCTTTTCGTCGCCATAATGTATCAAGAGAATGGGGTCCTGCTCCTTGCATAGCTGGCATGCAGGCCCGTGAATCAGGGCATGCAAGATGTGGGGACGGGCAAAGAAGCATGCAAGTTTACTTGTAAATATATCCGAAGTGTGCAATTTACGTGCGTGAGGCGTTAACTTGCATGCCAGCTACTGCTCTATTTCGTAGGCATATGTATTCCCGCCATAAGGCGCGTTTAGGACATTTTATAGTTACTTTACTGTTTAGCTAATGCTTATAATCGCAGTGGTTTATCACCATCACTGAAGTATAGTAAGTGAGACATGTTTTATTATTCTGTCAGCGCGCGGAACGTTTGCCGATAACTACCTTTTCCACTTTTAGTCAGTTCAGATTAGTACGCTGTCGTGTTTTTATATTCGTGTTATTTATTTCTCTCGCTCTGTATTAATTCGCTGACCAAACAAGAACTATGCCATTTATTCAAAAATACTTGGTTGAAGAATTAATAAAAAGTATACTATAATACATTTAAGGCGACCGTGGTGTATTGACAGTGCAATGGTCACGAAAACGGGTTCAAAAACACTCATCAGTCCCATTATATCTTTGATATGTACCTTGGTTATCCTCTTTCTATGATACAAGTAGTATAGAAATGTAAATAAAAAACAATAATTTATTACAAAAAATACTTTTGTAACCTGTCTTTTATTCCTACTAATATTGACTTAATAACGTTATCGGCAAACTTTCTACGCACGAATAGTATTTATAGGCATTTTAGTTTTAGACCTATTGAAAGAAATAGTAGAAAAATTATTAATAAACATGATTTATATAAGTATTTGTTTATTACCATTATTATATGTTTTAATTGCATTTAAATACACTTAGAGGCGATTTTTCAATTAATATTGGATTGAAAAGTCCTTGTATTAACAATTGTATAGAAAAAAAACACGCGAGCACTTCTGTCAACTGCGACAGGGGGAAGAACCGGTCGTTTAATAAGAGTGATAAGATTTAAGCGACACACCGGGTTCGACATCTGGTCGCATTTACTGATGCATGTTTCCGTAAATTTTGATTCCCCCGTTTTGGAATGCGTTTACCGGCAGTACAGGATCCCGATTCTCTTAATACTTTATGCCGACGAATATGCAGCGAAATTGCGCCGCGGTCGCAAGTGACCAATCAACCTAGTTTACCGGTGTGTTTGTTATTCGCTGATTGGTTATATTAGTACGGTGCAAATTCACTGCTTCTTCGTCAGGATAATGTATTAAAAGAATTGGAGCCCGGATATCGCACCGAATAATCGGTGAGCTGCCTAAGTTTGAAAATCGTCTCTGCTCTTTGGATCGAATGAAGTTACGTTTTGAGATCGAGCGAGCTAATGTCAAAGTGACATTGTTTTTATGGAAAGTGACACGAGTTAGAAGTCTTCTGAATGGACTTTTAATTGTTTACAGCTTGTCACATCATTAGATCATTTTGTACTATATTTTATTCCTTTAGCTGTTATAGACAGTAGCGCACAAAATCAGAACCAAACGATAGAACAACATTTGTTATAGAACCAGGAGGCTTATATAACTTATGATAATGGAATTAATTCACATTTATCAAAAAACTATGCGGTCGTTGTTAGTGTTAAAAACAACTTATTCATTCGGATAATGAATTTCAATGAGCTTGAACTGGCAATGAAAATGAACATCGATTCTTAGTGTGTTGCGCGGTCGCAATTTTAATTTGAAAGCTTATTAATAGAGTTCAACTGTCAAAACGAAGCCCATTGTTATTGAGTTACGCGATCGGCCGGCCCGCCAGCCCGGCCTTAAGTAGGCTCTCGGCCTCTAGGTTGGCAGGTATTTTATTCGTGCCGACTTAGTTTTCTGTTGCTCTAGTCATGCCGGCCACATTAAGTGATTCTAGGCCCTAGGCCTCTAAGGTTGGGCGTCAGGCCCGTAGGCTGTAGTCGGGACTGTAATGAACATCCATTTTATAGAACTCTATTGTTATAGGGTTTAAATGTAACAATAGGTAAAAACTTTATTCTTCTCCCATAGGAGCTTATTATTATGTATTTATTGTATTTCATAGTGAAAAAGGAAAATTATATAGTACAATTCTTAGCGCACTATAAAATAGATGTAAAAACCGCCAACTATAAGTTACAAATATATACAATAAAATAAAATTAGTGTTTTATTTCTAATCTTTACAATATGATTTTTTATGAAAGAAACTAGAGTTTGACGAAAGGCTTGACGCATTGATAAACTTTACGGGACCTTACGCGTAACCAGTTCGTAACGCGTAAAGTCCCGGGTTATATTCCCGGTCAGAGCAAACTCACTTTGTCACGTGAATTGACCGGCTGAGCGCTCTCAACCCATTTATTTAGAAACGCCTGCGCAGTACCGATACTGCACTGAATGATTAAGCCTAAAAATTTCATTAATAAGTTTTTAAAACTCATTAATTGACACACACAGTTGATGCACAGTTCAGCTCAGTTGAAGACAACTTTTAAATTCCAAGAAAACGGGAGAATTGTGTCATCGTAGAAAGTGTCATCTTTTCCTATCCCCGTGGGAATTGTGGCGTGACCGGGTATAAAATGTAAAATAATAAAAAAAACTTAATTAAATTATTTATTTTATACATTAAGTTATTAATTATTTTATAAATAATCTTAATTAAATTATTGCGTCGTACAAATTACAGATATTAAACATTCTTATTCTAGCGTTTGTCATATTTTATTAATTTGCTTCAAGGCTTGAGTGTTTTGAATTTATGGTGGTAATCTCAAATTAGTTAAGATCAGTAAGTATATATACTTAACTGATCTGAGTTTGCAACTTGCATTCGGTATTATTATAATTCGCAATCTCATGATAATAATTATGTAGGTCTATAAGAGTTACTAGGACTACAAAAAAACCTAGTCAGTTCACGGTTGTCTCAGTCGCTGCTTGTGATCGAAAGAATTTATTGTTCCGTTCCATCCAGATAAAAACACGTCACGTTTGTAAACACTAGGTAAGTAATTTTTCACTTTCATGCTGCATTAAAATATGATACGGTAATTAAAATTGTTTTTTCATACTATTAGTTTGATTGGTTAAAATGTACATGGTCATGCTAATATACCATAAATATTCTGAAGCTACATCAATAAAATAATTAATTGGCAAATACAAATTTAATATAGGCAAGTGTACAGATCGTAAAGTGACTTAGATGTGTTTCGGGATCTGCTTGAAAGTTGCAACCAGGCCGGCATAGTGATTGCGACCGCTATCTGTTTTTATTTAACTTTACTAGTAGTCGCTTTTATAAATGCCGCACTTCAATTTAACATCAAGAGACATTGATCCTAATATAAAAAGGCAGAGGTATTCCCGGTCAGAGAACAGTTTTTAATAGTACAATATTGTAACTGTATTACAAAATGCGGCAGTTATTTGCTTCGGGTTTTGATTAAGAATGGTAGACAGTTGATGGTCATTTAACTAGTCTGGAGATTCGTGATAGTACTCCAGGTTAACATATGGCGGCGTATACTGCCAAGAAAAATACCATCTAAGAAAGTTTTCCGGCTCTTATTTTTAATACCTACTTTCATATTAACATTATGAATTCACTATTCTAAAGTGCATTCGAGTACCTACTTCAAGTTTACTTAGATTATTTTATAATTAGGTCGGCGCTCTATTCTTTTTATCGTGACTCGACATTGTGACATAAAATGACCACCAACCGTTTGTCTATGAACTCCCTTTGCTTACCGTCAGGCAAGTCGAGGTTAGATGTCGCGTCATAATAAAATAATATACTTTTCGCATTATAAATTAAATATAAAAGATTCCAATGTGAATAAAAGAAACCGTAAAAGACAAAATATAAACTAACTTCGTCAAGGAGTAAAACTTTAAAAGTTGGCATAGTAGACCACCACTTTCAAGTCTACAGACCGTGAAGTGCCTTAGTCAAGTTTCGGGATCATCTTGAAAGCAGATAGCAGATGCAACTGCTATTTGCAGTTATTAACCTGTACCGCATTCCAGCTTAACATTAAGCAGGGTGCTGCAAAATATCGAGTCACAATAATGAAATGTAATATATCTTTCAAATAAATCGTATTATCAACTATGAGTGCCTTTTCACACGTTCTGGTGTTTGGGTAACCAGCGTACGGTTGCTTTCACACATTCCGGAATAAAGCCCTTACGGAACGTATGATAAGAAACTAACTAAAGTCCACAGAATTTAAAGATCTGTATTATGATTTGGCTCTTCAGGAGGCGGTTTTTCATTGTCAACTCTTAGTGCGAAGTTGTCGTAACCACCGGAGAGGCGATCACTGTAGAAAACTCCACCAGCCATCTCTGACAGTCGCCTTCTTCGACGTGTATCTTTATCATCAGCCACAGTTGGTGGGCGTACACTAGAACTTCTTCTCCGTTCTGCGCCCAATCTATTTGGTATACGAAGGCTTTTCTGCAAAAATGCATGAACTTTTGAGCATACATACTACGATAATTTGATTTTATTTCTTTTAAGCTACTCGTAAATTATTCCGTTATGCATAAAGTCGGGTTCGATTCCCGGTCGGAGCAAATATTTGTTTCATAAATTATATTTGAAATAATTAATAATTAGATTAAATATTACAAATATTTGTTCAAAAAAGATTCGGATATTTGTTAGAAAAAGAGTTAGATATTTGATCCGGATCAGGTTGTTTGAGAATGGTAGGCAGTAGTCTGCCGATCCGGGGTAGTAAGTATCACCTCTCTATAACCTTGGATATCTCAAATGAAATGGATATCTCGTTTTTTCGGTCGTTACCGCTCATGATCTTGCTTATCATCAGGCCTAGTCGAAGTCTTACTTTCAAATAAGATGAAAAAGTACTTTACCTTCAATTGATTTGGTAGTGCATTTAACAGCTGTACAATAGGCGGCGATATGAGATCTATTGGTACTGCTGATGGCTGGGTGACACCAGTGGCAACAGACACTATTAATCCAGTTATTAATGTAGCAACACAACCAATGGCCGAATACCATAAGTATGATATTCTAAATAGCCAAAATACATCTTCATCTTCACTGAAATTAAAATATGATTATGAGATCTAAGTGAAGAACGAAGCCAAACGTATTGGTCTGCCTGCGGGGTAAGGTAGGGCAAGTTAAAACGATTATCGTCTCTCGTCGACGATTGGCAAAATAATAAAAGTTAGGCTAAATTCACCAAATTGAGACTATTGATGATAATGATCAAACGTGTCGTCGCATAGACGATATTCGTCACAACGATTAATAGTCTTATTTTATTGGATTTAGCCTAGCTTTTATTATTTTGACAATCGCCGACGAGAGACGATTATCGTTTCAACTTGCCTAACCTAACCCCGCTGGTGCCCCTGCTAGAAACAACGAGGCAAGAGACCATTAGCGGTATAACTTGATTGATATAAAGAGAGCTCTGAGCGACCTACATGCGCAGTAAACGATTTACGGATTAAATCGGTGGCATGAGGTGCGGCGCGACGGGGGAAATACGTCAACGCTATAAAAAGCTCTTTTTCTCGAGCGCCGGATTATATAGCCCCCGTATTCTATAACTATTGGCCGACTGCTATGACAGCCTACCTATCAGATAAGAGTTGAATGACCGAGAGCGCAATGCGAGGTGATTTTGCATTGCGTGTTTCGATACTAAATGTATTGTGTAAATAATAGTACAATAATTTTATGTAGTTTATAATTGACCAACAAGTGATGTATATAAATGACCAATTATAATTCACATTTGGCGTACTTTCGGCGCGTATTCAGTCTCTTTTTCCTACGATCGGCTCCACGTGCACATCTCGTCTCGTACTAGCGTGCGATCAACTTCTCTAACCAACTTCACTTTAGTATGGTGTCTTTTTTGTTTGCAGACCGTCAAGGAAAAGACACCTTTGAATCAGTCAAGTGAGGTTAGTCAACAGACCGTTCTATTATTATTCTAATAGCATAGTAAGCTTGTGTATTACAACCCAACAAAAACAAACTTATACGCGTCAAAAATACGCCTGGTGTAAAATCGCACTTAATGACAAAACTTGTAGCGCATTAGAATAATTTATACAAACCAAGGGCTTGATTCTCTTATTAAGACATTATGGCGACGAAAAAGCAGTGATATTATGCCGCGGTCGCATTTGACCAATCAACGTATTAATCTATTGATTTGTTATTCGCTGATTGGTTACGAAGGTGTCAAATTTCACTGCAAGTTCGTTATTTAGCTGTCATGTATTAAGAGAATCAAGGCCCTGGTTTACCGGTTTGCTCTATGCCTCTTTACATCCGGTATATATTCTTCTCCTATTTTAATGACGCTTTAATTAATTTTAAATCTGAATTACTTAAGTTAAGCAATAACTATTTTACCTATTGTTGGTCAAAATGGTAGAGTTAAAGTTATCATAAAACTGACACCCTGCTGTTGAAGTTGGAAGCCTCGTTTGTGGTACTTGTGCGACCTGCGCTCCAGCTCCCGCAACCACTACAATTATTAAACCTACAATTCCACCAACTGTTGCCCCCTGCGAATGAAAGAAACAGTTTAACCATATTCACAAATAAACTAGTGATTTAACTAGTGATAAGCATCAGAGCTTTAGTAAATTCTTATCAAGACGAGTGAAATTGGGGTGGTTTTCTACCAAATTAGAGACATCCTCAAGAAAGCTGGGTTGCAATAACCGTAGAGTGATGTAAGGGAAGCGAAGGAGTTGTATTAGAATCGTGGCAAGTGGCGCTTAATTTTCTCTGCCTATCCATCTAGAAAAAGTCGTGACTTGTTTAAAATTTTGATTAAAAAATAACTTACAGTTTTATTAGTCCAAGGGAAGAGCATTCCTAATGAGAAGAGCCCAAGGGATATGCCTCCAATCATGCCATTAAATGACAATGCCAATTGCAATACTGGCCCTAATCGCTCCACAGCAAATATAAGAGCGAACGACAGAGCACCACACGCCAAACATACCCAACGAGCTACCTGAAAAATTAAGTTTTAGTTTTGAAGTACCAAGAAGAATATTAGCGGTGGAAGAAGAAACTTCTCGAAATGTAAATGTCATTGGTCATGATTACGCTACCTAACCCAAAGATATTAAAGCGTGTTTGGTTATTGCTTTTATCGGTGGCATTCTTAAATAATGCAGAAGTCTGCAGTAACCATAACCATAGATTTGTATGAAGATGATTTGTGAATATGAGGGACGCGAGAGAGAGTTGTGTCAAAATTATCGTGGAAAGTTCTTTCTCTCTAGTTATTCTTGTAGAAACTAAGAAGTGGCAATAAGATAGATAGAGCCTTATTAAGAATAAATTGACATGTAATTCAGTTTATAGAAAATGTATAAAGAGAATCGTGGATATGAAATAAGCAAGAGAGTTGTGTTAAGATCGTGAAAAGTGGTGCTCCATTCTCTCAACCTATTTCTGTGGTCGTAAAATTGTTGAAAATTATTCGAGGTAGTTATCTAATAAATATTAAAATTACTAAAACAAAAATGTGTTTATCTTACCAATGCTCCCTTATTTTCTGGTAACTTGATTCCTAGTAATCCAGAAGCCATATCCTGACAGGCTATAGCTGCAAGAGAATTTAACGCTGATGCTACGGTTCTGAAAGTAAAATTTGACATTATTACTGAACAATAATAATTAATTAATACGTCACGCCTTTGCTACCACAGAAAAAGGCAGAAGAAAAGAAACAGGAAAGGAAGTGCCACACTATTATTTCATATCATTCATATTTTAAGCTACAAATTATACAATCACAAAGGACTTGGGCTTAATTGTATTAACACTTGCATATACATTTGAAAATAGTTTAATGTACGAAGATTACAATGTAATTGGAATATATCCTTTATTATGCATAGTTTAGGTGTGCAAAATGATCAAACTATAATTATGATAGTTCAAAGCAGAACTTTTAATATGGCGTGTCTTTGTGATTGACAGACGATTCCAAATCCATATTTTATGTTCCAAAAACAAAAAGCAAGACTGTTATTAGTTTTATCAATACAAGTATCGAAAATACCATTTATATATTTTTTCATCATTGGACATTACAAAAGTGGTCATGTCCAATGATGAAACCCAAAATAAATTATGTCCTTTGGCTACAATTTTTAAGTGTATAAGGACTCATTCGTTTGTGGAATAAATGGCCGTTGTACAACAGGGAAACGCAACGTGGAACTTCCATCCACGAAATGGACTAACGACCTGCTAAAGGTGGCAGAACACCGCTGGATGCAGGCCGCCTCTAGCAGACCATCGTAGAAATCGCTGGGGAAGTCCAATGTCCAACAGTGGACGACTATAGAGAAATGTATAAAAACGATTTAATTTACTTTACTTCTATTGGAAATAATATTCAGCACTCCATTCGTTTTTATAGCGTAAAGTAAATAACCTCGTTCTTTTTTACTGTGACTTAACATATGACAGCACCCCGCCTGAGCCTGATGTTAAGCTAGAGTAAAAGCGGTGGCAGACTGGGGGCACCGCCTACCACTATTAAAAACTGGAAAACTTAGGTTTCACAGTATAATGTACAAAAAGAATTGTAAATTTTACTTACCCAAGACTAGCAGCGAAAATGCCAGCGACAAAAAATCCTGGAATACCATGATACGATCCCAGTTCATGCACCACATACAAGGGAAGTAATCGATCTGATGCATTAATTTCTCCTGACTGTGGAAACGTGGTAGAATTATTAAACTTACCAATAAACATTAAACAAAAAGTAATATACAATCCTACTATTATAAATGCTAATGTGAGTTTGTTTGTTACGTTTTCACGCAACCTTAACCGATCATCAATAAACTTTGTACACATATTTTGGAGGTACTAGAAGTAACATAGGATACTTTTAATTTAAAAAATTAAATTATTTTTTACTATAGTTCCCAATTGATTATAGTTTCAGCTATTTGGATTTTTTCTATATTTATTTTTATTTCCGTCTGTCATTTTAATATGAGTTATCGAGTTATAAATACAAATAAAGGGATATACAGTCGAATTGAGAACCTCCTCCTTTTTTATGAATGTGTTATAAACCTAATTTTACGCGGGTGAAACCGCGGGCACAGCTAGTAAATAACTAAATAAAATTCTCGTGAACGGTGTTTGTAACAAAACTGTATGTGTGTGTGTTCAGTAGGTCTGAGAATAGGACGTAAACTATTTTTCATACCCCTAAGTGATAAGGGTGGTCCACCCCAAAATTTTTATCTTTATTTTTTGACAAAATTTTTAGTTCTAATATTTTTATGATTCGGCATTAAAAATACATACAAATATTTTACCCTTCTACCATGAACCCCTATTTATTAATATCGATATTAGTACCGTAATAATTAACTACTCTCGGCGGTCAATATTTAATCAGTTACCATTCGATCAATTATTCCCGTGTAGACTTTATGGTACGCTGTTTATGTTGACATCGATATGAACACGATGATCACAAAGTTCCCAAAACGCGATGGGTTGTCGTAAAACTTTTAATAGATATAAGGTGGGCAAGTTTTGCCTTAACGATATAAGAGATTGATTTTAACGAAACAACCAATTTCAAATATGTAAACAAATGTGACGTATGCAATATACAATATAAAGTGAAACAAATTCATTGAATCGTAATCGAACCGTGTAATGTTGCAAAGAAACGAGGTGCCTTTTATTTCGACTACTGATTTGAATGACAGGATGCGTATTCTTCCCCCGACTTATGACGGTGAAGGCACAAGGTTAAATGCATTTTTAAGGCGGCCGTGGTGTAGTGGCAATGCAATAGTTAAACAAACCGAGAGCACGAGTTCGAAACCACTCACCGGTACCAATGTATATTTGATATATGTACTTTGGTTGTCCTGTTTCTATGATACAAGAACTTTAGTAGCTTAGTATAGAAATGTAAAAAATACCTTAATTGGATCACAGTCCGCATAATGTGCAGCTAAAATTGCTCCAGTCACAAAATTAACAGAATAAACTGCAATCAGTCCTACAGCTGATACCCAAAGAGCAATCCTTGCCTGACTTATCTGTTCCACCGATAAGTACTTCTGAATTGATGCTTGGTTTGCGCAAAACATACCAGCCCAGTAAATCGTTCCTCCTATAACGACTGACCAGAATGAATGTCGCACTGTCGGGTCTGGGTTCATGCTAGAAATGACAGTAAACAGGCAATCAAACAAAATTATAGCCATTGACTTTTTATATTATGACTCGACATATGACAGGCGGAGCCTGATGTTAAACAACTGGAAGTAGCAGTCACTTCTGCTATGTCGGCCTAGTTGGAACCGGCAACTTACAAGCTGATCCAGATACACGACTAAATCATTTCACGGTCTGTATACTTGTAAGTAGTAGTACTACCCCAGATCGGCAGACTAGGTACAACTGCCTACCACTCTTTGATAACCAAACCCGAAGTAAATCTTCGCCTCTTTTTTAAATTTACAAATATTTATTATAATTATTAAATATCACAAATTAGAGGTATAAAACAAATATTTGCTCAGACCGGGAATCGAACCCGGAACTTTACGCGTAACAAACTGGTGTTACGCGTAATCAACGACGCCTGTCGTCAAAACTTTACTCTGTTCTAGAATCTAGATTTATAAATTTCAAGATACATACTCGAAGAAACGTAATCTGTTAGTACGATATGAATAATCCCAAACGGCATCCATTCCATTGAGTTTAGCAGCACCCAATGCTAGGACAGCTGCTAATGAACCAAGAAGAACAACTGATTGAAACGTATCTGTCATTATGACTGCTTTCATTCCGCCCTGCAACAAAAGCACTTAATTTTAGTCTTAAATTTAGGCTAGTTTGTCTAGTTTTGGAATCAGGTTAAAAGTAGCTGGTTCAACTAGGCCGGCTTAGTGGATACGACTGCTACTTGTAGTAACCTAAGTCCGATTTGTCAGTATTTGCAGAAACTTTAGATTTTGGTAGGATCTAATAGATGAATTAAACAAATTTTATGCGGCTTACTATCGCGTTTGTTTTGATTTTACAAATTTATTTTATTATTCCGACGTTTCGAGAGCTTTGCAGCCATCGTGGTCACGTAGAGACTGAGGTGTTGGTCGTCCGTGTTGGTAATTTGTTTAATTCATTAATTAATGTTTGAGCAAAATCTAAGTAAATAGTTTTAATAGATTTCAATGATGATCGTAAAACTTAGAAGTTATAACTCACCTGTGAAGCATAGAATATGCAGACCACGTACACCAATGATACAGCCAGATAGGTGTTTAATCCAGTTACTAAAACAGAACATTTTAGTCAACACTTATTTTTAAACCCTGGCGTGAAATTGAAACCATTTTTATATCCATAGTTAACAGTGCTTATTAAAGCATTAGGTAAAAGCTTAGGTTGATTTTACGTCTATAGTAATAATAGAGATACCGGATTTCTACTATCTTGATACCAATCTCTCGCTTCTTTACATAGTAGGTACAGCGAATTCTAAGATGTAAAAAATCTTTATTAAAACCAGCCTTTATCGCTCGAAAAACCGGCATATGTTCAGCAGTCGACGTCTTCTGACTGATGATAATGAATTAGCCTTTACATAAAAGATCGTAGTTATCCAAATATCGTGATCGTGGCTACTCCAACGATTGCGAGTGCAGATTAAGGGCATCTACCACACTTTTTCACTCTTTTTTTTCACTCAACGACCACAAAAACACCGAGACGTCATGATTAATGTGCCATCCGAAACGCGAGAGGGGTCGTCACCCATCCATCTAGTGACGTGCGTTCATAGCAAGTTATTAAGAAACTAAGTTAAAATATAAATTATTTTGCCGTAACGTACCATCAGAGAGTGCAAGTGCTGGAGCATAAACTGCGACCGCAGTGTATAAAATCATTTGCATCATATAGAGTGCACTTGCATAAAGGCGTACTGTTTTACAGAATCTTACTTCCTGAAAAGAATAAAATATTAATACAATGAAGAGAATTGTAAATGTGAAGGAAGCGAGGGAGTTGTGTCAGGATCGTGGCAAGTGGCGCTCCATTGTCTCTGCCTATCCCTGTTGTTTTGACCTATTTGTTTAAATAATTATTGTATACCTAGTTTGTATCATTGGAAATATGCTCCTACAGTGACAGCTCACTAAGCTCATTTTTTATGCTGTAACGACAAAGACTAAAATATACGATTCTTAATCACTTTCGGTACTGATGTTTCTATGATACCCAGTAAGATACATGCATTATAACATAATTGCAAATGGCAGACATAATACTGTTTAATCTGAACGTTACTTGTGTAAATATGGAGTTAGCGGGAAGAAGAGCCATAAAGACAACAAAATTAGCAGTTATTATTTAAAATTATATAAACTATATATTTGTAAACTACATAAACAAATACATTATATGTAATAATAAATGGATACAATACATAGGTAGGTACACAATTAACTACGTAGTAATTAAAAAATAAATATTTTTGCATTGCATAAATAATAAATATGCTTATAATTTAAGACTATCAATATTTCATGTGCTAAAATGTGTTTAAAAAATATATATATAATAAGTTCACTATTGGTTTCGAAGAACCATTTCAAATTGTAAAGGAATGATGCATAATATAATTTTGTAATAAATATTTAATAATTGAGTATACAATTAGTACCAACTTAAAGGAATTAAACAGTAACATAAATCTACACGTATCGTGCCTACCTCTATAGGTATACCATATAAATCATCAATAATGGCATATCCGTGTTTAGAAACGCGTTTCCTTTTCGGATGAGAGGACATGTGCAACTATTTGCATAAAAACCAGTCTCAATTGTATAGGAAAGGTTATCAATACGAGGTTGGAACAGGAATAGACGCAATGAATATAATTGCTTCGATTATGCTGAACTAAGTGGGTAAATACAAAGATTTATATCTTTGGCTAAATCTATATTTTATGGTGTCAGCTATATTTATTTATTTATTTCTTTACATTTCTATATTAGGCTACTAGTGCTTGAATCATACTCGTAGAAACAGGACGATCAAAGTACATATTATATCAATACATAATATTATAGTATATCAAAGATACGAGTATCGGCAAGTGGTTTTGAACCCGTGCTCTCTGTTTGCGTGACTGTTGCACTACAATACGGTCCTAAAAGGAATTAAATGAATAATAAAATAACTTTACCAAGGGTCACTTAGTAAAGAGAAATCGATTCAATTTACGGTTGCATCTGTTGCCGTCATTATGTTTATCAAAGGTTCTTTTTTAAGGTTGCTGGAAGCACCCCGCCTGATGTTAAGTTGAGTGATGTTAAGATGAGTGCGGACCATGAATGGAGGCGACTATCCACTATGCCGATGTAGTTGGAACCGGCAACTTACATCTGATCCCAAAACGGTCTGTATCATAATAAAGTAATACTTACAAGGTATTCATAACAAGATGTTAATCGTAATCTCATGAAAACTGGTAAAAACAAATGACTTGTGATTGGTATAACAAGTACAAATGCAACGCATATCATCCAGAATTGAGCTCCTGCTACATACATTTCTGCTGGATTCCCTAGTAACTCGATCGCTGTTATGAAACTGTTATGAAAAGATTATGAAATATTAATTAAATAATACGAATATACTAGTCATAAAAGGGCATCGTTCATTTTGGGCTTTTATGTACTACGTTTGCATTGTTCAATGATGAAAATATATATAAATGATAGTTTTAATACTTGTATTGATAAAACTAATAACATATTTGCTTTTATCACTGTGCAATTGAGTTATTTGGAAAATAAGATATAGATTTTGTATCGTCTGTAAATAACGAAGACATGCCATATTAACAGTTCTGCTTTGAACAGTCATAATTATGGTTTGATCATTTTGCACTCTTAAACTATGCGAAATAAAGGATATATTCCAATTACATTGTAATCTTAGTACATTAAACTATTTTAAAATGTATATGCAACTGTTAATACAATTAAGCCCAAGTCACCATACAAAATGATTATTGTCCTTTGGGGATAGTAAAAAGAATCATTTTTTGGAATCAGCTTTAAGTGTTTAGTTTTAGGATATGAACTTAATGTTTTTTTATCATTCACGGTTTGGGTCTAAAACCACAGAGAAAATATTTTATCCCCTATTAACGTTTAGGGGGAGAAAATATTCATTCTGTGGTTTATTATTTTCCCTATTTATTATTTAAGCGCGGGAAGTGCGGCGATTTCTGCTGAGAACCTAAGCAAGGGAGTTATGTAAGGATCGTGGTAAGTGGCGCTCCATTGTCTCTGCCTATCCCTGTGGGAAAAAGGCTCGACAATTTGATTGATTGATTTATTATTTGTGCCTAGTAAATAATACGATAATGAAAAATAAAAACATACTAGTACTTGTATCAGTAGCAAACTGTAACCCAGCCTAACATCAACGATGTGCTGTCATGTCGTTCCATAATAAGAAAAAAAGATAGTGGGCTAGGAATGAGCCCACTATCTTCTCCATCAATAAATGCTATCGAAAGGAGGAAATAAGTCAAAGGCGAGGAAGCTTTATAGTTTATGGTTTTATATTGTAACCTGCATTCGTGCATTAGGATTAATCGGATTTTAGTCTGGTACTATTCAGTAAGTTGCAGGTAAATACTTGACAACCGTTTCAAAAAACTTAAAAACCTAAATGTTATTAAGTATAAAAATATTTAAAAAAAAACAACTATATACATTATTTTATTAAAATTATAGTGCTGTCTAATAGTTATTCTTTCCTTAGGTTAACGTGTACAGGTAACATGTAATGTAGCATTATATGTAGCGTTGATTGAATGTATAGACGTAAAATCATGTTTAAAGATTACACAAACCTTGCAGCAAGACTCAAAGCCATCGGAAATGTACCCATTGACGAGCCACCGAGTAGGAAATCATCGCTACTCGTTTGTTTCTCTCCACAATATCCATAAAAAACGCCAATAGCACACGAAATAATCAACATGGCTGCTAACACGCTGTAGTCTTCCCATCTAAACAAGGCCTCATTTTCACTTTCAATTTGCGTCGGTAAATGAGAAGAAGTATTTACTTTAACTAATAAACTAGGATTAGCCGTTGTCAATGATATATTTAAATAAAATATAACTGTCCATATTATTATCTGAAATAAATGAAATATAATTTAATAACATAAATAAATAAATAAGTTAATTTAACATACAGGAGACCGAAGAGTTGGCAGCTACCTCGGACAAAGAATTAGTCTAGCTATTCAAAGGGGGATCGCTGCCAGTATCTTCGGAACCTTGCATAAAGGGACTCCTTTTAATAATGTATTTTAGTTATTTTTTTATATTTTTTAAGGTTTATAGTATTAGGAGAATAGAGGTGTTAAAATTAGTAAAGATTTATAGTTATGAAAAGTGAAATATATATATATTTGACAACGTCTTCTTAATAATCTCAATTAATAGCAGCAGCTGTAAGTGTAATAAATAGGCAAGGCGACCGGGGTAGTGGTAGTAAAATGGTAACGCAAACCAAGAACTCCCGGTTCAAAAACCCTCTAGTGGTTTGTATCATTAATATACTTTTTATTCATACAGTTTCTATGAATCAAGGACGTTTAATAGCTTAGTATAAAACTGTAAAAAAGGCAAGGAATATCGTTGTTAATCTCCTACCCCGGTGGCTCATATTGGATTCCCTGCTGTTAATCTTAGGCAAACATTCATGAAGTCGACCTCCAACAATGAAGTGACACTAGAAGAAGTACACTATTAAAAAGAAGTACTTAAAACTAGTAAGTAATACCCATGCCAGTAAAACCAGTAATATCATATTGTATATTCTAACTTTCACGGATTTAGATATATACTCGTACTTACCTACATAGATTTTTATGTTAGGTACTTACTTGTTAATATAAAAATATTATATAAAAAATTAGGAAATAGTCAAGTCAAGTCAAATTGGCACGCCTTTTTCCCACAAGGATAGGCAGACACAATGGAGCGCCACTACCACGATCCTTACACAACTCTCTCGCTTCCTTCACATCCACAATTCTTTTCATACAGGCTCATAGGAAAAAATTACGAATTAATAACATGCAAATTTTCTCAGAAATTTGGATTAAATTGACGGCGACCGTGGTGTAGTGAAAGTGCAATGGAGTTCAAACCACTTGCCAGTATCAATGTATTTTTGATAAATGTACTTTAGTTGTCCTGTTTCTATGATACAAAACTCTAGTAGCTTATTATAGAAGTTTTAAAAAAATACATAGTGAGTTCCGCCAATCCACATCCATTTACTTGGGAATTTTATAATTAGTGTAATTACTAGATGTCAAATGAATTGATCTAAATTACTGAATGATTTGTGTGGGCTGATCAATTATCAATTTTACGACGAGAACAATAAAGGTTAAGGTTATATTAATCAATTAAGCATTTATAAATTTCATGTAAATACGAGTTTAAGGTTTCCAAATTGTCATTTAGATCCAAGACGGGTTTTTGGGGATCGGCAACATATGTTAAGCAGGAGTACACTTCATTAGTGGAGGCGACTAATGCCACAGATAAATGCCAGCCAGACTGAAATTAATTCCGGTGAATTTCAAACTGATTCCAATTCCAGTCACTTCACGGTCTTAACAGAACCTTGATTCTCTTAATACATCAGTGCGTCGAAAAAGCAGAGATATTGTCACACTGTTATTTGACATCTTCGTAACCAATCAACGAATAACAAATCAATAGGTAAACTATATTGATTGATCACTTGCGACCGCGGCACAATTTCACTGATTTTTCGTCGGCCTATAGAAAATCGAGGCCTGAGAGACTGGGCAAACCTACAGACTGCCAATCAATTTAATTATTTAAGTATAACAAAGTTAAAGGTTTTACACGTAAAGTACATACCTAGCTACAATTACCTATTTACTACTTTGAAACATAAATTATTCAATAAATTAGCAACGTAAATTCGATAGTAGGAAGTTCACAGCTTGGAATATTTACCACGGAGAATGTTCTGAAAAGCTTTTTAATCGTGTTCCTACCTCGTACTTTTACTCTATGATACCAGCCCCGCATCCATATTTTGTTTACCTAATCGACCGCCGAATCGACTATGATTAGGCGCCTCCATTCGTTGTCAAAGTTGACAAGTAAAATTCTTTGACCGCACATAAACTTGAAAGCGTTAAAGGTACTTCTGGCCGATATAGTGACAATACTGAGGCAGTTCTCGAGCCGTGAAAGACTAAGTCAGATATAGCGTCTCAATAAAATTAAAAATAACTGAATACTTGTGCATTCATTAGCCGGTGAAATAAACAAGAGGATGAGCTTCAAACGTCACCACTTTGCAAAAATATTAAAATACTCTATAAAACAGTAACTTATTCAAAAAGGCATTCCATCCACATGAGTTAAAGATAAATTCTGTCACCGTATTAATTAATGCTAACAGAGAATGGTCTTATATCAACGCATAACCTGATTTTACAAGCTTTGTCTGGAAGTGGCCGGTTAAAACAGAATCATGGCGGCCCGTCATAAATTGGAATTAATACGGCATATAGTTTTGCAGCACCATGTGACCGTTATTAAAAGATTAATAGCTAATCGAGTATGCGTTTGAGAGAAACGTTTTTTTTGCATTCATCAGCAGTATTAATTTATACTTCGAATATTTGTGAGTGAAAGAGATATAGATGATTTGTTTTTATTGTGGCTAGACAGAACGATTAAGTATCAATATCTACTATCTAACAAAACCAAATTTATTAAACTTTAAGTTATCTTTAAATCCAAAGGAATTTATTGAAATGTTCGTAGATATATGACAACACGCCGCCTGATGTTAAGCTACAGTTAAGTAACTACACGTAGCAGTCATATTCTTTGATAATTGGAACAATAAGATATAAAAGCAATAAAATAGCAGTTAAATAATAATAAATATGTGGAATGAAATATAGTAGGTGTTGCTGTGCGTCTATGCACAAAGCACAGACGCTACACTACTCCCCTCGCAGATAGAAAACAGGAGAATTAGACAGTCTATCATAGCGGAGTTAAACCAGTTACAAGCACAGTTACAAGTGTTCTTCCCATCGTTAAACCTTGGATCTATCAACAGAAGCGTAAAAAAAGAAGTCTAGGTTTTTTTTTTAACAAAAATGAACTCTAAAATTCTTCGAATTATTGGACTAAGTATTGATAAGAACATAGAGAAAATAATAGTTCTTCCTAGATATAAACCATTGTTTTTATTATTTTTTTATTGTGCCTCGACATCGACTTTGAACTTTCTGATGATAAGCATGCTGGAGGTCCAAGAGTCAGCACTCACGAAAAAAACTACAACAAAACTTTTTTATTGTAGCTCGACATCGGCCCCCTGCCTGATGTTAAATTAGAATGCGGTCCATGAATTGAGGTGACTGCTACTACACTTACGTTTATCTGTAAGTAGCAGTCACATCCATTGTGCCGGCCTAGTCGAATTTTTCTTTCATTTTAGATTGCATTTTTCTAAGACAAATTACAGAAATATGTAAAATGTCGTAAGCCAGGTAGTTAAGTTATAACAATAATAAGTACAAAACGTCAATTGTAGTTATAGCTCTATATTTAATAAGGTAATTAACTCAATTGTGTGTAAATTTTATAACCTAAGCCATGTGTAGATAGATACCTACTTATTTTTTTATTGTAAAGCGTAGTTTTACCTCAACTTGCCTGATGGTATGCAATGGGATTTAGCAAGTGAACCGTAAAAAAGCATAGTATTTTCTTAGAATTTGCGTGAACATTGAATAATGAATTAAACAAATTGTATGCGGCTTACTATCGCGTTTATTTTGTTTGTGCGTTTATTTGGTTACTATCGCGTTTATTCCGTGACCACGATGGCTGCAAAGCCCTCGAAACGCCGGAATAATAAAAAAAGTAAAATCAAAACCAAAATAAACGCTATTGTAAGCCGCATAAAATTCGTATAAAAGCACCTTGGGCTAGCATAATGACGGCGACTGAGGCAACCGTAAACAACGTCGATTTTTTTCAGTCGACGCCGGCTCGTACGAATAGTGGACCTCTCTGCTTCTTAGATCTCACGGCACAATAAATTAAAAAGTAAGTTAGACTAAAAAATAGATATACGAAAATCAAGTATTTCAAAGTTACTGGTTAAATATTAAAATTTCTTTGAGAACTAATTTAATAATATGCATTATTATGAAATTCATTTAATTTTAATACTGATTAAACTACTGATTATCCGCTCTAGGTCTGGTTCTATAAATAGTGGTAGGCAGCGGTGCCCAGTCTGCCAATCCAGGGTAGTACCACCACTGATAAGTATTACCATAGGTATTTTATAAATATATATATATATATATATATATATATATATATGTATTCAATACAGTTGTTTGTACAAACGGTAAATTGTAATTTTACGCCTGTAGCGTTGTGTACACAACAAACATTTGATTGGGTGAAAATTCAGAATTTATCGTATGGAAGGGAATTTATAATAATAATAATAAAGAAATAAATTGTCACGCCTTTTTCCCACAGGGATAGGCAGAGACAATGGAGCGCCACTTGCTACGATCCTGACACAGCTCCCTCGCTTCCTTTACATTCACAATTCTCTTCATACAAGCTTTGGTTATGGGGCACTAGGCAACCTAGCTTTCT
This sequence comes from Tinea trinotella, assembly GCA_905220615.1. NCBI lineage: Eukaryota > Metazoa > Arthropoda > Insecta > Lepidoptera > Tineidae > Tinea > Tinea trinotella. The sequence continues at coordinate 7,621,557 of HG992308.1, read as the reverse complement.
TGAGGATGTATCCAATATTTACAGTATATTTAAAATAATAGTTTTTTTTTTATTTGAACCGGGTATAGTGGGTGCGACTGCTACTTACAGTTAGTTAACTGTAAGTAGCAATCGCACCCATTCATGAACGGCATCTCAGCTAAACACCAAGAAGGGTTAAGAAAAAATCAAACATGGTATGCCTATGCATTATTAATATTAAGAACACTTACCTTACAGCTAGTTTTCATTTTAACAATTGTATTGCAAAAATTATTGATGAAGGCACTAATTATTTCCCTGCAAATATTCTTCATTTTTAACACATTTCAGTAATAATTCGTTAAAAAACACTTCAAGTCCTTCGGAGGCGTCTTACAGAAGTGTTCAGAATAACTGTTGTGTCCGTTCTAACGACGACCATGCACATTAATCAATTTTAATTAAAGCCTCGCGACAGTTCGATAGCCTCAATGATTTTGATATTAAAATTCGCATTTTTTCTAATAAAATTACCATTATATTTAAATGATATTACTTTTAATTTAATATAATAAGTTATTTTAGTTCGTAACACGTTAATGGACGGTCGTCGATGCAATAAAATTATGAAATGAATAAAGTTGCCGTCTATCGTAGGCCAGGTTAACTGTTTATAAATCATTCTTTTCCTTATCACCAGTTTACACGTGAAACTTGATTTTCCATTTTTCTTATTTGTCATTTGACGCAACTTGCTATCGAATGCTGGCAGATATCGGACCTACATACTACCATAAAACGGAAATACAAATGTTGATTCTTATCAAATGAATTTTAAAAGCGACTGTGGTCTAGCTGTGGAGATCTATCGATTTAGAACCACTCGCCGGTATATATTCCGACAAATAAAAATAGCGCTAACTTTGAGCTGCTCAGTATAAGGAACGACAGATAAGATAAGCGATGGACGACTGGGAGAAAATCCGCGCATCAATACAGTCGTGCATATAATGCATATTATTTATAAATTTTATACACATTTGTAAAACGAAAAGTAGGTAGGTAACAAAACAAGTTACTGCGCAGCTTTAATGCCAGCCAGGATCTATACCAATGTATCTTTGATTAGTCGTCATGTTTCTATACAAGCACGTTTAGTACAAGCTTAGTATAGAAATGTAAAAAAGAGATAATAATAAGTATAGGGAACTTTTGGACTTCCCCTTGTTTACCACCAGGGAAGTCGAGGTCAGATGTCGAGTGTCCATTGAAAGAAAAAAAAAGTAAAATGGTTTAGAAACTCTAATACAAACCTCAGAGATATTCCAACGAATGTAGTGACATAAAAAGACACCCAGTTATCACAACTTCCATAACAACTCGTGACAAAACAAGTGGAAAATCGATTAAAAGTCCATTGTCATACAGTGAGGGATTATCATCATCATCATCATCAGCCAGAACGCGTCCACTGCTGAACATAGGCCTTCCTCTTAGAACGCCAGTTGCATCCACCGGTTATTTGTGACTTTCACAATGTCGTCAGTCCACCTAGTGGGAGGCCTACCTACGCTGCGTCTTCCGGTCCGTGGTCTCCACTCTAGAACCTTTCTTCCCCATCGGTTGTCGGTTCTTCGAGTGATGAGAGATATTAATTAGATATAAATTAGCTTTGATTTCTTATGTCATTCCATGGAGGGAACTTGTTTATACTATACTCCAAAATGTCGTATAGTATAAACAATACTCCAAAATGTCAACCTATAACAAAGCTTTTAGCGTGTTTTAAACAATTTTCAGGGTGTCATTTAACCAGGTGCCAAGTTCGACGAATACATTTAGAATGTGCTGAACGTGTCGTATGAAAAAACATGCCGAAATTGTGTATCAATATTAATGGAATCAAAATAATATATCGGACAACTTTTTATTGTAGGTAAACGATATAAGTGGGACTTGTTTTTATTAGAGTTTCAGCGTGTTTTCTTCTTTTTGTGACAATATTTTCTATGTAATGTGTGCCAACAAAAACTTTTTTTGGTTATACGAGTAAAATAAAAAATCAAATTGTCACGCCTTTTTCCCACAAAGACTATGGAGCTATACTTGCCACAATCCTGACACAAATCTCTTGCTTCCCTCACATCAACGATTCTTCTTATACAAGCTATACGATTATGGACACTAGGCTACCCAGCTTTCTTAAAAATTGCTCCGATTAGGTAACATTTTACTAAATAATTAACAAAAACAAAGAATACAGGATGAAGGATGTAATTTGAATAGATTTATTTGTTTTATTGGTAAAAGAGATTGGCAGAAGAGATTTATGAATCAGAGGTAAGTAAAATGGAAAGGGAACGCCATGAGTTCGCAGAGTTTATAACAATAGACCTTGTATGAAGAGAATTGTGAATGTAAAGGAAGCGAAAGAGTTGTCAGGATAATGTAAAATCCAGGATAATCTAATCCGTTTTATGGTAGAGTCCCCTCACTCTTTCCTAATGACGTTTCTAAGTGTTTGTAAAAACCAAATGAATAAATGACTTTGAATTTTGAATTTTGAATGAAAAGTGGTGCTTCATTGACATGGGCTATCTCAGTGAGATTGAGGGCGTGACAATTTGTCTGATTAAATTTTTAAGACGCTTTTATTAGCTTGACTTGTATGTATGCATATACGAGTAACTATGTAACGGAATCTTTTAAATTAATTTTCATCCACTTCTCGACGTCTAAATAATATGAAAATTTGTACACGTATTAAAAACCGATGACATTACAAAAATTTCGTAAAATAATTTTATGGCCGGCATATGACGGTGACCTAAGCAACCGTTAACTGGCTTGGTTTAACTATAGTTTTATTACTTATAGTATGTTTCTTAAATTAATTAATAAATTATAGCCTAATTTTTATTTAGATAATTATCAAGTGTTTAAAAGCTAAATAAACAAAGGAATATTTATTTCAAAAATTCTTGGTTGTTAATTAACGTATCGTAACAGACATCATGGAATGTAATATAATTGCGAGTGTACCATCTTGATACGACTCGATATTACCAGTATCTTTTTAATTTATTGATGTTTTCTTTGAGTACAATAAAGTTTGAATTATATTTTTTTATTTTTATTGTGACATATGACCTCGATCCGCCTGATGATAAGCAAGAGGAGGTCCAAAATTGACGACAACTGAAAAAACCGAGTTTATTCACGGCTGTTTCAGTCATCGTCACTATTCCGGCCAAAGGTGCTTCTTCACGCATCGCTTGAAGAATCCAAGGTCATAGGATGGAGAGAACACATGGGCTGGCAAAGCATTTATACTATATTTATTTTATACTGTGAATACTATTATATTATATTATATTATATTATATTATATTATATTATATTATATTATATTATATTATATTGAAACGATCTGCTGTCATAAGCAGTAGTTGCATACGAGTACACTATGCCAGCCGGCGGAACTAATTGTTCAACTTTAAAGCTGACTCGTAATGGGACTGACCTCTATTATTTCTATGGAGTTAACTTTATGTAATATACTTAATATGTAGTTAATTACCTTTTCGGTACCAAGTGATGGTATTCTGAAACAAAATATTTCAAAATGACATTCTTTTTATATTATTTTTGTGACACGACATATGATTCGGACTTGCCTGGTGGTAGGCAAGAGGAAGTCCAAAAGTATCAATGGCTGATAAAACGACTTAGTTTACGATTGCCTCAGTCGCCGTCCCTATCTAGTCAAGAGGAATAAAGCGTGTCGCTTAAAGAACCTAAGATAGTAGGATGTGAATAACAAATGGCCGATTTTTTTTCTAGATTCTAGTTTTTAACAGTTTAACAAAATAAAAAAACTTTTTTAAAAAATTAATAAAAATGAAATTACTAAAAGGCGGAAAATAATAACTCTACCTAGTATCTACTTAAAAAATATATGAACTTTTAAAAAATAATTATATGTGCTTATAAAAAACGTAGGGCCGAATTGTATACCTCCTCCTTTTTAAAAAGTCAATTAAAAAGTATTAATCGTTTGGTTCGGTTGTATGACGGGAGACACAAGTCAAGAACTTTAAAAAAATAAAGCATAAAACTATTTGGCATTGTCAACTAGGCCACCATAGTGGATGTGACTTTCTGTGCTATTATAATAAGAATAGGACAGGCTGTTGACTAACTTTACTTGACTGGTTCAAAGGCGTCTTTTTCTTGACGGTCCGCAAAGAAAAAGACACCATACTAAAGTGGAGATGGTTAGAGAGTTAGACGTCACAAAATGGCGCCGATTCCGACGTATTCTTATTTTAATCGCATAATACTTACAGCTATTAGCTATTAGCAGTCGCCTTCAGCTTAGCATCAAGCGGTGTGCTGTCATATGTCAAGTCACAAAAAATAACATAATATGATATATATACAAACTTTAAGTGGTGGAACGCCTGGCAAACCAAGAGCTTCCGATTTAACTGGTACCAATGTATGTTTTTTCTCTGATACAAACACTATTAATCAGGGCCGTCTTAAGCATATTCAGCGCCGGGGTGCGAAAGTCAAGGCTCCGCTCGCATGGTCTCAGTGTAGTAGGTACATATCGAAATTTATGGCGGTCGGCATGCGCCCCCTAGGACTCTGCGCCCGGGTGCACCGCACCCCTTGAACCCCCGGGTAAAGACGGCCCTGCTATTAATAGCTTAGTATAGAAATGTAAAAAAGTTAGTACTAATCATAATTCACCATAAAATCACAGATTAATAACAATGATAAAACATTCCTTATTCTCATTCTACTGTGATAAACAATTCTGCGATTCTCTACGCTGCATAATTTTCAATTTCCATAGTTACAAATAATGTTTATTATGTTGTTCTTAATTATTATTGGCCAGGGTTAGTCAATGCGAAGATAATACGTGTATAATAAATTATTTAAAAACAAGTCGATTTTAAGGCGGCCGTGGTGTAGTGGCAGTGCAATAGTTACACAAACCGACCCACCGGTACCAATGTATATTTTATATAATATGTACTTTGGTTGTCCCGTTTCTAAGAAGCAGGCACTTTATTAGCTTAGTATAAAATGTAAATAGGAAAAAAAGTTCAACGACGACAATTTTACGGCCGGCATAGTGGCGGCGTCTGAGGCAACCGTTAGACGTCTGGGTTTTTTTTTCCGTCGTCAGCCCACTTGGACTTCGCCTTCCTCACCATCAGGCAAGTAGAGGTCAGAAGTTTCGTCTCAATAAAAAAAGCGATTCGTGAGGCACCTTTGGCCGGCATAGTGACGGCGACTGGGGCAACCGTGAACTAACTCGGTTTTTTCAGTCGTCGTCACTCTTGGACCTCCTCTTGCTTATCACCAGGCGGGTCGAGGTCAAATGTCGTGTCACAATAAAAAGAACTGTAAACTGCATTGGATTTTCTAGTCGTCGGCGCTTTTGGACTTTGGCTTGCTTACCATCAAGCAAGTCAAAGACAAAATCCGTGTCCCAATAAAAAAAATGTTGCTACTAAAATATGACAATACCCCGCCTGATGTTTAGCTGAAATGCGGTCCATGAATGGAGGTGACTTCTACTACAATTCAATAACTGTAAGTAGCAGTCACGTCCACTATTCCGGCCAAGTAAGCCTAGTATTATCAAATGTGTACATATATTTTTATCGTTATTGTGACAATTCTTTTCATACAAGCTCTACGATGTGAGGGAAGCGAGGGAGTTGTATCCATTGTCTCTGCCTATTCCTGCGGGAAAAGGCGTGACAAATTAATTGATTGATTATTGTGACGCGACAATCGACATCTGACATCGTCTTCCCTGGCAAAAAATCAAATGAGAATACGATCGTTATTTTTTTTATTTAGGCGTATTACGTTTCGAGCGTGTACGCACTGTTTAGCAATTTAGCATTGGAAAGTTTCTATAAATATAGAAAAATATTTATTTATATCACAATAATCAATGCTTTATATATATTAATATTATGTATGGGTATTTATGTATATGTAATTTATATATTATATCTATTTTCTTTTCATATTTAAAACTAATTCTTTCACTTCCTGCACTAAAGAAATCACCGGGTACATCTCCCAAAGGTTAACTGGTAGATAATGCGTTAAGGCATTAAGTTCGTCTTTGGAGTTATTTATGTGCAATAAAGATTTCTTTTGTTATTATTATAGTATATTTCAAAGATAAAATAATATTTACAATATTACCTACTACCAATAGTTATAAATAAACGTCCGGTAAAACATTAAGCGGACGCAACTGCACTGCCTCATTCACATCAATTCTTTCTGCAATTTTCATGGCCAGCACAGAGGCTAAGGCCTGCCACACACAGTCGGGATTCTGTTTTAAAATTATATTCGGAATTTTAAATTCTTAAAAAATAATTCGAATTTCCACACATTTATGAAGGTAGATTTTGTATGTTTCGGTTCGCAATCGTAAATTCCGCACGGAACATGCTAACTGTGCGTCGCACGATGCACGGTGCGTGTATTCGAGGGATGTATCAATATATATATATATAATCAAAATTAAAATTTTAAAGGAACCCCCGAAACGCCTGGAACCACTTTGGTCATATCATCAGCTTTATAGTAATAAACAACATTAGTCATGGCTCAATAGTTTTTGATTTATTTTTTTATTGTGACACGACATCTGACCTCGTCTCGCCTGATGATAAGCAAGAGGAGGTCCAAGAGTGACGACGACTGGAATAACCGAGTCAGTTCCCGGCTGCCCCAGCCGCCGCCACTATGCTGGCCTAAGGTGCTTCTTTACGCATCGCTTGAAGGATCCAAGGTCATAGGATGGAGAGAACACATGGGCTGCACGAAAAAGACGCACCGAACTTTTTAGTTTTTATATCCCTTTAATATCCCTTGGATCCGTATGGTGCATCATCAGATAACTACTCTAGGTCTTCAATCTGATAATGGCCCAGCTAATGGCTCATAGAGAGTAACAAATTTAGTTAAAGCACTATGATATTATCTGTTATTGATTTGCTGATCTGAGACGATTCATGATCAGATACTCCCGATCTAATAATCCGATCGATTAAAGCACTACAGTTCTATCTCTTGTTAATTTGCTGATCTGGGAGGATTCATAATGGTGCATCATCAGATTGCCCGGTCTTCGATTTGATGACGGTCCAGGCTAAATGCTCTTAGTGAGTAACAATTTTAGTTAAAGCACTATGATATTATCTGTTATTGATTTGCTGATCTGAGAGGATTCATGATCAGATACTCCCGATCTAATAATCCGATCGATTAAAGCACTACAGTTCTATCTCTTGTTGATTTGCTGATCTGAGAGGATTCATGATGGTGCCTCATCAAATACTCTCGGTCTTTAATTTGATAACGGTCCAGCTAATGGCTCATAGTGAGTAACAATTTTAGTTAAAGCACTATAGGTCCATTGGTCCATAGGTCTTGTTGATTTGCTGATCTGAGAGGATCCATGATCAGATTTTTTAGATCCGGAATGTTTTATTTTATCGCATTAACTTTTCTACACTTAGTTTCCTACCTTTAAGACAAATCTAATGAGTCCAAACTTAGTATACCAAAAAAAAGTTTAAACCCATCCAGGATTTCGTCTCCTACCTTCGAGTTCCATCATCAGAGTAGCTCAGTGGTACCAGTTAAAACACACATGTATTTGTATACGTTTTTATTTCAAATGTTAAGTCACAGATATGTTTTAAAGTAAAGTTAATACCTATAAGGCTGGGAATACAAGTCCGATTTTCCTCTCCGATAGTCGGATCCGATTGTCTGATCAGACATTCGGAAGGCACTCATGACATACATTTGTTTAAATACTTAATACGCGTCCGATCCGATGTCAGAATCAGAAACAACGCCAAGGCGCTAACGATTTTATGGCTGATCCGATTGTCTAAAGGTGCAGTTTTCATACAGAATACAGAAACAAAATAGACGTCCGATTCCTACTTCGGATTTGTAAATAATTTGCTAGACAATATAGGACGTGTATTCCCAGCCTTATGCGTGTTTAGGACGGCAACCCTTGTACGTCGCTATGCGACGAAGATTGTTATTTTATGTCAAATAAATATGCCATTGTAAAAACACGTAAAAAATGTTATAATTTTTCCCCTAAAATATTCAATCAAGGTACAAGGGTTGCCGTCCTAAACGTTCTTGCTGTTATTTAATTATAGAAGCAGTTATAGTTAATTATAGTATACGGAATCTCAATTCGGTATTTCGAAACGGAATTAAGACTATGTGTGGCCGGCCCTAAAGTGTGCGGTCATAAGTCGAAGGCAATATTTGGGAAAGGGTAAAATAATAACTATTGCGGATAATTTATAGTATTACGTAATTTAAAATAATAAAATATATATGCCTACTTATAGAAATAAAACTTGGCATCTATCAATTAGGTAACATTTTACTAATTAAGTTATTAATTTTATTTCCACCTTTCAACATCACATCTTGTTGCATGTATAGCTAAATATTATTGCACGATCTTGTACTTACTTATTTATGTAATATACCTATTAATAGTTTAAACACCGTCCAATTTGTACCTAATGAATAAGGCGACCGTGGTGTAGTGGCAGTGCAATGGCCACGCAAACCGAGAGGTACCAATGTCGGTACTCGGTATCAATGTATCTTTGATATTATGTACTTTGATTGTCCTGTTTCAATAATACAAGCACTTTGGTAGCTTAGTATAGAAATGTAAATAAATAAAAATATATGAGCGGTTTCATCCTCTGAACCAGGAATGGTTCTTACACTTCTTAGCGTTTATCTAAGGAGTCATCGCATTCGATGTTTTCGTTCACATGTCACCACTCTACTTCCGCAGGAACCTGCGCCTGTAGTATTTTGTTCGGTTGTCCAAATCCTGACCCACTAAATTGATAAATCTAAGTGAGACACATTTGCTTCAGATCTAACTGATGAGTCAGACTAGAGTCTTTTAATCCAACCTGCAGATCTCGGGTAGTAACACTAGTTTCAAGTGTACTCGTATAGACGTGAAGTAGCGTTTTGCGATCAGCCGATTGGTTAGAAGTAGTTAACGATTCCTATTAGGCCGGCATAGTAAAGTAAATATGACTGCCATTTATTTAATTGTAGTGGTAGCGTCGCCTCCATTTATGGAATGCACTGTTTTTCAGCCTCTGTCTCTGCCTATCCCTGAGGTGATTATAGATAATGATTACGCAGTTTTGTGGTCATTGTTCTGGAATCTGAGTCAATCCCGCCTGGTTATAGTTATAGGGCGGGATTGTCTCAGAGTCTTACTTTAAACCAGGTTAGAAATTTAAAAAAAGGCATATAAACCAAGCATCTAAAGTACTGTCTAAGGAGATGCAGAGGTTACACGAACTCTGGAGCCCCTGCAACTACGCAGAGACATGGCGGCTAAGTACGTCCTCTATCGCCTACACCACGGGGAATGTTCTGAGGAACTCTTTAACCTTAAAAGGAACTCTTAACTCTTTAACCTCTTCCTACCTCGTCTTTTCACACCCGTAATACCCGCACTGGGCGGGGGATCGAATCGGCATTTGTCGATCGAATCGGCAGTCGAAATAAAAAGTTAGGTGCGTCTTTTATTTGTAGGACAATCGACAAGTGAAATGCTCTGCTAGCCCATGTGTTCTCTCCATCTTATAACCTTGGATCCTTCAAGCAATGCGTGAGAAGCACCTTTAGCCGGCATAGTGACGGCGACTGGGACAGCCATGAGCTGACTCGGTTTTTTTCAGTCGTCGTCACTCTTGAACCTCCTCTTGCTTATCATCAGGCGGGTCTTGGTCAAATGTCGTCTCACAATAAAACAAATTCATTGATTGATACTGTCAAGCGGTCTGGTACCGAGATCTTGATTTGCGAAACCATTTCACTACCGCTAGAGCATCGTGTTTATTTATTTAGAGAATGTATTTGTTTATGTAGTTTACGCTTACGCAATAACTTGTACGCATGTATCAGTATATTTTTAAACATTTTTATTATGATCTTTATTGCACTTTCACCTGCTATATGAACGTTCACAATAATACTGAAGGTTTAACTAGTGGATAAGTCCGCCTTTTTAAATTATGGTACAACAAAGTTTTATTAGTAAATACCTATATAAAAGATCTTATCTTATACCTATATAAAAAAATTGGTAAGATTAAAACTTAATTGCTAAAAGAGCAATTTAGGTGCTCTGTGCGTAAACACAGTTTTTTCTCCGTAGATTTCTCCGTTAATTGTGGACTGATTTTAAAATTTCTTTTAGCCCCTCTTTTCCACTGGGCACTCTAGGCACGTGCCCAGGGCCCTAGTTCCTGCCAGATAATCAAACTATAACCGATATTTATTATTATCACCATGGCCGTCTTAAGCATACCTGGCGCCGGGGTGCGAAAGTTAGCCTACACCCCCCACTTTTGTCTCAGTGTAGTAGGTACCTATCGAAATTTATAGCAGTCGGCATGCGCCACCTAGGACTGTGCGCCCGGGTGCATCGCATCCCTTGAACCTCCGGGTAAAGACGGCTGTGATTATCACATATTAATTTAGAAAAACTCAAATGATTATTGCTTTACCAACGTAAAGCACCTATGCTTTACCACCAAGTTGCTTTACCCCAGCTTGTAAAATAATAAGGTTTTACCAAAAAATAATAATCGATTTATTTCATAGGGGGCCCCTATCCTAATATGCCCAGGGTTGTCCCCAATCGGTTAAAGACAGCACTGTCAAGGTGGTCTCAATGTCAAAAGGCTAGAATGACGAGCGGATGTTCAAATTTTATAGATTTGTGTACAGAGATATTTGGCGATCTGCCTGATATGATTCTGTTTAAACGGCTTGACCATTATTAATAAAAATTGTTGTGTGTGTTTATGTGGGTCCCTGGATGGTTTACATTCACAATTGGACTCGTCAGGTGGCGCTGCAAGAGTTGTTTTTACTTTCGGGAACGTTTGTCGGGTCCGCTAGTTAAATATTAAAATTTATTATTTGTAACAACGCTACACGAAATAATTTTCGTACACCATCTGATATTTAATGAGTTACCTAATTAGAGATTCTTTGTCGTAATAGCAACAACCGAAATATGTAGTTAGAGAAATCATATGTGAATTGGTTTTAATTAGTGACTTTATTTTATATAATTTATTAGTTTTTGTTTTAGGCAGGCTATGATCATATATTTAAATCATAATTTTCGATTATATTTCAAAAATTTATGATCGATGTAGGAAAGTATTCAATAATAATAATTAAAATAAGAAGTAATAAGTTATTAAGCACGTTGTAATACATTTTAGGTTAAGTTGATATGCAATCAGCAATTGATGTCTTAAAAAGGACACACAATTTAAATAAAATTCCTATCTACCCTCTGGAACTTAAATTATATATTATATCTAGGATTTTTTTGTTTAGAAATAAAGAAAATTAATGTTTATTGCTTTCATCAACCATCCACATGTTTTAAGGTTTCCTGAACTACGCAGATGACCAAAAGTCAGGCGGGTAGAGGTCAGATGTCGGAGCACAATAAAAAAACTAGAATGGATGTATTGGCAACCAGTTATAGGTAGGAAGAAACACCTGAATACATATTATGTCCTGTGATGAAGGACTAATAGCTGACGATCATGATGAATGCTCTATAGTCTAAATCATTCTAAAGGCAGAATTTTCTAGGCTGGCATAGTTGACATAGCACGTGCAGCAACTGTAGTAGCAGGCGTCTTCATTCATGCTTGTCATCAGTCATCACAATAAAAAGTGTAAAAAGACTGCCAAAGATATGGTACAGTCAAATTGGCCTACAGGTTTCTTTTTTAAATATTGAGACGTTCTGACCTCGACTTATGGTAAAGGCGATTATAAAAAAAACGATTCCGTTTACGGTTGAAACTAAACTTAAATAAATCTCGCTTATGGTCGGATAAAATACGAACATATCGACAATGAAGTAATGAACTTTTTAATGAATTTAAAAAGGTTCCCAAGAGCCCATCGTAATGTAGGTAATTGTTAAAAATGTTAATTAGGCAGTAATTATAAATCTCATGTGAATGGATACGTTAAACAAACCAGGCCTAGGAGGGTGTTTTCCGACCAAATCGGAGACACCCTCAAGAAACCTAGATTGCCTAGTATCCATAACCATAGAGCTTGTATAAAGAGAATGTAAGGAAAAGGAATGTAAAGGAAGCGAGGCAGTTGTGTCAGGATCGTGGCAACCCTGTGGGAGGAAGGCGTGACAATTTGATTGATCCTTAATTGTCAATATTATAAAAATATATAAAATTCTTATAGCAAAAGGCGACCCTATAAAAAGGTTTTTATAGCTAGCACAATAAAGACACAAGTGCCATACATAACGATGGCACTTCCATAACTATTGCGTAACATTGACCAGTACGTCGTGAATAATAAAGTTGTATTATCATTTCTACAATGGCAGTCCTAATACCTTTGATTTGCATTGAAATGCGAAAATCGGCCATGAGTTTCTACGTTTGATGTAATCAACTTTATTGAAATTTAGATTGTTGACAAAATGACCACTCAATCGAATAATGTTATTAATGAAAATGTCTAAGTGTAAAGGTTGACTGGCAGAGAAAGCCTCACGTCTTTATGTCCGCCTTTTGTGCATATTTTACAATAAAGTAATAAACAAATAAATTAAAATGTTTGATTTCGGTCTATAGTACACCAAACTTGTGAAATCTAATATTTTCAAGTCATCGTCAACATTTATAATTTATTATTACTGCATTTGTCGTTTTTGTTGTAAGTAATTATTTAATGTTTTGTTGTTTTAATTATTATAATTATTGTTATTTATTACAGTAGGTAGTGTAAAAGTGCTTCGATGTAGTTAAATTTCATTTTGTTTAATACTAAAAAATATCTTAATAACTAATCATTAACTAAATAATATGTTCAGGTACGAGGCAGGAGTGAATCGCTTTGTTATAGTCTGTCGAAATGACGCGCCCCTCCACCGCATTTGCGCACACGAGAAAACATAAAATATTGACCACTTTTTTTATTATGATGCGAGATCTGACCCCGGCTGATTAAGGAGAGTTCTTTAATAAATAGGAGATATGAATATGAAATATGAATGCAACACACCGAAAATGCAATTGTAATTGGTCATTCAGTTGCTGGTTGGATACAAAAAGAGGAGCACGCTGATAAAGTATAGTCTTTTAGTTAGTAATAGTTAGTACATCCACAGTAATTTTTCAAGATAGCTGTTTTCAATCAAAAGATTCTTCTTGTCGTCCAGTTTATTTTATTGTGACGCGACATTTTACCTCGACTTTTCTGATAAGCATGGGCAGAGGGGACTCCATTTAGGATGAATAAATAGAATTTATAAATCTGATGTAAATGGATGCGTTAATGGAGGCATACCCAGGGGTGTTCTTCGACCAAATTGGAGACATCATCCAGTAAACTGGGTTGCCTAGTGCCCGTAACCGTAGAACTTGTATGAAGAGAATTGTGTGTGGGAAGCGAGGGAGATCGTGGTAAGTGGCGCTCATTAATGTGTCTCTCCCAGAGCGTGGACGACAGGCGTGGACGTATATGTCGAGTCTCAATGAAGAAAAAGATGATTTGACTTTGATTCGTTTTTTTTAATTTACGACCTTATTCATTGAGAGTATCATTCATATCACCTCTCCGATACACTTGTGATTGCGATGTGGCAATGTTATTGTAGTAGTTTTAAGTTTATATAAATATGTGTAAATTTATATAAGAATTAGAGTTGAGATAATAAATAACATAAGTATTATTTTAATGACGTTTTATGCAATAACATTTAAGGAGAATGTAAGGAGAAACAATTTAACCTTGTGTTTAACGCGTATTTCTACTCCAATAATACACACAGGTCAAGGAAAGCATCCGCATTCTATTGACAGCCGAACTAAATGATATGGCGCCTCGTTTCTTTGTCGGACGATCCTCAGGTGGAACGCTTTACACGGACATGAGTCATCATCATCAATTGTCACGCCTTTTTCCAGGATAGGCAGAGACAATGGAGCGCCACTTGCCACGATCCTGACACAACTCCCTCGCTTCCTTCACATCCACAGTTCTCTCAATACAAGCTCTAATGATATGGGCACTAGGCAACCTAGCTTTCTTGAGGATGTCTCCGATTTGATTGGAAAACACCCTACTGGGCCTGCCTTGTTTAACGCATCCATCCATATCAGATTTATAAATTGCTTTCGTCATGAGTTTTCCCGGAAAAGCGACGTTGAAAAAGCACCTTTACGACCTTCTAGTTGTTCCTATGTCTTTTCACTGAGAAATGAATTAGGATTAATTAACTAATTATTAAATTAACTGGAGGACTCTGTTAAATTTAAAGAAAGTGTAAGTTTTGAAGATATTTAATGCTCCCTTGATATGCAGAGGAACAATAGTGCATCAAACCGGGTTTATACGCGTTACGAACACGGTTGGGCAATCCAAGAAGCAAGATAAAGAACTGCAAGGAATATTATTGTAACTCATTTTAAATAATCTAATAGGTCGGCACATCAAAATGTTTGAAAAAATAATTAATTCAGTTTTCAACGTTGTTTTGTGTGAAGTTTTACAGAACATTTAAATATATTTTTTGGGAATTTTGATGCACTGTTTTGGTAAGTTATTTAACATGAGTTACAATGATATTCTTGGATTGCCGTGCTAGTGGGGTTGGTGTGATAAACAATGGGCCACGCGAGCCGTCAAATAATTTCAAGATTCGCCTTTCAAATAATTTCAAGATTCGTCATTCAAATAATTTCAAGATTCGTCTTTCAAATAATTTCAAGATTCGTCTTTCAAATATTATCAAGATTCGCCTTTCAAATAATTTCAAGATTCGTCTTTCAAATGATTTCAAAATTCGTCTTACAAATAATTTTGATTAACAAAGTATAATTTTAATTCTATTCTATTGTGACTAGATATTTGATCTCGACTTGCCTGATAGTAAGCAAGAGGAGATCCAAGAGTGTCAACTACAGATAAAACGCCTCAGTTAACAGCTGCCTTAGTCGCTTAAGCCGACCAAAATATACATTTTCCTAACAAAAACCTTATATTTATAATTCCACCTATATATACATTAATAAGTCCATCCACACGCTACAAGTAAACATTCAAATAAACAATTTGAATAGTTTGAATAGCAGCATTGTGAACTTTGCTTTAAGAAAATACACTTACTTCAATGTTACAATACAGTTTTCGTCATTAGGGGCCGGTTAAGAAAATGTTAACTAATATGCCAGTCGGCTACTTAGTTATTCCAGGGTTACATTCCCGGTAGGAGCTGATATTTTATATTTTTTTAGATTTTGCGCGAACATTGATTAATGATTTAAACAAATTTTATGCAGCTTACTATCGTGACCATGATCGCAGCAAAGCTCTCGAAACGTCGGAATAATATAATAAAATTGTAAAATTAAAACCAAAATAAACGCGATAGTAAGCCGCATAAAAATTGTTTAATTCATTTGTAATATTTCCTTTGAGTTTTGGTATTTTTTAGAGTTCAATACTTATGCTAGAACTTTGGCCCGCATAGTGACGACGACCGAGGCAGCCGTGCGCTGAATCGGTTTTTTACAGTCGTCAGCGATCTTGGACTTTGTCTTGCTCACCATTAGGCGAGTCGAGGTTAGATGTTGAGTCTCAAAAAAGGTACAAAAGTGCTTGTATCATAAAAATATGACTACCAAAGTACATACTATATATATCAAGAATACATTGGTTACCAAGTGGTTTTGAAAGGTGGGTTCTCGGTTGCGTGATTTCATTACGATTACACCATGTTCGTCTTAAGAGTTAGATTGACATCCAATTGAAAAATTTGCATGACTTCATGGAATGACGACGACGATAAAACACGCTAGTATTTGATCCATTCATTATAGGAGGAAAAGGACGTAATTTCAACCAGGAGGGTTCTCCGACCAATTCGGAGACATCCTCAAGAAATGCTCATAGCCGTAGAGCTTGTATGAAGAGAATTGTGGATGTGAGGGAAGCGAGGGAGTTTTGTCAGAATCGTGGAATGTGACGTTTTTTTGTTATTTTAATAATTTAACCGACACTTGATACTGGCAAAATTGACGCATCGTGGATTCGAAACACGACTTATAATAATGTACTTATAATGCGATTAAAATAAAAATAAGACGGAATCGGCGCCATTTTGTGAGGTCTAACTCTGCAACCAATGTCACTTTAGTATGGTGTCTTTCTTTGCGGACC
The DNA here is from genome assembly GCA_905220615.1 of Tinea trinotella. NCBI lineage: Eukaryota > Metazoa > Arthropoda > Insecta > Lepidoptera > Tineidae > Tinea > Tinea trinotella. The sequence continues at coordinate 7,605,237 of HG992308.1, read as the reverse complement.
GTCAGGAAAAATACACCCTTAAATCAGTCAAGTGAAGTTAGTCAACAGCTAACAGTCGGTAATCTCTAATAGCATAGTATATCTTACCAACTGTTAGCAATAGTTTAGTGGTGATTGAAGAGCCGTCCGCTAAGATACAATTTGTTGAAATAAGTATTACATATGTTAGGCAAGGAAAGAGCGAGGAATTACGCATGTCTGAATACAATAGATAAGCAATATTCAAGTATTATAAAGTAGGATGGAATTAGAAGTAATCGTTGATAGCAGGATGTTGCAACACTTTCGCACAAAGTTATCTCGTGTAAATAAACATAAGAGCAGATTTTATGGTCCAGTGAGAAAAAGCAATGGCGGAGCCGCGATTTATCAAAAACATACTTCCATTTGAATATTGTTTAATTTGGTAGCATTCAAGTTTAGCGAAAAATACTACATTATACAAATGTTATATAAAATATGAAAGGCAAAAGGTCTCCATATAGTCTTTTCTTAGATTTTGCACGAACATTGATTATTTATTTTGCGCGTTTATTTTGGTTTTGATTTTACATTTTTTATTATTCCGACCTCATATACATTTTAAATTTAAATTAAATTTAAGGTAAAAAATCTAATTGTCACGTTTTTTTCCTACAGGGATAGGCATCACAACGGAGCATCACTTGACACGATTTTGACAAAACTCCCTCGCTTCCCTTACATCCACAATTATCTTCATACAAGCTTTACGGCTATGAGCATTTCTTGAGGATGTCTCCGATTTGGTCGCAGAACCCTCCTCGTTGAAATTACAAATGATCCAAAATATATTTTTATAAACTTTGTACGTCGATATAAATAATTTTAACATAACACAGAAAAATTACGGTTTAAGTGTCATTTATAGTATAATGACATTAACAATTGTCACACCTCACTACATTCACACAGGGATAGGCACAAACAGGTCGTCATACTGATACAACTAACTCACCTCTAGCGGTCACTCCATTCATGGACCGCACCCCAGCTAACATCAGGCGGCGTGCTTTTATTATGTCGAGACTAGGGATGCTATGGAGCTCGGTAACCGTAACCGAAACTATCGAATATCCGAAATAAAAACCTATTCGTAACCGAATCCGTTATAAAAGTTTCGTATAATTTCGGATAGGGGCGAAGAATAAATAAAACATGTTATGACAGGTTTTTACTCTTAAAATTCCTTATAAATCTAATTTCCGTAACTATCTGATGTTCCGAAATAATTACATATCCGTAACCGTATCCAAAACCGGTATAATATTATTCCTATATCCGTATCCGTATCTGAAATTCCATATCCAACACATCCCTAGTCGAGACACATATGACAAAAAAAAACCTACTGCAACTAGACGCTTACGACATTCACAACACCGAAGAAAGGTCGCTAATAAATAAAATAAAACACAAGTTATTGACACTAATGATAGATATACATAGAGTATTATAATTGACACTAAAAACATTATGTAATTCAATGCAAAAGTTCGGCACTCTTGGACATTCCCTTGCTTACCATCAGTGGTTAGAGGTTCAATGCCACCTTAAAGAAAGAAAATGCATTCAAAAAATGCATGCGGGTTTTCGATTTTTTTAAAGAATTTTAAAATTTAATTATATGCCTAACACATGACTATATAATTTTTTAAGTATCAATATATAGTTAATTAATATTATTAGGAATTGTATGAAATCACGATAAGAAAAGGATACTAAAAGTGGAGTAGTAAGAGCGTACTTCAGGCGAGCGTCACACCGCACGGCCTAACGCCAGCATCGAGCCGTCATTACGCAAGTGCATGTGCCATCGAAAGTGCTCCCTCCCCCGGATATGGAACGCGCATCTCTTATAAGCACAGGTACCGCCTAACACTGGACACTGCCCTATTGAAACAACGCGATATCGCGTATCAGCTCAAAGATGACTGACCGAACGGTAGGTTAAAAAAAGTGTACTCTTAAGTGAAAAAAAGTGAGGCATAAAAATGAGAGAAGTGAAGTGTTTTAAAGTTTTTCAGTGTTGTTAATGTTGTGTGCAATGTGTGCAGGTACTGAGGAGTCTGGTAGTAGCTGCGGTCGTGGTGTGCGCCCTAGCGCGTCCCGAACCTCCTTCGTCGTACGGACCCCCCTCATCTTCATACGGCGCTCCTGCCCCACAATACGGACCACCACAACAAGCCCCAATTGTCCACAAACATGTCTACGTACATGTCCCACCTCCAGATAACGAGTACCCTGCTGCTCGCAAACCCATCCATGTCCCTCCACCACAGAAGCATTACAAGATAGTGTTCATCAAGGCACCAACCCCACCCACTCCTACCGCACCTGTTATCCCACTCCAACCTCAAGATGAACAAAAGACTCTCATTTACGTGTTGGTGAAGAAACCCGAAGACCAGCCCGAAATTGTTATTCCCACACCAGCGCCAACTCAACCTGCCAAACCAGAAGTCTATTTCATCAGATACAAGACCCAGGTATACAATAATTTTCTCATTCTTAAACTTCGAATATAGAGTAGATGATTTAAGAGCTATTGTAGTCAATTAGGGAATAAACAAACAAAATGATAAAAGATGCGAGTAAAGCAATAAATATCATGTAACTCATTCAGTTAATGGATGTCCCTTTAATATGAATAAAGCACACTGAATCATAATTAATGAATGCTACAAACAAACGCTGAGAGTCGCGCGAGTGCATCACACTGCGAAGGGTGCGATTGCGTCGTGAAAGTGCATCATTGCATACATTTCCGCGAGTACTGAGGAAATTGCACAAAGTGATTATAATCTTCATTAATGTTTTTACTTTTTCTCTAATGCGATAATTTAAACGACTGTTCTGTTGTTGATTAGTATCTTAGTTAATTGTTGTATGAATGTAATTAGTTAACACAATGTTTTACGTGTTTATTATATTTTTTTAGATAAAGAAAACACTTGGTATATAATTTATTGTAAAATTTACGATAAAGAATCGGCAACCTCTTAAAAACTTAAGAAATCGTGCACTCTTATTCTTAGAACTACAAATGCTTTTGGCTTGAAAGTTTTTAGCTAGTCCTATAGTGGCAATTTTACACAAAGGAATTCATTAATTAATAAGCTTACCTTATCTTTAAAAGAAGTCGCGGACTTATATTTAAAAATCTTTTTAATAAATTTAGTTTTTATTCAAAAATAATTCTATTAAGTTTTGTATTCCCTCGATATGACATGCGTAATTTATTACAGAAACAAGAAGGTTACCCAGCTGCGGCTCCACCAGCGCAAGAGTATGGTCCCCCTGCCTCAGCCCCATCATCGGAATACGGAGCACCATCAGGAGGATCTTCATACTAAGATTACATGCTTTAAAGATACTGAGAGACCATTTGGATAAACTCAGACCTTTTTCACTAAAAACATGAGTTATTTACTGATCTTGTTTGGGATCACCATTAGTAAATAATTTGTAAATATTAATGCGGGTCCTTAGAGAATGCGTTACTGCGAACCAACCATTTAATTTAGTGCTTTATTGTCAGGCATGCATTCTTTTTAGGTTAGCCACAATGTAGGTCATCTTCTTTATTATATAAATCATTTTTGCCAAAATTTATATGCTATTTTCTATTACGTATATTTTTTTCTACACTATCACTGTATTTTACAGCTTTATGCCAAATTAGATATAGGTCTCTTCCAGTTATTTTATTTTAAGTCAAAACGTTAGGGGAAAAGGACTGATTGCAGTCAACTGGCCAGTATCTTCGTAACAACGTGAATGAATGCATCAATTCGATGTGCAATATTGTAAATATATTTTTTTATATTAAAACGTATTTTTTTAAACTTGCATTTTATTTATGTAGATTTTAAATCTTGGCTAAATGGACCACCGAGTAAGTAAAAAGGTGCAATATGCAATTTTACATTTTTTGTAATTGTAATTTGTAATACATTGACCAGCTCTTACGTCAGAATAGTTCAAAAAGGTAAAATATGCACTTTCATTATTTGGTACTCCGCCCAACGGAGTGCAGTCAAATTCTTTTATTCGTCAATACTGTTTAATATGTGATTTAAAAGAAGGTGCACAAGTACTGAAGATTGAGAAAGGTATGTTGCTTTGAATTGGGCACATTGAAAGGATGAAAACGGAGGTGAGGTGAAAGGACAAAACGAGGACGACCCAGAGGATTGTTACTTAATCAAATCGGGGATTTTCTTGACAAAACAGGGTCCACAGTGACTATAATCCAAGAGTACAAGCTGAAGGATTTAAAGGAAGCGTAAGAAATGTCTCAGGATCGTGAAAAATGGTGCTAGTTGTCTTTACATATCCCTGTTAAATAATGTTGAAATAATTTACTCCAAATAACTTGAAAACAAGGTTATGGTTAGCGAGGCCTTGGTGACAAAACAGTTATGACACTTACGTCTTTATCATTCTAATTTATGGTCATTATGTTATAATGTAAGACACGAAGATTAACGTCCCTTTCAATTCTATAACAGTGGGTGAGGTTGCGCAAGAAATGTTAATTATTGCTTTGACATGTTTAAAAGGCATTGGGTGGCCAAAGGGATTATACTACTTGGTGACCGAAATCACGTAGATACGAGTATTATATCAGAAATACACCGGCAAATGATTTTGAACAGAGAGCTCTTGGTTTGCGAGACCTACTAGTAGACCACTATCGCCTATTTGACGATGTTTACTTGTTCCTTATGTACTTGTACTTAAGGCCTAAAATAAAAATTCGGCTTAAAATGATCCCATTTTACAAAAACACTATCTAGATTTTTAAGCCACTCATTTTTGGGATACAATTCCACATTCTTTGCTATTCAAATCACGTCATCTTACGTAACACATGTAAGTACTTATATAATTCAACTATTCATTTCTCAATATTTCAATTAAATAAATTATTACGCGATAAAACAAACAAACTTCTAATATTTATAGAAGGCATACCATTGCCTCTCATTTTGTGATTGTATAATGCAATTGAGGTGTGTACTCGTATAAGTACTGTCAATTGAAATTGACAGAATGTTGCCATGAATATTTATGATTGAATAACCAATTGAGTTGGAGGGTAACTAGTAACTACGGACCACATATCATCAGAACCGCAAGAACTGACAAACTATTGATGTATCACCTGCAGCTGCTGACATAACATTTTGCAGCAATCAAAAACATGGTTCGGGTTTATGGGCCCCATTCACGCAGAGATTTGTATCGCGACATATATCATTGATTCTGTATCATGACACTAATCTCAACATGTAAAATTGTAAAAATACTTTAAAATTATCAGAAACAGCGGAATCGGTTTCCAGGTGGCGGCTGGAGACGGCAACACGTTTATTAAAACCAATTTCATTGTCGTTTTTTTTTATCAAACAGGCAGTAAAAGTAACACTGAGAGCTACTATTACTGCTGAAGGTATCTCATACGTGTTAGAGGTATCCATTATACCGAAGGACTAGAATTTGTATCCCGATACAAAAATCAACGTTTGTATCGATGTTGAAACTGATACAAATCTCTACCATATCTGATACAAATCCCTGCGTGAAAGCATTTATAATAATCATGTTAAATTCGGATACCGACCTATCGGTAGGTACTTACTTATTAGGCTCCAACGCTGGCCACCATTAGGCTAATTCATCTTCATTAGAACTTTATTGTTCTATAATAAAAAATGGGTCGGTTAAATAGTTGTGACAAAACGTCCCAGTACTTTAGTAATAGTTAAGTAACGAAAGGCGTTAAAATGCGGAACATATTGTATTGAAAAAATGATTAGTTCTATGCTAAAAACGAAAACATGCAAATGAGTTTATTGATAATTATTTATGTAAACAGCAAATCAATTTGTTGGGACAAAATTATTTCCCTTACATCATGTATTGCAGAAGACTTCCATTACAACACTTCTTGTTTTAATGAATACTAGAAATATCTAGGTGCAGAGATAGGTAATAAAGAAGCATAAATGCGTAACTGTGCCAAAGGGCACATTGCCTCAATCGGCTGTGAACTGACGATAATCTACGCATTTAAACCTTCTTGTAAAATTACAAAAAATATTACCGCCATATTTTCTTTTAAGTATTGTGCCACTAATTTATTATTTAAGTAATGATTTGTGAGTGACGTTTTGATAGATTTTATTTAGAAATTATATTCGATAGCACGCACAATTGACAAGTGGAATGCTTTGCCAGCCCATGTGTTGCCCAGCATAGTGACGGCGACTGAGGCAGCCGTGAACTAATTCGGTTGTTTCAGTCGTCGGCACTTTTGGATCTCTTCTTGATTATCATCAGGCGAGTCGAGGTCAAATGTCGTGTCACAATAAAAAAAAACATTGGTAAGCACACCAGTTTGTTACGCGTAAAGTCCCGGGTTCGATGCTCTAAACGGGGCAAATATTTGTTTCATATTTTGTATTTGTTTTGTTTAATTATTAGATTGAATATTCATAAAAAAATAAAAAGGATTATTTTCCGGGTCTGGCTGTCAAAGAGTGGCAGTGGTGCCCAGTCTACCTACCAATCCGGGGTCGTACCACCACTTACACGTGTACATATCAGTGACTTAATTGCGTTTCAGGAACAGCTTGTGAGTTGCCGGTTTTAACTAAGCCAGCATAGTAGATGCGACTGCTACTTGTATTCATATATCTGTAGTAGCAGTCTTTTCCTTACATTGACCGCATTTTCAGCTTAACATCGGACGGAGTGTTGTCATATGTCAAGCCTCAATAAAAAAAATAACTTTCAAAATGTTACAAATATTACAACAGTTTAAATATAACTTATATCGGCACTGTCTTTGAAATAATTACCTACCTACGCTATCGCCACTCCGCCCGGTGGTCCAATGCGCTAATGCACTCACTGACTGTTCCTTGTGTTATGATATTTTATGTCGCGCGCAAATTTGTCTTATGTGTGCTGAGATCTACTGAGAATATGGGGCAAGTATGTAGATGCGACATAACGGTCATATAAAATTGGGAAAAATGGCCATTACCGTTGTTTTACGTCTAAAAGAACATCAAGAATTCGACAAAAAAATGTTTAAAACGAAATTTATACTCAATTTCAGTACAAAGGAAATAAGTTGGACCAAAATCGGTCAAAGGCAAAGGCTTATTTCTTGAAAATCCTAACTCCCGTTCTTATCAATATATTGAAAGATTTTAGCAAGGTCCGTCATGTTGTAAACTTTCAAAGGACCGCTAAGAAAAGCAAAAGTAAGTCCTCTCGGAAAATATAGGTCATCATTAAAAAGTTATTGGACTATATAGAGCTATTTTGTGAACGCGCTTATCTTCGTCGACTGTTACTTAACAACATACTGTAATGCAGAAACTTTGCATTAGTAAACCCAGTGTAAGTATGAAAAAAAATATATTATGGAAAATGGAACATGAAGTCACAATAAGAAATAATAAAGTGACAAATATGGTCACTTTACAAAAGATTGATTAATCGTTTAAAAACCGTTAGTTTATTTGTTTTAAATATGAATAGTCATATTACCTATAACATAATAGCTGCAAAACTGACATGTGTAGAAATGGTAATTTATCATTTCTTATCATTATTTAGTACTTAGAAAGAATCCTATTACGAAGTCCTGTCGCCTCAGCTGTTGTATAACACTATGTATATGCGAGTAAATAAAATTGCACATGATCATATATTTATATATTGTTTTTTTATTGTGACACGACATATGACAGCACCCCGCTTGATGTTAGGCTGGAGTGTGATCCATAAATGGATGTCACAGCTACTACAATTATGTATATATACTTAAAAATTAAATTCCTAATTAAACTTAATTAGTATTTTCTTAGATTTTGCGCGAACATTGATTAATGAATTAAACAAATTTTATGCGGCTTACTATCGCGTTTATTTTGGTTTTGATTTTACAATTTTTTATTATTCCGACGTTTCGTGGTCACGTCTCTCCGTGACCACGATGGCTGCAAAGCTCTCGAAACGTCGGAATAATAAAAAATTGTAAAATCAAAACCAAAATAAACGCGATAGTAAGCCGCATAAAATTTGTTTAATTCATTAAACTTAATTAAATTCTCTAAAATGCAAATAAATTACATTATAATACACAAAATAAAAGATATTTGGGTGCCTACTATCGCGTTTTTCTTTTAATTTACAAAACTAGAATATTCGATATGTTAGACCAACATCTTAGTCTCCTCGCGACCACAACGGATGGGGGTCACAAATAATAAAAATAAACGTGATAGTAGCAGCCAAATGTTTTATTCAATATTTTTATTGTGACTCGACTTACGACCTCGACCTTAATAAATAAAACATAATTTAAAAAAAACAAAAAAATACATAATAGTGTTTTCTGAGATTACTTTTTATTGTGACTCGAAGACCTGATCGTCATAGAGCTAAGCATCATAGAGGTCCAAAAGAGCCGACGACTGAAAAAAAAAACCTAGCTTGGAGGCTACCTCAGTTGCCGTCACTATGCCTGCCAAAATATAGTAAAAGTGACCTCAATTTGTTAACGCCTACTAATATTTAACTATAAGATTTAATTAGGTACACCTACATTATAGGTAATAAAAATTGTTAAGCAATATTGTAATTATTATAATTATTAAATTGTTTTTTCGTCTAAACGTTATTTAATATGTTTTACATAAGAACGTATGTTGATAACTTTTATTTCCGTTTCTAATGCCCTTTCACACTAACACTAGAAAGGTGGCAATTACAATAAACATGTAAATAAATATAAAACATAAAAAATTTTCTGTTTATCGTAAATTTATTCAATCAAATTTGTCACGCCTTATTCCACGATCCTCACACAACTCCCTCGCTTCCCTCACACCCACAATTCTATTTTCTTAAGAATGTCTCTAATTTGACCCTGAGTCTGCCTTGTTTAACGTATCCATTACTAACTTATAATTTTAAAGAAAGACCAATTTAAAAAAAAACAGCCATAAGTCGGTCCTCAGCTAGACATTTTAGTCGTTAGTCCATCTTGTGTGTGAAACTCCTGCGATGTGTCTTCCTACATGATCTCCATTCAAAAACTTTCCAAACCAACGACCATCAGTTGTATGCGTGTCTTTATAGTTTTTTTTAAGATTTAAGGAATTATTTATTTAATAATAATAATATATGATTAAGTACTAATAAATTAATAATAAAAATTAGAGATAAATATACTTAATACTCGTTAAGCGACAGCCGATCAATGTGCGTGCAGATTTATTTATTTCCAATTTTTATTAGGTAAGTAGTAAGACCTACTTAAATTAATAAATGTATTTTTTTGTATTTTAATAAATTTGAGTATTTTGTAAGTAAAAATATTACAAAACATCCCAAAATATGTAATATAACATGCAATAAACTTGGTGATCCCGCACTCTGTTATTATTTCAACATGGTAAATCTATTCTCACGGAGAACAATTGAATTGAGCCTCCGAGATATAGTGCCCCTTCTAGTGCAGGCCGCAAGAGGATTTTTTCGTTCGCAATATATGACGACCACACTATCTGTTATTGATCCTTAAGGTAAAAAGATGTAGGTATGCCAAAAATTGTCCAAAAATAAACTTAAATCTGTATTACACAAACGTAATTATATAAATATATGTATATATTTACATTTCTATACTAAGCTACTAAAGTGCTTGTATTATAGAAACAGGACAACCAAAGTACATACATCAAAAATACATTGGTACCGGTGGGTGGTCTCTAACTCTGCTCTCGGTTTGCGTAACCATTGCACTGCTATTACACCACGGTCGCCTCATCATTGAACTAATGATTCATTTAATGAAAAATAGCACAGTGCACGATAGATGTGGTTTGAAAAAAGATGTAGTGACAAGGATCGACAAAGACCTGCTTTGATGGTTTGGGAACAAGGCAGACCACAGGGGACAGGAGGGTGATTTCTGGCTAAATCGGAGACATCCTTAATAAAGCTGGGTTGCCTAGTGGCCATAACCGCAGAGATTGTATTAAGAGAATTTTGGATGTGAAAGAGACGAAGGAGTTGTGTCAGGAACGTGGCAAGTGGCACTTTATTGTCTCTGCATTTTGTGAGAAAAAAGCGTGACGATTTGATTTATTGATTCGCTCGGTTTAAATAATCTAAGTTCTATGGTAAAAATTACGTAAGTTGAATCTGTATTCTAATTCGTTCAGCGGTATTCAGACACGTACTTTTTGAAACTGTTATACCATGGACCACAAAAATTGGCATTAACATCAAAACTTTTTTGGTTGGCATGATGACGGCGACTTAGGCAGCCATAGCATAGAACGGTTTTGTCAGTTTTTGAGATTCTTCATCCTCCCATTGTTTAGGTCTCCCCTTTGTCATCAGGCAAGTCGAGGTCAGATTTCGCGTCTCGATAAAAAGCAACAATTCATCTTCATGATTTCAAAAATACATTAGGTCAGAACGCGGTCCTTAAATTTTGCATAAGAAAGTCACATGGGCGACCTCCTCTATTCCTTACAAATGCAACTGTAATGCAATATGTATTGTTAAAAACATCCTTCTGGACCGCCATTACGTGGAAACTATATTTTATTACGTTATATTTTAATTGACACGTCTATAGTATTTTTTTAAATTGTGGTCGACATATTACGGTAACCCGTGTGGTGTTAAGCTGGACTGCGGAGTCTTTGAATGGTGGTGACTGCTACTACAGTTAAGAAACTTATAGTAGCAGTCACAGCCACCATGTCTGCCTAGTTCGAACCGGACACACAAGCTAATTTTTAAACGCGACTAAGTCACTTAACGGTCAGTATATTTGTAAGTGGTGGTCTACCTCGGATCGGTAGACTGGGCACCACTGTCTACCACAATTTGACAACCAGACCCGAAGCAAATATTGTCTTTTTTATATTAACAAATATTTGTAATTTTCAATATAATTATTAAATATTACTGATAAAAGCTATGAAATAAATATTTGCTCCGACCGGCAATAGAGCCCGGGACTGACGTGATTCCATTTCTCATGGATCACCCGGTTCACGGGGGTCCACCACTTAATCGCGCTGATATATCCGAATGGATAACAGCAATTATCCTCACAAAAAAGGACATACAGTAATAAAACGACAGTAATTTGACGACAAGCGTGGACGAACAGTTTAGCGATTCCCGGTCGGAGCAAATATTTGTTTCGTAGCTTTTATTTGTAATATTAAATAATTATATTAAATATTGCTAATATTTGTTAATAAAAAAATACTAAGTCCGTGAAGTGATTTGGTCACGTTTCGGGATCAGCTTGTAAGTTGCTGGTTCCATCTAGGCCGGCATTGTTTATGTGATTGCTACTCACAGTTATTGAATTGAAGTAGCAGTGACATTCATTAATGGACCACACTTCGGCTTAACATCAAGCGTGGTGCTGTCATATGTCGAGTCACAATAAAAAAAATTACCAATCCGCTCTATGAAAATATAACGTCACTGATTTACAATGGAGGTTCGTCTCACGGCGTCATTAATGTCAGTTACAATTTTCACTTTCACTGGTATGGCGGCGGGCGCCACGATGGAGACGCTTCCGTATCATCAGCGACCTCGAAAAGGCCACAATTGTACCTACTAATGGCACATACGCGTACAGAACAAACCATTACGACAGGCGTGGTGCATTGGTTAGTACACGTCAAGCGTAAAGCACTGGGAACGATTCTCAGTCGGAGCAGATTTGTTTCATAGCTTTTGTTTGTAATATTTACGAGTAATATCAATTAATTAAATTGACACCCCTTTTTCCCATAGGGATAGGCAGAGACAATGGAGCGCTACTTTAACTTTAACAAAAAAGGAGAATATAAGTTTGTCAACCAGAGTAATACCACCACTTATTTTGTGTATTGAATATCGTGAAGTCGTATTTTCTGAACCCTGCTTGCGCATCCTAAAATAACTATAAGTAGCAGTCACGTCCACTATGCCGGCCTAGTTTTAAACGGCCACTTACAAGCTGATCCCGAAATGCAACCAAGTCACTTTACGGTCTGTATAGTTGTAAGTGGTGGTACTACCACTCTTGATGCCACAATCATGGAAATGAACACATGATTTTTTCCATGCAATTTTCATTACTATTCTTAACAGTAACTCGATTAATTTGGCCGGCATAGTGACGGAGACTGAGGTAACCGTGAACTTTTCAGTCGTTGGCCTTCTTGGACTTCCATCATGCTTACCATCGGGCAGGTCGAAATCAGATGTCTATTCGCAACAAAAAACATATAAAATCGATTTTCCTCAAGCGTCACCTCTCCGTTTTTTTTGCAGTTAATAAGCCATCGCCTAATGATCACTTATAAAATGAATCAATTGAAAAGTTCCGTTAAGGCGACCGTGGTGTAGTGGCCGCGCAATGGTTTCGCAAACCGAGAGCACGGGTTCATAACCACTTGCCGGTACCAATGTATCTATGTTTTACTTTGATCCTGTCTCTGTAATACAAGCACTTTAGTAGCTTAGTATAGACATGTACAAATGGTAATTTATCATTTTTTAACATTATTTAGTACTTAGAAAGAATCCTATTACGAAGTATATTATTATGCGTATATATATAGGTATTATATACGCATATATTATATACATAATATATGTGTCGTTAAAATTCAAACGTGGCCATATCCACCTCACTTTCGATTTTCACATTTTACATTTATTAAATAGATAAAATCACATAAAAGGACTGTATGAATTCAAAATTGTTTAAATCCGCCCAAAAATGGTACAAAATGCAAACGTTTCATCTTATTTTAGTTCAAATGTGGCCATATCCCTAGAACATAACGCGCTATATCAATTTCGACCAATCATAACGCAGGGTTTATGTTGATGTGATTTTAAAATGTCATTTTTTACATTAATTAATAGGTACTCCGTAAAGATTTTATAATATATAAATAGGAAAAATGCATAGTAAAACAGTAATATTACCTTCAGGACAAACTAGAAAGAAAACAATATCGAATAAAATCATAAAACGGAAATTAAATACTAATAAATTATAAGTAATTACGTTTTTATTTCTTTATTTGATCCTTTTCGTATGTTACTTTAGATATCACCAGGGTTGTCAAATGTATAATTGTTGGATTGCGAATTCAAATGGTTGTGGGTGTTGCAAGATGGCTTTATAGTACATCTGCTTTTATTATCAGTATTAGGCGGAATTATTTTTATAAATAAAAGTATACAAGTAATCTAACTTAAGTAAAAAAAACAATGAATTAAGTAATGTTCGCGCAAAATCTAAGAAAATTCTATGAGCCTAAACAAGAAAAAAATATAAATCCGCAAACTGTAACATTGGCTAAGAACTCACGGTAAGATTTGGTGTCGGGCCCGCAGCGGTTTTAGGCTTGCGGGCTCGTGAGTTTTTTTTTATTGTGACACGACTATTGACCACGATCCGTCTGATGATAGGCAATAGGAAGTCTAAAAGTGACGACAACTGAAAAAAAAACGGCTGCCCCAGTAGCCGTCACTATGCCGGCCAAAGCTGCTTCTTTACGCATCGCTTGAAGGATCCAAGGTTATAGGATAGAGAGAATACATGCGCTGGCAAAGCATTCTATGACTTCCGTAGAATGTAAAAATGTATGTTCAAATTACTCTTTTAAAACTCACGACACGATTTCGGTCCCTGCGATTGTCGTAGCCGCGCTGACATGAATCGCCCGACAATCGTACGCTCTCCAATTGTAGATCGCAGGGTTTGCGGGAGCTGGCCGCGACTGGTCGTCGTGCTATTCATTGTGTGACAGTTTGTTGACTTACAAACATGTAAAAACGATTTTGATACGTTCGAATAAATAAATAAATAAAATGAGTTTGAAGTTGACCAAATAAATAATAAACAATCAATTTAATTCTATAGATATATTTTTCTATAGACAAGACTGAGAAAATAAATATGAGCATTTGAATTTTCATATATATCTGTGTTGAACCTAGCATAATAACAAACCTACAGAAGTTTGAAATTTCGTTTTTTTCTCTTAATTTACCTATACATAAAATAATAATTTTAGGTCTGAAAATAGTGTTAGTTCTTTTATTGTAACGCAACATGTGACCTTGACTTAATTGATGGTAAACAAGGGAAAGTTCACCAGTGTTGACGGCTGAAAAGACCGAGTCAGTACTACGTTCGTCTGAGTCGCCTTCACTATACCGGCCTAAGGTGTTTCTTTATGGTAAGCTTGAACAATCCAAGGGTATAGGAAGAGGTGTAAAATGGGCGCGTAAAACATTCTACATGACGATAATTCCACAAAAAACGACGCGCCAAACAATCTAGTTTGGCTAACAATGTACTTTAATAAAATAGGTACCTATTTTATTTAATAAAATAGGTATTTAAATACCTATTTTATTAAAGTACACCTTTAGCCATTACTTGTGTCAACCCTGATTACGTCATCACTGCTTTTTCGTTTCAAATTTGTCCATGTCCACTGTCAGTTAAATCAAACCTAGTCAAATTCTTTAGGTTCAAATCAAATCTTGCCATCTCCAAAAATAATATCAATAATTTACTAAAACTAGAGCACATATAACTACTGAGGTTGTTTAAATATTAATTATACATTAAACTATTATATTAAATGTGAAAAAAAGAGGATTAGGTCTTTCGAAATGTACAATAATGAAAAAGCATGATTTCTACAGTTTAATTTATTGTGGATTTGGCCACGTATGAATTTTAACGACAGATATGCAATGTAAATAAAATTTCTTTCTTCTTGTTTATGGCTTTAGTATTTAACTTGCCAGTGTCAAAGTAAAAATATATGGTTCAATGTTAAAACATTGTCAAGTAAAGATGAAGATGAACCACGCGAGTGATTCATCAAATGATGACGATGATAGTGAGGTTGATGATGATCGTTTTAGTAAAGCGGCGGAAAGCCTTTACTAAAACTTCGGAAGGAGTCTTGGAGGGAACACGAAGAAACACGTTTCACAGCTTTAAATTACTTGTTTATACTTGATCAACTTAAAAATGATTACTGGATAACAATTCTACCATTATTACACATTAATATTTATAAAAAATATAAGCTTTTCAAATAATTCAACATTGCGCGTCCTGTCACTTGCAGTTGCCCGCCAAAACTCCTTTGTGTAAATAAAATTGCACATGATTATATACTCGTATTTATGAATATTTTCTTAGATTTTGCGCGGGCATTGATTAAAGAGTTTTTATGCGGCTTACTATCGCGTTTATTTTGGTTTTAATACAATTTCATTTTGTTATTCCGACGTTTCGAGAGCTTTGCAGCCATCGTGGTCACGGAGGTTTTTTATAAAAATAAAATTGTAAAACCAAAATAAAAATGCATGTAATTAAATACGTGCTGAAATGAATTCGTTGCATTGGGCAGTACTAGGTCACCGTTTGTGGTTTATGGGGGGCTTGCAAAATGTAATTCTGATGCCCGTAATAATAATGTTGTGTAATAGAGTTCATGATGTTTGCTTCATTTGCAGTCACCACATGGATACGTTGAATGCTAAGGCTTTATTAAGCCGGCTACATTATGGTAACTAGTAAAATAGAGTACCTAAATAATCATTTCATAAATTTGCAATGGAAATTTTTCAAGCGCACCGGTGTCAGTAGATCTATGTGCGCGCTAAAAGAATATACATATATTGAATATACTCGTAATATAATATTTTATAAGAATATATTTTTTTTAAATGTTTTTTTTAGTTTCAAAGTTAGTAATTCTGGTGATAACTTTGTAATATCAGTATCTGGTCTTTTCGCATTTTAATAAGCTTATAGGGTTTTGGTCCCTACTTATCGATGTTTGTTTGTGTGATGAAGCTTTGCATGGAGATTATTTGATTACATTGGATTTTGAGAAGGTTTTACGTTAGTGAGGTCAATTGAGTAACTCACTAAAATGTATTTGTTGCCGGGTTCGACTTGGCCGATAGTAAAAAAAGGGAAGGCTAAGAGCACCTTAGATTGAATAAAAAATCGTTGTTGCATTTTGTCGCACTATCTCCGTCACTCGGTCATGGATGATTTTTCATGTTCCGCTTGAAGGATCCCAGATTACAGTATGGATAGGCTGGTAAAGCGCATTTTGCTTGTCGAATTTTCATCAAAGAAAGCCTGATGTATAACTTTACGTATTTCCTCAATCGATTTAGGGCGGTCTCTATTGTAAGATTTGGAGTAGCCTGCAATTCGTGTGAATTATTGTGACGTTCAGTTGGGTTCTTGGGGGATACAATCAAATTCCAATTTTGTTGAAAAAGTGCTTAATACGCTCAATATAAATATCCCAATAGTACTCGTAAGTCCAAGTCCCAAGCCAAAATCGTTTTTATGTCTTCCTTATCGCAGTCGCAGCTCTCGTTGTCCAAGTCGAACTCTTCGTTCTCCAATCACAGGTATCGCTCATTTCGCTGCCACACCGGATTGCCCGCCGCGGTCCTTAACATATACATAGGAATATTGAAACATCTAGAAAATTCCATTTAGGTTTACCTTCTGTTTAGGTAGTTTTAGCGACGGCGTTGTTTTGTTTTGCATTGGGATATCAAAGGCTTTCTAGGGAAATCGCTCTCCCTGTGCGTGAGACTGATAGCACGTAACATTGTTTTGTATGTGTCTATTTACATCTAGGCACTAAATAGTTACATGAAATCGTTCTTAATTTGTGCATAACAATAAGGGCAAGCGTAGACAAATGATGAACGGTCAGGTATGGTTTAATAGGATATATTTTTATTGTTAAGACACGACATCTGACTTCGACTTGCCTGATGGTAAGTAAGGAGAGGTCTACGAGCGCTGACGCCTGAAAAAAAAAATTTACTCGGCATTTGACAACAATGTTATCTCTTTATGTATCTCGTACATACTACAACATTTTTATGTTTCGCCGTCAGTGTGAGCTAGCGCTAAATGTTCTATGATTAGGAAATAGAGGATAAATATTGCGATATGAAAATGCAATTTGTTACCAATTTTCGTTATAAACACCAAGTGACTAATTGAAATAAAACATATTACATTTGTGCATATTATTTATTTACACTATACAAACAATACAAAAAAATGGAGTGGATATATTTTTGGTAGAGCTAACAATATTAAAACTATAGTCTGATTTTAGCTAGCTTTTACGGCGAATTAACTACATTACAAAAAATAGATAAATTATTAGATTAAATAGAAAAATGTAAATGCATTAATGTACAGGGTGTAAAACGACATAGAGCAATCCAGTGAACGAGATGTTGCATACGGTATGCTAATGCGGTGCAAGATATTTTTTTATTAGAACTCATAGGTACATTTTAATTTATTTTATGTAAATTTTTTGATATATAGTTGTTCAATATAAACTAAATACATCATTTTATTATTAAAAGGAAGCAAAGCAAGTGGCACTGTACATAAAGGCATCGGGCGAGCACAGAGCATAAAATTCACATAGCACCAGCCGCGATCATTTAACTCACACCTGATATACAGTAGGTAAGATGTAACGCGCGTGCATTGAGACTTAATAAAAACAAATTAAATGAAATTATATTTAAAAAATACTGCAAAAAAGTTCGTGTAGTAGTTGAAGGAATTGCTATGTATCTTTTTACACCCTGTACGAGTAATACTCATTTAAGAGGCTACAACTTTAACTAAACGTCCCCCAGCCACAGCAGCAAAAGCACCCTCTGGTCTAGCAACTACAGCGTTAATACAGGAATCCAAGTTCAATTCCCCATCTGCAATTAACTGATCATTGATTAACTTCCAACGACGAATTTTCCCATCCCAACCGCCTGTCCAAACGTAATCACCGTTCGAAGCAACACTGGTTAATATCATGTCGCTGACCTAGAACAAAACATAAGTTTTTATAATCTCCGTTGTAGCAATATAGATCGGAGTGTAGTTTATATAACAGTGTATGGAAGTGAACGTTGGTGTGGCAGAAGTAGCATGAGAGTAGAAATAACGCTGTAGAAATGCGGTTATTAAGTAGTGTATGTGGAGTAACGATAGCGGATAGAATAAGGAATAGTTCAGTACACGATAGATATGGTTTAAAAGAAGATGTAGTGATTGACAAAGGAATGCTTCGATGGTTTGAGCACATAGAAAGGATGAGTGAAAGTAGATTGACGAAAGCAATTTATAAATCTGATGTGCATGGATGCGTTAAACAAGACAGGCCCAGGAGGGTGTTTTCCGAACAAATCGAAGACATCCTCAAGAAAGGTAGGTTGTCTAGTGCCCATAACCGTACAGCGTGTATGAGGAGAATTGTGGATGTGAAAGAAGGGAGGTCGTTGTGTCAGGATAGTGGCAAGTGGCGATCTATTGTCTCTGCCTATTCCCATGGGGAAAAGGCGTGACAATTTGATTTACTGATTGATTATTTGGTAGAGGGAAATTGGTAAAGGTGTGTATAGAATGGGGAGAAAACATAGGCTGACAAAGCATTTCCATTGTGGACTGTTTGACAAAAAAAAATGACGCATAGAAATGCATTTTATCAACCGAGAAGTACATTGGCGTAACTAAGGTGTGAAAAGTGGGGCATGTGTCCTAGGTAGCATTTCAAATTTAAAGGGATGCCCAATTCGCAATATATAAAACATACGATTATTAAAAAACCAAGTTCAAACAAAAAAATAGTCTGAGTAAAGAGAGTTTTCTCTTGGTTCATCCAGATATGTCTTAGTTATTGGAAGCTTGAATGAGAATTTAAAAAAAAATTGGCGTGACAATTTGATTGTTTGATTGTTGGAAGCTTAGTTGAAGAAATTCCTAAGCAAAAATTATGACTGTTTTATTAAGTGTATGTATATTTAACATATTCTTAAAATATCTAAACGTAAAATAAACATACACTTAATACCCAAAGCGCCGTATCCGAGCGGTACGATACTGGTGAAGTGTCGTTTGGCAAAATAAAACGAATGCTTTTCCACGGGAATGAAACGACGAGTTATAGGAGCAATGTTATATAATAGGCCTTTTTACGCCCATTAAATTACGCTTAGCTCACAATTGGAAAATTGTTAGAGTGAAATGAAGCAAGTCGTATGTATGGATTAGCTTATTAAATTTCAAAAACGAGTATTACTTAATGATTTCGAGCACGAATGGTGAGTTATAGAAAGCTGGGTGTCATGAGTCAATGCCGGCCGTAATGTCAGTGAGTTATTTACGGAGGCTACACATGTGCCTACATAATTAGTTCGATAATTTGAGGTAACACTGTTTGGGCATGTAGAATGGACGAATTAAATGTTACCAAAAGGGAAATTGTGTTAAGCCTACATAACGAAATAGAAGGGATTCAAAAGTAACTCATACTTTACATACATTATTATTTTCACAGAAAAACAAATGATAAGTACCCATAACTTTATAAAAAAAACAGTTATCTGATTATTTAATTTTTTAATTATTATTTTGGTTCATATTATAGCGTTCTAAGGGGGAGACCTATGTTCAGCAGTGGACTCCTTCTAATTAATTTAAAAATTAATTATGAAAATTGAATAAAAACATTTTTGTACACATCGGTCAGCTGTGACGGTCATAAACCAATATCAACATATTTTTACTACACATATATATATTTTTTATTTTGGGTCACTATTTTAGACCTCGAGTTGCCTGATGGTAAGCAAGCAAGGGGAGGTCCAAGAGCGCCGACCGACGACTAAAAATATAACTATAATATTCCATTATACAACATTACTGGGCGCCAATACTATACATGGCGACTGAAAAGCAGTGAAATGGCGTCGCGATCGCAAGTGACCAATCAATGTAGTTTACCTATTGAATTGTTATCCGCTGATTGGTTACGAAGATGTCAAAATTATCACTGCAAGTTCGTCATTTCATAATACACGATTAATAGAATCGGTCCCCTGGATATCGTTGGATTTCCGATCGCAGCTGACTAATGTGCGGGCGTGGTCTTTTTTTTTTGTGACTCGACATATGACAACACCCCGCTTGATGTTAAGCCAAAGTGTGGTTCATGAATGAATGTCACTGCTACTACAATTCAATAACCATGAGTAGCAATCACATCCACTATGCCGGCCTAGATGGAACCGGCAACTTACAAGCTGATCCCGAAACGTGACCAAATCACTTCACGGTCTGTATACTTGTAAGTGGTGGTACTACCCCGGATCGGCAGACTGGGTACCACTGCCTACCACTCTTTGATAACCAGACCCGAAGCAAATATCCATCTCTTTTTTTTATTAACAAATATTTGCAATATTTAATATTATTAAATATTACAAATAAAAGCTATGAAACAAATATTTGCTCCGACCGGGGATCGAACCCGGGACTTTACGCGCAACAAACCAGTCGCTAAACCGTTCGTCCACGCCTGTCGCCACGTCTGTCTTTTTTATTAACGATTAATAATAATATTAGCATTGGAATATGTCAATAATAACAAAAAAATGTAATTGGTAAAGAATACATTATACCTTTACTTCATGTATTTTCTTGAAAGAAGTTTCAGCTGAGGCATCGTGTAGTTCGAGATTGTTCCCAGTGCGGTTAACAATCAAGAGATATTTTGTTCCGATAAGACATATGGGTGCACGTCCTTCCATTGTATGACGAAGTGTAAATCGACTCTTATGTTCATCTGAAGAAAATATTACTTAAGTTTTTCTTTAACGAATTATTACGTAAAACAGCAGTTTTTTTTATTGAGACTGCATCTTTTATTGTGACTCGATATCGGACCACGACCTTCCTTACAGTACCTAAGCATTATGGAGGTCCAAGAATGCCGGCGACTGAAAAAACCGTCTTAGTTCACGATTACTTCTTATTATTTACCTGTAGTAGCAGTCACCTCCATTCATAGACAGCACTCCAGCTTAACATCAGGCGGGGTGCTATCATAAGTATGTCGAGACACAATAAAAAATATTAAAAAAACTTGAGAGGTGTCAAGGGACACCCGGATGGAACGAAGTTCCTTTTGATTAATTAGTGAAGGAATTGTAATTTTTTTTAAGTTATAATAATTTTTATAACAATTATAATGTAATATAAACTTAACCAGTAGGCTCAATTTTAGTAATAATTGGCTCGTGGTAACTGAAGTAGGAAACATATGTTTGGGATTCTATTTTATTTAAATGTCTTGAAAAAACTGGATCGATGGTATAGCTCTCTTGTAGTTTCGGAAAAAAGTGGCTGTGACATACGGACGGACGGACGGACGGACAGACGGACATAACGAATCTATAAGGGTTTCGTTTTTTACTACGGAACCCTAAAAAGCGTCGTTACAACTTTTGGTCTTATTTTTTCCGTCTAGCCCCCTTTCGCAACGCGCGATAAGGAACTGCGTTCCAATATTTAAACAGTATTATCAGCTGATTCAGTTAGGAAATGATATAACAAGAATTGTGATGGTGAAGAAATTTGGTCATAATCGTGGAAAGTAGAATTTTGTTGTCTCTGCCTATCGCTATGGAAAATGAGGCGTGACAATTTCGTTGATTCATTGATGGTTTATTACCTAATTTAAAATTATTCAACCTGGTTCATATTTTCTACGTATATTTACCTGGTTTTATTTCTGTAACATAAACATAAAGATCTCTAACAGTGTACAAGAATGGCGGTTGGAAAGCTAAACACTTGACTTCCTCCAACATATTATATAGAGCTTTGACAGCATCCTTCTCATATACGACGACCTGTAACAATAAAGGTTTTTATTTCTACTAAACGTCCTTTAGCAAAGAAATACCAAATTAAATAAAACAATATACGTAAGATAAATGAGTGCCGGCAAATGGTTTTTGAACCAGAGGCTATCGGTTTGCGTGACAATTTCACTACCACTACACCACGGTCGCCTTTAAATATCGTATTATTATAATATTATAATATATATAGAAACAGGACAACCATAGTACATTTATTAAAGATACATTGGTACTTTTCATGCGGTTTTCACTAATTGAAAGAGAAATACAAAGTTTGGTATTTATAATTTGTACAAAATGGTTTTAGCCATGTTATATTAAAAAAAAACTGTTTACATGGTAATGCTGGCTAAATCCTAAGAGATACATCAAAAACGCCTATAGACAAATACGCGATATATTGTTATTTGTCTATCTCCTGAACACTTACAATAATTTATTTTATAAAATGAAATTGTTTTTTCTAGAGATAAACTTTTTAACGTAGGTCGACGAAATACCTATACGGAATCTAAGATCTAAGACACGGTAATTCCTAATTCATCTTTTCGCTTCGAAGGTAAATAACTATAGAAGCACGCAAACTATATCATATTGAAATCCCGAAGAATTTAAATGTTATTAGAAAAACTTATATAACTTTGGTCAGTTCACGATTTACATAAAAGGTCATAGCTAACATTATAAAGATGAGATATTCGTGGGTGAATGTAAGTGAGTGTGTTCATGCAATTAAATCAAATATTCAATTACACATAAGACCGGATTTACATAAAGAAAGAAGCGGCCATCAACAACAAAAATATAGTTGGATAAAAAGTAGTTCTCTTATATTAACTATGTTCTCTCTTGGTTCCAGGGATTTGCGGTAAACTTTTTAATGTGACAATGGCCCCAGTACTAGTGCCGGATTAAGCTAGCGCGGCCTGTAGCAAATTCTGTCAAGGGGCCCTTGGTTTGCTTTAAGAGATAACACTTTCAATATCGAATTTTCAAGTGGATGTGAAGCCTAAGCCTAAGCGCTTGCAAGTTATTTTACGCTCCTATCTAAATTCATATTTTTTTATTTCGGTCAGACAGGCGTTGGAGCGCGGGGCCACCAAATTCGCGGGGCCCGTAGCATTTGCTACTCTTGCTGCGTGGCTGCCCAGTACTAGTAAAAATATTAAAGAAAAAAACCGGAACCCTCGGTTTCAATGTATCTTTGATGTAATTTGACATCTTGTTTTTTGTAGTTAGAAAGAAGATGTGACAAGGATTGGCAGAGGAATAATTTAATAATTTAAGCCCATGGAAATGATAATCGAAAAGTAAATGTATATTCACAAAAGAAATTTTTAAATTGTAATATAAGATGGGGATAAATGCCACTCTCTTAAATAAATTGTCTTCTCGTAAAAACGGTTTTAAGTTACTTATGTTATAAAAACAGACCTAGATTAATAGACTACCTATATTACCTATATTTTAGTAGGCACGTAATGTGTATCAGTCCTAATACCCTGTTTAGTAATAAATATACGTAAATAGTTATATTAAAGTTATATTTCACGCGCTTCTAAAAGCTTGTTGCTAATTATAATGTGCGTTTTATTACCAAATTTTATTATGCATATGTGAAATTCTTGACGTATAAATAATATTTAGTCGTGAGTTTTTATTATCATCTTCATAAATTATTGTCACGTCTGAATTTTTACAAGGATAGGCAGTGACATAACGGCACTTTGCACGATCCCGACACAACTCTCTCGCTTCCTTCACATCGACAATTCTCTTCATACATACTCGATTATAGGCGCTGCAGATTTCTACTTTTTTAAGAATGTCCTAGTCTTCTGTACAATCTTCTGCGTCGTCCCCCATTTCATTAACTCTGCATCGTTTATTTCATCCTTTAAAATTGCCTAAACGATCGCAACTCGCAATATAAGGTATTTTGCGAGTTGCGATGGTTTAGGGTTAAGGCACAGCCTTTGTACATTAAATAGAAGTAATCCCCTATGTTTTTATTATGACTCGACTTCTGACCTCGACCTGCCCGATGGAGGTCCAAGAGTGCCGAAAACTGAAAAAAAATCATCTCAGTTCACGGCTGCCCCAGTCGCCGTCACTACGCACCGGCCGGCCAAAGGTACTTCTTCACGCATCGCTTGAAGGATCCAAGTTTATAGGATGGGAAGAACACATGGCCTGGCGAAGCATTCCACTTGTTGATTGTTCTATAAAAGAGCGGCGCACTGAACTTTTTAATTCGACTGCCTATTCGGTCAATAGAATGCGCATGCTTCCCCCGACTTGTGTAAAAACGGCATCATTAATACTACTTTCATGCTTCTCCTGCCATACCCAGCATTAACTTCCATACATTTATATAGGAACATGTACCATATTGTGATATAAAATTGTGTATCAATCAATCAATCAAATTGTCACGCCTTTTTCCCACAGGGATAGGCAGAGACAACGGAGCGCCACTTACCACGATCCTTACACAACTCCCTTGCTTCCTTCACATCCACAATTCTCCTCATACAGGCCCTGTGGTTATGGGCACTAGGCAATTTAGCTTTCTTAAGGATGTCTCCGATTTGGTCGGAAAACACTCTCCTGGGCCTGCCTTGTTTAACGCATCCATCCACATCCGATGTGGTTTGAAAGAAGATGTAGTGACAAGGATTGACAAAGGAATGCTTCGATGGTTTGGGCACATGGAAAGGATGAGTGAAAGTAGATTGACGAAAGGAATTTATAAATAAATTGTGTAGCTACACAATAATTAAGCATATGAATACGTAAACACCGTAAGTACTATATTTAGGTCGGAGATCCATCTTGACTGATCAGGCAGGATCTCGTTAGGATGTACTCTCTACCTACCTATTGGGTTTACTGGATCATTAAGAACCGAAAATATTGGTCACCCTCGAAATATTCATATATCTCATCAGCTATAAATCTCGGTGAAAAATTTGTAGCTTTATCTTTATTATACGCGTAAAAGCATTGTAGTTCACCAGTTATAGTAATCAAAATACTCCTTAATTTTTGGTAATGCAACTTTATGATAGAAGTTGCTAGTTTCAAAAGTTATAAAAAAAAGTAAGGCGATTGTCGTCTAGTGATAGTAAAATTAAATGGTCACGGTCATTTCAAAACCACTTGGTACCTTATTTCCTTGATATATGTTCTTTGATCGTTTAGTTTCTATGATACACGCACGTTTAATAGGTTAGTATTTAATTGTAAAAAAATGCCTTACGTTAATTGCCTGTCTTAAGGGATATATTTACCGCCGAAACAGACTAATTATAGACCCTAGATGTCAGTAGGAAACCCTGAACAAAAAAATCTTAAAACTAAATAATATCTGGTATCGTATAGTTAAATAAATGTTATACATACATTTCCATTCTCATCACCGGCAAATAAAATGTCTCCATACAAATTTAAACACACTACGTCA
This sequence comes from Tinea trinotella, assembly GCA_905220615.1. NCBI lineage: Eukaryota > Metazoa > Arthropoda > Insecta > Lepidoptera > Tineidae > Tinea > Tinea trinotella. The sequence goes on along the minus strand of HG992308.1, from coordinate 7,579,892 downwards.
AATTCTGAGTTTGGTAGTTCCGCCTGCTTGATTCCTTCGGGATTCCAAACCCTGATAGCACCATCGTTCGAAGACGAATAGACGCGACCTCCTCCTGCTGCTAATGCGAACACTTGCACAGCGTGAGCTGACCAGGAAGTTGTTTCATTCAAGCTGTCATCTAAAGCCTGGGAGTATAAAAAAACTAAAAGTTAATCAATTAATTCTCATAGCCCGAAGCTCTTGCGCGTTGTTAGACTCTACTAAGATTTAAGTCAGGCGTAGTGTAGTGGTACAGTGCAACCAAGAGCGCGAGTACAAAATCTCTTGCTGGTACCAATGTATCTTAGATGTGCTCGTACTACGTATTATGTACTTTTGTTGTCTTGTTATTGTTACTATAATATAAACACTTTAGTAGCTTGACATAGAAATTAAATTTATAAAAATAGATCTAATGAAAATATCGGAGGAGAATGTGACGAGAAGAAATAACAAGAAAGTCGTAAATCATAGCCTATAGCGAATATACGATAGCAAATCATTAAATAATATATATTAATGTATAATGAAATGAAAATGAATTTAAGTATAAGCATGAGCATGGGCTTTGCATGCATCTGATTCTACCATGGACTTGGAAAGGCATATGACGAGAAGAACGCTACAAAAAAATACTAGTCACTGAAGCATGGTTTAAGTCTGTGAAGTGACGAAGTCACGTTTTATGATGGAAGTGTGTGAGGCTCAAGGTAGGCAATGTTAGAGCCCTATGTTTACTGCAAATTCATCTTGTTTGTTTTCTAATATTCCAATTTTGCAACTCATTTTCCAATGTTTTGCGTAAACACAAGTAATGAAATAAGACAAGTAAGTCGCGGTTAGACCCCATTTACTAATCCTGACAGTGGACGCTGCTTGTATTCGTGGTACGAGTCGCCTTTGCTCGTGGACCGCAGAACTTCATATAGAACTAATAGTGGAGCATGTATTTTTATTATCTTTTGATTACTAAATAACAAACGTACACTTACCTTGATGGTACCATCTTCAAATCCTACAAATAGTTTGTTATCCCATGCTAATACACACGAATCAGAATCGTATTTAACTTCATTGGCAACCTTTAATGACATTTTAAGAAGTAAAACTGTTCGCCGCAAGTGAAAGATCACAACTGTTGATGGGCCGCGGCGTTTACTAAAAATAAACACGCTTTCGGGAATGTATGGATAGTATTTTCTAGAGTTTGTTTTTAAAATTACACGCGTACTATTTTTAATATTGACGCTTTAAACTTATAATGTAAACATATATAATTATTAATAAATCAAATTGTCACGTCTTTTTCTCACAGCGATAGGCAGAGACAAATTAGTGTATATATAGTTATTTAAAATATTGTATATATTCTCGATGCCCTTAAATTATTGCGGCGCCGCCGCCGATCAGTATTGAGTATAGTCAGAAGGCATCAGAACATGACATACTTCTATATAAAAAAGCTAGTCATCTCGTTAGAGCACATCACAACACGTCAGACAAATATAAATCCACCTTAAAAGGTGATGCTAAAGACGCGAAAACTCTAGATGCCTTGCAATTTCGCAGATATGGCAGCTCTTTTTCACGTCTATACAACGGATAAGCTCTGACAAGCTTTCTAACCTTGTTCCTACTACCTCCTTTTAATCCGGGGGAAGCATCCACATTTTATCGACCGAATCGACAGTCGAACTAAACGCTTCAAGCCCGTCGGTTCTATTTCAAACAATCGACAAGTAGAGTGCTTTTCTAGCTCATGTGTTCTTCTTACTATCACATAGATTTATGATTCGTCGCGCTACGTCAGCGAGACCAATTATAAATCTATGCTTGGATCCTTTAAGTCTAAGGGGGAGGCATATTTTCAGCAGTGGACGCCTTCTGGCTGATGATGATCCTTTAAGTCGGGCCATTAAGACCATCTCCCGCAAACTTGGCATCCTGAACAAGGTGCGGCAGTTCTTCGCTCCAGAGCTTCGCCTGATATTATACCAGGCTCAGATTCGCTCTTGCGCGGAGTACTGTTCACACCTCTGGGACGGCTCTGCCAAGTATCTTCTTAATGCCCTGGATTCATTGCAGCGCCGAGCTGTCCGAATTATAGGTGATGCAGAGGTCACGCGAACTCTGGAGCCCATGCAACTACGCAGAGACATGGCGGCTTTGTGCGTCCTCTATCGCCTATACCACGGAGAATGAGAGAATGTTCGGTGCGTCTTTTCTTTGTAGAACAATTGACAAGTGGAATGCTTTGCCAGCCCATGTGTTCTCTCCATCCTATGACCTTGGATCCTTCAAGCGATGCGTGAAGAAGCACCTTAGGCCGGCATAGTGGCGGCGGCTGGGGCAGCCGGGAACTAACTTGGTTGTTCCAGTCGTCATCATTCTTGGACCTCCTCTTGCTTATCATCAGGCGGATCGAGGTCAGATGTCGAGTCACAATAAAAAAAAAGGCGTGAAAAAGCCCCTCTGGCCGAAAAATGACGACGACTGAGGACGCCGTAAGCCGAGTCGATATTTCCCCATTGCCTGCCATAGTCAATGTCAGATTACGAGACAAGACAAATAATGGAAAAATCCCATCCATGCTTAGGTACCTATAAAAATGAATGAAGGGTCTTTCATGAAGGAAAATGACTGCCGATTGCCATATTCACTATGCTGACCTAGTTGGAACTAGCAACCCGTAAAGTCCCAGGATTGACTCCCGGTCGGAGCAAATATTGGTTAATAAAACAAGGGCGGGTATTTGCTTCAGGTTTGGTTATCAAACAGTGGTAGGCAATGGTACCCAGTTTGCCGATCCAGGGTAGTACCACCACTTACAAGTATACACACTGTGAAGTGATTTAGTCGCGTGTTGGGATCAGCTTGTAAGTTGGGCTGAATAGTGGATGTGATTGCTACTTAGTTATTAAATTGTAGTAGCAGTTATTTCCATTCATGGGCTGCACTCCAGCTTAGGGATGCTGTCATGGCAAAAAAAAACTAATAAGCTTATAATAAGCCGAAACGCGACTAAGTCACTTCACATTCTGTAAACTCGTATAACCCCAGATCGGCAAATGGGGAAGCTCTGCCTACCAGTCTTCAGACAACCAGACCCGGAGCAAATATTCAGCTAATTTTGTAATATTTAATCTATCAACCAAATTAACACACCTTTTTCCTAAGGGGATAGGCAGAGACAATGGATATTTAATCTAATTATTAAATTTTGGATTGAATTGACAGCAAATTTACATGTAAAGAACTGGAAAATATTATGCTGCCTAAAATTTGTTCAGTAAAGAATGTAACTGTTTTAATAAAATCAGCTTAAATACAGCACTACTTTTAATTTAAAAAATGATAAAATATGTTTAACAGACTCTCCAGTTTAAAGCTATTTATAATATACATTTAAGTTAAAAATATATAAACACATATGCATGCTTAGAATTAATGCGCTTTTGGCTATAATCATACATTTGTAAAAACTGTTTTTATAATGTATATGAAATAAATTAATATTGAAGGAATAATAAAAATAAAACACTAACTTTATTATTTTCATCTCACTTTATTTCCCTGAGAGATGTAACCAATATTTGTTTACACAATTAAAAATTGTGTATCAATAATAAATTTACTAAACTTATTAACATGTGCTATTTAAATTACATGATTTATGTAGAAAGAAGTGCGACCATTTAAATAATAATTTCTAGTTCTTCTAAATCTTCTTCTGATGGTAGTCTTATACATTTAGGATCAACATAATTGGGGTCTATGGGTGGTAAACCACACTTTTCTCTATATCTGAGCTCAATGAAAGCCTCCCGTTGTGCCCAATCCCTCAGAAGGCAATCAGGAGCGTATGCCCACACAAATGAACCGAACACTAAACATATAGTAACTGAAAAGAAGAATGAAGCGTGATGGTAATTAGTATCGTCTTTTTCATTTGTGTAGTCGAACCCGTAGCTCACCCAATTCTTATTCTCACTCTTTGGTGTACATTCAGTGGTAGTAGCATCGCTGTTTTTCTTAGAGGTAGAAATGTTTCTGCTCAAATTATAGATGTGATTTACTGCGCATCGCTGCAGTACTAAGGGCATGCGATTAAATTTAATTAACGCGGCCATATTTCGTCTCGCTTATAGCACTGCAGAAAACTTTTCTTGTAAATAATTAGAAAAATTCTTGACAGAGTGATTATGAAACAGAAAAGGTGGATTTCCAGATCCTTCAGTCGACCTGACTGATGACAGATAGATATGATCAAGATATTCAATTATAAATGTATTTTTTTCTTAAATGCCTTAAATTTATAATGCGGTGTTTAACAAAACTATTGAATTTTTATAACTCATTTTTATAAATTGCTCTATTTTTATAGAATATTTAATTGTCCCAGTAGAATAAACTTTATTTTATTATTATTGCCAGTTGTTTGATTTGACTGACACTTATCATTCATTTCATTCGCTCTTTTTCCCCTGCGGTCAGCGACTGTGCTGCATAGTTATTACTTTTTATCTCTAAATTTGTGTAAATTTAAAGCAAAAAAAAGTAATTGTTATTAAAGATGGTTGTGCGCCAATATAACGAAGAACTGAAGTTCTTAGAGAAGATAAACCCCAACTGTTGGAGGATTAAAAAAGGGTTTCAGCCGAATATGAAAGTGGAAGGAGTATTTTATGTTAACAATACATTGGAAAAACTAATGTTGGAGGAGTTAAGAAATTCTTGTCGTCCTGGGATGACTGGTGGGTTTTCACCTGGTGTAAAACAAATCGCCAATGTGGCAGCACTGCCTGGAATAGTTGGTAAATCTGTGGGGTTACCGGACGTTCATTCAGGTTATGGTTTTGCAATAGGTAAGTGTTATTTACCTAAATTATTATATTGTGAAAGATTTCAGCATTGGTCATCCGGATTTTGGTTTTATTAAGATTATGAATTTTAAATTACAGGAAACATGGCGGCTTTTGATATGAATAATCCCGAATCAGTTGTATCGCCTGGTGGGGTTGGTTTTGATATTAACTGTGGTGTGAGGTTACTGAGAACCAATTTGAATGAAGAGGATGTTACTCCAGTTAAGGTAAATATAATTACTTCAAAAAATATTTTTTTTCTGTGGTTCTTCACCTGATGATATGCTAGAGTGCGATCCAAGAACAGAGGCGACTTTACTACAGTTATATCAAAGGTAGCAGGCACACTCTGTGCTGGCCCATAATTTTGAAATATTTAATTATTATATAATTGGATCTCGATTTATTTATTCATTTAATTTTTAGTAGCATAAATTAAATAGAAAGTATGATAATTTCCAAATATATTACCTTGATCTACATAAAGAAAGAATATAATTTAAATAGGAATAAAATGTGAATGGTGACTCATTTAGCTTGAATTTTTATTTTATTTTTTAATTTGCATTTCTTTACTAAGCTACTAAAGTGGATAGAAACAGGACAACCAAAGTACATATTATATCAAAGACACATTGGTACTGGTAAGTGGTTTCAAACATGTGCACTTGGCTTGCTTAACCATTGCACTGCCACTACACCATGGTGTAATGGCACATGGCCATATTGCCATGTGGTCACCCATTTTTACAATGCTTCAAGCATTCAACTTCAGCAATACTCTTCAGATCGTAAGCATCAACACCGATCTGACTAGTTTAGGCCAAGATATTTTTAAAATAATGGCTAGTTGATAAAACTCACAAGCATTGTGCGCTCACCAATTCCCGCCACTGGAGCGATGTAATAAAAGTAATGACATTGTTTTTAGGAACAAATAGCACAAAGTTTATTCGATCATATACCAGTTGGAGTTGGGTCTAAAGGTATCATTCCAATGAATGCTCGGGATTTGGAAGAGGCTCTCGAAATGGGCATGGACTGGTCATTACGGGAAGGCTATGCATGGGCTGAAGATAAGGAGCACTGTGAAGAATATGGACGCATGTTGAATGCTGATCCATCAAAAGTAAGCCTAAGAGCTAAGAAGAGAGGCTTGCCCCAACTTGGTACACTAGGTGCTGGTAACCATTATGCAGAAATTCAAGTTGTTGATGAAATATTTGATAACTTTGCTGCCAAAAAGATGGGTATAGACAGGACTGGTCAAGTAGTTGTTATGATACATTCGGGCAGCCGAGGGTTTGGTCACCAAGTTGCTACAGATGCATTGGTGCAGATGGAGAAAGCCATGAAGAGGGACAAGATTGAAGTTAATGATCGACAACTTGCCTGTGCTAGAATCAACTCTGTGGAAGGTCAAGACTATTTGAAGGCAATGGCAGCTGCCGCCAACTATGCTTGGGTGAATAGAAGCTCTATGACTTTCTTGACACGGCAGGCATTTGCTAAGCAATTCAAAATGGCACCCGATGATTTGGATATGCATGTAATATATGATGTGTCACATAATATAGCAAAAATTGAAGAGCATGTTGTTGATGGACATCATAAAACTTTGTTGGTGCATAGAAAAGTAAGCTTTTGTTATTATAAAATATACCATAACAATAAATATTTAATTTTAGATAAACTTATGTCCTTATTTCACATTAGGAAAATATTTGCTAAAAATGAGGAAAATTCTAGGACAACATACCAATTTTGTTATAACACACCACAAGAGTAACTTGGTGGCGCATTGGTTATTACACCAGTTCGTTACGTGTAAAGTTCCAGGTTCAATTCCTGGTTGGAGCAAAGATTTGTTTCGAAACTTTTATTAATTATTTGTCATATTTAATAATTGGATTAAATAATACAACATAGAATGCAACTATGACTATGCTAATATTGGTAAATTTATTTCTATACAAGATGCCAAACATGCTTGTATCACAGACACTGGTTACCCAAAGCACTTAACTCTAAGATACATTGATTGGTCCAGTACAAACAGGTTTAGAATACCACATCTGCCTTGAGAATTTTTTAATTATCTTATTCTTTTAGGGTTCAACAAGAGCATTCCCACCCCACCATCCACTCATTCCAGTGGATTACCAATTGACAGGTCAGCCAGTCCTCATTGGTGGATCTATGGGCACATGCAGCTATGTGCTTACTGGTACCCATAAGGGAATGACTGAAACATTTGGATCCACCTGTCATGGAGCTGTATGTATTATTTAATATTTTATAATTATTGTTATTATTTAACTGCTTATCTTAATGCTAAATAACCCAGCCGAGCTGCCCCAAAGGTGCAAACAATACTCTAGAGCAAATTTGTGCCTTATATGGTAATAAGTGATGCTCTGTCAGCAAGAACCTTGTTCAGGATGCCAAGTTTGCGATTGGTATTTAATGTGATTTCCTGTGATCAAATCCGAAATTTTGATTAGGTTAATGAAAACCAGGAAGTAGGGTAGGCAGGGATGCATCAGGACCACTGGACCTTGCTCCTTCTGCTGGACCTTGGATCCAGAATTCATTGCTATGCAGACGACAGCACGGTGCATGTACGCTACACTGCCCGTCCCGCAGCCGAAAAACAGGAGATAGCCAATATAAGAGAGTCTGTTGTAGCGGAGCTGACCCGGGTTCTTGATTGTATTACCCATTGGGTCGACGAGAACCTGGTTCAGTTCAACGCAGTGAAGACCCAGGTGTGCGCGTTCTCGACGTAAAAATCCCCGTTTATCCCCCTTCTCTTTGTAACATCTCCCTTGGTACTGGGGACAGACTGGACATCTCCCGCAAACTTTGCATCCTGATAAAAAGTTGTCACAGCTGTAAAGCTGTAAGTTAACGGCAAAAGGCATGGCTGATTGTTTAGTGGTGGCAGAGAGAAACAACAGGTTTGAATTGAATCAGTCAAACAATTTAGCAAAGTGACACTTTATCTTTCCTGCATATTCCTGAGAAAAAAGAGACATGACAATTTAATTTGTTTGATTGATTAAACTGCTGTCTTTATTTTAGGGTCGAGCATTATCGCGAGCAAAATCAAGAAGAAATATTGACTATAAAGAAGTTTTAAACACATTAGAACAACTCGGCATTTCTATTAGGGTTGCATCACCTAAGTTAGTAATGGAGGAGGCTGCGGAGTCCTACAAAAATGTTACAGACGTTGTTAACACCTGCCATGACGTTGGCATTAGTAAGAAGACAGTAAAACTTCGACCTATTGCTGTAATAAAAGGCTGATATTTAGATCTCTTAAATCTATAATGCATTTAATGTTTTTTACCTAAATTTTAAAGATCTGTGTCCCAATTTTTTCTAAAGTCTATAATTTTACTGAAGCTAGTCTCGTCAAGTTTTATTCACGCATTTCTTATAGGGTTAGCAAGAAACTTTATGATTGTGGCATAAATTTCTCGCTTCCCTCATGTCTATGAAAATTTGCTTAATTATATACTACTAATTTTCTATATATAATACTATATAAATTAACTATATACTACTTAATTTTCTATTTTTGCATGATAATGAGTGATTGAATGAATGATATAGTTTAAATAAACATATTTAGAAGTATTTAACACCCAATGATCAGGGAAAATAGCTTACTCATTGACCAGCTTGATGATTGACAAATTTGACACAATAATATTCAAACCACAGTATTGGAGGGAGCTATTATAAACTTGTTTTTTTTTTTAAGCGAATCGCATATGATCTTTTATGGTGATATATGTATTTATTATTAAAATGATTAAGATTGTGGTATATAAGTTTGTATTTACATAATATATACTTTTTTAACAGAAAACACGCCTATTTGTTATTATTATACCTGACTAAAGTAATTCAAAATTTGTTTTTATTGTGGCTGCACCCTACTTTCTGATGTTAAGCTGGAGTTTGAAGGCGACAGTTTAATAGCAGGCGATAAGTAGCAGTCACAATCGATCTAGTTGGAACCGGCATCTAGCTGATTTCGAAACAAATGGGTTTGACAAAAATCACGAAATGTCACAAGGGGTGAAGAGGTAAGATAATTCACGTGTATTTATTTTTTCATTATTTATTCAAATGCGCGATTTTTAAATCGAAAAGCAGCGCGTTTATTTGTGAATATAGATATACAAATACATGAAGTGAGCAGGTACTGGTTCCTGAGCAGCTACTGGGGCTTTTACCTTACCTGTATTTAAAGTAATATTCTAAAAAAATAGGATTTTTTCTAGATACTAAAAATACACGTGATTTTGGGTGGGGGTAGTCTTAAACCTTACCAAGGGGGAGGGGGGGCTAAAAAATGCTTAAAAAAGATCACGTGATTAATGGACGGTCACATATATTATTAATAGTTAAACTTATCACGCCTAATTTCCTTGAGTGATAGGCAGAGACAACGGGTCACCACTTTCCATGACAGACACAACTCTCGTTTCTTCCATATCTACACCTCTTGATACGAGGTCTATAGCATCAGGTCTATAGCACTTTTATAAGAGTGCCCTCGATTTGATCAAGAAACCATTCCTCTTGATCATATAATATGAATAAAACACAATATTTATAATATTAATTTTCTTTACTAACAAAGATTTAACAATTCGATATTCACTATTCAATTTATTCTCAAGATTGCAAAACAATTTGGCATACAAAATAATCATATCATTAATTCATCAACCATTTCATTAGAAATTGTTGACCATGTAAATAAAGGTTGACATATTTTGTATTTTTATAGTGGTAGACATACAGGTCATTTGTCTAGTTTGCGGATCTGGGGTAGCACCACTTACATACAAACTTTGCTTCTGTAAAAAATCTCTCACGAGAATTTATTATAGTCTCGTGAATAGTTATATAAGATAAGAATCGATACAGGTTGAGCGTCCCCAGTGGTCGCCATCGCCTTAGTTTTATTTATTCGGTTTCTGGCTTTCGTCTATGGAAATGTTTACTGCACCTGAAACGTCACTTTGACAGTGACAATCTTTTTTTTAAATCCCGAACTCTGTCAGAGTACATTATCATTGTCACCTGTTAGACGGTTAAACATACATATTACGGACAATAATAAATATAGGGTTGTTTACATTGTTCACAATTTCTAAAGAATACATAATTATTTTAACAATTTACTTACATATACTTTGGCTAGGCTAAACAAAAACACTTCTATTAGCAATAATATAACAAAAAGCTGCTAAGTCTTAAAACTTTAATAATACAATGGGCTCTACGACCCACAAGAAAGTGTTTCTTTTATTTTATGTAGTTTAAATTACTTTTAACCCTTAACACCACCAGACAATTTTTACCAGAAAGTCTATTTCGACTAGAATGACAGGAAATTTGTTATAACAGCAGATTTTCGTGACCAAATTTTTTTTAACAGTAAACCTCAAAATTACAAATCTTTCTTCAAAATCTATCCCAAATTCCATCTTTCTTTGAAATGAGCTTGTAATTTGCACGCGAGCGCGATGTGGGTGCGAAGTCCAACTTGCAATTATAATAATTAAATTATTTAGCTGTACTAGCAACCGCCTCCTTTCATGGACCGCACTCCAGTCTTACAAAAAATACTGATTTTATCACTATATTTAAAATTATTTGTTTAAATCCATCAAGTATTGAAATGTATAGAATAAAAGGCAATACGACTATCATGACTTCGGACTACCTAATATTCCATTGGCCGCCGGCATAGTGACGTCGACGGAGGCGGCCGTAGAATAAAACGGTTTTGTCAATCGTCGGTGCTATTGGACTTCCCCTTGTTTATCTCGCCGTCACTATGTCGGCCTATGGAATATTGGGCTGTCCAGAGTGGTAATAGTCGATAAATCCATATTTATAGGGCGTAAAGTGAAGGATAAAAAACTTTGTTCATATCATCGTATGGCATAGATACGAAGTATAGATATGAAATATATAATTTATTTTTCGCTTTACTACAAGGAACAAAGCAATACACTTTATTTTTCTTTAATGGCTTAGTCGCATATAATATAGAATTTTTAAACAAACACAAATACATATACACAAATGTTCCAGGATTAAGACTTTAGAGCAGTGTTTCCCAACCTTTTTAAGGCATGCCCCAGATTACATTTTTTTAAAATTTTATGCCCCCATAATTTTAAACCTATAAAAATATTTTTGTTTCCTTAAAAATATAATGATTACAGCATTTTTTTTTAAGAATTTGTCTTTTTTTTGTTAAATTTGTCACCAATATCTAGCATTGCATTTAAATAACCCAAAGCGTAAGGGTTATAGTCGTGTCGGGTTCATTTTTGGGAAACACTGCTTTAGAGTATCATCACTGTCTATAGCGTCCCATAATTGGAACGCTATAGTTAGTGGGGAAGCTAGGTATCCAAAGGTCCTTATGTAAAAATATGAAGGTACTATCTAATCTATGAGGCTTACTAACGCGTTTATTTTGGTTAATGATTTTACAAATTATTATTATTATTATCAATGTTCGCGCAAAATTTAAGAAAATACTATCTAATCTAGTTAAATTTTATTGCGTAAAGTTGGCAACAAAAATAACAGAAATTCCCTATAAGTTCAAATTAAGCTTGCTTGGTAGTTAAAGGAAACCCCTGAGAGATTAAGGGTTCCGGTGCACGGCACAGCCAAGCCCTTTAGAAGCTACTCTAAAGACTATAGAAGCCAGAATGATATTTAATATACAAATATGTTCATTTGTATATTAAATATGTAATAAGAAACTATCGCAAGATCCGCAGTGTCGTGAGTCATAGAAAACGAGAACGCAGTGGGAAAATAAAACGGGCTAACAATATTTAAATTAAATGTATAATAGGAAACTACATTTTTTGTTCTTTTATCACATAATCATGTATTATCACTTTGAATTATAGATATTTTGTACTTTATTTATTTTATTAAAGTTTGTGACATATTTTAACAGAATTTTGTTTGTTAAAAGATTGAGTATTTTATTCAAACTAAGGCCTAGATTTTTTACAATTTAATTTCACATTAACTTATTATAACAGTAAAAAAAGACAATTTTGGTTAATTTATTTTAAACAATAATCCACAAAAGAAAGAATATAGTTACATTTTGTCACATCACTAAACGGACGCTCGAGAAATGACACTTTACAAATTATGACAACGAGCACATAACTATACTGTGTTTTTTCTTATTTGACACAAGTAATAAACAAACATCACCATTTCCCATGCCCTTTATCTAAGCAAACTGTTTTATTATATAGAATAAACATACAAAATATAACAAATGCACAATAGTTATTAAAATTACACACATGTATACATTATTTTTTATCAAAAACTATTTATATAGAGACAGTAAATTCATAAATGTCAAATGATGTGTCCCAATAATAATAATAATAAAACTATTTTCACAGTAATTCATAGATATTTTTATATATTCGTATTGATTCGCGTCAGTAGTAATTGTTTTTTATCGTTAATTCGTCATTATGCCGAAAGTTTGTTTACTATTTTTGTCAAGCAAGAAAAAATGGACTACACAAACACAATAGGCTTAATTTTAATAATTGAACGACGATAAACAATCTCATTAGTTGAATTAGATTATTGAGACCTACTGAGCGTTGTCCGTTTTTACAAATTCTATATTCTTTATTTCGTAATTTAGGAACTGACTATTAAAATTAGAAAACAAGATGTAAAATGACTAGATTGCATCTAAAGTTATAACACAATATTTGAGCTACGTGGGAACCGCAACTTTTTTAATTTCTCGTCTTATAACTCTTTTGGTCAGGGTAAGTCGGAGCAAGCGTAAAATTTGAAAGCGTACTTTTGAATCGAAGTAGGTACTTAAACTTTCCCTTTAACTAAATATAATTTATTCACTTAAAAATGAGAATGCGATTTATAATCGACTTTTTAGGCACCTAGTTTGACAGATCGATCGAGTCTTATTTTAGTCGACTTTTTATCAGTTTTTTTTTTCGATTTTAAGTCTTTAAGTTGTTACAATAGGTCGCTATACTTTCTAAAGTAATAACAAAAACAATGCCCTTAAAGATTTATAAGACGGGAAATTTAAAAAGTCACGTTATTGAATCTACTTAATAATTCCTAGTTAATACTAAAGTGGTTTAAGTTTGTCTGCTAATATTATTAAAAGTGTTGTCCCTAGGAAGAAAAGACTTGGAGGTAATGCTGATATTGGATCCTGAGATTCTGTAAAATTAAAAAAACGAAAATTAATTTAAAATTAAAATTAAAAAAGGTGGTGATAAAAAAACGAGGAAGATATCTGGTATATAAGATTCGTAGGCAGACAGTTGGTGGTCATTTGCCCAGTCTGCCGATCTGGGTAGTACTCGTACCTATAGACCGTGAAGTGACTTAGTCGCGTTTCGGAATCAGATTGTAAGTTGTAAACTGCAAAGGCGTAGTGGATGCGACAGCTACTTGCAGCCAATTAACTGTAGTGACATTCGCCCTTAATTTTTGCCGTTCAGCTTAACATCAGGCGGGATGCTGTCATAAATATGTTGTGCCTCTATAAATAGCGCTGTAGATTAAGAACATTAAGTGGATTGGCAGCACCTGTTTATTATGAGTTTTTGTAAGTAGGAGAATAAAATGAAATGACTGACACCAACGCTATATCATAAAATCAATCAAATTATCACGCCTTTTCCGCACAGGGATAGGCAGAGACAATGGAGCGCCACTTGCCATGATACTCCCTCGCTTCCTTCACATTCACAATTATTTTCATGTAAGCTCTAAGGTTATGGGCACTAGGCAATTTAGCTTTATATAATAAAATGATTTAAAAGTAAACCTCAATTTTAGACTCTATAAAACATCATTAAATGCAGTATTAAAAAAAAATAGTTAACTTACTTGGCTTATCATTAACTTGTTTTTTGGCTTCTTCGGTATCTACATTCCATCCTACGCACCTTTCTAGTGCTTGGTCCCATTTTGCACAGCGAATTTCACGTTCTAAAAAATAAAGATATTTTTAAAATGAAACGACTTGCCTGATGGCAAGCAAGAAGAAGTCCAAGAGTGCCGACGACTGAAAAAAATGTTAGGTTTGCCGTCGCAGTCGCCGTCACTATTCCAGCCACTGTTTAATAAGCCATAAAATAAACACCTTGAACCTTTCCTACATATTTTAACAGCGCCTCTGACCCTGGGCTGATTCGAGTTCTCCGTGACCACGATGGCTGCAAAGCTTTCGAAACATCGGAATAATAAAAAAAAAATATTATTCCGATTGTAAATAAACGCGATAGTAAGCCGCATAAAATTTGTTTAATTCATTCATAGGAAACTTACCATCATCAGTAGTTGAGGGTTGGAAGACATCTGATGGTGGCAGTGGTAATGATGGTGGCCATACTCGTAACGCACGACCGGCAGCTGCGGCAGCGCCTAATGCTGTACTTTCAGACATTAATGGACGGATCTGGAATATTTTTAAAAACTAAGTATACATCCTATTCTGGACAATGGGTGTTTTTTTTTATTGTGACACAACATAAGATCTCGACCCGTTTGTTCACGGCTGCCTCGGTCGCCGTCACTATGCAGGGCAAAGGTGCTTCTTCATCGTTTGAAGGATCCAAGGTCATAGGATGGAGAGAACACATGGGCAGGCAAAGCAACATGTCGAGCCACAATAAAAACATGTCCTGCAAATATAAAAAAACTATACCTACCACACGTATACCTAACAGATCTGCCTGCGTTTGCATGAGATAATTATTCTGCGCCATTCCACCATCAGCCAGGAGTACCTTTAGAGGCATACAGTCAGCTGCAATCGCCTCCGCCACTGCCCTTACTTGGTGGCATACAGATTCTAATGCTGCACGAACCATGTGCTCAGGTCGTGTACTCCCATTTAACCCGCAAATTATTCTGTAAAATATCAGAAGAATAAGAGTCGCATTAGAATTTTAAATCTTTTCTTAGTAGTAGGCAGTGGTGCCCAGTCTGCCAAACCGGAGTAGTACCACCACTTACAAGTATACAGACCGTAAAGTTTCGGGTTTAGCTTGGAACTGGCTAGGCCTGATCCTGAATCACGATTGAGTCACTTCACGGTCTGTACGCTTGAAAGTGGTGCTACTACTTGGGGTAGACCGGTCTGGACCGGTAGACTAAGCAAATAACCACCAACTGTCTGCTATCACTTTTTCGTTGCTTGGAAAACTGGGCAAATGTCCGCCAACTGTCTGCTATCACTCTTTCGGTGGTTGGATAACTGGGCAAATAACCACCAACTGTCTGCTACCAATCTATCGTTGGTTAGGAAACTGGGCAAATGATCACTAACTGTTTGCTATCATTCTTTTGTTGGTTGGGAAACTGGGCAAATGACTACCAACGTGACACTTGAAAGACTTTCTCAGCCAGACATGATTTTTTAAGCCGAAGTGTGGTCCATGAATGAATGTCACTGCTACTGCAATTCAATAACTGTGAGTAGCAATCACATCCACTATGCTGGCCTAGATGAAACTGGCAACTTACAAGCCGATCCCGAAACGTGACCAAATCACTTCACGGTCTGTGTGGTGGTACTACCCCGGATCGGCAGACTGGGTACCACTGCCTACCACTCTTTGATAACCAGACCCGAAGCAAATATCCATCTCTTTTTTTTTATTAACAAATATTTGCAATATTTAATATACTTATTAAATAAAAAAATATTTTTCGTGAATATTTTTTTATTGTCGTGATTGTTTTGACTGTAGTGATTGTATTTTAACCTTTATGACATACCCCCTAGCGTCCTTTCTCCAATGTGGCGCATATAATCCAGTAAATGCAGGTACAAAATACACGTTCCCTTCTTCACTTGCATGTTCTGCCTGCACCTCTAATTCTTGCATATCATCTTTTAATTCTAAATTATCTTTTAACCATTGCAGACTGTCACCTACACGAAAACATATTATATATAATATAACGGCATAAATCAGTTAAATTTTTTTTTGTGACTCGACATTTGTCAGCACCCTGCTTGATGTTAAGCTGTAGTGTGGTCCATGAATGGATGTCACTGCTACTACAAATCAATAACTGTAAGTAGTAGTCACATCCACTATGCCGGCCTAGTTGGAACCGGCAACTTACAAGCTGATCTCGAAACGCAACCAAATCACTTTACAGTCTGTATACTTGTAAGTGGTACTACCCCGGATCGGCAGACTGGGTACCACTGCTTACCACTCTTTGATAACCAGACGCGAAGCAAATATCCACCTCTTTTTTTTATTAACTAATATTTTTAATATTTAATATACTTATTAAATATTATAAATAAAAGCTATGAAACAAATATTGCTCCGACCGGGAATCGAACCCGGGACTTTACGCGTAACAAACCAATCGCTAAACCGTTCGTCCACGCCTGCCAATCTTATGCACAGCTCAAAAGTCAGCACTCTTTTTATCTGCCGGGATCCATACCGGCAGGTGATTTTGAACCAGGGTCTCTTTGACTACGACTACGATAAGGTAACAAATCGTACTAAAAATCACAACATACCAGCAACAGCAACTGAACCTTCAAGTGCATAAACAGGTCTTGCATCCGGTCCTAATTTGAATGCAACTGTCGTTGCTAAACCATTCTGAGAATGCACTATTGAATCACCTAAAAATGACAATTACTTGGTAATATAAAAATGAGGCACATATGTGTTTGATCCAGGTCTTTTGAGGGTGGTAAGGCAGTTGTCATTTACCTAGCCTACCATACCACCACTTTGAAATGACTCGGGTGCATGAAACCCGAGTTTTATGAGTTCGAAAGTTGGTGGCAACTAGGCCGACATAGTAGTCTCCCCTATAAGTTTCTTTTACATTTATTGACCCACTTTCAACAACTATTAGGTATCATAACTAGAGCTATACGACCTCGCATAGCTCTCGCGGTCATTCAACCCACATCTGATTTGATTGCGTCTTGATGAAAATCAATTACCTATAAGAAACCTATTACCTTAAAAAAACCTATCAACTTTTAGTATTGGTAGTGAAACAAATAGTTAAAAGGATTAATGTTCCCGCATCAACCGGGGTTTTATATAGCTTGCTTCGAAATTGATCCCGAAACGCGATTGACAATATCTCCTATTCTGTTGTTATAAGTTGTAATTATTTACCTGTATTGAATAGTAAAAAGCATCCAGTTCCATATGTACATTTCGCTTGACCAAATTTAACACAATTTTGTCCTAATAGTGCAGCCTGTTGGTCACCTAAGCACTAAAACAAAGTAATAAAAAAATGAATTCCTATGTTTTGCTATGATGGTAAACGGCATGATACTCCCGGCATGATAAAAGTGGTCGGGTAGTACCACCACTTTTAAGTGAACAGAACGTAAAGTGACTCATTCGCGTTTCGGGGCTAACTTGTAAGTTACCGGTTCCAATTAGGCCAGCATAGTGGATGCAACTGCAGTTATAGGGGTGCTATATAGTGGGAAACGTAACCATATCATGTATTTGCTAGTCGGGAATTTGACCAGTTAGAGCAAAAGTTGTTTTATAACATATTTAAAAAAAAAAACAGGAGACCACAATTCTTGTAATCACAGGGCTTGTCTGAAGAGTGGACGTGACGTAAGAGAGAGTCCGAGAGTTGTGACAGAATCGTGCAAAGTGGCTCTCTAAGGTCTCTCCTTATTATATCTTGTCCTTATCCTATCCTTGATCCGAATTTGAGTATTCCCAGGTCCTGAAGGCGACTGTAGTGTAGTGGTAGTAGAATCGCCTCGCAAACCAAGAGCCTCCCGTTCAAAACCACTTGCCAGTACCAATGTGTCTAACATTGATATATTTGGTTGTCCTGTTTCTATAATAAAAGCAGCTTATTTAGAATGTAAAAAAATAATATAAGTAAATCGGTACTTGTCCAAACTACAGGCTTGGGACCAAGACAATTTATTTAAATTTCTACACTAAACTACTTATACCACAGAAACAGGACAACCAAAGTACAATATATCAAAGATGCATTGGTACTGGCAAGTGGTTTTGAACCTGTGCTCTCGGTTTGTGTAACCATTGCACTGCCACTACACCACGGTCGCCTTGTCTATACACCACATCTATGTATTATAATATACTAACCCCAGCAATTGGCATACCAGTTAGAGCCCCAGATGAGATGTATCCATATATTTCAGCCGAGCTTTTAATTTTTGGTAAAATTTCTAAAGGAATCTCAAAGTATCTGAGCAGTCTGCTGTCCCATTGTAGACTTCTTAGAGACATCAATTGTGTTCTAGATGCATTCGAGACGTCCGTTACGTGCACACCTCCATGACAGCCGCCGGTTAAGTTCTGGAAAACAATCGTTTTTGTTATTGAAACTCGACATTTGACCTCGACTTAGCT
This sequence comes from Tinea trinotella, assembly GCA_905220615.1. NCBI lineage: Eukaryota > Metazoa > Arthropoda > Insecta > Lepidoptera > Tineidae > Tinea > Tinea trinotella. The sequence continues at coordinate 7,561,516 of HG992308.1, read as the reverse complement.
CATAGTAAGCTGGAGGTCATAGGTCATAGGTCGTCTCTATTCCAGGTGCTTTATAAAGTTTCGCCTAAAATAGAGTCTAGCACCACTTTTAACGATCCTGATACAGTTCTCTCGCTTTCTTCACATCCATAATTTTCTTCATACAAAATAAAAGGCTACGGGAGCTGCCGACACCTGAATGTTTAGGAATTTGACCAAGGAAAAATCCTCTGGGTCGTTTTATCTTTTTTTATTGTGACGTGACATATGACAGCACCCGCCTGATGTTAAGCTGGAGTGCAGTCCATGAATGGAGGTGACTGCTACTACAGTTCAATAACTGTAAGTAGCAGTTAAATCCACTATACCGGTCTAGTTGGACCGGTTAGTCACTTTATGTGACTAAGTACTTATAAGTGGTTGTATAATACAACCCCGGATTGGCAGACTGGGCATCACAGCCCCTACTCTTTGATAACCAGACCCTGAGCAAATATCTGCCTCTTTTCTTATATTATACAAATAAAAGCTGCAAAACAAATCTTTGCGCCCAACAAACTGGTGAGCTAACCATTGCGCCACGCCTATCGCCAAATATTGTAATATTTTTATAGTAAAATAATTTGGATTATTACTGTTAAGAATTTAAAATGAGAACATAGTAGAACATTTACCCAAATTAACCATGAATCGACCGTCCCAGCCATACATGTTCCAGCTTTCACTGCTTCCTTCACTGCAGGGATATTGGTTAGTAACCATTTTAACTTTACTGAGGAAAAATATGTCGATAGAGGTAACCCGCTAGTTCTTGCCACTGCATTTGCGTTAGGCAATCCTTTCTTTTCAATTAATTCATCTACTATTTTACATGTCCTTACATCTAGCCATACTGAAAGAATTATAAAGAATATGTAAATATGTGACGAGGATTGATAAAGGAATGCTACGATGGTTTGGGCACATGGAAAGGATGAGTGAAAGTAGATTGACGAAAAGAATTTATAAATCTCATGTGAATGGATGCGTTAAATGAGGCAGGCCCAGGAGGGTGTTTGCCAACCAAATCGGAGACATCCTCAGGAAAGCTAGGTTGTCTAGTGCCCATAAAGAGAGTTGTGAATGTGAAGGAAGCGAGGGAGTTGTGTCAGGATCGTGGCAAGTGGCGCTCCATTGTCTCTGTCTATCCCTGTGGAAAAAAGGCGTGACAATTTAATTGATTGATTGATTGTAAGTATGTTTAAGGCGACCGTGGCTTAGTAACAGTGCAATAGGCACGCAAACTAAGAGCACGAGTTTAAAACCACTAGCCGACTACTTTAGTCGACCTATTTCTAGGATTGGTAGGCAGTGGTGCCCAGTCTGCCGATCAGGCGTAGTACCACCACTTACAAGTGACCGTCGCGTTTCAGGAAGTAAGTTGCCTGTTTCAACTAGGCCGGCATAGTGGATGTGACTACTACTTAGTTATTTAATTGTAGTAGCAGTCATTAGGCGGGTGCTGTCATATGTTAAGTCACAATAATAAAAAATAGGATAAAGGCACATTAGTAGCTTAATCTTAAGTCCATATTCTTAGAGCTTAATATAGAATGTAAATAAAAACAAAATAGTAAACAGAGATGACGGGACGAAATAGATCAATCAATCAATCAATCACGAAATAGACTCTTAATATAGTCCGAGTTATGTTATAAAGAACAGGAAGGCCCTTGCTCATCAATAAGACAATAAATTTGGATAATAATAATGATTATTTAAATCAAATATGTTGATACTTTGGTAATATCAGACTCTATTATATTTCTTTTACTGAATATTACCATATGGGGTATAGCAATCGCATTGCCCATGTGTTACACTTATCACATTTTGGTCAGCAGAGTGGCGGAGACTGAGGCCACCATGAACTTAGTCAGTTGTTTGCGCTCTTGGACCTCTCCTTGCTTACCACCAGGCAAATCGAGGTTAGATGTCAAGTCATGTCGCAATGCATGCGCGTAACATCGCGGTCCTACATCAGGTATAAGTTGAATGACCGCAAGCGCAATGCGAGGTCCATTAATGGAGGCTACTAGTACCATAGTCGCCTCCATGTTGCAAGTAGTCACATCCACTATGCCGGCCTAGCTAAAACCGGCAAATTACAAGCTGATCCCAAAAACTGACTTCATGGTCTGTTTAAAATTGTATATTTGTGTGAAATTTGCTGGCTGGCATGGTTATGAGGCAGCCGTAAATTAAGTTGGTTTTTTCAGTCGTCGACGCTTTTTAGCCACCCAATCAGGCATATTTACCTATTGCACTATAAAGTGGTGTTCCAGTTTTTGAATCCCATACTATAGTTGTTTCCCTTTGATTTGTTATGCCTATACCAACTATGTCATCTGGGTCTATGTCGAGTGTACGCAGATTATCAGCTGTCACCTGCAATGAAAAGTCACACCAATTGGAGCAGATATATTTTTTATTATGACCTGACATATGACAGCACCCGCCAGATGTTAAGCTGGAGTGCGGTCCATGAATGGAGGAGACTGCTGCTACAGTTATTAGTTACATTCACTATGCCGGCCTAGTTGGAATCGTCAAGTTACAAGCTGATCCGGAAACGCGACTAAGTCTGTATACTTGTGAGTGGTAGTACTATCTCAGATAAGCAGACTGTATATCTCCCAAAGGAGTGAATATATGCCTTTTATATTGTTTTATTTAATTTTATTATTTAATATCACAAATAAAAGCTATGAAACAAATATTGCAAATATGCTCGCTCATTGTACTTAGATATTTATCATCAGGCGGGTGGATGTCAGATGTCATGTCACAATAAAAAAATAAAAAAGTTACAAGAATAAAAGCTTAGGTTTTTAAAATTTCACATTTAGGTTCATAGATGTTTATCACTTATATCTTATATCTATCATACCTAAAGTACAGAATACAAGATATAAGTTAAATATCTCTTTTGCTGTAATCAAACTGAAAATAACTAGTGAGGATAAAGAGATTAATCCAGCTGATGTAAAACCTCCTTTAAATTTAGATTTAAATCGTTATTCAACCTCTCATCTAAATTGTTGCATCAACACCCTAAATGTTCCACTGCTAGAGAACGCATTTGGCATTAAGGCCGCCTATGTACTATTGTATATTAAGTTCAATTTTATAACAGAATTCTTCTGAAATTTCTTTTAGTAGTTTATTGTAAACATTTCTATTTATAAATTATACTAAGTAATTAGCTTGTGTCATAGTTTAAATATTTACAACTAAATCTCTACATCTTAATATAAGTTGGCCATGAGGTTTTTTCCACAATATTATAGTTCAATAAAAACATATTTTTATTATGGCTCAACATATCTCAGCACGCCATGAATGGAGGCAACTGCTAGAGATTACCCAGCATTAGTTTAGCTTGCCACTTGCAGCATCTTGCAGTCGAGGCTTGCAGCCATTAGAGTATACAGAATATAACATCAGAAGTGGTCCAAACAAAGAAAAGATTTATCAATATCATATCAACTAAATAAAATCAGTGAAAAATCAAATTATCAATATATTGGGTATTTGTTTGTAAAATATTGATAATGATAAACGTTATCGTCAAATTTAAAGTTCATAGGTCAATGGGAAGTTAAAAAAATACTTTATGTAGAAAAAGCTGAACATAGTGGTTTCTAATGCCTTTGTTTTCCAATATTCCAAACATAAAAAATATAATACAACAAAAATTACAAAACAACACAACGGAGTCAGCCAGGCGGACATGTGAGTGATAGAAACTTCGGGTACAGAACCCCAAAAAGAAAATCATTTATGGTTATGGCACTGCACCTCCTTTTTTAAGAATGTCCCCCCATGTAATAAAGGTACAATCGAGTTTTATTCTTCCACACACCTTTGATTTAGAAATCTCTTCCATCAAACTACTATTTTTTTGATAATGTTAGTTTTAGGATGGGTCACCACATTTGAACTTTTATTGAAGTTGTTGTGGGTGTCAGCTGCCAGGGGTGGAGAAAAATATAGCCACCTTCTTATTTAGGTATTTCAATTAAGAGATCATTGTTATTGTATATTGTACAGGTTAACTAAAAAAGTTAAGACAAACCCAGGAGGGTGTTCTTTAACCAAATCGAAGAAAGCTGACTTGCCTAGTGCCCATAACCATAGAGCTTGTATGGAGAGAATTGTGGCTGTGAAGGAAGCAAGGGAGTTGTGTCAGGACCGTGGCAAGTGGTGCTCCATTGTCCCTGCCTATCCCTGTGGGAAAAAGGTGTGACTATTTGCTATGATAAAAAAGTTAGTTTTACAATACAATGATAAATTAGTACATATTTATTACAAAAATTCTTATGCATATGTGGTATGGACCACTTATGATTATATACCTTTATAATCAATATTAATTTTCTTTGATAATAAACCTTATTGTTTATATCATAGAAGCAATTCTTGTTGAATATTCATAAACAATCTTAGTGCAAAAGAATATATGGGGATTCCCAACAAGCCAGTACAAACGGTGTCATATTCATTAATTTAAAGAAAGGTGATACTGATATACCTCATATTTCATTAATTGGTATTCATATACAGTGTAAACTCCATGTAACGTCACTCGATTTAACGATAAACTCCCTAAAGCGTCGAAATCACTCGTCTTAGGTTGGTTAGCTTGTTTTCCATACAATGATTTCTTCTTTCCATTTAACGACAACTCTCTATAACGCCATAAAATGTACAGCCCCTTTAGTGTCGTTATATAGAGTTTACACTGTATTTACAAGACATTACCCACTACCCAAGGTATTTTTGGACAATTTTACCTCAATACATTCAATAGTTGACTGCAGTATCTCAGATGCATCTTGTTCTACCCACCCATCTTGAGGACTAAACCTTTTTAAAGATATTTGGTGATAAGTCAAAACTTCAGAAGTATTTGCTGCAAATACCTGCAATTTTTTAGGTCATTATGTTTAAGAATAACATAAACTTTAAACTCTAACATCGTAAAAATAACTACAATTAATATTCAAGGTATGAGTATTTTAAAATATTGAAATAAAACACTAACCAAAAACCGAACACTAGATGTGCCTTCATCTATTGCACCAACTAAAGGTCCAAATCGTCCGAATTCACGCATAATTAATTAATTAACAACTAAAATTTAAATTGCAAAACATTATTTTACAAAATAATAGTCAGCTGACCGTCACGCCTGAATACTGAAAAAAAAAAACACTTTTCTTTCTTTCTTCTTGTTTATGGCTTTAGTATTTAACTTGCCAGTGTCAAAGTAAAAATATAGGTTCAATGTTAAAACGTTGTCAAGTAAAGATGAAGATGAACCACGCGAGTGATTCATCAAATGATGATGATGAGAGTGAGGTTGATGATGATCGTTTTAGTAAAGCGGCGGAAAGCCTTTACTAAAACTTCAGAAGGAGTCTTGGAGGGAACATGAAGAAACACGTTTCACAACTTTAAATTACTTGTTTATACTTGATCAACTTAAAATTATTACTGGATAACAATTCCACCATTATTACACATTAAAATTTAAGAAAAACACAAGCTTTTCAAAAAATTCAAAATTGCGCGTCCTGTCAGTTGCAGTTGCCCGCCAAAACTCCAAAAAAAAAAAAAAAAAAAAAAAAAAAAAAAAAAAAAAAACACTGCCAGTTTGACAGCTCAAAACCAAGGAAAACACCATCAGTCAGTCGTGTGTCAATCAATCAGATCAGTCATTGAAATGAGGAGATAATGGAGGGACCTTAAGTCACAGATAACTATTATACTAGCCTTAAGTCCGTTTTTTTCTGAAAAGAACATAGCATTCATTATGTCCTAAATTTTATCTGTACTAATATCAAATTCTTATGCCCATTTTATATTTGACTTTTTACACTCTAGGTAGTTACAGACCCCTCTTTTACCGATAGGGTTAATTTTCCGAGAATGATAATCGCAAGAGACCTGTCAGTCTAAGTTTACATGACAAAATCACTTAATTTAAATAAAAAAAATATATAGAAGATTTGGGGAAACACGGGAAAGGTAGTGGAAGGTGTGGTCGCCTATATAAGTGTTCAGCTAAATTGGTTAGTTTTGGTACATAAGTCTTGGAATTTTTAAAGACGAACTGTTTATAATGAAGTGTCTTTTTGTTTTTAGGTAAAATGGTTGAGAAAATAGAAGTGGTTGTGAAAGAAAATGGTACTTTGGTGGACACAATAAGTCAGAATACAATCAAAACATTTGGGGATCTATTAAATGCTATACAAGTCGTTGGACAAGCAACAAACGATTTACTTACTAAAATGATAGAAGCCCATGGGGACTCAGAAAGGGCAATGGAAAATGATGACGGTTGGTATTTATTATTTTATTTATGTACTTATTTTTATATGCTTGCCTAGTTCCTATGACTGTAGACCTTGTATGAAGAGAATAGTGCATGTGAGGGAAGTGAGGGAGTGCCAGGTTAGTGGCAAATGGCGCTACATTGTCTCTGCCTACCCCTGTGGGAGAAAGGCGTGACATTTTTATTGATGATAAGCAAGAAGAGGTCCAAAAGTGACGACCAAACCGACTTAGTTCACGGCTGCCTCAGTTGCTGTCACTATGTGTCGCTTCAAGGATTCGAGGTTATAGGATGGAGAGAACACATAGGCTGGCAAAGCATTCCACTTGTTGATTGTTCTACTAAGAAAAGATGCACCAAACTTTTTAGTTTGATTGCAGATTCGGTCGACAAAATACATTTTCTATAATTTATAGATAAATGATTGTATAAAAATTATGGAAAATCCTTGCCTTAGCAATTTTTAGGCAGTTTTGCTTTTATATTAGAAACATGTTAATTTTATATTTTCACTATAAACAATAAAATATATTTAGTCACTGTATTTGAAAAATAATCAGTTATATGAAATTATCAACTATATCAATTCACGTTTTATATATTGTAGGTTTCTACAAAATTCTGTGTACTAAGTATCGGGAAGTTTTCAATAAACCAAATAATACAAATTATCTAAATTTAATTTATTGCCTTCAAAGTAATACATCTTCACCGCTTCACCCAGTCCTCCATACATTTTTCGTAGGCTACTTGCGGTATGGTCTTTAGCTCATTCAGCGAATTTGTAATTGTAACATCGAAGTGGTCATTTTAACTTGTTAAATAGAAAAAAGTCAGATGAAGCCATATCAGGTGAATACGGAACCTGGTCGAGAACTTTTGTTGAATTTTTCCATTATTGTAAAAACTCTTTCACAATAATGGCTGTGTGTGATGGTGCATTATCATGGTGCAGCATCCATAAGTTGTGTTGCCACAAATCTGAACTTTTTCGGCGGATACTCTCACGCAAACGCTTAATGACGCCTAAGACCGCGTTCTCACGAGGCGATTTGAGTTGATCAACTGCGAAATCGTTCGAGATTTGAACCGTCTGAACAGACTTTCAACCAAATTTTTTTTTTTTTTTTTTATTTTTTTTATTTATTTATTCATTCATTTACAAACCAACACTTACAGCTAACGCCAAACATGTAGGCTTTTAGTCAATACAATCAATTACATATCTATTTAATTTTAATTTACAATTTTTTATTACAAATGTCAATTATAGTACTTTGTGCCGTAGTCAGTTCTAGGAAGCAATTAATATATATAATTTTTGTTAAACGACAAATATTGATCAACTGAAATCGCCCGGTGAGAACGCGGTATAACTAATATTCTTTATTCACTGTTTCTCCCTTTGGAAGAAATTCGGAGTGAACCACACTACGGTAGTAAAAAAAAAGCTGTCAGCATCACACTTAATTTTAGAGCGACTTTGCCTCGGGTTTTTTGGTAGGATCCGCTCGGGAAACCATTGGCTGCGCTTTTTGAACAAATTTGAGCTCGGCGCGTTTCATGCTTAAAATGTCAATGAGAATGTTGTGGACGGACTTTAAAGATCACCTCACCTCACTAGCCAACTCTTTCAGACTCATACGTCGATTTTCGAGCACTAGCTTCTTGATTCTGTCGATGTTTTCTGTGGTCTTAGCGGTTGAAGGTTTACCAGAACGAGGCAAGTCTACTACTACTTCTTGGCTTTCTTTAAAAGCCTTATACCATTCATATGCCCTTATTTTTGATATGCACGATTCGCCGTAGGTTTTTTGCAACATTTTTAGCGATTCACCACGTGAAATATTCAAAACACATAATTTAAAGCACACTTTGTTTAACAATATTTTCCATTGTAAGACTCAAGACCGTAGACTCAAAACTATGACCAACAAAAAGTGCAGTTATAAACAAATTAAATAAAAGATTCCGCTTAAATTTTGCGCGGTAAATCAGTACACCGCTACCAACATGCAGTAAAAATATTAGAACCGACTTCTTTTACGCGGGTTTTTTTATTAACATATTCGCGATACTTTTTACACAGCAGTGACTATATGTATCATAAATACATTAAAAAGACATAATTTTATTATTTTTTTAGAAGATGATGAAGATAGTGATCTGGAGGACGAGGTCAAAAAATCACCAAAGAAAAGAAAAACTTAAAATTGTAATTTTTGGTTAAGTACTTAATTATAAAAATATAAACAGGTTTTGTTAGTTCTCAATGATTTTAGCTTAAGTTCAGCATTAAGTTTGCCTTAGTACACAGTGCATAAAATTGTAATATTAATAAATAAAACATCCTCTTGGCAGTAATTTCTGGAGGTTTTTAAATTTTATGTGCAAGCATTAATAATTTCACGCCTCAACTCCCACAGGGATAGGCAGATCCATACTGATATATTTATATACCATATTTTAGCAGTTAATATCTGAGAATTTGTGTTTAATTAGAATTTAATAGAAATTATGAGATTATAACAAAATACGTTGTTTTAAAAAACAACGAAAAATTATCGAATTTTATTACTTATTTGTAGAAGGGATTTAAACCCATTTACCATCTATTTGTAAATTAGTTATTAACAAACATCACTGCCTTTGGTTTTTAAGAGTAGCAGTCAGTTGGTGGCCATTTGCTCAGTCTGCCAGTCCGGGGTACCGTTTCCAAGTGTAGAGACCATGCAGTGACTTAGTCGCGTTACGGGATCAGCTTGGAAAAGTTCCTGGACACAACTAGTCCGGCATGGTGGATGTGATTGCTACCGCAATCCTTAACATCAGGCGGACTACTGTCATATATCATGCCACACTAAAAAATATGTAGTTATGTTTAATTTGCTCATTGTTTTATAGATATAAATTAAATTGTATATAACTACTATGTATTAGCCATAAAGACTTATGGCTAATAAGTCTCTTGGACATCCTCTTGCTTATCATCAGGCGGGACGAGGTCACATGTCGTGTCACAATAAAAAAAAAAAAAAAAAAAAAGTGTGAAGCTAATGTCTTGAAAACCACGTAGTTTTCTTAAGTTTTCCGTTCCATTGAGCTTACGCACGTTAGATCCGGTATGAAACATACAAACATACATATAAGAGTGGTAGGCAGTGGTACCCAGTCTGCCGATCCGGGGTAGTACCACCACTTACAAGTATACAGACCGTGAAGTGATTTGGTCACGTTTCGGGATCAGCTTGTAAGTTGCCGGTTCCATCTAGGCCGGCATAGTGGATGTGATTGCTACTCACAGTTATTGAATTGTAGTAGCAGTGACATTCATTCATGGACCACACTTTGGCTTAACATCAAGCGGGGTGCTGTCATATGTCGAGTCACAATAAAAAAATAAAAAAATACAAACCGTTAAGTGTTCTCTGCTCGTTTGAACAACAAGAACAAACAAGCTGACTCAGCTTAAAGTTGCTGACTCCAAATAGACCTGGTGCATACATAGACCGTACTCTGGATTAACATCAGGAACCTATTCAGTTTTTTTTTAAGATTGCTTGCTTGGAAGAGATAGCTTTTCCGTAGAATTTAAAAATGTATGGTAAAATTAATTTAAGGACTCACGAAGTGATTTCGGCCTTGCAGACGCGGCCACCACCTACTTAGTCAATCATTAGGCTGCCGAAAATCGTGAGCTCTACGATTTTATATTGTAGGATTTGCAGGCACTGTTTGTTAACATATAAACACGATTTTAATAAGTTTGAATTATTTATTAAATGATATAATTTATATAAATAAAATTGATCGCAAGCTGTGCGATTTAAAATCGCTTGTGAGTTTTGCAATACTATGGAACGGCCGCAGTTACGCTAGGTCTGACATAAAATCGTTCCGTGAGTTCTCTTTGTATTGTATTGTATTTTTTTATTGTTTCCTGATCTCGCCGATTTCTTTTTATAGACACTAAGTTGTGTATTGTCATGTCATGGAACTGAGTCTTTATTTTGAGAAAGAAATAAAACAAGATAATTGATATATTAATTTTACTATAATAGTATTATTACTAATCTTATAAATATAGTATTCTGTAACTTACTATCATCAGATATGTACATATTTAATTTATTATATATACAGATTCAATGTAATAATTTATAATCAATATTACACACAAACAGCTGCCCAAAATCAAAACGCAATAAATTTTTTAAATTTTTTTCCAGTTACAAAAAAAAACAAATTATAAAACTTGCAGTCTTTGATACTTGAATTTTTTATATAATTATCTCATGTAATATTATTTATAATATTGATTTTATGAAGAAAAAAATCATGTTTGCGGCTAAGTATCACGTTATTTTAATTCGCGTTAACCCAAAGTTTTTATTACTGCGTTTCGATTTAATTAAATAAATGATTTTAATAATTTATTATTTGTATTTTTTTAAATTTAATTAAACACGTATTTTTTTTATTCTATCTATGCTTAAGCCGTTACGTAAATTTATTTTAAAATATACTTCAATTATATAGCTAGACCATGAAAGTATTACTTATAATTTTTTGCAGTATTATCTAACTTTTGAAATACATTTATTGCTACAGCTTTAAAGTTAATAATTCTTTAAACTTATTTCACAAGTAATGTTGTAACACTGCAAAAGATCCTTCATGGTTGCCAGTTTTAAAAACACAAATTGTTCAATTTAAAAATTAAATATTGATATGCATTATTTATTGTCTTTTATTTAGACTCCCAAACACAAATTCTGCAAATACATATAAAAATTTATTCGAAATAATTCTAAGGGTTATTTATTATGTTTAAGTTGGTATACACGCAAGGCTGGCATTGCGGATGGGACTGCTGTTTGCATACAATTATTTGAAACAGCAGTCTCTTTTGGTCATGGACCACACTCCAGCTTAACAAGTAGGACAGAGTTAAGGCACTCAAAGACATTAATGATCATTTAGGCAACGTCATTCCCTATATATTTCTATTTTTCTAACATTTCTCGACCAAGCTACTAAAAGTATCTTAGTATCATAGAACAGTTCTACCAAAGATCTATCAACTCAGACCATACAAGTATAGTATGATATGCTATCCTTGTATAATCTAAGCCTATCAAAGGTACATTGTTACTGGCAAGTGGTTCTTGGTTTGCATGACCATTGCTATCACTACATTAAGGCTGCCTTATATTACCTACACAGTTCGACCAAAGTACATCTATTTCAACTCAGATCATGCAAGTATAGTATGTCATACTATACTTGTATGAACTGAGTCTATCAAAGGTACATTGTTACTGGCAAGTGGTTCTCGGTTTGCATGATAATTGCTATCACTACATTAAGACCGCCTTATATTACTTCTTCATCACTAACAATGGATCTTTAACGCCTGCATCAAATAACTTTAGCGAAAAATAATATGGAAAATTAAAACCGATTGTCAATATTTCCGAACCACTTTCTTATCATTCAATAAATTAAACAAACTAAGTATTTTAAAATGATTAATGATGGTTAATTATTGATGACATTTGAAACAAAAATTAATGCAAAGCAAATACAACAAATACATTTTTAATGAATACTAATCACAACACAGTATGGAATGTACTTTTTGTTTTTGTACGTTTTTATTTGTTTACAACAATAGACTCAGTTCACAGTTGCTTTAGTCACTGTCGCTATGCGTCTATAATTAATAATAGAACTTGTTTAAAAATAGATATTGGTACTAATTTCTTACTTATTAAATAATGCATTATTATACTCGTATATTTTTGTACTCATTTTATTTGTTCGATATTAGAATACAACAATAAAGTTAATTTTCTCTTGTAATATCTTTTTATTATACATAATCAACTCATGAGGCCACCTAAAATAGTTGCAGTTTATCTTACTTCAGGCTCCTGTCATAGAATTTATAATAAATTAACTTTTGGGTAGATGTATTAAATTAAACGTTTAGGGTAGTAAGGAGGGATATTCTGTATTATAATAATATAAACGCGAAAGTTTGTATGTTTGTTAATTTTTCGCGCTGAAACAGGTGAACGTATTTGGAAAATGAGAATATATTCGCTTCCTAGACCGAAGCGGCCTATTAAATAGGCAACTTGGAGTAGCTTTTTGTTTAAGGACCATGGGCACCGATGTAAACGCCACGATACGGAAGTATTTAGATAAAAAATTATAATCAATTATTTAATCAAATTGTCACACCTCCCACAGGGATAGGCAGAGACAATGGAGCGCCACTTGCCACGATCCTCAACACAACTCCCTCGCTTTCCTCACATCCACGATTCTCTTCATACAAGCTCTATGTTTATGGGCTTAATATATAATTATAAATATAACTATTTCATAATTGGCAGCAGTGCAAAACTGTAGGAGGCGGCTTGGCAAGAGCTAGTTTTAACTACAACTCTTTTAATATAGGTAATAAAAAATTGTCATGTCAAGACCGTAGAAAGTGGCGTTCCATTGTCTCTGTAGAAAATGTGGCGTGAAGGTTTGATTTTAATATTAATAAACCTCATAGTTAATTACGTATTAATATTGCAAAATCTTTACGAATATATTCTTATGATATTTGGCAAAGCTGTGTTTATTTTGAGCTTTGTCATTTTAAATTATTCTAAAAATAAATTAATTCTCCCACTTTGCGATGGGAGCTACATTTAACTAATTTGTAGACTAGTTGATGACGTGTTTATCTTCTGGCATGTCTGATTCGGAGTAACAGAATTCGCAGCCGTCTGTACCACATTCGCATTGTGATATCGGTTGTATTGAGTAGCGGAATTTCTGGAAAATTAATACCAATAATAATTATATCGGATGCGGTATAAAAGTGTGTTTAAAATGACTTACAAAGACTTGGTAAAAATGTAAATAGAGTTTAATTTTAACTAAGGCTTCTGATTTTTATAGTGACTCGACATCTAACCTCGACTTGCCTAGTGGTAAGCAAGGTAATGACCAGAAGCCTCGATGACTGAAACAAACGACTCAGTTCCCTGCTACCTCAGTCGCCAGCTTTTAATACATGTTAAAGTTTTCATTTTTTATTGAGGCTCGTTATAATAATACGATCCATATTGAGGGTAAGCTGGATTGTGGTACATGACTACATGCGACTGCTACTACGGTTAAATAACTGCAAGTTGCAGTTGCATCCATTATGCCGGCTTAGTTAAACTGGCGACTTTAAAGCTCAACTCGAAACTCTGAGTCATTCATTACCGTCTGCTGCCCATCATTCTTAAATAAATTGACTAACAAACATTGACTTAAATAAACATGACTTTAAGTCATGTTTACATCCCATTCCATTCCAATAAGTCCATTCAGTTTTTTTTAAATGTGACTAGACATATGATGGCACCCGGCTTGATGTTAAGCCGAAGTGTGGTCCTTGAATGAATGTCACTGCTACTACAATTCAATAACTGAGTAGCAATCACATCCACTATGCCGGCCTAGTTGGAACCGGCAACTTACAAGCTGATCCCGAAACGTGACCAAATCACATCACGGTCTGTATACTTGTATGTGGTGGTACTCCCCCGGATCGGCAGACTGGATACCACTGCCACTCTTTGATAACCAGACCCGAAGCAAATATCCACCTCTTTTTTTATTAACAAATATTTAATATAAATATTAAATATTACAAACAAAAGCTATGAAACAATTATTTGCTTCGACCGGGAATCGAACCCGGGACTTTACGCGCAAATAACCAATCGCTAAACCGTTCGTCCACGCCTGTCGTCAAACCTATTATATCAGTTATTGTCATGTCTGGTTCTCTATAAATTATATACCTTATCCATTTCTTTTATTGTAAATGTATTTTTCCCACATATTTTGTTGAGTAAAAAAATAGTTGTTTATTTTTAACCAGAGCAAAACAGATTAGCCTAATTTCGTGACATACCTCTCTTAAGCTATTTCCCGGTGATCTGATGAAAACAATGATGGCATATACTGGTATACATAGGAGTGAAAGAGATGCAATGATCCAACCCAAGACTTGAGCCCACGCCGGGAATTGGTAGAGACGATAGCTCGGTGGAGTGTAATCGACTAAACTTGCTACCCAAAGTGCTAAGAGTAAGGCTGGTGTTGCTATTAACCAACAGAATCTGAAGTATAGTGACGGCGACCGACCTGGAAATATATAGTAAACAAGATTAAATTAATAAGTGCTAAGTCCCCATCAGTGCCGGATTTAAGCATAGGCGAAATAGGAAGTTGCCTATGGGCCGCCACCACACCACAAATAAACAAAACTAATCGATAGAAGGCTCAGTAGAAACAAAAAAATACTGATTTTGTTAAAAATAGTTAGACGAAAAACTTTAATTTGAGGGTCTCCAACACATGCTCTGCCTATGGGCCACCGTGCCGAAGTCCAAATCCGGCGCTGGTGCCCATAACCGTAGAGCTTGTATGAAGAGAATTGTAGATGTGAGGGAAGCGAGGGAGTTGTGTAAGAAAGCGCTCCATTGTCTCTACCTATCCCCACGGGAAAAAGCGTAACAATTTAATTGTTTAAAATTAATAAGTTTAATTATAATTATTATTTTCTCTTATTGTGACTTGATATATGACAGCTACTTAGATGTAAAAATAGAGTGCGGCGATGAATAGAGGCGACTGCCACCTAAAGTTAAATAACTGTAAGTATCAGTCGCATCCACTACGCCGGCCTAGTTGAAACCGGCATCTTAGAAGTTGATACCAAAACGCGTCTAAGTAACCTCACGGTTCGTATACGGTCGTACTTGTGAGTTGTGGTATTCCCGGATCAGCTGACTGGCTTCCACTCTTTGAGAAGCAGACCAGCGGGGTTTGGTTGGACAAATAAGAACGATTATCGTCTCTCGTCGGCGATTGTCAAAACAATAAAAGCTAGGCTAAATCCACTAAAACGAGACTATTAATCGTTTGACGTATATCGTCTGTGCGACATCTCATTTTGGTTGATTTAGCCTAGCTTTTATTATTTTGCCAATCGTCGACGAGAGACGTTAATTGTTCTTATTTGTCCAGTTTGTTAATTCTATATTGTCCGGGGTGACCGCAGGAGAAAATATCTGCCTCTTTTTTTAAAACATTTATTTGTAGGTAATAGTTTACCAGCTTAAGACAGTCTATCTTAGGTGAAGACCCCAGCACAGTTTTAGTTAAATTAAAAGATAATAACTCACCAGTCATTTGTTTTATATTCCTAGATAACCTTCCCACACCATAGAACCACGCTATGGCCACCACTTCGAAGAATGCTAAGTAAGTTATACTGAGCGAGGCGGCGTAGTAGTCCATCAGTTGGAACACGTATATACCACTATGTATCACGTGGGGCAACCCAAACAAGAATGAGACCACACAGACACACAACACCAGCAGCTCATGGTATACCAATTTCTTCCGGATCATGTTCGGGAAGCCATCTTGTATGGATGTCACAACTACTTCTACGATTGCGAACTAAAAAAAATGGTTTATATTGATTAAGGCGACCGTGGTATAGTGGCAGTGCAATGGTCACGCAAGCCGAGAGCACGGGTTCGAAACCACTCACCGGTACCAATGCATCTTTGATATATGTACTTTGGTTATCTTGTTTCTATGATACAAGCACTTTAGTAGCTCAGTATAGTCATGTATAATAAAATACGTAGAAATAGGAGAAACTTGCACACACAAACGTACGCCCATGTAGAGACACTGGCGGTCTTTTGACTATTGAGCTGCGCAGTATATGGATCGGCAGATTAAAAAAGCTCTGGATGACTGCAGGGGAAGCAAGTCCGCCGTGCACATACGTATATATATATATTTTTTTACATATTCGTAAAAGTAACAAAAGCTTCAATGCGAGCGCTCTTTTTTCTACCGGGATCTATACAAGCGCAACACACACAAACACAATATGTCAAGTTATGGAGTTATGTCTACGGCAATGTGACAACTAATCTAAATCGGTGTTTTCAGTTGTCTTGAAGAATTAAAGAAAAAAACTTTAATTCTCATTCTAATTATCAAAGTATCTCAAATATCACCCACCTGACTGTTTAGTCCAAGACATAAGAACATGAAGAAGAACAGAACTGCCCACAATTGAGAAGCTGGCATTTTGGCAATGGCTTGAGGATATACCACGAATAGCAACCCAGGACCTTAAACATATTAGGATAGTGGCTATTATTATTATGATTATAAGGAAAATTAGTAGATGCAACTGGCATATCATAATAAGTAGCAGTGGAAAGTCAGTGGCCTCTTAGCGACGTTGCGACGTCATTTGGGATTATAGCGCTCCAATGTCTCTGCCTATCCCTGTGGGTAAAAGGCGTGACAATTTGTGTGTTAAACTTAATAATAACGTTTTTTGACTATATTTTTCATATTCTTCTTTTTTTATCCCAGGGTTAAGATTCTCTTAATACATTATGGCGAGGAAAAGGCAGTGAAATTGACCAATCAACTTAGTTTACCAATTGATTTGTTATTCGCTGATTGGTTACGAAGATGTCAAATATTAGTGCAAGTTCGTCATTTCGTCGTTCGTCATTCAAGAAAATGGGTGCCCAGGACTATTGGTTCGCACACTAAAATAAAATAGTAAAAGCGATACTTACTATCAGCAATAACATCCTTGACTGATGTGTTCTGTTCAAATGCTATGTTTCCAATCGTTGCGAACGTGAATATGCCAACTATAAGACTGGTAATAGCATTCACAAGGGTCACAGCCACCGTGTCGTGTAAGAAATTATTGTCGAATCGATTGTACGAGGCAAACATTATCATAGATCCAAAGGCAACACCGATAGAGTTAAATATTTGAGACGCTGCGTTCACCCATGGTCTTGATTGTTTCAAGAGTTCCCAGTCTGGCTTAAAGAAGAATCTTAGGCCCACATCAGCTCCGTCTAACGTTAATGATCTTCCAAGGAAAACTATAATGAGTAGAAATGGTAATGTGGTAGTGATGTATCGGACTTTAGCTGAAGATTTTATGCTCTTCCATAATGCGAAGTAGACCAATACCCAGGCACAAACAAGGCATGCTGCTAGTTCCCATCTCATTCCACCGGGATACTCTATACCGTCTGTCATACTCAAGACCTTTTTTCTGTAAATAATATTTGAGATTAGTGCTAGTATAGGGAAAACGCATAAGTTGGGCTATATATATACTTGTCGATTGTCGGACAAATAAACGACGCGTGCGTCGAACGGTTTGGTTCGACTGTTAATTCGGTTTACAGAATATGTATGTTTCGCCAGATGTACTCGAAACATGCGACGCGACGTCTATTATTCGGACATATTTTTTTTAGTAACTCGACATTTGACTTCGATCCGCCTGATGGTAAGCAAGAGGAGATCTAAGTGCCCACGACCGCAAAGACCGATTTTTCACGGCTGCCTCAGTCGCCGTCACCAGCCAAAGGGACTTCTTCACGCATCGCTTGAAGGATCCAAGGCTACATATTTATCTATGTATTGTGTGAACAAATTATTATTTATACTCATATTTATAGAATATACTCATATCTGTGAATACGTGAAAACTATATAATTATGTAGTCACAATATCAATAAAATACATAAACTAATAAACTATAATTTAAAATAGGTATAGTAATTTGGGTAAAATTTGTTAATGTTTCTTTGTGAATATTTTCCCCAACTGGAAGAAAGACAGACAATAATTATGTATAGATAATCCTTTAAGTATTCAAGAAGAATTATTTATTCACACTATTATGGTTTAAGTACGACTACCGACATTAATCATTCATCTTAACACAATAATAGACGATAAGTTAAAAATTACAGCGGAAAACTCACTCAAAAAATTGTTCAGTCGGCGTCTGTGATCCATTTGGTTTAGTATGATTATGGAATGGTACCCAACATTGTTTGGTATTCCAACGGTTAGAACAACTCGCCCACGGGACTTCCGACTTAAATGACGTGAAGAAATAGTAAATGGCCCACGCGATTATCACAGCGTAATACGTTGACATCAGGAATGAGATCACTACGCTTGCAATTCCCGTGCCTGCAATTACAAAGAAATATTTCATTATTGACTCTTTTTTACGTAGGTCTACTCATTTTCAAGGTTATACAATGAAACTTATGGAGATCAGCAAACTAAACAGTTAGGTTTATTTAAATATGACCTCCTGGTGTAGTGTTGTTAAGGATTGTTAAAGATCCCTTAGTTTCACGATTCCTAGAGCTCTAATGATAAACGCATATTGAAATCACATCATGTATAGTATGAAACATGCAATTCGACAAAAGGCTCACTAATCCTTCAACATATTTGTATTGCGTCGTTTTGGCCTCTTAATATACTCGAGTTAAATAATAAATAGGTTAATCAATCAATCAATCAATTTGTCATGCATTTCACAGGCATAGGCAGAGACAATGGAGCACCACTGACACAAGTCTCTCGCTTTCCTCACATCAAAAATTCTTACAATTCAGCTTTCTTAAAGATGTCTCCTATTCGGTCGGAAAGCACCCTCCTGGGCCTGCTTCGTTTAACGCATCCACATCAGATTTATAGATTCCTTTCGTAAATCTATTTTACTTTCGCTCATCCTTTCCATGTGCGCAGACCATCGGAGCATTTCTTTGTCAATCCTTGTCACTACATCTTCTTTGATAGGTTAGGATATATAAAATTGGTCATACCTTTGAAAAGCGGACATATTTGTGACAGAGCGCCAATTGGACCATGAGCTGTATATTGACCAATAGCTAATTCCATGAAGAGCATCGGAACACCGCATATTAGAAGAATTATGAAGTATGGAATTAAAAAGGCACCTAAAATAGAAATTCTTAATTAATTTTGTACGCAATTGTTTTCATATTAAAATTAACCTTCAAATTATCTTTATGTACATTTCTTGGTAACCTATATAAAAAATAATGCTCTCTTTTTCCTTAGAGACAATTAATTAAATTATATGATTTCATTCTTTAAGATTACATAACCGCCAATATTGGATGAACACGATATAAATAGCTTGTCTCGAAATCTCTCTAGAGCGATCAATAACAAAGAATTGACAATTTTCTCGTCGCTGGTATCGATAATACTACTGGTAAACATAGTCATAGCAAATATTGATACAAACGATATAGCCCAGAAGAGCTCGTGCAATTAACCTACCGCTCACTTAGATGCAATTTAGACGTCCGCTGTGACAAGGTCACTCAGTCCTCGGGACCATCCTGTGGTACATAAATGACTATGTAATAAGTACTTTAATGTTTGGAAAGTCAGTACAATGATTTGTTTATTTTTAGATTGCAGAGTGACAGATCTGCTGATATACGAGATAACACGAACTGACGTCTATTTCAACTTGTCAAGGCATTAAACAACATCAAAGTTATAACGAATCGATGTGGATTTTAATTCCCTTACATTGAATTGTTTCCTGGCTGCAAATCCGTTGATAAATTTATCTCAATCAGCGCAGATGATCATCAATCAGTGGTCAATCTTTCATGCCAGAGATAATAACCATATCTATTTCATCACGTCACCATTGGGTGTACAAATTAAATTAGCGATCAACCTCCCTTGAAGAAGGCTTCGCGAAGAGTAACGACGAAATGTTGACAAATATAATTGTACGTTTATTTGTAGAATCAGTTATCATTAGCGTCGTCTTTGTTGACGTATTGAATGTTGTTTGTCCCATTTAGTTAGCACAACACAAACATCGCCATGAACCAATTTGCAAGTGTTTATGACAAATATGATGATCACGACTTACTCCAACGAAATAATTCATTATGTATATTAGGAAATTTAGCGAATGACGTGACGTTACGTAAAAATAACACAATGTTGTTAAATAATTTGGACTTCTATCATTAATTTCTCGAACACTTATTTAATTATTTCATAAATACTAATTTCTACCAATTATTTCAAAAATACTGATTTCTATCATTATTTTCATAAATACATACTTCTGTTAAACATTTTATAAGTATATATTTCTACCATTAAGTTTATAATTAATTATTTCCATCAACCATTTCTGAATTATAAATAATTGCCTTAATACGTCACTAATGCTCTATATACCTATAATTACATGTCTTCAACCGCTGATCTTTTTAACGAGATAACGAGTATTATCCGCTTTATAAACGGTTAATTTCCAGTTAAAAATAATTCTTGTTTAGTATTACAATTAATTACCTCCTCCACTTTTGTAGCAGAGATAAGGGAAGCGCCACACGTTGCCCAAACCGACTGAGTACCCCACACACGCTAGGACAAATTGGATTTTATTAGCCCAGAATGGCCTACGTGGTTTTAAATGTACTGTTTCGGCATCTTCTTCTTCCTCGTCACATGCACTTTCGTGAGATCCCGTATCCTCATCTGGTGGTCTGTTGACAATATAAACAAATAAATCAATCAATCAAATTGTCACGCCTTTTATCCACAGCGCGATGGAGCGCCACTTGCCACGATCCTAACACAACTCCCTGGCTTCCCTGACATCCACGCTTTTCACACAAGCTCTACGGTTATGGGTACTAGGCAACCTAGCTTTCTTGTGGATGTTTCCTGGGTCTGTCTCGTTTAACGCATCAATCCACATCCATATTTATAAATTCCTTTCGTCAATCTACTTTCACTCATCCTTTCTATATGCCCAAACCATCGAAGCATTCCTTTGTCGATCCTTGTCACTACGTCCTAACTCTATATTTAGGATAAAGTAACTTCTGGGAATAGATTTATTATCAATTTATTTGTAAGTTAGAGTTCATAATCTAAAAGTGATTCATGAAAAAACAATTCTTGATAATAATTTTCTTTATTGTAACTCGATGAACGGCAACACACTGTTTGATGAATGAAGGCGACTACAGTTAAATAACTACAAGTAGCAGTCTCATCCATTATGCCGGCCTAGTTGGCATCGGCAACTTTCGAACTAATCCCAAACAGTGAGTGCCTACCAATCTCAAGAGTTTCTTTAAATTAAATTTCTTGCCGATGTAAATAGTTTTAATTTATAAGTGATGATAAATAAATTAATCAACGAAAATATATTTTATTCTCGAAGCACCAAAAATGTTAGCAGCAGAGATAGCAGTGATTAGCGGGCATAGTAACGGTTTTATCAGTCTTCCGCACTTTTGGATCTCTCCTCGCTTACCTCCAAGCAAGTTGGGATCAGATGTCGCGTCTATATAATAAAGTCACCTAATGATAACTTAATAATTATGCATTTTTTAATATTTACAATGAAATTTAATTAAAACTATAATTAACTTCAAAATTAATCTAAGACACGCGTACACCGTTGATATGGATTTAACTTAAGTCCATTATCATTAAAAACTGCCCGAAGTTATTTGTTTATTAATTTATAAGTCAATCTTCCTTAAAATTCATAATCTTTAGTACACTTGACCAGCTACAATACAAATTTGTTTAAAGATATAATTAATTCCAATATTTTAGATTAAAAATGATTCGTTTATAAAAGTCTGTTATTTATTTGCTGTTAAATATGTGTCAAGATACTAACAGAAGTGACTACTAAGATTTATGATCGAGATATCACCAAATCTCTGTTATCAGATTTTTCCCAGACGTCTTCCAAGATGATATTAAAATGTTCTCGTAGTGTTTTTCAATTTATATTTTCATTAACTGATTATTGTTATGGCTTTTATGCACACGTGACGTTATTAATATTTACCAATCATGTGACATTATTAGTTAGCCAGATAAAAGAAAACAATAAAAGATTTTATAATTGTGTACGAGTATTTCATTTTCTAATAAGAAAATACATTTTTTTATTGCGAGCCTGATGTAAGCTGAAGTACAGTCTATGAATGGAAGCAAACTTTTTTGATATACCTAATAACCACGACGTATGCATTATAGTTAGACGTACAAAAGGACCTGGTTATGATTTCAACAACAATTAACATTGCCAAACATTGCCAACAATTAAAATTAACAACAAATAATTTGAGCCAGAACAGTTATTAAAAACTGCGGTACCGAATGGAACTTTTCGAGCTTTTTGTCGACGAGCTTTTGATGATGAAAAATATTATAAGTTTTGTGTATTTTTGATGAAAATGCGAAAAAGGCTGTTTGCAAAACACGGAATAGTTGCTGACACATCGAAAATTGGATATTTTAAAAATCTCGATGTGTGGTTGCTCTCCCTCTCCTGTGGAGGCCCTGGGGAAGTACGAATAATTAAAGGCGGATGAATAAATTACGGATCCTTTCCCAATTCTACCTACAACCGTAACCACTTTCATGAAAGATTTACATGTAATCTGATGATAATTTAATATGTTAGGTATCTCTGAAGTAAACTAGTAAATACCACAGTAGTTCATTTATGGTATGAAATACTATTTTATGATAAACTTAAAACCCATACCTTGTTATCGATAGAATGTATTTGTAGTCTGAATTAACTTTAAGATTACGAACTCCGTTCAATTGACTTTTAATGGCGTTCATAATGATTAAATCTATCAGCACGTCCTCTCGGCAAGAGATTACCAGGTACAATGATGGGTACGTTACTGATCTTCAATCAATACAACAAGGTGTGAATAAATACTAAATAAGGAAATAGTTTCAAGGACAATTTCTTGGACATGTACGAATAATTAATAGTTTTTTTTTATTGTGACTCGACATATGACTGCACCCCGCTTGATGTTAAGCCGAAGTGTGGCCCATGAATGAATGTCACTGCTACTACTATTCAATAACTGAGTAGCAGTCACATCCACTATGCCGGCCTAGATGGAACCGGCAACTTACAAGCTGTTCCCGAAACGTGATCAAATCACTTCACGGTCTGTATACTTGTAAGTGGTGGTACTACCCCGGATCGGCAGACTGGGTACCACTGCCTACCACTCTTTGATAACCAGACCCGAAGCAGATATCCATATCTTTTTTATTTTTTATTAACAAATATATGCAATATTTAATGTTATTAAATATTACAAATAAAAGCTATGGAACAAATATTTGCTTCGACCGGGAATCGAATTCGGGACTTTACGCGCAACAAACCAATCGCTAAACCGTTCGTCCACGCCTGTCGTCAAAATCATTTAAATAAGAAAATTATGTATTTTAACTAATAAGTAAACAGATAATTTAATGATAAATTTATAGTTTAGTATTGTTTAAATACAATACATTAATTTCATGAATACACTTTAATATGTTCAAATTTAAACAATTGTTTAAATACCATCTTTTTATAATTTTTGGCAACTAGGCATTTTTTTTATAAACATGCGTATACTACAAAAAGATACACTGGGCGACTAAAGAACATAATGAAAGATACATCCTGCCACCGTCGTTTAATCATTGGTTAACACTAGAACATGATTAGTTAAATAAGTCTGAGCTAATGTTAGATTGAACCATGAACATGCTGTAATTAAATTAATTAAGAGATTGAGTAAGTAATGCCTACAATCTTAATCAGAACAGATTTTATCTTATAGTGCTATTAATCTAGGAGATTAGTTTTTGAAGAATAACCTTTTCTAATAAAGGACATCATTCATTTTAGGCTTCTATGTACTTTTTTTATATTGTCTAATGATGAATAAATATATAAATGGTAGTTTCGATACTTGTGTTGATAAAACTAATAACAATTTTTCTTTTAATTGCTGTGCATTTCTGTTATTTGGAAAATGAGATATGGATTTTTTATCGTCTGTCAATAACGAAGACACGCCATATTACCAGTACTGCTTTGAACTGTCATATTCATAGTTTGATCATTTTGCACACTTAAACTATGCGAAATAAAGGATATATTCCAATTACATTGTAATCTTCGAACGTCAAACTATTTTAAAATGTATATGCAACTGTTAATACAATTAAGCCCAAATCCCCATACAAAATGAATGATGTCTTTTAAATATCTTTTTTAATTACAGGTATTATTGTTAGCCCATTACTTTGTTTCACTGCTGGCATAGGCCTTTTTTCTATTTTTTCATGACTCACAATTCTTTATCTCTTTTCACAATCTTATCATCTCCGTTTGGTGCACTTTGCCCATAATGCATCAAATAAAAATTCAGATATGTTTGAAATTTCTCTTATTATATCTAAAATTAATGGTCATAATTCGTTGTTACCTTACATTGTATCTTAAAATATTAATATGATTTATACACGTCCATAAATGGTCATTCATATTAACACCATGTTATTGCCTACTTATGTAATGCCCAAATAAGCGATTCACATATTATTGAAGATATACAGTAATATACTTGTGAATAAAATAATGAACAGTTCATTTGTATACTTTTATTGTTATCGTCAGTTAAGCTGTAAAAAAAAACACTTATTGCTGACATATTGACCCCGACTGAGGCACCATAAACTAAATCGGTTTTAAATACGTCGGCGCGTCTAAGTATTTTTAAATAAATAAATCAACCCATCTTCTTCAATGTAAATAATATGAACAGAAAATTAAATCAGGCCATAGATACATATTGATAATAAAAGGTTGCAGTTTATCGTTGGATTATGGAGTATTTCAGGATGTGTATGTCAGTGGCTTAGCCTTGTGCTATGAAAGGACTTGTTTGGATTAAAGATGGATTATAATGAGATTAGGATGACGTAATACATTTAACCATGCCTTAATATTGTCCGTGAAATGCGAAGCGACGACAACAAAAGCCTATGTTTTATTGGTCTCATTTGTTCACATGATAAACTAGATTACCATAACAATAGAATATGATACCTTACAATAATTGATTGTGTTTTTTGTTGTAACATATTTCACGACACGCGTGGCGCATTGTTTAGCACACTAGTCCGTTGCGCTTAGTCCCGGATGCCTGGTCGGAGCAAATATTTGTTTCATAGCTTTTGTTTGTAATATTTAATTATAAATATCAAAAACGTTGGTGTTTGCGCCTAGTCTGTTTGTCTGAAAGTGGTAGGAAGTGGTTTCCAGTCTGCCGATCTGGGGTAGTACCACCGCTTACAAGTGCTTACGTGAAGTGATTAAGTCGCGTTTCGGGATTAGCTCAAAAGTTGCCGGTTCTAACTAGGCCAAATAGTAAGTTCTACTGCTACTTACATTTATTTAGCTGTAGTAGCAGCTAAATAAATGTAAGTATCTATGGTACCATCTATAGACCACACTCCAGCTTAACATCAGGCGTTGTGTTGTCGTATGTCGATTAAACTACGATTAAAAACTAAACACGAACATTTTAAATTTTGTATATTAGTCTTTGAAAAATTGAATAAGTTTTTCACCCTTTAGCCGGGTTTCCAAATTAGTGTTTGAAATGAAATGAAATGAATTATTTATTTGCTTAATATGGGTTAAAAATGTAGGTGTTACATATTGGTTTATGTTATATCTGCCATATTTGCCAAATCTGGCGTGCAAATATTGTTAAGTAATGTTATTATTAAATTATTATATTAGTCATTATTATTATTTAAATATGTCAATAAATTAAAATTGCACAAGTATATAATTGTACTTCTCGTAATTAATGTTATGGTAAAAACTCTCTAATGCTATAAAAACATTTCTCAACAAGCCACTGTTTTAATTTTATTTTAAACAATTTGCCGGATAGTGAACGCAGATCATCTGGTAGTGCATTATATACCCTGGCTGCCATACTATACGATTTTTTTATTGATGTACTAAGGTTAAATTTGAATATATTTACTAAATTGTAGTACCTTCTCCTTGAATTAGTGGATACTTTAATTGGGAAAAGGTTAGGATTTTCCTTTACAAAAATACAACAATGCTGTATTTATAAACAGGTAAGAGTTAAAAGTTTGTGTTTTCGGAATAGTGGTCTGCAAGAGTCTAACAAATGTGCATCGCAAAGAGCTCTTATACATTTTTTTTTAATTTTAAATGCCAAATCTATATCTGTACAGTTTCCCCATATTATTATACCGTATTTCAGCGCTGAAACAACATGCGCGTGGTAGGCGAATAGACTATTCTCTATAGACGAAATTTTGTACAGTCTGCGTAATGCATATGGATATCTACTCAACCGCATACAGATCATTTCAACGTGACTTTTCCAATTACAATTTACATCGAGCATTAAACCTAAGAACTTTGTTGTTTGCACGTTTTTTATTGGTTGTCCCTTAAAGTTAATATTTATGTTTGGTTTTCTCGCATGGTAAGTGCCAAATTGCATAATATTAGTTTTTTCAATATTTATATTTAAGTTATTTATGTCCATCCATTTTATTATATTCTCAATTGTGGTATTTATTTCGTTTTCATATTATTTGTCAATTATACAATTGTTTTTATTATTACCTCTTATGATAATAGTAGAGTATCGTCAGCAAACAATATTACTTCATGTTTTGTTATATTAGGTAAATGTTAATATACAAATTAAATAATGTCGGAGCTAAAATAGTCCCCTGTGGCACACCACTTATATTTATTTTATAATTAGACCTATAAGACGACCTAATGAAAGTATTTTTGTTTTTCCTTATTTTTTTAATTATCTCGACACTTTGGTGTCGAGATTCCAAATAGCTTCTGAACCAATTATGTACAGTACCTCATATTCCATAGTGAAACAATTTTCCTAAAAGTCGTCTATGATTCACAAAGTCAAATGCCTTGCTCATATCTAAATAAAGAGCGGTTACAGGTATGCCTTCGTCAATGCATTCAATTACAGATTTTATTAATTTAAAGTTTGCATCTGTCGTATTTTTACCTTTACAAAAACCAAATTGTTCATTTCTAATAATATTCATATATTAATATACCCCGTTAATCTTGTTTGAACAGCCATTTCTACAACTTTTGCTAGTAAAGTTATTGGCCTATAATTGTATAAATCGGTCTTTGGTCCTTTTTTATAAATTGGTTTTACGATGGAATATTTAAGTCTTTCAGGAAAAACACCCTGACCGAATGATAGGTTAATAATGTGACTAAGTACAGGAGATATATTGAATGCAATTATTTTTATTATTTTAGTTCTCAATTCATCATAACCCGTAGAGTTTAATTTTTTTAGTTTTATAAATATTTTGTGTATTTCATCTGAAGTTACAGGAGTTACAGGAGTCATTTAGACGTGTGCTAAAGATAATTATACAAATTATGTACTCAAAAAATTTACAAAGCTCTTCAGTAATAGGGGTTTAGTCAACACTACATGTACGTACTGGCCAACCTACCTACATTTGTGAAGTAAAAACAATTAAAAGAGTGTACAAGTAGGTATATTTCCTAAGTGCATATCGTTCAAAAGATAAAATATAGATATATACATACATTATCTAGGTTATGTCAATAATAATATACATAATTAGTAGGTGTTTTAGTTTATATATGTTTAATGAAGAGCTATTTTTGTGAAATAATTACCAAATTATATAATTTTGTTAAAAATAAAAAACAGTTGTCCTTGTAAGATAAAGGAGTAAGATTTAATTATAAGATAATTAAATAGTAGGTAGGTAACTGCTCGTTTTCACACGACAATTTCGTATATGCATTGTATTTTTTATTTCTATATTAAGCTTATATACTTAAGTTCATCTATACTATTCTACACTTACTAATATCTATACTATTAAATATTATATATACTATTACATATAATATTAAAAGTCCTTGTTGTATCATAGAAAATAAACAACCAAATTACATATATCAAAGATACATGCATTGGTACTTTGCTTATGTGATGGTAAGCAAGTGTAAGCCCAAGAGCGCCAACATACTTCACGGTTGCCTCAGTCACCGTCACTATGCTGACAAAATGTGCTATAGAAAATATTTAGATGTAGAACTAAATTTTCTTAAACATTTTAGGCACCTAATTATAAAGATTATATGCTAGATGGTATTTTCTTAGATATTGCGCGAACATTGATTAATGAATTAAACAAATTTTATGCAGCTTACTACCGCGTTTATATTGGTTTGTATTTTACTTTTCTTATTATTCCGACTTTTCGAGAGCTGCAGCCATCGTGGTCACGGAGAGACTGAGGTATTGGTCGTCCTATTGGAATAACAATATAAAAACATAATAAAATTAAAACCAAAATAAACGCGATAGTAAGCCGCATAAAATTTGTTTAATTCATTAATATATAAGATATTAAAATTTAATATATATATAAATTGCATTTCAAAACGCATTACTATTGCCTTTATAATGAGTACTAAAAACGAGAGGAACAACGATATCAATCACGTTACGCTTGCCGCATCGCTTAGTAACAGATGAAAAAGTGACCGACCAAAACTGCCATTGAACCCGCAGGTAACAAAAACAATTATGTACACTCATATTACGAAATTAGTCATACATCATTTTATAAACAAAAAATGTATAATAATTTGTTGTGGCTGTGTTTATACGTAGGTATCCTATATTCAGAATGGCATGTAGATAGTTTTTGAAAAAATCCAAGGGCCGCTCGCAAAAATCGCAATATTCGCATCTAATGACACCTCAATCATAATTTTTGGAGAATACGAAAAAGTTTTGACCTAAAAAGCACATGTTGACTAGACTAAAAGCGCAAAACCTGAAATTAGTTTGTTTAGAATCGTGAGTAGAATCGATTCCACTAATAAAAAATAGGGGTCAAATTTGAATCAATATTATATTCGTAATTCTTTTATAATAAAAATAAGTTGGTTTTGCGCTTTTTCATTAACACGTATATAAGTACTACTTTTTACTCTTAATAAAATACTTTATAAATATGTAGATACTTCTAATAACAAATACCTAGGTAACTTCGTTATAAAATCAAAAATGATATCTAGGTACATAACAATAGAAAAATAAAAAAATAGCTGTTGTAGTAGCGTCGTCCGAGACTTTACTGTTGCAACATCGTTAAAATTTATTCCATCAAAAATTTACAAACAAACGTACAGACAAACAGACAAAATTTTAAAAAATCTTTGGTTTGGGTTCTATTACATTCATAAAGCCCCCCTATAATGGTTATTCTCATATATCTTTTATGTACCGACATCGACCGGTTACGATTTTATTAAATATGTTTTGATTTTTTTCTTTCTTCAAACTTTTTTTGGTTTTGGCGCCCCTAAAGGATGGCGCCCGTGTGCATTGCACACTTTGCACATATGGTAGCGGGGGCCCTGTATATTATATTTTTTTTTAAACTACATTTTTGTAGACTAGAAAAGTGATTCCAATTAATTTATCTTTTTATTTATACAACTCTTAGGAGTTTTCTTAAAAAATATTTCTTTAGTAGATTTATTTTACAAGATGCTGTCTAATCTATTATGTTTATGCATATTTTTATTGCGTACTTAGGTAACATTAGTTTAACAGTCGTTCAAGCAAACATTGTACATAGACATAAATTAAATAACTCATTATAAGATTGTACTAGAAATTTAATGCTTTTATACATATATGTACGTATATTATACTTATATATTTCATCTTTATAGCAATAGCCCCAACCCGATATCCCAACCTAGGCTTGGCTTGGAGTAAACGCCTCGCAATACAACTTACGCTTTTTTATATAGGTAAATAAAGAATTAGATGAATGAGTATTAACTTTGTCAAAAATGTAAGTAAATTCGTATAGAGGTTAATTCGTAAAGTCGTAAATAATGATTAATTATATAATAATTAATCATTATTTAGTATATTAAATGGCGCTCCATTGTCTCTGCCTATCTCCGTGGAAAAACGGCGTGAAAATTTGATTGATTGATTGATTGGTATAATATTAGATCGAGAGTTGCACTGCAACCTCATATAACCGTGTCTGCCTGCACAGTGCACATAGCGACAAGGTCATTGTCGCACTTACGATAACACTCGTGGAAGTTGATGGTGTTGCCAATGAAAATAAAATGGTTTCTTTGGTTTATTTTTATGCATATGATTCCACAATCAAGAAATTATTCATTACATTATTCATATCGATAATGTAATTATTAAAGTTAATTTGGTTCAATATTTTTCTAGGTTTAAGTATAATCTACATAAATTAAGTTAGGTACTATTTTATTTATTTATATTTCTATACTAAGCTACTAAAGTGATCTTGTATCATAGAAACAGGACAACCAAAGTACATATATCAAAGATACATTGGTACCGGTAAGAGATTTTTTATTTTTTATTGTATTTTCAATATGAGCGAACATTGATTAATGAATTAAACAAACCGTGTTGTGATGATCGTGCCATCGTGGTCTCTTCGTGTTCACGATGGCTGCAAAGCTCTTGAAACATCAGAATAATAAAATAAAATTGTAAAATCAAAACCAAAATGAACGCGATAGTAAGCCGCATAAAATTTGTTTAATTCACTATAAGTGAATTTATATTTTCATTATAATATAAAATATGCGTAAAAGCGTGTTTTAAATAATTATCAGCCTAGTTATCATGATAAGAGAGGACCGTGATCAATTGTAGATAGACTTCATTCCTATGACATGGATGCATTATCAGATATACACCTTGAAGGTCATAATTATTGGAGTAAGTAACACTGCCTCTATAACGGTTTATGCTAAACTAATCATACGGCCGCACTTTGTTTTTTTTTTTGTTTTTAATTGTTACTCTTCATATGACAGCACCCCGCTTGATATTAGGCTGGAGTATGGTCCATGAATGGATGCCACTGCTACTACAATTCAATAACTGTGATTAGCAATCACATCCACTATGCCGGCCTAGTTGGAACCGGCAACTTACAAGCTGATCTCGAAACGCGACCAAATCATTCTCGGTCTGAATAACTTGTACTACCCCAGATCGGAAGACTGGGTACCACTGCCTACCACTCTTTGTTAACCAGACCCGATGCCTAATTACATTACGTAAGTAGATGTCATACGACTCCTCTCAGTGCCATTTTTAACCTATTAGGGGCCCTGGACACATTAGGATAAAGGGGCCCCCTATGCGCTTGACATAAAGGTTCTAGATATATTCTTTTTCCTTTAGTCACATTATAAACATCGATGCATTGAATGAATTGATAATATAATCCACAAAAGTAACTATTTTAGCATTCACAGGTTAAACTAATGATATATTTTTGTTTAACGATTCAAAAAACAAAATCTTTTTCCGCAGACTTGAATATCTGGCAGAAATGTTCCCTGTTGATCGCGGGGTCATAGCCACGTGCCCAGAGTGCCCAGTGAGAAAGAGGGGCTAGACTCCGCCTGGTGTTAGGTCGGTGTGATATCAAGGAGGCAACTGCTACTAATTAAAAGTTGTGATACTACCTGGATCGGCAAACTGGGAAATCATCACCAGCAATCTGCTCACCACTCTTAAGTAAAAATAAATAATTTAATTCTGACGTGTTCGACCCGTGTTCGAGATCTCTATAAGGCTAGTTGTTTATGTTAATGTTTATGAGTAAGCTTCCCTCAAAATAAATAAAATTGTTGGCTATGGGAAAAGTAAATGCTAAGATGTCTCCAACGATTCTTTATCAAACAATCAAACAATCAAATTGTGACTTTTTTTCTCACAGGGATAGGCAGAGACAATGGAGCGTCACTTGCCACGACCCTGACACAACTCCCACGCTTCCTTCACATTCACAATTCTATATCGTTAATAATAATCAAAATCATACGGAACTGAACATTGTTCACAACACTTAACTAGCTACCCAACCTTCAAGGCGAGGGTGGTGTAGTAGTTGCGCAATGACTACCCAAGCCTAGAGCCCCCGGTATCTTTGATATATGTACTTTAGTTATCCTGTTTCTATGATATATTAAGCAACATCACCTAGTATAGAAATGTAAAAAATTGCATAGTCTTTAAGATCGTAACCATAATAGGGGTGATAGACGTGTTTGTAAACAATTTCCTATTTCAATCCAAATGCAATTTTATTATTATAATATATTTTCTTATCAATCTATTTATAATAATCATTATATTTTATTTATTATTATATTTATATCAATTATATTATTATACTATTCCACATTGAGCTTGTTGTTATAGTAGTGGTATAACTTTTACCTTTTTTGTGTGAAAGTTTTGCTTTCACACAAAAGGTATTTCTTTGCAGAAATTAAAAGGTAGGTCCTATGTGAGGCAGATGATCTATCAAAATAATTAGAATTGAAACCAGTTTGCCAATCCGGGGTCCACTACTTAAGCATTTGGCGATCACCATGTAAGTTGCCGAAACAACTGGGCCGGCGTAGTGAATGCGACTGATACTTACAGTTATTAAACTGCGATGGTGCGACTTAAGGCGGGGTGCCCTCAAGACCTAGAGCCACAATAATAATAAAAAGGACAATGAATGTGGTGTTATTTTATGTTTAAACTCAAAATCAGGCAATTTATTTCATATTCGTGTAAATACTATCATAAATACTATATATATTTATTTTTTATAAGGTAGGTATATCTTTTTTTTATTTATGCAAACATAACTAACCCGCTATCGGACATAACATACCTAAAAGTTGAATAAACTTTAAATCGATATATGAAAAAAAAACAAATTAAATATAAATAAAACTAAGCGTGAGCCAAGTCGATTCCTTCGTCTCAAGTCGTATTGGACCTCGGACCTTATCATTAAGCACAAAGAGGTCAGAAGTCGTATAGTAATAAAAAAGGAGATTTAGCAATATCCCGTCACCTTGAATTAACTCACTCTTAATAGAAGGGGAGCCTAATATTGGCAATTGAACTTGACAATTTCACGTATTAAGGACATCTCTCTATACCTAACAAGATATTGTGGTATAATACTAATCGTATAATACTTCTTTATTAATAATAACTTTAGAAAATCATTCGCTTTCCTATATCGAATTATATTTTGTTACATCATGATAGAGATACTTATTCAATAAAATCGTCACGCCTTAATTGACACAGGCATATGCAGTGACAATTCAGATACATTCACAATTCACTTCAAACAAGCTCTATGGGCACTGCTGACTTCTGCGTTTGTAAGATTTTTTTAGTTTGTTGTTATTTATTTATTTAAAAACTTTATGCACTAGGTACAAAGGCGGCTTAATGCCGCTAGGCATTCTTATTAGCCTACCTTAGGAACAATTTAACGTGACTTGTGACTTGACATCAGACCTCGACCTGCCTGATGGTAAAAAAAAGGTCCAAGAGTGCCGACGACTAAAAAAACCGAGTCAGTTTACGGCTGCCGCAGTTACCGTCACTATTTCGGCCTAATAATTATCACTGTGTCAATTGAGGAACAATTTTCTGGGACGTTCAATTTTCCGCTCACCTCTGATTTTTAACTAAATTTCTTTCGCCAATCTCCAATCCTTTCAATGTGTCCAAACATACAGTGTAATAAACTTTTGTTTGTAAAATATAATAAACGATTTAAAACCTAAAAATACTGATTATCGTTTATAATATCGTTATAATAAAAACATATTTTAGTGGTTTCTTTGCTAATGTTTAAAATTAGTGTTTCATAACAAGGATATTGTTTATATTAGATACATGTGTATTTCATTATCTGTTCGTTTATCAGACATGTTTCTATGCCACGCTATACAGATAGATAAAATGTTTTGTTTTCAATCATACTTATACTTATAAAATGTTTAGCAGTGGTCGTCCTCGAGCTGATGATGATATTTAAAAACTAACTATTTTTAAAATAGGAAAGTAAGTAATATACTCGTAACATTTTAGAAATATTATTTTAGATATTTAAAACACGTGATTTGGAGCTTTTGCAGGTATCTGCATGGTAAATAACTGCAACAGGTCGTGCAATTTGAAATTATTTAAAATACTTGTGTTTCTTGAATATTAATGTATGACAATGGTGGAATTAATGTATCAAACAAATTTTATTCGGCTTACTATCGCGTTTATTTTGGTTTAGATTTTACAATTTTTTTTTTATTATTCCGACGTTTAAACCGCATAAAATTTGTTTATTCACTAATCAATGTTCGCGCAAAATCTAAGAAAATACTATCCACTCAAATCAATCAAATCAAATCAAATTTCTACGCCTTTTTCGTTCAGGGTTAGGCAGAAACAATGAAGCGCCATCCATCATGAACACAACTCCCACGCTTCATTCGCATCCACAATTCTTTTATATAGTTTTATATAGAAATTTTAAAAAATATTTAGTAGTTCTTTTTATAGCATTTAAAAAAATAAAGTTATTTGGCGGACCCATTACAAGCTCTAAGATTATAGGCACTAGGCAACTCAGCTTGAGGATGTCTCCGATTTGATCGGAAAACTCCCTCCTGGGTCAGACTCGTCTAACGCATCTATCCTGATCGGATTTATAAATTTCTATGCAGTCTTTAATCTCTAATTAGAGCCTATTGCATGCTGCTCTCCAAAATTTATAATTCCCAGATGAAAAAACTACGCATGCATCACCAGGATTGTTACGATTTCCACTTGTATAAATTATATATATATATATATATACATATGTTAATACAATTAAGCCCAAGTCCCCATACAAAATGAATGATGTCCTTTGCGCACAATCGTTCTTAATTATTACGGCAAACATCAAATTGGAATTTCAATTATATTAACTACGATAATTGTTTTGCAAATTACCAAAGTTAATTAAGTAGATTGAGTATTATTACAGCTTTCGATTGAATAAAAGTTGAACGGTAACCCTCGATATTGTGCACCCCAAACCTTCTTTCTTTGTTTCTAAAAAAAGCAGACCGTGTTCATCATCATCATCAGCCGGAACGCGTCCACTGCTGAACATAGGCCTCCCCCTTAGAACGCCATTTCGAACGACAAGATGCCAGTTGCATCCACCGGTTATTCCTTTCACTATGTCGTCAGTTCACCACAAGAAAATGAAATGCGCTTTAAACAGCCATAAAATATGCTTTATGTCAACCACATAATGACATTTGACTGTATACAAATATTTAAACACTGAACTATTTTAGTAAGACCGCTAACTGAATGCATTTTTTATTATTTAATTTCTTGTTACTTTTTACGCTCAAGATATTTTATCGTAACGCCACTTCGAATTGCCTGGTGGTAAGCAAGAGGAGGTCCAAGAGCTGTTACAGTATAAGAACCATTATACTGGTTTTGTAGATTACAATTAAATTCTGTTTTCTACGCGTGTATGTTGCATAAGGTAATATAGTTTGTAATAACAACTTCAATTATAAAAATATACTGCAATTATGTCATTGACCTGACTCATTTCCGTTTAATTTCTATGTTTTATCTTTATTTTACTTAATACCTATAGATAGAGATGGTTTGATATAATATAGACAAATTATAATTTGCTTGTGATATGAATTAGTAGTGATTAGGAAATGACCAATTGACTATAATAAACAATATTTAATATATATGTATTGTACAACATTTATTCAATTTATACAAGTGGGAATCGTAATACAAAACTGTCCTGTAATGCATGCATAGTTTTTTCACCTGGGAATTATAAGTTTTGAAGCGCAGCATGCAATAGGCATAGTGTAGTTCTCATTAGAGATTAAAGACCATCGATGTTTAAGACTGCATAGGAATTTATATATCTGATGAAGATGGATGCGTTAGACAAGGCAGACCCAGGAGGGTGTTTTCAGACCAAATCGGAAACATCCTCAAGAAAGCTGGGTTGCCTAGTGCCTGTAATCGTAGAGCTTGAGAAGCGTGAGCGATGAGCGTGAGAGTTGTGTCAGGATTGCGCTCCATTGTTTCTGCCTATCCCTTAACAAAAAAGGCGTGACAATTTGATTGATAGATTTGACTGCAAAAATAAAGTTGTAAATTCTTAAAGATTTTTTAATATACACACAAAGATATTATTGATATGTTCCCTAGCCACGTGGATACATTTGTATGTTTGTTATCGTTATATCAACCTTTACGGCGATATGACGTTTTGCATTCACGACTGATAACCGTGTGGTGATGCCAGTCGAGACCGTGGCCCCAATCCTGTCAAATAAGAATACCGTCATACGCGACACTGTTTTTTGTATTTCTGTGAAGTGATATTTACATTTATCTTATGTAAATAACGAATAAAGTGTTTTTATTTTGTTTTGGCAACACTGGCAATCTCAAATCACATTTTAATTAAAATCGGTTATTTAGTCCGCTTTTTTATTAAAATAGGATTCGAGATTTAAAATAAAAACAATGGTGTTGCCTATTTAAAATAATTACCACAAATTGTGTAGTTCTAAGTTCTAATAAAAGTTCTAAAATATCGTGTTGAAACAAGTACGCATAGATTAAACATATAGGTAGCTACCAAATATAAAATAGGTTCCAAAAATATAGAATATAACAGTTGTACTAAACTCGTGTGTTTTAGAAGACTGACAAAAGTTCTAAACTTGAGAAATGATAAAAAAATATTTCTGCACAATTTAATGGTATGAAATTATTTTTTTAAAGAAAATCTATTAAAAATCATGATAACCGATTAAGGCTTATTACCATCTTGCTTTGTTAATATTATGTGTTTATTCGGTTTCTCACGTCCGTCTAAGAATTTTCTAAGAAGGACAATTCTGACCTCAACCAAAGATTTAAATCGTACCTCGACCTGCCCGATGGTAAGCTTGATGGAGCCGACGACTCTTGAAAAACATTGACATTTCTTTGTTTAAATTATTGATTTCCATTTCGTACGTAAATGTATAGTACGTAAACATTTTAATTTTGTATTAAAATTAATTCCTGCTAGGAATAAAATTAATTTGTTAAAATCAGTCTTTTTTTTTCGCTTATATTCATACGTGTAAAGCAAAAATGCAAAGATAGGTAATGCTCTGACCACACCGTGTGCGAACCCAGTTACTAGAGCATAAAACATATGACCAGAGCAACGTATGTACTTGATAGCTTTTAATATAAGCCTAATTTACAACGACTTAAAAACAAAAATTCCAAAATTTGCATAAAGATTTGGTGTAATATATTTATTGTTGATGATAACATTGCTATATACCTACATAATATTAAGTAAGTATATGTTTTACTGATATACATTAAAAGCCCCATAGTCGCTGGCTAATGAAATGCTAATTCTAATGCGAAGGGTTTTAATCGTGCCGTACTGTTAGTAGTTTAGTGACCAATATCTTATTTTAACATTATTAGCTTTTATTGCCAAATAATGCCCAAAATTATAACTTCTTAGGTTTTTAGAAAGTATTTTTCTTATTTTTCTCACTCCCGACATCCCTGCCCAACATCTTACGAATTAAGGATCATTATCACGCTCTAAGTCTAATCTAAGCATATCGTTTTTATTTAATTCCTCTCGTAAATATGTACAAATATAAATGAGAATATACGAGTATGTATGTAAGTATGTTTCAACACGTCTTATCCTATTTCGATCACATTACAAACGGATATAGTTTAGTTTAATATGAATAGTGTCTTGCTATCTCTATCCGCAACCATACAAGGTTACTAAATCCTTATTAGATATTGTATTGGATATACAGTAGAACCTCGATAATTTAAACCTCGGTAACATAAAAACCTCTGTTACTTCAAAAAATACTATGTTCCCTTCCCACCAGAGCCCAAAACCTCTATAACTTAAAATACGCAACCTCTATAACTTAAATAAATAATCTCTGTATAGGCCCTCAGTAACTAAAAGAACAAAAGAAAATCACAGATTTTTTTAAGTAGACTAAACCTTTAGTTGTTGTTTTATTTTTATGTAATGTAAGTAATGTGAATAAATATGATTACATATTTAATTTTCAGTATTTTATTGAACCCATCCTTCTGATGCATTCGAGTAAAAATGGGAGCAAGGGTACATAGAAACATGTACATACCTCTATATTAACCTTTACCTAACATAGACCCTTGATAACTTAAAACCTCTATAACTTAAAATATTTTGTGTTTCCCTTGGACTTTAACTTATCGAGGTTCTACTGTATTAGTAGGTATAAACTATAGACGGTTAAAGTAATAGGCCATATGTGCCAAATTATAAATTTTATAAGTGGAATTTGTATCTTAAAAGGTACCTAAATGATAGATAGGGTACCTACAATACAAATTACTAGAAATTCAACTAGCGCAAGTCGGAAGTCGATTTTTTAGTGACCACTTAACTGTTTTAGGTTAGTTGTAAGCAGATGAATAAATAGATACTTAAGATAGTACATATTATGGTATCTTATGCCAACAAGCTGCGAGAAACTTAGTCCAAAAAATATAAACCTGAAAAAAAGGGAGGACGGAGGTGTCACACGCAGACCCAGTACAGGGACCAGACACAGGGATAGGCAGATAATTTGGCGTTCTAATGCGTCCATATGTTCAGCAGTGGACGCATTCTGGCTGATGATGATGATAGGCAGAGACAATGGAACGCCACTAAATATAGAGAATAAATATTATTGTTATCATGCTGGGCCCCGATTTTCCTAATACATTATGGCGACAAAAAGCAGTGAAATTGCGTCGCAAACACAAGTGACCAATGAACGTAGTTTACCTATTGATTTATTATTCGCTGATTGGTTACGAAGATGTCAAATATGAATGCAAGATCGTTTCGCTGTTGTGTATTAAGAGAATCGGGGCCCAGGTCTCACTACTAATGCCTGTTTGCGAATCGCAACACATACATATAAATATATTTACATTTTTATACTAAGCTACTAAAGTGCTTGTATCATAGAAACATGACAACCAAAGTACATTGGTACCGGTGGGTGGTTTCGAACTCGTTCTCTCGGTTTGTGTAACCATTGCACTGCCACTACACCACAGTCGCCTTTAATATAATACCTATTGTTTAAATTGTACATGAAATTGGGAGCGACAAAAGCGTGACGCATAAACTGAAATATGGAATTGACATCTTGTAATCACAAGTTGTATACGTCACAAAGGCTATATTTAAATTGATGATATCTTAGAAATCTTTTTACATTTATCTTTCATTTTATCATGACATATTGTTATTTGAAGCATTCGTTCGGTTCGTAGTGACCTTAACCAAACAATATGTATGAAAAGAATTGTGGATTTAAATTGTAAAGGAAGCGAA
The DNA here is from genome assembly GCA_905220615.1 of Tinea trinotella. Classification (NCBI taxonomy): domain Eukaryota; kingdom Metazoa; phylum Arthropoda; class Insecta; order Lepidoptera; family Tineidae; genus Tinea; species Tinea trinotella. Next base: position 7,521,926 of record HG992308.1, on the reverse strand, counting down.
GGAAGAGAATTGCGTACGGATCGTGGAAAATGGCGCTCTTGTTTGTCTATCCTTGTGGGAATGAGGGCATAAAATTGATAATAATAAAATGATAATTGTTATTTATTATGTGTATTATCCTGGTTAAGAATGGTCGTGGATGTTAAGTTTAAAATTCTTTAGCCCATTAAATTAAACCACTGCTATTTAATTAAGTTTCATAAGTAAGATTCTCGAAATATTTATTATTTATTGTTTTAATTTCCAAAAAAATTTGATCTATATAATTGTCACCCTTTTTACCCACGGGGATAGATAGATATAATGGAGCGCCACTTGCCACGATCCTGATACAACTCCCTCGCTTCTCACAATTTTCTTCATTCAAGCTCTACGGTTGTGGCACTAGGCAACCCAGCTTTCTTGTGCATGTCTCCGATTTGGTTGGAAAACACCCTTCTGGGTCTGCTGCCTCGTTTAAAGCATCCATCCACATCAGATTTATACTTTCATTAATCTACTTTTACTCATCCTTTGCATGTGCCCAAACCATTGAAGCATTTCTTTGTGAAACCTTGCCACGTCTTCTTTTAAACCACATCTATCTCGCACTGTGCTATTCCTCATATTATCCGCTATGTAAATGATTTTTTTATTATTGTTGCTAAAATTAACTGCACCCCGACTAATGGAGTCCATAGCCCACTTCAGTAGAATAACTAGGTACAAGTAATAGTAGCATTTACTAATCGGTAATCGGTGGTTTGATCGATACATAGATTTTGATCCCGAAACGCGACGCAGTCACTTCACGATCTGTACACCTAAAATAGTAACACTAATAACTATATGCCATTTTTAAAGCTTTAAACACCTAGACCTGGAACACTTTTGGGACATTATTTGACTGTTCATTATACTATGGATGGCACCGTTCAATACGTAACCCTTTTGCACTCTTCTCTCAATATCTTCATAACACTTTCCATCCCTAGTAAACAAATTGTTTGACTTGTTCTACTTTCTTTCCGTCTATCTTTTTTTTTCACACCATCGTAAATCTAATTTTACGCGGGTGAAACCGCGGGCACAGCTTAGTTTACAAATAAATATTATATACAATAAATGTTATAAAACAAATCTTTGTTTTGACCGGGATTCGAACGCTGGCCTTTAGACGTAACAGACTGGTGTGCTGCATGCGCAACGAAATACTTAAGCTGCTGTACGTGCACGTGATTGAATATCTAAAACATGCTTGTATGAAGTGATGTACTCACATCAATTTATCAGCCCGTAAAAGTAAATTGACTTGTTTTTCTAATTTATAGGTCACAAACATTAATGCGGCTCTCCTATCTTCATATTATGATTTTTTAGGTTAATGCCACTACACTTATTTTTCTTGAACAAATCGGGGACATTCTTAAAGGGCAAGTACGCTTTGCTCTTTACCATAGAGCCTGTATGAAGAGAAATTTGAATGGCGGTCCGTTTTCTCTGCCTATCTCTTTGGGATTTAAGGCTTGACAGTTTGAATAAATTAATAATTTCTAATATTAGTAATTATTATAATTTAACATAATAAAATTTTACAGTTTAGTAAGGTTAAAAACTTTGTTGATGGTAAATTTTGATTTGAGATTTTAAAGTAAACGTAATTAATAAATAATATAGAAATTTTAACTCTAAAATACATAAATAAATAAACACTACACTATAATACATTTTAAACGCCATGCTAACATGCGTTTTATAAGTATACCAAATAATATAGGACCAAATTAATTTTAGATGTTTTAAAAAATATTTGTCAAACACGCTCAAGTACGTTATTTATAGCTGTAAGAGCGATATCTACTCATAGATCTAACAGCGTGTAATAATAACAATCGCAAAGGAAGAAGAAATCTCCCGCATTCTGAAGACGGAATCGACAACAACTAAAAGGTTCGGCGCGTCGTTTCTTTGTAGAACGATCGGTAAATGGAATCCTTTGCCAGCTATGTGTTTTCACTATTCTATAACCTTGGATCCATCCATCAAAACATGAAAAGGTACCTTTGGCCGACACAGTGACGGCGACTAGGGAAACCGTATAACGAAACATGTTTTGAGTCGTCGGCTCTCTTAGACCTGCCCTTGTATACCATCAGGCAAGTAGAGAAACATTTGTTCTACTTGCTTCTACCAAAAAAAAAAACTATACACACTTTTCCATCGCTTCGTTCAGGTTCACAATTATTCCTATACAAGTAACTACATGTTTCTATTAAATACATAAATACGACCGTAGTGTAGTGGCAGTGCAATGGTTACACTAACCGAGAGCACGAGTTCGAAACCACCAACCGGTACCAATGTATCTTTGATCTATGTATTTTGGGTGTCCTGTTTCTATGATACAAGCACTTTAGTAGCTTAGTATAGAAATGTAATAAATAAATAATAATAGTGGAATTTTAGCATAGTATTTATCTAACCTCGTAACACAAGTTTGCAACCGATTAAATTATGTCATTAAGATACCACAATAATCTTTAATGTCTGAAATAAATCAAGTGCTTATTTGATCAAAGGTTTTTATTATTATTTATGTATAATGTTTGTTACTAATTGTTTTTTTTTATCCTGACACGACATCTGACCTCGACCCGCCCGATGATAAGCAAGAGGAGGTCCAAGAATGACGACTACTGAAAAAACCGAGTTAGTTCACGGCAGCCTCAGTCGCCGTCACTATGCCGGCCAAAGGTGCTTCTTCACGCATCGCTTGAAGGATCCAAGGTCATAGGATGGAGAGAACACATGGGCTCTAACATGGAAACTTGGATTGAGTAAATAGAATAATTTTAGGCCGGCGTAGTGCTGAAGCCATCCGTAAGTTGAATCGGCTTTTTTCGTCGTCGGCGCGTATGAATTTCCTCTTTATTACCATCAAATAAGACGAGTATAGATGTCGTGTCTCAATAAAACAAGAATCAATTTTATTTTTTCTGTATTCATTTATTTGTTTATCGTGCAATATAAAAACTTTAATGAAACATTTATATAAGCATAATAACATGAAAGGCAATCTTATTACTTAACCGCAATCTCTTCCAGGCAATCTTTGGGTGAAAAGGAAACCGATATAATGATTATTATGAGGTACTTACAATTACACAATGTACTATTTTATCATAGTTAATAAATAAACTAACATTACTATTTTACTTTCTGTAACACAAACAAAAATAATAAATCTTGTTTATTTGGAATCACTAAAACATTATTATATAATAGGTTTTAAAATTGTGGTTTTGTTCCTTACTATAGTGTCACAAATCGATACGCTGAGAGTTTGATCTAACTGAGTCAGAGTGATATTGCTTGTGTGGGAAGTGAGTCGAGTTCTTCCTTTCGTTAGACAGGCTGGAATTGTCGTATTACTTATATACTAGATTTGTTATATTGGATGATGCATGTAATTTTAAATTGTGTAATGGCCCACGGAGAGCACTAACCTATAGGGAGAGGATGTTGCAGAATTGAATACTCACGTAGGAGGACGTACTAGATGGAACAGTTCCGTGGGCGATGTCGGTACACGCTTAATAACCATTTTGCGTCCGTCCGTGCATCCCATACCAATGGAAGCGAGCGATCTCACCGAGGGGGCATAATTGTTCGTCCCATATTCTGAACAGTCACTGGGAATAACGGACACTTGCTCGTATGGTCGGAGGCATCTCGCCGAAGCCGCCCCAGATGCGGTGGCACCCGGCTCACGGAGTTTCTGGCTGTCTGTGAAGCTTTTAACTTTGCGTATGCTTCCGGAGGGGGCGATCACTGGCACCGGAGGGTGCAACTCCAGTAACTTCTCGTTTTCCTCGTTGAGCTCATAGTCGGAGGAAGCGCCGGGCGCGGCGCCGTCCGCGGGTCTCTCTTCTTTACTCATATTATCACTTTACACGACCATGACGCGATGATTGATCGCGTGCGCCGAGAACGACGCGCGATCTGCGAATAATCACCGGACGCATGCGAGGCCGGTGGAACAGCGGTCGACAGACTGGTTGAGTCGCAGCAATTGGTAAACAAAATGCGAATCTAGTGGAGGGGCAGCGACAGGAAAGAGGGAGGGAGGGCATGCGCGTGCGCAATCATACCGTAATGTCGCCTCGCTGCCACTTAGTCATTGGTAATGACAACCGCATTGGCCTATCAGTCACACATCCACAAGCACATGATTATTTACGCATTCATGTCTACTATGGTAATGTCTAATATTTAGGTAATGATTATAATAATATATCCATAGTACCTACCTAATACATATTATTTTGTATGCATTATGCGGGTTTGGTTATGATGGCAACTTGATTTTATTCATTAGTGCCTATTGCGTAAACGACAAATACTTTTATCTAGTTAATATTTATATCTATATACCTTTGTATATAGATATATACTATTTCAGTTGTAATAATTTACTATAACCTTATACTTAAATATTAGTCCCTTCTATTTGTTTTAGGTAGCCGTAAGTTGTCCTAGTAACATAAAATAAATTTGTATTAGTTTTAGCATAAAGTCCCATAAATCAATGCCAAACTGATAGTTCTAGTTAATTACACAAAAACTAAAGCTACGTTTATCTATAGATATTTATTTAAATTAAAAAAAACGAGACTAATAAAAAAATACCTAAAATATTTAGACCAGGACTGTGAGACTCATGATATTTGTATTTGTAAAAGCATTAAATACGTCACGATAAGGTTGATCTTTACAAATATAAAATCAGATTTATAAATATCTTATTTTGTCCGGAGAGATTATAATCCAGGATTATTTTTATCTCTAACTCATACGAGAATTCTATAATTATATTGTTATTTACTAGATGTGGTTTAATTATTAAGTATAATGTACAACTTAAGTTTATAGTACCCAAGTAATTTAATCCAAACGACCTCGTTAAGCGCGGGAAGTGCGGCGATTTCTGCTGAGAATCCCAAGCTGCGCAAATACGCTAACCTCGGTTTTGGTTATGGGGCGTTCTCACGAGGCGATTTGAGTTGATCAACTGCGAAATCGTTCGAGATTTGAACCATCTGAACAGACTTTCAACCAAATTGAAGCAACAAATATCTATTCAACAAAAGTTAAAGACTTTTCAACTTTTGTTGACTCAACTGTCATTAATTTTTTCTTCCTTCTTGTTTATGGCTTTAGTATTTAACTTACCAGTGTCAATGTAAAAATATATGGTTCAATGTTAAAACATTGTCAAGTAAATATGAAGATGAAGATAAACCACGCGAGTAATTCATCGAATGATGACAATGATCGGCGCGAATGTGTATTGTTTTCCTCCGTTTCACCAGTTTTTTGTTTTTATAAATTATGGAATCCACAAAAAAAAAAGCTTAACCATCACAAATAAGCAATATACACTTCCTAATTTCTTCATTATCCGCCATTTCAGTCATGAATATTAAGTCGATTATTAGAGCTTGTATTTGTAAATAGTCTAGGTTTAGTTTATAATGGGAAAGGCATCGCCATTTTATGTGCGTAATTCCCCTAATAAAATTAATTTAAAAAAAAGTCGATTATTATTGAATCGTGAGAACGCTACCGTCAATATCTGCTTTCGAATTTTTGTTAAACGACAAATATTGATCAACTGAAATCGCCCTGTGAGAACGCGGTTTTACGAATTTGCGCCTTTTGAGGTCGAGACGATGTGCCCGGGGACTTTCAGCTAAGCGCCTGGTCAAAGAGTTGTCCAAGCTGCTGACGGAGAAGTCTTGGGACAGAAGGGCTGGCAATTATTTCTGCCAACGTACATAATTAGCCTTGTCAAAGGGGAAATGTTGTTAGTCTCATTGGGACTACCTCTGATGCGACGTCATTAGATGATATTTTTGATTTATAGATTAATTATAGTTAATATATCATTAATAATAAAGCATTTATTGATAAAATAGTAACCATTACTGCCTGAATAATTTGCTAATAATGATACCTTATGGTGTTTGAACTTCTTCATGATGTGGTAGGCAGTGGTACCCAGTCTGACGATCCGGGGTCCACCACTTACAAGTATACAGACCGTGAAGTGATTTCGGGATCAGCTTGTAAGTTGCCGGTTCCATCTAGGCCGGCATAGTGGATGTGATTGCTACTCACAGTTATTGAATTGTAGTAGCAGTGACATTCATTCATGGACCACACTTCGGCTTAACATCAAGCGGGGTACTGTCATATGTCGAGTCAAAATAAAAAATAAAAATAATAAAAAAAGATTTAGAAGTGGATTATGCTTTTTCCTGTTTATGTCAGAGAATATTGGACGGCATAGTGACGGCGACTGAGGCAACAGAATAGGTCTTTTTATTCCTTGGCACTCTGAGACTCCCCTTGCTCACTATCAGGCAAGTGGAGTTCAAATGTCTGGTAACAATAAAATAACTAATACCGACGAGTATTTTCGTTTGTTTAAATTTTTGTATGTTTTCTAACTATCCAAGGTACTTATTATTTTTTGTTACTATCCCTATGCTTCTGTCCCAGGATTGATTTTTATTTGTAGTTTAGGTTTGAATCGTGTCAAACAATGATGCAGTTATTGAGGTAAGTGCGGCTTATAGGAATCCTATAAGAAAACTTATTTTATATTTTTTTTATTGTGACACGACATTTGACCTCGACCCGCCTGATGATAAGCAAGAGTGACGACTTGTGATGTAAAAGGGAAATACCGTGACCGTGAAGTAAATTAGTTGCGTTTCGGGTTAAAAGCTGCCGGTTCCAACTCTCAACGGCTAATACTTTCAGTCTCCGGTGGAATAGGTAACTAAATGACTTGCAGTTATTCAACAACTATATTAGAAGGTAGCAACTATATATATAGGTAACAACTCTATTATATTTTTTTTATTGTGACTTGACATATGACAGCATCCCGCTTGATGTTAAGCCGAAGTGTGGTCCATGAATGAATGTCACTGCTACTACAATTCAATAACTGTGAGTAGCAATCACATCCACTATGCCGGCCTAGATGGAACCGGCAACTTACAAGCTGGTCCCGAAACGTGACCAAATCACTTCACGGTCTGTATATTTGTAAGTGCTGGTACTACCCCGGATCGGCAGACTGGGTACCACTGCCTACCACTCTTTGATAACCAGACCCGAAGCAAATATCCATCTCTTTTTTTTATTAACAAATATTTGCAATATTAAATATTATTAAATATAACAAATAAAAGCTATGAAACAAATATTTGCTCCGACCGGGGAACGAACCCGGGACTTTACGCGCAACAAACCAATCGCTAAACCGTTCGTCCACGCCTGTCATTGAATTAGTTGCAGAACAGGCTGTACAAAATTCTTTCACACAATTTGTCGATTCTAGATACCCAGAGTTCTATCGCAGAGGCATAAGTAAACTTTCGGTTAGATGACAACAATGCATAGAAAATTACTTGGTACAGTCAAATTACTTGGAGACGTTTTTGCATTTGTAGTAGCGTGCCCAAGAGCGCGTTTCCATTATTAACACACGTTACGGAAACACGTCATGTCTTTAGGTTTTAATTAGAAGCAAACGGAAGATAACTGGAAACTTTTAATGGAGAAGCACGAAATTCGGTACTTAACTATTTGATAAAAATTGCAGAATATCGTGCACAAAACCGAGCAATTTTTTTTACTGACGAAACATATATACATACATATATACGTTCAGATCGGGTGAATTGTTGAACCTGTTGAACTCTGCTCTCTGCCACAAGTCGAAGGAAATGATGAAATATTTTCAGGACAAGACGATAACTGTTCTAGATTGGCCCGGGATTATTCTTGTGGTGTCATTGAATATGACAATATCATGTTTGATCTCTTTTCTTATAGGAATAAAATCATTTCACCATAATTCAATATAAGTGGATGTGGGTTCAATATCACATATAGATTGGGTCCAATCAATCAATCAATTTAATAGAGATGTTTCATGTACGACTATCTTTATTAAAATATTATCTGTATTCAATTTAGGTACTATGATTGAATTTATGATAAAAATTACCTAAAACTTCCTTATATCAACCGTTTTCAGGAAATTGGTGAATCCCAAGATAACCGTAGATAATGAACTAAAATAAAATTTCCATTTAATTATTATTATTATTTATTTATTTTACTTAGTCTAAATTCATTTTTACACAATTAATACGTTCTTATTAAGAAAGGTAATAAACATATTTGAATATCACAAAATAAAATTCGAAGATGTGACGATACTCTTTAATATAGATACAAAAGGAATGTGCAACGTTAATTGAGGCCGTCGCGGGCGCAGCGAGGGTTGCGGCCCCGAGGTGTGTATATGGCGATCGGACCGCAGCGCCCGCGGCGGCCTCGCCCGGCGGTCCTCCGGCGGCGCTAAGAATAGAGGAGAGAAGAATAGCCGACACCGCCCGGCGCCGGCGGAGGAGCGGGGATAGACTAGCCGCCTTAGCGCTGAAGCAGCGGATTGGGGAAGTCAGGCGGGTGAGGCAGTGGGGCTGGCGGTGGTCTAGCACGACGCCACGCTACTAGCCAACACGCCACAGCTGCTGCGACGGCCACCAGTGCCAATAGTGCCGTGAGTGCCAATGCCACGGCCAAACCTGCCGCAGACACGCACACGTCGTTGGCACCAGCGGCTCCTCCCACTCCCGCGGTCGTCACACCGCCACGTTGACGAGCCACACGGGATGGGTCACGGCGCTCCAGCGTCAAGATTGGGTTCGACTCGACGGTCACTTCCTCTCGGAGTAGACCTTCGATCGGGCTTGTATCGTTGCTTGAAATTTCTCGCTTTCTTCGTTTACCGAACGCATCGAACCCGCGACAGTTTACCTGAAATTAATTAAATGATTATTAAATAAATTTACTTTAATCTAATTGGTTTAAATGAATGTTCATATAATAATCATACGTACTGGTTGACATTTTCCGAAGCATACACGTATGTTGCATTGGAAACGTATATTGTCGCTGGATGGGAACTTAAATGCGTTAAACATAACTCGTAGGGCACTTCCGTCTTCAGCCCTTTCCCATTCACCAAAGATGGAGGCGTCCGTAGCACATCCATCGGCGTCCGTTACAGTATATTCGTTTTCGATATTAGTCGATTGTTCACTGGTTTTGGCGATACAGCTTCTGGCGAAACCGCCATAAATGCCTGTAATCATATAAACATGTTGAATACCCAATACGACAATAAATAACAGGTAAATATATATAAAAAAAGTTAGAGTTATGCTTTTTTTTTCAACTCCGAATGTAATTTAATACAAGATTGAGATTATTTGTATTTGTGTGGTTTTGTCATACAAAGAAAAGCGTTATGCCACCTCTACGTTATCTTTATATTCTATTTTCTATAACTTTTCTTTACAAATAATGTAAGTTTAATTTTACATTTTATAAAATATATTTATTTATTAAATATAAAATAGTGAATCATATAATAATGAGATAATACAACTTAATTATAATTTAAAACAAAAACAAATCGTGGTTTCTCCGTGACCACGATGGCTGCAAAGCTCTCGAAACGTCGGTATAATAAATAAATTGTAAAATTTAAACCAAACTAAACGCAATAGTAACTCGCATAAAATTTGTTTCTTTCAAAAACAAATAAACTAAATTTAACGACATTTTCAGGTGTTTAGTATTAGGGTTATACAACCGGCCACAAACGATGCTCGTCTGCTTGAATTTCAATACTCGGACGTACACCTACATACTCGTAGATATATAATAAAAAGGGAGAGAGAGAGAGAGAGAGAGAGAGAAGGAGAGAGAGAGAGAGAGAGAGAGAGAGAGAGAGAGAGAGAGAGAGAAATTCAGCATGCAAGGGCATAACGCATTTTTATAACTTGACGATTTCTACCAGTTAACTCCTACCGCAAGCCGCATTGCGGAACTTATGTCCAAAAATATTTCAAAAACTTACTGGATGGTTGTACGTCAACTTGCAACACCAAATTTTCACCAATTTCTGCTGAGCTAACTTCTTGGCCACTACGCGTCACTATTCTCATACTACAAGTTGGCGGAGGTCCTGTGTTAGCGATAGTACCAGCAGTTGTTAACATTGACACGTTCAGTGCTAATGTGACGTTCTGTTCACCTGTCTGATAGATACACTTAATATGGTACGCTTGGGCGTTGTAAGTTACTAATTTCGGATGCTGTTGGATGACTAGAACGAAGCTTGCAAGTCCCTGAAATAAGAAAAATTTATTAAAATCGGGTATAATTCAAATATGGTTAAAATCACAGGGATATAGACAGAGACAATGGAGCGTCACTTGCCACGATCCGGACACAACTCCCTCGCTTCTTTCACATCCACAATTCAATCAATCGGAGACATCCTTAAGAAAGCTAGTGCCCATAATATGGTTATGGTTGTATAAAGAGAATCGTGGATTAAATATACTCGATGGGTATATAAGTATATATGGTATATTTTTCAAGACAGTTGATGGAGATTTACCCAGTCTGAAGATCGGGGTAATACCACCACTTTGAAGATTACAAAACATGTAGTAAATGCCGTTTCGGAATCAGCTTGAAAGATCGTAGCAGATGGTGCGCCCTGTGAGAAAAAGGCGTGGGAATTTGATTGATTGTGGTTATCATGTACTACAACTCAGCTTAATTTCAGGCGGGGTTTTCTCACATTTTGAGACACAATAAATGAATAAGAATGATATAATGAAAAAATCACAATAACAAAACTTACATTAACATGAACTAATCCGCAATCACCGAAGTGTACTTTGAAATTAATGTGTCTTTCCTCAGAATCTTTAGGTATATGTACTACTTGACGGCATTTCTCGTCTTTGCTGTAACCCTTCACATAGAGCACTCCATTGAAATCTTTAATTCTCAAACTAACACTAACTCCATCTGCCATGCAATGAACGTCCATGCCTGGTGGAGGGAAATCAGTGCGGTATCTATCATTTGGTGGTGTTGGGGTGCATATGCGTTTGGGGTCTCCAGTGTAACCTGTTTTACATATACAATGTGAACGGTGGCCATACGCGTCGCACACAGCGTTCGTGGCACAAGGTTCGGCTTCACAAGCAGGGACACAAGCGCCATTAATGCATCTAGATTTGTCATCGCATTCGTTGTCTGCAGTACATCCTCGGGGTACACAGCGATCTCCTTGAGGGGTAAATCCACGTGGTGAATCGCATACACATCGTCCTCGAGCATCAATAGTCCATCCTTCGGCAAAGTCGCATGGTGCGCACTCGCCTGATGCGTCTAGAGCCTGTCCATCTATACATGCTGCGACTGGACCTAATGAAACAGATTTTATGTTATAAATACTTTAAAGAATGAAAATCATACAGTTTTGTATCATAAATACTATTATTGATACTTTTTAAAAACTCATTAACTCTGGAAGTTCAGGGGATGACTAAGGACTGATGACGATGATTGATAAGTTAATATTGATTCAAGAGAGATTAAGTAAGAAAGAAAAAAATATACACTTACGATCATATGGTTTGCATTCAATTATAGCATTTCCTCTGAATCCTGGTAAACATTCGCAGACCATAGTTCTTACTGGTAGAGTATCCACGACCGTGCACTCTGCGTTATCTCCACAAGGTTTAGTCTCAGCGCAAGGGTTCACACATTTTGCCGATAAACATGAGGTGCCAGCTGGACAATCTTCGTCAGACCGACATTGTGGGGTCCTTAGTTCCACGCATCCAGTTTCAGTTGCCCGAGATCCAGGAGGGCATATGCAATGAGCTTCATGTTCGTGGACACGGCAGTCGGCTGGTCTTTCACAAGTGGTGTCGTTACATGGGCTGACACACTTGGTGTTAACGCAAGCTCTTTCAGATGGACAGTCATAATCGTTTCGGCATCCAATAGGCGTGCAAGCTACGAATGGGTTTCCAATGGTGCCCATCTTGCAGCGGCATGAAGCACGATGATCATTTCCATAACATTCAGCAGATTCGCCACAAGGTTTACTCTCAACCGCACATGCTGGTACACAACGGCTATTAATACATGTTTCATCATCACCACATTGAGCATCAACTCTACATAGCACTTCATAACAACCACTTCGAGCGTCACCAATAAATCCGGGGCGACATGCACACACTGGTTTATGGTTTTTAATTTGACAATCGGCGTTGGGACCACATTCACAAGGGTTTTTACAAAGTGAGGTTATACAAGCATTGTTAGCAGTGCAGTCGTCGTCAATTTCGCAGGCTACATCAGCGATGGGTCCAACAGGTCTACAAAGGCCTCCTCCGGCACTAATGTAACCAGGAGGACAAGTGCATAACATAGTGCGTACAGGTAACGTCGGAGATACTTGGCAATGTGCAGGTGTGGCACACGGATGAAGTTCAGTACATGGATTAACACAGTGGGCATTAAGACACGCAGTTGTTGGGGCACAGTCGCCGTCAGCATAACATTCGGCTCTCGGTTGCTTTCGACACTCGACGTAAGGGTTACCTATCATTCCTGGTTCACACTTGCAGGCGGCAATATGATCTCTTACTAAACATTCAGCGTTCGTGCCGCAGGTATTACTTGACAGGCATGGGTTAATACATCTGTGAGCTCTGCATTGTTTGTCCAATGGACAGTCTCCATTAGATCTACATTCAATGGGACTGCAGCCAAGATAAGCGTCACCCTCAAATCCTGAACGGCAGCGACAGAGAGGACGATTTCTTTCAACGTAACATTCTGCATTAGATGAACACGTACTATTGAGAAGGCAGGGGCTGACGCAGTTGTTATTTATGCAGGCTTCATGTGTTTCACATTCAGAGTCAGAGCGGCATCCTAAGACCCTACATAACCTGTATGGGTCTCCATCGAAACCAGACTTACATGAGCATACTGGTCTGTGATTGCGTACGAAACATTCCGCATTATCTCCACAATTGCAAGGATTTCTACACATTCTGTTAATACATGACTCAGATTCACCACAATCAGAATCAGATGAGCATCCAAGTGGTGGTAATTGAGCTGCTTTACAAACTCCACCTTGATCAGGTAAGAAACCTTGAGGGCACTTGCAAATCAATGTTCTGAATGGAACGCTGTCAGAGACTGAGCACAGAGCACCGGGTGCACATGGTTTTAATTCAGAACAAGCTTCACGGCATTGATCGCGCAGACAGGCATGTCCACTAGGACAATCCCCGTCCATACGGCATTCCGGTTCACCTATAACAGTCACCTTCATACAGTAAGTGAGCGGATCTCCTAATGGTAGCGATGGTGGACAACGGCAAGATGCAGCATGATTTCTCGCAAAGCATTCAGCGTTGCTTGCACATGGGCTTCTTCCATCAATGGAGCAGGCGTCGCGACATGTTCCCCGAAGACAAACGCTATTATCGTCACAGTCTGTGTCAACTTCGCATTCCACTGGCAGACATCTAGTGAATGGATCGCCGGTAGTTCGTGCTGGACAGCGACAGTTAGCTCGGTGTTGTTTGCCGTAACATTCTGCATTAATAGCGCAAGGTGCCTCAAGTAGACATGGACTGATACAGGCACCATTATAACAAGTATCTTTGTCTGAACATTCAGAGTCTGATGTGCATCCGGCTGTAAAAACAAATAATGAGATTAAATGTAATACATATTGCAATTTAGTTTGACTTAATGCAAAGTCTTCATAAGACAACCTACCTTTGACGCAGCCTCTATATGGATCACCAGAGTAACCAGGTTGACATGCGCACACTGGATGATGTCTAAGTACTGAACATTCAGCATTGTCGCCACAAGCACACGGGTCAGCGCAAATTCTATTCACACATGCTTGTGAGAGAGGGCATTCGGTGTTACTCTTACAGCCCACAGTGATTATCGATGTATCTGACGCTGTGAAATAATAAAATTAAAGTCAATAAGTGATCTTGCTTTCTTTATTGTAGCTCGACAGCACTCCGCCTGTAACTACTACTACAATTATAATTTGCAAGTAGAAGTCACATCTACTTTACCGGCTTAGTGAGAACCGGCAACTTTAAAGCTAATACCTAAACACGACTGAGTCAATTCACAAATCGTAGACCTATTAGTGGCGGTATTACTCCAGATCGGCAAATGACCAACTGATCTGCTTACCACTATCAAAATAACTGCACACTCCTTTATTTATTATTCGTATAATGTGTTACACTTACGTGGTGTGCATCGTATATTGGCATCTCCAGAGAATCCTCTTGGGCAGCTGCATATGGCCTTATGGTCCAAAACTCGGCACAGAGCACCTGATCCACATGCATTAGAGCAGGGATTTACACAGGCGCGATCTATACACGCTCGGTCTAAACCGCATTCTGGGTCACTGTAGCATTCCCAAACAGATGGTTGACGTGGCTCTGGAAATAAAATTATGCATTAGTACAGATCCACTGATTTAATATTATTTTTTTTTCAAATAACTTTTGTCATAGAAATATTAGATTTACCTGGATTACATTCAGTTCTTGGATTTCCAAGATATCCTGGTGGACAAGAGCATCTAGATACATGGTCTCTTCCTTCACATAATGCGTTAATACCACATGGGTCTGCCCGACAAACATCGACACAAGATCCACGACGACAGGATTGGCTAGTTGAACATTCCAAGTCTGATGAACATTCAGGCGATGGTGGAGAGCGACACCCAACTTCAGTTCCAGGTGTAGCTACGCGGCCGCCATCAGGGCATGAGCAAGCAACTGCGCGAAGTGGCAATGTATCGACTGGCCTACAGATTAAACCGGCACCGCAAGGGTTGCCCGCGCACAAATCTACGCAGCGAGTATTGACACAACCCAAAGGAGCTGCACAATCCGCATCTACCGTGCATCCAATGGCGGGTACATCAGCTGCACAACCGCGGCCGTAAGGATCTCCACTGCGACCTGGTGGACAACTGCAGATAGCGCGATGACCTCGAGCGACGCAAGTAGCGTCTGGACTGCAGGCATTTTCAGAACATGCTGGTCGACAAACTCTGTTAAGTCTATCGCAGGCTTGTATGTCGTCGCAGTCTTCGTTGTAATGACATACTCCAGATATGCAGGCTCTGTGTGGGTCTCCTTGGGAGCCAGGTGGGCAATGACATGTAGCGGCATGAGCGATGGCTTTGCAGTTAGCTCCACGTCCACAGGGGTCTCCGAGGGTACAGGGATCCACACAATAGTTGTTAATGCAGCTTCGATCAAATGGACAGTTGTCGTTTGACGTACATTCCGCTGTAGATGCAAAAGTAATTTAATTAATAAATTATTTTATTTGTGTATTTTATTTTTAAATACCGATCGAGTGACCTGAGAGGTGAGACAATCGCAAAATAAAATGTTTTTTTCAGGCGTAGTAGCTTTTGCTTAGCAACAGACTAGTTAGTCGATGTCAGATATCGCGACTTAATAATAAAAAAATGAGAAAAACGGGTTGACAGATGATATTATGGCAAAAAATCGCCACCAATAGTACGGAATAACTTAAGGCCTATTCTGAGACGCGGTACCAAAGTAAAATTGGCCGTAATGGTCGTTAACGTTCGATAGAAGATGACAATCAGAAGAAGTCCTTATGATGAGGATTTAGCAAGATATCCAAGATACTCACGTGTATAGCAAGTTGTTGCAGGGTCGCCAGCAGTGCCAGGTGGACAGCGACATCTGGCACGGTGGTTTTCTACATCACACTGCGCTCCAGTGCCGCATGCACCAGCACAAGCAGGAACGCAACGACGATTTACGCAAGCAGATGTCGGATCACATTCAGAGTCTGATGTGCATAGTGCTTTTACAGCTTCTGTAAATAAATAAATGAAATATTGTTAGAACATCATCAACTCGCTGAAAACGTCTACTGCTGAAAAAAGGCCCTTAGAACGCCATTCCGAACGATAGAATGCCAGTTGCATTCACCGGTATTATGTCTGGAGGAGGAAGGGAGGAGGTTTGTCATAACCTCCACGCTTAGCAGGCGGCTTGGGAATAATTAATAATTTTTATAATACATATAATAGTAGATCTTGGTTAGCGTGGTTATCTTAGATCTAAATTAATCACATAAGTATACTTCGTTCATTTCCAATTTATTTACTATTACTGTCTCCAGGTTGTGAAATGATCTGCCACAATTTATCTGAATTACATTCAATTTATGCATGTGTATATTTATTTATTTATGTAGGTATATATTTTTAGGTGTGTTTATGTTTGTATCTTTTCTCTAATTGACCTTCTTTCTCTTGTTCACATTTTGGATTTGCTTCTATTGTTCCAAAGGTTGACTGGTAGAGAATGCTAACTAGCATTAAGTCCGCCTGCGTGCACCATAGTACGGCAAGTTATAAATAAATAAATTTACCTGGTATACAAGCAACATAAGGATCTCCTTTAAGTGGTGCTTGACATTTGCAGCTTGCACGGTGGTTCCTTGCATCACAGATAGCATCAGCACCGCAAACACCAAGTCCACAGACAGGCACACAGCGGCCTTGGACACAACGTTCGCTATCGCTACATGCTCCATCGTCACGACATCCTTCACCTGGTCATAGCAAATTATGATTAATATCAAGTCATGTCTTGGCTATATATGCCTGATGTTAAGCTGCTGTTCGTTCCATAAGTAAAGGTGACTGCTACTACATTCAATAAACAAAAGTAGCAGTCGCATTCGAAATATTTATTATTAATTTTATGTAATATCCAATCATCCAAATAAATATTACAAATAAATGCTATGAAACAAATATTTGCTTCGACTGGGAATCGAATCCGGGACTTACGCCCAATGCACCACGCGGGTCGCCATTCAAAATTATTGTTAATTAATTAGGGAAAATAAGGTAAGGAACTATTTTAAAGGTCAAGTTTGTCCGTCATTTGTGAACGTGAATAGAAGATTTAAAAGAGTTTGAAGAGTTTTGTGCTAATATTTACATAGTGATTGTATATTTACATCACTTATCCTATACCTTTTCCATGTAACTTACGTTCCTTTTATTGTTGAAAACAGCTAAAATTTTACTCATAAAATTCTGAGGATCACTGTTCAAAACATAGATTTAAATTTTAGTAAAATCTTATATAAAATTAATTTTTCAGATAAATGTTACAAAATGACTTACGTAGTTCACATTTGACAGATGCGTCACCAACTAATGGATGTGGACATTCGCAGACCAATGTCCTGAATGGTAAAGTGTTGGCTACACGGCATTGGGCACCAACGCCGCACGATGTCGAGTCACATGGGTTACGGCATTTTCCGGACAAGCAAGCAAGTCCTGGTCCGCAAGAGGCATCAGTTTCGCATTCAGGTTGAGCTAATACTGTTGAAAAATGACATACAATTTAATATTTTCTTAGATTTTGCGCGAACATTCATTAATGAATAATGATTTAAAATAAAATTGTAAAAACGAAACCAAAATAAAGGCGCAACAAAAATAAAACATACAATTTAATAAAAAATTAAGGCATACCAACTTAAATATACAGTTCAAATATTTAATAATTAACATTTCTATACAAAGCTACTAGTGCTTGTATCATAAAAACAGGACAATCAAAGTACATATATCAAAGATATGAGTACATTGGTACCGGTATGTGGTTTTAAACCCGTGCTCTTGGTTTGCGTAACTATTGCACTGCCACTACGGTCGCCTTCAATTAAATTATCACGCATCATTCCCACAGATTAAAACGCTACTTTCCACATTCCTGAAATATCTCTCTCGCATCCTTCACTTCTGCAATCTATTTATGATAAGTAAATATAGATTTATATTTAACGATTTAAGTAATGCGCTTCGGCAATACAATTAATCGGTCAAACCAATAATTTATAAAGGTCACACAGTCGCGTATAATAAACTTTTATCGTGAGTGTGAAATCCTTTCAGCAATGTAAAACTAGAATTTCTACAAGCTCCAAACATTACGACGTCTGCTTAAGAATTTGCGAATCCAGATCCACTTTAAGGTCTTCTTAGGAATCCGAACTCAAGAGCACGTCCATATTAAACTGCTTAACACGAAATAAAACAGTTTTGGAGGTTTATTGAGTGAAATAGGTTTTTAGCTTCAATCCATTTGTTTTAATATAGATGGTATGGTTGGCTTAATATAGATGGATGGTAAATGGCTAGCCTAATGGATATATACTTTCTAAATATATAAAGTTAGAAAATAAAAATAAATTTGTACATTAGTTGCGTATTTATTTTAATTCGGAAACGCGAAAATTCCGAAGCGCGTGATTCAAATCGTACTACTATATTTTTTTGTTAAACAGTATGTTTTTTATTTTATTTTTACTAACCAGGTTGACATTTGATCTTGGGATTGCCCTCAGTTCCACGTGGGCATTCACACACAGGCGCATGTCTGACAGTGCTACATTGAGCATCAGGTGCACACGCTCCTGGGCATGGGTCTTGGCAGGATCCACTTCTGCATGCCAACCATGATGGGCATTCAGGGTCTGACAAACATTCAACGCGACGACAACCACTCCATGGGTCTTTACGAGCGCCTTCGACACATTCGCAGGTATGTTTGTGGTATCTGGCGACGCAACGGGATTCGGGGCCACATTGTACGCGTAGACAGACCTTCACGCAGTTTCCTTGTTGGCATGACTCATCGTCAGGACAGTTGTTATCACTTTGACATTGCACTGTGAAAAAAATAGGAAATCATAATTTAATAACTTCACCTTGATCCTACATCCGAGATACACACATATCGGGGGAGGCATCGGAATACTATTAATCGAAACGGCAGTCTAACTAAACTTTATGTTTAAAAGACTATGTGTATATCGTGAAAAAGCACTTCTGGTCGGCATAGTGTCGATGACTGGTGCAACCGACATCTGACATTAACTGCCAGCGATGACCCAAAATAAACAGTGTTCATAGAATTTTCTTAGATTTTGCGCGAACATTGATTAACGAATTAAACAAAATTTATGCGGTTTATAAAATTAATCAAATAATCAAAATAAACCCGACAATTTGTTTAATTTATTAAACAGTGTTCAGTTAGAGCACATAGTAATCGTAGGGCACCAAGTACGGCTGCTGAGGAACAGAGGCGGAAGTTTAGTCACCACCTTCAAGTCACAAAGAAAAATAATAAAAAACACTAGTTACCAGAATAGCAAGCAGAATAAGCGTCACCCTCGTATCCAGGTAGACATGCGCAACTTGCTCTGTGTAGTCTAGCTGTACAGCGGGCATTGAGGCCGCAAACACCGGCGGCACACACAGGGGTGCACTTGTTAGCCACGCAGGCTGCCTTGTCTGGACACTGGTCATCATGCACACATTCAGGTGGAGGTGATGGCGCTGGAACTGGTATACGTTCGCAACGGACAAATGGTGAACCGCTGTATCCTAAAATTAAAAAAAGATATATGTTATTGTATAATGTTTTGAGAAAATAAATTATAAACTTCAAAGCTATTATAAAACGCGACCAAGTTACTTTATGGTCTTTACATCCGAAAGTGATGGTGGGCAAACTAATCAATCGACCACCATTTTCTGCCTACCACACCTAAACGCGCAACAAATAACTGTTTTATATTAAGTCTTCGATTTCCGACCGGGAATCGAACGCGTTACTCATAATAGCGCACTGGAGTGGTCTATTCGGTTATAAAGACGACTATGGCGTAGTGGCAGTACAATGGTCACGCAAACCGAGAGCACGGGTTCAGAACCACTTTCCAGAACAAATGTATCATTGATATATATGTACTTTGGTCGTGTTGTTTCTATAATACAAGCATTATAGTAGCTTTATATAGAAAAGTTAATTAAAAAAGGTCATTTTTTGTGACTCGACATCTAAGCTTGACCTTGATGGTAAGCATGAATAAGATCCGACGACTGAAAACGGCTCTTTAGCGTCATCGAAGGTATTGAAGATATTCATAAGTAAAAGCGTGACGTAATACTAACCTGGAGGACAAGAGCAGACCGCAGCATGTCTCACACTGGTACATATGGCATTAATACCACATGACCCAACACAAGGATCTACACATTTGCGGTTGACACAAGCTCGTTCTCCACCACAGTCGTCATTCACCACGCATTCTGGATAGGTGCAAAAGCCGTCGCGGCATGTTCCGTGAGGACCACAAGGGTTCGGGTCGCAAGGATCGTATTCCGTTGGTACTGTATCTGTAGAATGGAAAGATTATTTTGTAAGCATTTTTTTGTTGTTTAACATATGATGGCACCCCACTTGATGTTGTCCACGAACAAAAGCGACTGCTACTACAGTCCAATAAGTGCAAATAGCAGTCGCATCCACTATTTTTTTTATTGTGATTCGACATATTACTACACCCCGCTTGATGTTAAGCTGGAGTGTGATAAGGACATGAATAAATGTCAGTAGTCACATCCACTATGCCGGTCTAGTTAGAACTGGCAACTTTAAAGCTTGAAAAGTATCCCAGGTTACTAGACTGGGTAAACGACCACAAATAACATCTTAAATTATTATTAACAAATAATTGTAATGGTATTTCATTATTTGTAAAATAAATGGTGTGTTAATTATTTGCTCCGACTGGAAATCGAACCCGGGACTTTTGCGTACAGAACTGGCGTGTTAACCAATCGCCACGCGGGTCGTCAATTTAATTATATAAAACATTATCACATAGAGTTATGTTATTCTCACCTTTCAAACGGCAACCAATAAACGGATCTCCAGTAGTTGGTGGTGGGCAAGAGCATATGGGAGCATGGTCAAAGACTCTGCAAACTGCTCCATTTCCACAAGCTCCTTGACATGGATCAATACATTTGTTGCGAACGCATGCACGATCTCGTGGACATTCTGAGGAAACCACGCATTCTGGTCGACAACCGGAAGAAGCTGCGTCACCACTTGTTCCTGCTGGACAACTGCATACGGCAGTATTTCCTGTGGCCGTACATAATGCTCCAGGACCACATGGGGATGGTTCACATGGTGGCGCTGTAAAGGTAAATTGGATGTATATACATAATAATAAAGGCGTAATAACGGCCACTAAGACATTCGTAAAATTAAACTGATATTTTAGTCGCTGGCGCTCTTGGTTTAAGCTACGAAAGGGGTGGGCCACTCCACTACCACAAGAATCTCCTCAGTTAGGCGCTTACAGTACATATCAATAAATTGATCATATTTTTACCTTGTTTGACGAAGTCGCATCTCACGAAGGCATTTCCTTGAGTACCAGGTGGACATGAGCAGAGAGGCATATGATTTACAGTTTCGCATGTAGCGCCCACTCCGCAAGTTCCAGGACAAGGGTCGCGGCATTTAGAACGAATACAAGCTCTTGCTGGAGAACAATCAGAGTCTGCCAAACATTCAGGGCGGCAACCAGAGTAGGGATCACCGCGAAGTCCAGGTTCGCATTGACATGATGCCCCGGTTCCCCTTGTGCGGCATATGGCTCCAGGTCCACATGGAGATGGACTGCATGGATCGTTCGGTACAATTTCTGTAAATGATCAGCGAAAATTATTAATAAAATTTCAAGGATACATTAGGTTTAAAGCAATATATAAATCGAAGCACTTCTGCAAACTGATAATAGTAAAATGTTTCCCTATGGAAGACTCACGCCTTTCCACCAAAAAAGCCCATGCCTAAGCTCTAAAGGTGGAAGCTAACGTTTGCCTCGCCTAACTTTTCCCTATCATTTTCAATTTTTTTACGTATGACAGCAATAATTTAAAAACGCTTTTGTTTTGAGAAGCTATTTTGACAACTTTGTCTTACGGATTTGTTCGATGGGGGAACATAAAACAAGGGCATTTCCGGTCATCGTGG